>JAOTQP010000870.1:14641193-14657142 GCA_026413545.1 Cichladusa arquata | reverse complement strand
AGACTTTAATTCAATCCCTGCACTTTGATTTCTCTCTGAAGAATTCAGAGAGACCCCTGACTCACTGAATCCAACAGAACCTCATTGCATTCATGTGACTCCAAAGTTGCAGTTGTTCTTGCTACGGCATCAGTCATTCCTTCTGCCCCTGGGTTAGTAAGTAAGCTTCCTGAGCACTTGGAAACACTCCTCATCTGACATTTTCTATTGTAGCAATTCAGATACCCTACTTTGCAGTATTTTACACTGTTAATTTTGTCCATTTCTGGTGCACAAATGGTAAGAGATGTTCTACAGTACATCATCTCTAAGCAGTGTCACCAGTGCTTCACAGATCCTTTGCACTTTGTTTTTCCTTCTGAAAGGATGAAAGGTCTGCTCTGTTTCCTGGGTTATGAATCTCCACAGAGCATCTCTCAGTAACTCCCTAAAGCTTTCTTCCTTTGCTGCCGTGCTCTTTTACATAACACCATTCAAAAGTGGGTTTATTTCTGCATGAACACATAGTCCTGTGACCCATCACCCTCCTCCATGGTTTCACTAATATCCACCAGCATGATTTTGCTTTTTGAAAGCTCTGTGGCACCTGGCAGCTTGTGCCCACATGAGATGTGTCTCTGTGCTCACTGCACATGTGGCTGATTGCCAGAGTTGGTAAAGTGAAATCCCCATGGTAAATCCACATCCAGTGGGGCAGACAAGGCTCAATATCAGCAAAGCAGCACTTGCTTTCTCTCTTCTTACCTATGGGCACATCTTACCTGAAGCCTCTTCTGAAGGTGAGGAGGTGAATTTGTGGCAGCCTGGAAACAATGTTTGAAGAGTAAGAAAATGTGATACCACAAAATGGCTCTTTCATTCTATTGCTGAGCACACATTAACCTAATTTTAAAATGCCAGTACTGCATGTGATATGTGTGCTAATACTGTTTTGCTTTTTAACTGAGAGCCCTTCTTTCCTGTAAAGCTGGCAGTAAGGATATCTGTTGAAGGATTGGTTGGTGTCTTGAGCCTATCAAGACAAGCAACCCATCCATTTATGTTAAAAGATTCAGAAGTTCCACTCATTATTGAAACTCTGTGACTGAGTTCTCCAGATAGCAAATGAATTAGAGAGCACTTGTGCTTTCCCGAACATAAAAAATAGTAGATTTTAAGAGACAGCATTTTCTTTGTTGTTGTTGTTGTTGTTGTTGTTGTTTTGTTTGTTTGTTTTTCATGAAAGGACACATATTTTTACCAATTTTAGTCAAGAAAAACATGAAGAGGTTACAGACTTCAAAGTCTCTCCTGAAGGAATAACTAGCTCTTCAGAGGGCTGGAACACAAGGCAGCACCCTGGGAAATGTACTGGTTTCAGGAAAATTTGCTTGTTGCTGTTACCAGCATAACAAAGAGCCCTAAAACATTGTTCCTGTGCCTTATGCAGTAGCACATCAAGTTTTGCTTTGCAATTCAGAGTCCTCACTAATTGATATAAATTAATAATACCACAATTTCATTTCCACATGAGGGTCAATTTAAGATTGTTTATGATTTTGTAAGAAAACGGACATCCATGTTTTACAGTTGCCCCATTGCTTGTTTTTGATGGTATCCACCAATATGTGAAAGCCCCAGCTCCAAATTCCTGTTCCCTCTTAGCAAACACTTGCAGGTGAAGCATGTTCTTTTTCCCTGTGGAGAGCCAGAGCACACATTTGGCTTGCTCAGCATTTGGCTGCAGGTGCCAGAGGAGCAAACCCCTCCATAGAGAGGGGAGGGATGCATCAGGGCTGGGGACCCACTGGCCAGCCGGGAGGAGAACACGTATTAGCCAAGTGTGCAAACAGCTCAGAGCAGGAGCTGTTATTTCATGACTTGCATTAGGTCTAGAATGTAATTGCCACTGAACAAATAGCACTAACAATAACAGTGTACTGCTGTACTCATAGCTTTATGCTTCTCTTTGCATTGTGGTGGACCCCTGGTTTTAAACCATGAACCTTGATTATTAAAGCATACAGAGAGGAATTATACCCTCCTACATCATCTGTGCTGCAAACAGGGTGACTGCCCCAGGTGCCTCAGTAACAGCATTGTGCAACACACAAATGCCTTTAATCATCCCAGCGCTGCTCCCACAGTGTGTTGTTTAGACTACTTAAAATAACCTACCCAAATTATGAAACTTTGCATAAGAAATGATATGTGTTTCAAAGCACAATGAGACACATTCTGCACGAAGGTTGGTTGGGAGGTGGGAGTGAGCCTCTGTGCAAGAGGCAATTCAGCAGAGAACTCACATTGTCTTTAACGCTGCAATTAACCTAAAACATTGTCCTTGTAAATAAAAAGATTCTCAGTGTGGCCATGGCTGTGGAAACCTTGTGATGAAACATTTAGGACAGTGCTTTCTGAATGCGACTAATTTTCAGAAGGCATATCAAAGTTTCATGGGGCACTAATTTAATCACAGATGATGAATGATTTTATTTTTATGTTGGGCTTTAACAAGGCTGGATGAGTGTGGGCTAGCTTAATGAGTCTGTGCCAAGGGCTGCCTGAATCACAGCTTTTGGAGAGCTGTTTCCCTCCAGCTGAGCACATCGTGTCAGCCTTGTCGGGGCTCTGAGCCTTGTGCTGCCTTCACAGCTGAGCCCAAATGCAGGGAAACCTGGAAATTAGGAGAGAACTTCACAACCAGCAGCACAGCCTTTGGTTAAATCCTCATTAACTACCCCTGCCCTGCTCCTGGCCCAGTCTCTCCAGGCACAGACTAAATAAAAAGATGCAGAAGTGTGTCTCTGTGAGGTGCTGGTTGTACTTTTTGCGTTGCCAGGTTGTCCTCACACCCCACAGAAATGGCTCAGCTGTGGAGGGAATTGTGGTGGTGGGAGTTTGCAGGGCCAGTCCAAGGTGCAGCTGCTGCTGACACCCCCCACTGCTCCTACACTCTCATCATGGTGCTGCACAAGATCTGCTCTGCCAGCCTGATCTAAAAGTTCAGGAAAGTCGAAAAAAGTTTTCATGTAAAATTGCAGGAGAGACAGAGAGATGTGGGGTGATGTACATAGCAAGCCTAAAGACAGTACCATGGATCCCTTTTCTTGGGATCAGATGAAGACTACAATTTAAGAAGACAATTCAGTCATGACCTGTGGTGAGTGGCTGGATCTCAACACAAGCCTGCCCCCAAACCTGAGCCCCAGGGCTGCCTGTACTGCACAGCTGCCTGGCAGTGTGAGCACAGACACAGCAGAACCCCAGCCTTCTCTCTCTTCTGATCCTTTTCAACAGCTGGAGCACTTTTTTGGCAGCAGAAGTGTTACCTGGGAGATGCAAGGGCATCAGCCTTTCTCAGGGCAGGGTGAAGCTGGTCCCTGCCAGCCTGCCTTGCTCAGGGTCACCCACCGTGGCATGGGGTGCAAAGTGGGGCTGTTCCCCCAGGGCTGTGCAGGAGAGCATGGGACACATCCTGCTCAGACCACCCGTGCTGAGCACTGGGAAAGGGCACAACACTCCAGTATGGTGCTGGGAAGGGAAAGGGAAAGAGGAAGGGGAAGGGGCAAAAATATTGCATCAGCTCTGGAGTCACAAGTTTGCAGAGCAGATGAGTGGTGGCTCCTTTGCATGCTGTGAATTTCCAGCACTGCCTCAGTTGTGCTGGGAACACAAATATTTTTCTGTTGTGCCTGTGCCAAATCAGTTACAGCATCCAGCAGCTGTGCTGGTGTGTTTTGACTGAAGAGACACCACTTGATGTCAGCATAAAGTAACTCATTATCAACACATTCACCCAAGTTCACATTTAGGATCTTCAGAAATTATTACCATTATATTAAGCTACATGTTAAAAGCTTTGCAGCTAATTAATATGCACTGGTTAATATGCAGCCCAGACTCAGCCTCAGGTAGTGGGAAGGTTTCTGATATAATAAAGCTACAAGCAGAGTGACAGAGACATATTACCTCACCAGATGGCACAGTTTGTTAAAACAAACCAATGCATTTCTAAGAGTGTTCTAATCTCCACTTGAAACACATTTTAATTTAAAATTGAGGGATATTTACATGAAACAGGTTCTGAGAACACATATTTCACAAGTTAGATAAAGGCAGTTCTGTTTTAAGGCAATAGAAGGTGGGAAAACATAAGCTAATAAAAAACATTCTCAATGATGGAATTTCAGGCATAACAGTTGTTTGTGAGGAATTTAGATTGTTGTGGAAAGCTTTGCTCTGGAGGGTGACAGTACAGTCTGTGTTCAAGACTCATCAGCACAACTGAGGTACAGAATTGTGTGAATAACAATTAATCTGATTGGAAAAAAACCCATTTTATTTTGGAGGACTGAATCATTTAGGGTTTTATTAAACTTTAGGTCACCTTGGGAATGGAAACACTGTTCTGTATGTAATGAGATCCTGAATATGCTGGAAAAGAAAGAAGACAAAATGTAATTTTTAAGATTATAATCTTATTAGGCCAGTTGCTGTCTGTAAAAAGCAATTAGCATGTCCTGATGAATTCACTGTTTGAAGTAGAAAGCATGTTGATCTTTGGATGTCATAGGTAACAAACTCAAAGGTGGACGTGGGCTGTTTCTCTGATTCACTCCTGCGTTGTTCAATCCAATCCTTGGGGTTTTACCCTTTTTTTATTTACTAATCTGAGGCCAGCTTAAAGCAATATGGGTGCCTAAATCTTTGTTGCTGCAAGACCCAGGAAGGATGACCAGACATCAGCATCACACTCTGGCTCTCCACACCTGCCAGGAGACTCAGGCAGCTGCCCTGCCTGCTCTGGGCTCCCCAAGAGGATCATCACCAGTTCTGCTGGGCTGGCACCCCAGTCCCACAGCATCTCAGCAGCCTCTCCCACAGCTCAGAGCCTCTCCAACAGAGCAATGGGGAAGACAAGAGACAATGCCTTTTCTTCCAAAAAGGGGGAATAAGGTGGTTGTGATGGTGCTGGTGACAAGGTGAGAGATGTGGGGAAGGTCTGTTCTCCAGCCTGCCCAGAGTTTGCTGGGCTGTCACCTCTGTTCAGCTCCGATACTGTCTCTTGCTATGAGTACAAAGTTTGCCTCTGATGTCCTCCCTCTGTTCTCACACAAAAGGTAAGAAACTTCTTCTTGCCTCATTGTTTTTTCATTTCTTTCTGCTGTTTCCCCTCATCTCCCATGTTTCATCCTTCAGCAGCTCATCTCTTAGAGCAAGAGCTATCTTGACTGTTTCTAAAGTGTCTTTGACTTTCATGGGAGACATTTAGCACCTTCATACTAGAGAAAAGAGGAAGAGTAAGAGTTTTCTATCATTTTGCTGAGAGGCAAACCACACAAGACACAGTTAAGAAATATTTTGATGCAGAAACCTTTTTCACTGCAGATAAATTGCAATATTTTATGCTCTCCACAAATAAACAATGCACAGAAGGGTAATTCAGAGAGCTGACATTGCTGTCCTGATGCCTTTCTTGTGGAAAGACACAGCTCCTAAAGAAAAATTGTAGCAACCAGGAGGAGTCAGAAAAGCTTAACCAATCTGTACTTCCATCAATAGAATGTGCAATTGGAAAAGATTAATGGTAGAATTTTAACCTCATTGACAGGGGTCTCACTGAATGAGAGCAGATCTGACATTTTTTAAGATATGAAATATAAAATACATTAATAGTCTTTGACTGGAGTCAGAAACAGTCAGAAATTCAGAGATAAATGGTATTTTGAAGACAAGCAAGGTGTTGCCACTTAATGAATAACACAGGTAACGTTTTACTGCAGCTCACCTTTATGACCTCCTCCTCCTCCAGCAGCTCAGCATCTTGGCTGTACTAAACCCACTTTTCATTTTTAAAATACTTCTTACATATTTTTATGCTTTTTTCTCAAATATCTAGATTCAGAATCAGAACATTCTGAACATATGCTGACCACACATTGAGAAGTTATGTTCAGGTACCATTATTTTTTGACCTGGACAACAGGCAGATATCCCAAACATCTGCAGTTCATGGGCCTCATAAAACTCATCTATTTGGAAAGACAGTGAAAGAAAAGCCAAAACCAAAGCAACTATTAAATGGTGAGTTCAAAGGTAGCTCACCTGTTATCAGCTCAACCCTTCTCTTAATCTGCTCACATCAGTCATACAAGCTGTATCTGTTTAAATAAAATATGGGTGAGTATTCACAATCTGGTGTATCCAACAAATTCGCTTTCCAGTATTCTCAGTAGTTCTTACAAGCATCAAAATGAAAAAAACCACCTATTTATTGTGCTTTAAAAGCAGCTAGGGATTTAGAAACCCTTCTTCCCCACTCTTTTCTTTACATCAGAAAAAAAAACCAAGTCACAAAAAACCCCAGAAAATAAATTATCAAAAAGTGAGATAAGATATTAAGTTTATTCAGGAGCTCAGAATTATTTCAGAGAGTTGCTTTTCGCTCCTATCAAATGCATATGTATAAGTTTTAAGTCAATATGTTTTGCTAGCACTGTTAAGCTAGAAAACTGCCTGCTGTCCCTTGTAGCTAAATGCCAGGTAAATAAACAACCAACTGGCTTAAGCAAATAAAGTAAACAGTGTTTGTGGGCAGGTAGTTTTGTTCAGCATGTGGCATATAAATGTTTACTAATTCTGTTAACCTGGAGAAATGCTGAGGTAAAGGAAGAGATTACAGCAAATGTACAGATTAAAACAGAAACTTTTGTCAAAAATAGTGTTCATAGAAGCAAATAGTAAACAGCTATATGAGTTCACTGAAGCCAAATGCTCCCTTTAATAAATGAAACATTTCATTAATCCTCCCTGACAGAAGTAATGCTTGGAATGCAGAACAGATCCAAGAGAAAGTATTTTTCAAAGTCACATCCTATGAGTCCCTGGCAGCTCAGGCAGGACCCGCATCTGCTCCCAGGTGAGGAGAAGTACAACAAAGGCAGCCCCTTGCAGCTCTCACTCTTGCAACTCCTCCCTGCTGCCAAAATATTTGGGGCTCATAACAAGGCAGCTGGAGGAGCTATCAGTAGTGGGGTTGCTGTGATCAATAGCTGCCTTAGAGATGCTCCTGGTCCCTGAGTGCTCTGCACCAGCTGTAATCCATATGCTAAAAATGTGTCATGACAGAGTTGTCCCCATGCTGTGTCCTTCACTAAAATACCCACTTACCCCTGTGGCACTTGCTTTGAGGGTTGCCCAGAAGCAAAGCACATGGTTGTGGCAAATCCCTGCTCTTCAAGTGAACCCTCCAGCACTAGGTACCTTTCTGTAGGAGCACTTGGAGCTCTGTGACCAGCAACATGTCTCATCTTTACCCTAAAACAGTATCTTTCCATTTGTCAGGATTAGGACGTGGCCTATGCAGTTGGATTAATCCTTTCCAACATCCCAGCACGATGGAGGTGTCAGGTGTAGGACAGCATTTTGACAGAAATCCATCCACACGTGTCAGTGCTGTCTGAAGGTGCATCTCATCAGCTGAGCCTCAGCTGTGGCACTGCTCTGGTGTTTGCATGTCCAGCTCTGCAGCAGTGCTAGGAGCAGCACCCTCCTTTTTCTTTAGCAAACTGCTTTGCACAGCACTGACTTGGCCCCCATGACTTGGACCTCTTGGCTTGCCCAGAGCATCACAACATCCCTGTGTGAGGCCTAAGGCACTCCCTGCACACCAGCTGGCACAAAAGGCTGAGGCATGGCGTGCCACCATCATCACTGTAGTGTCTTCCCATGGAATTGCTCACCAGCTTCCCAGTTCCTGTGCCTCAAGCTGCTTCATGTCCCCTCACATGAGCTAGAGGACAAAGAGCAGACAGTGACTGCTCCACTGAGTCACTCCATGGCACCTGTGAAAGAGCTCATGGTGTGGCAAACTCTCCCTTCTCTCTTCTGCCTGGCCCTTCTCAGGCATCTTGTCTTCAGAGCTATTGTCCCTTTGTGAAGTTAGATTGAAAGTGAGCAGATGGTCTGGTAGTGTCTGGAGTGGGAAAACAACATGCATAAAGCCTACATTAGAAAAATCAAGCTTAAAATAGATGGGCTCAAAGCCAAGGTACTCCTTTGCACACACTTCTTCCCCAGGGCAGAGGAGGAAAGTGCAGAGATGTGACAGATGCCAGTCACTTTGTTTCATGTATTTCTGGAAACAGAGTAGATACTGCAATGAGAACAGCAAAGAACTTGAACTAAATATTGAAGTCTCTACTTTCCTGGGAGATGGGCCAAGGGAGCACCATAAGGAGAGATCTGGGATGAGAACAGGCCACACACCTTCCCTTTTGTCAGCATGGAAAGCATGGGGTGTTTCTGTACTGAAGATGCAAGATCAGCAATGGGTTGTTCTCCTAGCACGGGGACCTTTAGGAGAAAAAATGTCTAAAAATGAGCAGACAAAGGAGTGCCAGACTGTTGGCTGAAAAATGGATCAGAGTAAGTTGTTTCAAGCAGACAGCTCAACTGAGGTTCCCAGGGAAAAAAAATTAAGTGGGGAAAGAAAGAGTGTTTGAAAGATAGCTGTGATCCAGGTAGTATCTCATTGGGAGAAGCTGGGGAGAGGAGCTGCAGCCCCCATCCTTAACCAGCAGCTGGTCAAGCTCCTGCCCACACTGATGGGTGTGTTATGGTGTGCCACAGCACACATGGAAACGTCAGGGGAATGCTTTTCCTTTTGGTTGAAGGGCGTTTTGGTAGATTCACTGACTTCTTACACATTTTTACAGGGGAGTGAGAAGTAATACAGATCCCACCAGAAACCTTGGTGCCACTGTTGAATTTGCAGCACATGGGAGCTAATTCTACATGGCAGCTGAGGTTCAGCTTGAGCTTGCAGAATTTTTGTGCTGAAGACAACACTGAGATGGTCAGTGCTGCAGGAACTGTTTCACTGAGTCCCTCTGAGCCTGGCAGCTACATTTTTTACTTTGTGCTGCAACATGCAAAGAGAATTTGCTTTGCCTTCTGATGTTTATCTTAATTTTACATGTGTTCACAACTCACAGAAGAAAATGACAAATTGAGAAAATATTTGTTTTCACAAAAGCCAAGAGACTGTTGCAGCAGACAGCCAGACAAACACAGTGTAAGTGCCAAAGTCTGAGCTTTTCTATGCTGTGTGCCATGTACACAATGAGTTTTACCTGCCTAAAGGGCAGCAGGAAATTCAGTCCATATGCTGCCATAATCAGTGCAGTGTCTCTGCACAAGGATTACTTGTTGCAACCCACTGCAGGTTTTTGGAGCACCACCCAAAAGGGAGGCTGAAATCCTCAGCCACATTTTATTTGGCCACGCCAACTGAGTCTAAACAAATTGAAAAATGACCTGCCTGTAACACTTAGAGACATACAGCAGAAAATAACTCTGAAATAGCTGCTTACGTTCAATGCAGAAAGATCTATTTCTCATCTCTGAGCTAGAACAGAAGAGGTAAATAGAACCACCTGTAAACCATTACCTGTCATGGCCCACTGCCCCCATGTGAAAAAACAAGAACAGGCATTGCTTGGAGTGGAGTTGGTCTGGCAAGTGATGAGGAAAATGGAATGTTTTCTCTGAAAAAGCAGCAAATTAAGAGGAACTGCTACATCTGAAATGATGTTTGCCTGAAAGGTCCCAGCTTTTGACAAAAGGCCCATGAGTCTAGCATTTGCTTTCTCTCCTGTGATGCAACATGAGCCACTTCACCCTTTACTTCATACTTCAAGAGGGATTTTGGTGGTGAAACAAACTGACCTATTTTACAAATGGCTTTAAAGGTTCTGCACTGATAGCCAAAATGGAGAAGACCTATGTATAGTAGTGTGACTGTCTTTTTACTAAATTGTTATCTATTTATTTTGGGGGAGGGGTATTTTGTTTGTTTTGTATTTAATAATGGATTTTGCTGCCATGATATTATACATTCCATGTAAATCCCTGAAAAAGCAGACCTTAAAAATGTTTTCTTGCAATACCAAGTTGTTTAGGTCCATGGTTTCCTACCAGCAACTGGCAGTTTGATTTCCAAACATGGATAATGCCAAGATTCCCTAGTCCATGGCATCCTATCTCTCCTAGGCAAACACAACACAGCACAGCACATCTTGCCTGAAGCATTTCTCTAGTTCCAGTGTGACTTTAGCCCAATTTCCTAAGGAAACAAAACTATCTAAATATGACCTCTGTCTTTCCTCTTTTCTCTCAACTCCTGAGCCCATTGACTGGCTTAACCTCCATGAGACAGAGGGCTAGAAGCTCCAAAGATCAATTTCCCCTGTGGATTCTGTGCAAACTGGTGAGAAGATGTTTACAGAGCCTTTTAAAAAGACAGGTTTGAGTGCTTCCACCAAGGAAAGAGGTCAGAAAACTTCGGTATTTCCCATTGCTTGTCAATCCCTAGATAATCAAGCAGTAAGTGCAAGGCCCCAGATTTAGTTTGGACTAACCACAGCCCATGTTCTGTCCTGCCAAGTGGGAATGCCATAGACTACAAGAGAGGAATGGGGGTTACTGAAGGAAGGAGGATGTTCAGGGGACAAAGGAACTGTATTAGTAGGACAATATGTGGGCTTGGCTGCCCACAGATTTGCTTTTCAGGATATTTTTAAATTTTCTGCCTCTTCCTTCTCTAAGTCCCTGCAGGCAGCAGTTGGTCCTTGGAAGATGTGATGACAAGGAGAAAGCTCTTCAGTACCTATAGAGAATATAGAAGTGAAAATACCCCTCCCAGGATCTCACCCTGGGCTGAAAGGAACTGTAGAAGTACTGTTCCTACATCCACACTGGCTAGTGGAAATAGAGTACAAGTACAGGATCCTGCCCTGGCAGTCTATAAAAGCAGAAGGGAAAGAATAAACCCTGAGGGGGAAAGTCCCAGTGCCTGGGAGCTCTGTGGTTATCCATGAGGAAATGGTCTGCATGGTCAGCACGTGGTTTCACAGAAATCTCCTGAGGGATTGCCAGGATCTGGCTAGGAAAGACAAGCTGTTGTTGGCATATTGCTGTACCTTGGTGCTGCCACCAGCAGCTCTCCATCACTCAATAGCCCTCCTGCTCCCCTCCAGGCCACTCGAGTCCATGAGCAGAGTGGCTGGCATTTGCTGCCACATGCCTTTCCTTTTCTTCTGGCTTCTATAAGCCCTCTTCACCTCAACACTGGTGTGACATATAGACAAGTTACATAAAAACTCCCCAAATGCATTTTTGCTGATCTCAGGTACCCTATATTTATTAGTCTAATATTTGAAGAGAGTGGCTGGGTTCAACATGGGGTCAGCTTTCCTTTGAGGGGATTACATTTTATGCCCTTCTGCTGCCTCCCTATACAAGAATTCACATATTTATTGTTTGAATGCTTTGTTTTTGTTATGAGATATAGAAAAAAGGAAGACCCAAAGTGGTCTCAGCACATAAGAACTGGCTACGTGAGGCTTCCATCATGTTGTTCCACCAGATCATAGAATGGAAATTCAGGCACTGCAGTTGTGCAAGTCTGTTAATTCCACTGCCAGCTTTAAAATATGGCTCCTTAATGTGGTATACAGTGAAATAGTACTGTGTACATTATCTGAAATACCTTCAGATATTTTAAGATGTTTTCCACAATAAACTTGTATTTATGTGGCAAGTAATGCCCAGTCTGAGTATGCTGAAGATGAGGCTGATCTTGTCCCTTTTCAGTTCAGACTGTGTGACTGAGCACAGAAAAAAGTTAAGAAGGATTCCAAAATGGGTTTGGGAAAAGGTTGATGTTTTTAGGGTCTCAGATAGATCCTCAGACTCCCTAAAACTGCCTCTGAGCTCCCAAGGCTGCTGGACCACAGCCCAAAAGAACCACCAAAACAAGGCTCCTAATCAGGGTGTCTTTATTTACTCAGGTATCTCTATGAAACATTGGAACAAAAAGCATGTACATAATTCATTCCCAAGTGCATTTGGGGTGTCTGGTCCTGTCAAAGCAATATCAGGAACACATGGACTAAACCACCTCCCTGTCTGCTCCTGCAGGAGCAGATTTGATCCCTGACACAGGCAAGCTGGTATGTGAATTTTACAGATCCATGAGAATAAATTGATCTTAGTCACTTCTCACCAGTTTTTCACCAAACCAAAAGTACTTTAATTATTTGAGTGTCAAGCAGTCAAATGCTGTACCTCAGACACAGCTGTTCCAGGAGAAAATTAGAAGCACAGAGGAGCAAACAATATGCCAGGGAAACTATGATTGCAGTGTGATCTGAAGGATAACTTTAGTAATGCAAGTGTTTCTTTGCTGGATGACTCATGGAAGGAAGCAGGGGCTGGAGCTGCTGAAAAAAGAGCCTGCTCCTTGGGAACATGAGCGAAGGTCAAGGATCAACTGTGAAAAACCAACTTTTTGTTTGATGTTAATAATCTTTAGGAAATGGATGGAGTGAGAGCAAATGTCAGCTCCAGTAATGACTATGTAACTTTGGGACTGTATAGAAAAGTGATAGCCCAGCTCACATGTTGCTGGTGGAAATAATGGGGAGAGGTGAGCTGAGGATTCAAGCCTTGCTTTAATCCTTTTGAATTTCTCTGTGAATTCTGGTTTATCAAAGGGGCAGGCAGCAATTTTCAATATTTAACTCTCTTTATATATAGCATATAGGCATTTATATACATATATACACACTATATATAGAGTATATATATACCATATATATACCAGATAAGCATTTTTTACCATTGTGTTTTGTCTGTGCAGCAGCTTTCCAAAGCTGCACAAGAAACATCATCTTACTGACTGTCACTTACTGAATTTTAAGAAGAATAAATATCTAATAGTTTTTTATGTTAAGATCCAACCAGCACGTTATAATATTTAATTCAAAACATAAACATGTTATAATAATATACATGTTATATAAGAATATGTGTTCAATTGTTAGATTTTACATATACCACTCAGACCCACCTCACACATATTTTTTCAGTGGTTATTTTCAGAGTACTTCTTCCAACAACATTTTGTCAAAGCCTCATTCCTTCTGTCTCTTGCCAAAATAGCAGCAAGTTTAATTTTGTTTCTCTCCCAAATTGTGGCACAGCTGACAGTGTGTAAAACCAACAGACTGCTCTACATTTGTGACTGTGCTCCTTCCTTCCAGACAAGGGATGCCAGCTCTGTAAATTCAGAGGCCAGATCACATTCTGGCAGAAGGTCAGAGTATTAGGGGAAAAGAATGTAATATGTAATTCTGCTGCCTGTTATTTTGAATTTGGAGGCATTTGTTTTTAAATGGAGGCTTGTTGGCTTTTTTTTGGCAGGACCACCAGCTCTGATCCAGCTCTGCTTTGCATTGATGAAAGGAGTATTGGTTGCCCAGCCAGCCTGCTCATGGTTTGCAGTCCTGTGTTGGAAAGATTTCCTGATACCAACCTCAAATGCCACTTCCACTGACAGATCCATGGCTTTTTGTCCCACTTATAGCAAATGTGAAAGTCTCAACTGGGAAGTTTCCAAGCTGAAAACAACTGAGAGCTGGAGTGCTGGGGGAAAGTATTTTTCATATACTTGCCTTGTTTTCTTACTTCCCCAGACATTCACTTTGGTGCTGTCAGAGATATGATCCTGGCGGGCAAAATTTTAGTCTGATGCAGTACAGTTATTTTTAGGACACAAAATCCAGTTTATTGCGTTCTTCTTCACAGCAGCCTTTTCTGTCCTTGAGGAGTGTTACTGATTCTCCTCTCCTCCTGGCTATACCATTCCAATTTTTTCAATTTTCCTTTCAAGGGCAGAACCTCAGACCTCTCATCTTCATCCTCTTAACTCCTCCTTGCCTGCACCATGTCTTCCTGGGGACACAGTGCTCAAGGATATAGAAGCAAAGTCTGCTTGTGACTCTAGGGAGGAGATGTTTTTGTACTAGTAGCAAGGCTACTAGTAATGTCATAAAAGTGAGGAGTTTGGATGTTGGGAGGAAAGGAGTCTCAAAGTACTCAAATGTTTTTGGTTGAGTCAACCTTGGAAATACTGGAATGGTGGTCCTGTGTTCAGCTTGCACTGTGTGCATTATTTTAGTTGCCTGATTCTGTTTTGGCCAACTAATGTGAGTATTTTTGTGCTCTGTACCACACAGCATTGTCTCTCTATATCTTTACAACGTGATCTGCTTGACTCTTGCCAAACAGATTAGTGGAGGAATAGGACTGGATACAACAAAATAGATTAAAGGGACTGTGAGCAGCTGGGGTAGAAGTGATTTTCATAAGGACATTTTACAGCTGTGCTGTTTCCATTGAATTTAATTGATTTTTTATTCAATTACAAGGTATCCTTTTCCTCTTGAAATCTGCCTTCTTATCTTCTTGGAAGTTTTATAAATTTTTCAATAGCTGTTGGACTAATATGAAGTGTAGAACTGCTTCCTTTGGCTCCCTTATTCTAAGGTAAGTGGAACACTATGGATTTCAGGGGTAAACACAGTTCTACCTAAGACATCAATGTTCCAGACTAAAGAAGTTGATCTCGTAGAGGGTGAGACTGTGGAGATCACAGTCTTGTGTTCCAGACATGTGGGACAATGTCAGACTGGGTTCCAGTCATTTGAATTTTGGATCTCTGATATAAAAGACTTTGCCTTAGTAAGAGGCAAAAGCCTAAAAACTAGTGCAAGGAAGAAGGGGATACATGCCAATTTAACAACTGAATGCAGAGAAATTTGACCACCAAATAGTTTATATCCAACTGGCAATGAGGCCAGAGGAATCAGTTTAATCTGTTGACTTGACAGAAAAGCTGTATATAATGTAGTAGATGATATAATTCCCATAATTTTTTTCAACAGTTTTAGAGAGTTCCAAAGATGTTTACAAAGATGCTGTTTGGTTTCTGCTATGTATTCTGTAAGCTTTGAAGCAAACTTCTTTACAAGTCTTTTCTCTTGCTATATATTCTCTGAATTGTAATACTTCCATCCTGATTCTTGAAATAAACATGACACAAAAATAAATTTAAATTTTAACCTTCCTTCTTGTTCCTACACATTTGAGAGCTTCTAAGAAGATTTGAAGATAATTTTAAATGTTCTTCAAAAAAGCAGAGCTTTTATTACCTCTGTCTACTGCTAGATGCCATGGAAAATCCTTAGAAATATGAAACGTAACACATAAAACCCACTGAGCCACCATCTAATCAAATGAGTAGATTCATAACGACAGAATACCATTAAAATGCAGGCAGAAAACTTCTCAGTACTCCTATTCTACATTTCTTTTTGTTACTTTAAGTCTTCACTTAGGGAGTAATGGAAGTGAGCTGAATAATGAATACAGTTAATACAGTCTCAAGGAGTCTCAATTTCTTTCTCTTGAGCTGAGCTGAAGGTCAAATAACCTCAGTATAGTAGAAAGCACCAAGATGGTCCTTTTTAGACTCTTTTAATGACTACAATTTAATGGTGACAAGGAATAATAATGCTGAAGGAGATGAGATATTTTGAAGCTTTAGTTTGCTTTCAGCAAAATTAGAGAATAATGCATTTCAGTTCCTTGCAAATGACAGTAAAATAATCACTTTGCTAGTTTTAGGTGGTGCAGTGAATAGCTCAAATCAGAAGCACAGACAACTGGTTTTTCCTTAATGAGTTTATCCCACTGATGAATGAAGACAAGTCAAATGATGCAGTTATTTCTCCATTAACTGGGTAATCATGGCTTGTTACTGAATTTAATCAATGGGTATTTCCATATTTCTAGACCCTGCTGTGGAACCCTGCCCTGGGCTGAGCACCTTGTTCCACTGTGCAGTACCTGGGGAATGATTTTGCAGAGTATGAGTGCAAGTCAGCAAGAACACTGCCCAGGGAGACCTGCACTGGCAATGTACACCCAGAAAATAGAGGTGCTTATCTATTCTTTAATATCTATTCTTTAATAGATGTACTCACAAATGTTATGTTATGTTATGTTATGTTATGTTATGTTATGTTATGTTATGTTATGTTATGTTATGTTATGTTATGTT
>JAOTQP010000870.1:14580557-14624205 GCA_026413545.1 Cichladusa arquata | reverse complement strand
TTTTTTGGGTTTTTTTTTTTTTTTTTTTTTTTTTAGTTATCCTCGGAAACATATTTGTGATTTCCCAGAAGCTTTAAAAAAGTCTGAACCTGACGTTTGATTAAACACACGTGATGGTAATCTACCAAGTGAATTTGGCCTGTCAGAAGGTGTAATGAGCTCTGTATGTCTCCCCTGTGCATCACCAGACTGGGGCCAACTGCACACTTTCCCAGGAACACATATTGTGCATACTTTTCCATTTTCCAAGTTTTTGATATAGATATTGAATTGCACTATCCTAGGCAGTATTCACCTGGGAGGCAGGGAGCAGTGTGTGCTTCAAGCTGCAGAGAGGAGCTGGTGGCTTTGGAGGGTCTGTATGACCAGGGTTATGTTTCAATTACTGAGTGAGAATTAGTGACAGAGCAGGTGCTGTATCTGCATGTGCACATCTCTCTCTGTGCTGGGGAAGTGGCTGTGCCTGTCTCAGCAGCATGACTCTGCCAGGGCGGAGAGCAGAAACTGGGCACAACATGCATGCTCCAAAGCTGCAAAGTCTGTGGAGCAAATATGGGCTGAGTGTTGCCTTCTTACAATAGTGCAGGTGACAATGAAAGTGCCCCATGGCAGAGTGTGACCTGTGCAGTCCTTGCTGTAAAACTCAGCATGGGATTGTCCTGGCAGGTGTCTCAGCCGAGCATCCACCTAAACCTGGGGTAGCTGCTGGCTCTGACACCACCTGCAACTCTCTGCTTCTGCCTGGGGCTTTCTGACACCCGTGGTCACCTGGCCTGTCCCCCCAGAGCTCAGCAAGAGGTGATGGAATCACCACATGACATGTATTCCTAGGTGGGGATTTGGGATGGAGGCAGCTTCAGCACCACGCGAATGAGTCAGCCTCCCATGTCAGAGAGTGTTTCTTAATTTAGATGTACCAGACTACAGTTCCTCCAGACATTCATCCCTGAGCCCCTGTGCTCACATTTGCTTTATTGTTGGTTCTCCGATGGTCTCCTGTGACTTTCTGAGGGTGGCTGACAGCACCCTCACAGCACAGGGGAAGGAGGAGCTGTGCCATGAAGGGAAACATTTCCACAAAGTGACCAGGCAAGCAACATCAACTGCTATAGAAACATCATTGCTGGTACTGAGCTCCAGAGCTTGGCCCGTGTGTCATGCTTGTATCACAGAGAAATTGCCCAAATGATTGTGGAATCAAGGCCCTTGAACGTGTCCCACCTCAATTAATGCACATTAAGGATGAAGAATTCACTCATATTATTATTAAATTTTGCCTAAGTAATGGGTCTTTGTATTGACTTTTTGCTAGTCATTAAGGCAAGAGGTGATAATTTTCTGTTCAAAGTGAAATCATGATAGTGTCCCACAAAGGGTGTGGTGGAACTCCTAAAATAAACCCCCTCAATCACTGCTTGCAGTTGGAGCATGACAGTAGCCAGATGCCCACCCTGTTTGGCTCATCTTGTCTCTGCCTGTTGTTATCTTGCTCAGTTTCAGACAGGTTAATAGCAAACCTACAGAGCAAGTAATGGAGAGGAAGAAATGACATTTTATTATTGTTATTAATTATTTTCACTATGCTGGCTTCAAGCAGTGGAGGCACAGAACAGGTCCCTGCTGGGGAAAGCACTCTGCAGATGTAATGGAAAGGCAATCCCTGCCCCAAGCAGCACAAACATTAAACAAAAAGATGATGAGAGACAAGACTAGGTCTCAGTGTCATAAAGCTCTTATTTCCTTCTGCAACAGTGAAAACATGAAAATCAAAGATTATTGCCTGACAGATGTTTCCATAAAGCAATAAAATAAGCAGAGAAAAGAGCAGTCTTCCATGAAGACAATAATTTCCCTTTGGATGCTTGACTGCTGCTTCACTGGGAAGTTTTCCATGTCCTGCTCCATCCCCATGACTAGCAGCCATTCTTCTCTGTGAGCAATATCTCAAAGCCAATGAGGGAAAGCCTTGGGACAAGAAAACCTCTGGAGTGGGAAACCTCCACAACACACCTCTTCAATGCTGTGCATGCTCTGCAAACTCCTGCAGAGAAAGTTCTCCCAGGGGCTGTTTCAATACTCAACAAAAATAACTTTCCTGTGCTCTCTGAAAATTCATGTGAGTTACTCCAAATGTTTTATTAATGGCACAATGCCCACATGCAGTGTAATGAAGCCAGCTCTTAGCCTCTCCATACCAGCAGCAATACCTATAGCACCCATATAAGGGTGAGTAATGCCCTAAGTAGCTGAAGATCTCAGGTGCTATTTTCTCCTCAGTACCAGCACATGTGAGCTAGGGTCTGGTTTCGGAGTTGAAACTGCTTATTGCATCCCCAGCATTGCTGTGGCCAGTGGGGAATAGGCATTAATGCAAATTTCTGTTTTGTGATATAATCTGAAGAAAGCTCCATTTAGTAATACCCATGTGTTATTTAAACATTCATCACTTTTCTCTTTCTCAGAACTGGTTCTCATCAATTTATCATGTGCCTTGCATTTTGCTACCTACATTTTCTTACTTTTGGTAAATCTTTTAAAAGCAACCTGAAAAATTACAGCACCAACCATGAGCCACTTTGCATGTCAGTGGCTGGGTGTCTGAATTACTCTGCTGCTCAGGGTTCAGAAATTTGTGTCTAAAAACCCCAGTCCCTCTCTTCTGATGATAGCATCCCACTGCCAGCACCCTCCCTCTCCACCAAGACACCCAGCCACAGACAAGACACTGAAATAAGACCCTTGGGATGTGGAGGAAAACAGCTTTTGCTATCTCTCTGCCTCCTCTGCCCACCTTGGCAGGCAGGCATTGGGCAGCACTGGCTGGGGCACAGAACTGTGTCCCTAAGGGCTGGAGCCAGCCAGCACCTGGCTGCAGGGCTGTGGTGAACAGCATCAGCAGTGGCACCTCTGCCTGGACAGGGGCTTGGGGTCTGTGGTAAGTTATGTGAGCTGCTCCTCTGCGCTGGGCTCAGAGTCTGGGTGATCTGCAAAAACCTGGCTGAACCCTGGCCAGAAGAAGCTCCTCAGCCACCCTACTTCACCCACTGTGGTTAACCAGCTTCCAGATACCGTGGGGGCAGTGAGCAGCCAGAAAGTCAGTGAGGAAAGATGGAACCTCTCCCTGATGGAGCAGTGGCGTGGGGCAGCTGAGCCCTCTCCCCCTGCTGGCATGGGGGGAGCTGGGACATGGCATGCTGCTCGTGCCCATCACCCCAAAGTGTTTCACAGTGCACCAGATTCCAGCTCTGAACGTTTAAGAGCAGGCTGGCTGCTACCCCCTGTTATGAAGGAGCTGTTTCTCTACAATGCATGTTTTATTTATAGATGAACATTAGCATTTGCAAGAGGAATTGCTTGAGCTCTGAGTTATCACTTCCTATTAACCTGAAATTATTGAGTGTCTGAAATTTGTGAGGAAACCCAGTGAGCAGAAAGTATGAGGAAAATGTTCCTCTCCTTTCCTTGGAGCACAGTGAATAAACAGCCTCCTCCCTTTGGAGGGCTGTACACAGAAATGTCAAACAGAAGTGACAGCAATTGCCTTTTTAAAGAATCACAAACATTATCCATCTCATATGTGTACAGCTCTTAATATATATTGCGTAACATGTACATTATCAGATTCCTATTTGCCATTAATAATAGATTTTAGATTGCACAGAAGGGCAGGTCCTGCAGCCTTCTGTTGTGCTTTACAACCTTTGTTCCTATGAAAATGCTTCCCTCTAGCAACAGTACAGCAGCCTTGGGGTGTTTTTGAACAGGATGTGAGAGGCCTGAGGAAAATAAAAACCCTACACAGGGCTGGGCAAGGGGATGGGGAAGGGCTGAATGGCTCCTTTGCCCCACTGCTGTGGGGACAGACCCATTCCCATCCCCAACAGTGGATTTCTGTGTTGGCTTGTGGGTAGCTTGGGATATAGGGCAAGGCTCATCTTGGCAAGTTTAGATATTTACAGTTTAGGCATCTTCTTGATCTGATTGCCTAGATGCCTCCTCCATCCTGCCTGGGGTCCAGCTGCCCCATGCTAACAGATGGCTGAGCTGCTCTCCCATCCCTCCCAGTGACAGCAGGGAGAACTTCACCACCTAGCTCATGAGGGATGTTTAATTTCTTTTGAGGTTTATGAGTGATCCAGCATGAAGCTTAGGCTGGGAGGAGGAGGACATTCCTCACACCCCAAGGGTAGACCCTGCAATTTTACAGAGGGCCCCTTGCTGTCCCTGAGCCCAGATATCGGGGCACGGCTGGGAAACGAAGATTACTCTCATCTTTTAACCTCCACATCTGAAAGGCAATATTTTTAGTGCCTCATTTTCGAGCATTCTTCCTCTTCATTCAGCAAAATCACGAATAATCACTTGCATTTATGCAGCAACTTTTAGGCAGAACTCTAAAATGCTTTACAGATCCAAGATGGCTCTTTAAATTTCTTTTTTTTTCAGTCCTCCTTATGCTCTGGATAGGGACAAGCTGGTACCAATCAATTCTTTCTGCGCTTATGAACTTCCATGATCTGTGACTGACAACTTTAATAATCATCTTTATGAAGCCTAGGCAGCATCCAGAGTAGCACCTAAATGGTCCCCAGGAGCTGTAATTAAAATTAAGCCGCCCATGGGTTGCTTTGATTACAACAGGGCAGGCCAGCTTAACCTCCAATTTATGCTTGACTTAAAAGATGGCTCATACAGAGAACCTGTTTGCCAGACACAGATTTGAATTAATTATGCTGATTCTCTGGTTTATTTTACTATCTGATTAGGCTCACAAATGAAATCAGGGTCCCATCTTTTGCAGAGGCTTTGGTGTGAACACCACGTCCCAGCAGCCTGCTGTGGGGTACCTGTGGGGTACCTGTGGGCTTTCTATGTGCTCCCCAGCACAAGGGATGTGTTGAGGCATCTGGAGGAAGTGGTGGCCACTCATGCACCCACTGCTGAACTATTCCTGGCCACAGACACAAAGCTTCTCATTTGATCTCAGAGCTGGTGGGCTGGAAATGTGCACTGAGCATAAGCAGCTCTGGCAAACCCCAGCTCAGCCAGATGCACTTCTTCCTCCTGCTTCTCACAAATGGAACAGGTTTTCAGGCATTCCTTGTCTTCCACCTGCAAGGAATAGACTCTTAATTAGCAGCAACAGAATCTGAAAAACTAATCAGAAAATATGATTTTTTAGGTAAGTTATTTTCTAACTTCTGTGTACCAAAATACAGCTTCACATAGGGCATTTTGCATAAATTAAGCTAGATGTCTCTCATATTGTGTAGTTTGAAAAGCCAGAACTGAAAGGTAGTGGATGCATTACATCAAGGCTGTAATTTTTTTAATGTCACTTTTTGAAAATGTCAAAATACAAATATGAAACCTCCCCCTCAGCAAATTTACTAAACCCATTGCTAACAGCATGTAGCATTGCTTCTTATCAATTTTTTTGTGTTAAATTAATAATTATATTTTTATTTCCTTTTCTTTCCTAAGAGCCTGTATCAAATCACCAGGTGAGCTACAGTCTCCCTCTGACAATATTGCCTTTCCATAACTTGACAAAGTGCATGGAGTTAGGGAATTTCTTTTAATGTCTGTTTTCCTCTGTGTCATGGTTTAACCCCAGCCAAAAGCTCAGCCCCACAAAGCCACTCACTCACTCCTCCATGGTGGGATGGAAGAGAAAACCAGAAGGGTAAAAGCAAGAAAATTTGTAGGTTGAGATAAAGACTGTTTAATAGGTAAAGGAAAAGCTGTGCACACAAGCAGAGCAAAACAAGGAATTAGTCCATCCCTTCCCATGGGCAGACAGGTGTTCAGCCTTCCCCAGCAGAGCAGGGCTCCATCATGTGTAACAATGACTTGTAAAGAGAAACACTCTCATTCTGACTGCCTCCATCTCTTCTTTCTTCTTCCTCCAGCTCTATATGCTGAGCATGATGCCACATGGTCTGTAAAATCCCCAGGGTCAGTTGGGGTGACCTGTCCTGGCTGTGTCCACTCCCAGCCCCTTGTGCACCCCCAGCATCATTGCTGGTAGGGTGGGGTGATGGGCAGAAAAGGCCTTGGATCTGTGTAAGCTCAGCAGTGACTAAAAAGATCCCTGAATTGTCAGCACTGCTTCCAGCACAAATGCACAACACAGCCCCATACCAGCTACTATGAAGAAAATGAGCTCTACCCCAGCCAAAGCCAGCACACTGACACAATATTTTCCTTTTCCAGCAGCAAAGACATTCCATGTACTTTTCCTGCACCTGTGCTAGATCCAGACTGCATTTTTCATTGGCATCTTTCAATGCAGCACAGATAAAATAAAGCTACTACGTGCCTTTATTGGCAAGAATGGCACAAAACAGGCTTGAACTCCTGTGCTGCCTCTTATTAGTCCATGAAGAGATGAGGAGGTTGAATTAAATAATTACTAGAATAGATTGACTGCCAGTGCCTAGGAACATGCACGTGCTGCTCCTATCACTGGAGATCTGTAGGGTGCCACTGTCCACAACTGCCCAACCCAGGAGATCAGCTCTCCATGGCAAAGCTGGCACCCACACCTCCTGTGGGGCAGCAGCCAGTGTCCTGAGTTGGCTAAATGGGGCAGAAATCTCCCTCCCTCCTTGTATCTGCAGGTGGAGATGGATCCCACTTGATGATAAGGGCACCCCATGAGCCGAGCACAGCACCAGCCTGGGCTGTGGCACACAGGACGCCAGTGCAGGAAACACTGGCCAGGCACAGCTTATTTCTCACGTGATTTTTAAAGTTTCTCCTCACACTAAAGGCTTCTCAACACACTGCTTTTGCAAGTTTGGGTGGTTGGTGTGATAATTTCTGCTGCTCTTCTGTTGAGGATGTCTTTATAGAGAATTACTTTCCATCTTCTGTAAAGTTTTTGGCTCAGCACACAAGCAGCTTCTTCAAGCACCACTGTAAAATGTCTGCTGCAAAGATAGCAGAATATTGAGTGCTTTGGTAGGAAGGTTTCGGAGAGTTTAAGCCTAAAACTCCTCTCCTCTCTGAGCTTCAGGCACTCAACTCTTGTTGTGTGCCACAGTGAGAGCCACAGTGCTGCAGTTGGAGAAGGTCTTACTCTGAAAAGAGAATCAGCAATTTGCCAGATGTTTGGCTTATCCTGCACTGTGTTCTAGATGTTTTAGAAAAGCTTTAAATATGGGCCCTGAGATTTACTTCTTAATTTACACAAATTATTAAACTGCCAATCTTCATATTGTTGATGAAGCCCTATTAAAATATTTCAAATTATCGTTACAAATTGAATCTTCTCCTGTGTGTCTCATGTACTATGAATCCTATTTTCTTAGCACAGCAATATTTCAAGTCTAGAATTAAAGCCAGAAGGATTGGTACAGTAATTAGCCTTTGAAATAATTTTATCTGCAGTGCTTTGATGCCTTTTAATATTCGGTGGGTTAATGGCAGAGCTCTTCCTAGCAGCATTTCTGTCTCTGCATTTTTGTAATGCCATTTGAGATGGGAATTGGTTTCCCTAAGAAAGGGCTGCAGGAGCTGAGAAATCTTTGGATGGTGACTATAAAGAGAAGGAAAGCAGAAGGACCAGGCTTTGCTGTCAGGGTCTCTGGGGGACACAGCCTGGCAGGGATGTAGCTCCTGTGCCCTGCAGCAGCAAGGGAGGAGCCCAGAGCCTGCCTTTGCCTTAGCTTATGTGACCTCCCAAAGATGTGTCTCAGTGACTGGCTACAATCCTGTACCTTCTGGGACCACCCTACCTGCATCTGTCACCTCCTGCTAAGTCCTGATCTGTGGCAGCCTGCACCATGTCCCACTTCCAAGGCAGCTTCCCAAAAACAGACTGCTGACTCGCCCTATGTAAACCTCAGCCACAAAATCACATGCAATCTGCAAACAATAAATTTCAAAGAAAGTTTTAAACAAGCAGGACTGTGCAGGGAGGAGAAGGAAGAACCACAGCCACAGACAAATTTTACCCCATTTGGCACACCCATCACTAGCAGCTAGCTGCTGTTGTTTCTGGAGTAAGGCAGACTCTAGCCCATCTCTCTGCTTTAATCCCAGTCTTGTGATGGTCCAGAGGGATGGGAAACTGATTTAGAAGCTTCACAGGCATGGTGGCTAGAACGCCCTTGTGGAGGCATCCAGCCCATCCTTGAGAAAAAGTGGGACAAAACACAGTCAGGCACGGCAGCTCTTATGTCTACCTGAATCTTGAGGGTCTCCAAGCAGAGCAGGCTTCCAGAAGCTCTCTGGGCAACCTCTCTCTCACTGCTCTGGTGGAGGGGGTGCAGCCTTACCATGGCTGATGTGCCAGGCAGCAAGGCTTGGTGTGTCCTCTCCCAGCATCCAGGAGTTTGTGCCCCTGCCAGGGTGGAGGCAGGGATTACTCCACAGAGGGATTTTGCTCCTCTGCTTTCAATACAAAACTGTTGGGTTTGACTGTTAAAGCTGCTCTGCATCACTATTGGGAGGCAGCACTCTTGGAGCACAACTGCTGGAGGTTATGTAGAGAAAACTGCTTTTTTTCCCCCCATGGATGTCAGTGGAAAGTAAAGCTGGAGTTGTGACCAATAAGGACATGAATATATCTCTAGTGCAAGTAGGCTAAGTTTTAATTTACCTCCTGCTGTGTCAGTCAAATGTCAGGAAGAGAATGTGCATCATGAAGTACCACAAAGAGCCAAAGTAGATATGGGAGATCAATTAAAGTTCAGGTCCTTTTGAAATCTTTTAGGTTTCCTTTTCACAAATCAAATTAATATGCAGTTTTCATGGCTGCTTTGATTATGTTGCTGCTTCCTTCCTAGAGCTCTTTAAGCATCATGAGTGTGCAGCTGATAGGCTGATATTAACTGCTAAGGGACAGATTATTAAGTGTAACAGCTCTTAGACAAGGAATGTGGGAGAACCAAACCAAACAGAATTAAGTCAGTTGGCTTCAAGAAACAGATTTCAGTAATCAAAGAGAAATAATAAATAATACTTTGCAGAAAAACAATCTAAAAGTAAATAGTTCAGGAGAACTGTCCATTCCTTGTGAAAAATGATGTCAAGACACAATTCCAGCAGCATGTAGTCACACTGGAAACTGCAGCAAGAGACCAGTTTGGACAACTTTGGCTCTTTAGTAAACTCATACAACAAAAAGCACAGAAAACACGGGCATGAGGTCAAGTGAGCAAGGATGGATATCAAAGAACAGCATGTGCTGGAAGGGAGAAAATAAAATTCAAGAGAAAAAGAAATAAAGAATAGCAAATTCCACAATGTGTGGAGGCATTGGAAAGAGAAATACCAGATGACACATTGGTTCACTACTCACTGCAGAAGGAAAGCTAATGATGAGAAATACCAAGGAGACAGAATACCTCTTTTGAGTCACTTGTTTCAAGATGCTTTGGTAGTGATTGAATAGCTACTTTAATAGAGGGGAAATGGTTCAAACTCAGATTAAAAGAACAGAAATGTGAAAGATGTTAGAAAGTGGAATTTGAAAGTTGGATGCTATCCAAGGACACTTCCAGAAGTACATGTAAAATTTCAGAGTAGAAGTGAAGAACCAAGAAATTCCATAAAAGAAAATTGTATCTCTTGCTAAGAAGAGAAGAGGCAAAAGGAGATGTGCATCATTTCGCTTATTTCTGAATCTCAGAAGAGGTATTGAAACAAAAATCATCCAACTTTTAAGTGCTTCAAATGTATCAAATATACAAGTAATAGCCACTGTAGATTTGTCATACACTAATAGTGTGTATTGATAGCTTTGGGTTGTGATCTCATAGATGTCATGGGATGTCTCCTGGGACTGGACTGTTGGAATGGAAGGATACAGGCTCTTTAGGAATAACAGGCAGGAGAGATGAGAAGGGGTGTTGCCCTCTAGGTCAATAGGCTGTGGGATGTGCAGCCATCACCTGGGGAAGGACAGTGGGACTGGGTCAGACCAACATCCCACCCTGAAGCATGGCCCAGCCTGGCCCTAGGGACTGTGGGAAAGGTGCTTCTCTGGCAATGAGCCTCTGACAAGCTCCTCCAGGCACCTCTCCTGCCCTGCAGAGTGGCTGTTACCAAGATATCCACAAGGGATATGGCAGCTCTTGATTTCTTCAACTGAGAGTGACTTTGAAGGGGCCAGGGCCATTTCCCTGCCCCAGCATGCACATCCATGGGTACTGCAGAGGAGATTCCCCCTGCCCCATCCCAGCCATGGCAGGCAAGGGAGGAGCAGCTTCTCCTCTCTGGTGTGGGGATGAGCAGGGCCATGGTCGCAGGTGGCCGGACCAGTGTTGGTCCTGGTGACACTAAAGAATTAAAATACAACCAGTTCAATGTGGATGTAGGTGACACTGAGACAAAAGCTGTTGCAGGACATATAGGAATTAATTCAGAGATTGTCAAACACCATCGATAAAATGATGGAGGAAAAAGGGTTTTATATGCATCCTGCTCTAACAGGTCGTCATACTATCCTTTTCTTCCTGGTTGATTGTTAAGAGACACACAAGGAATTTTAATCCTATCTAGAGAGTACTGAACAGTGTCCTTCAACTGATTTTAATTACCATAAACACTGTCAGTGTTTTTCAAGTTTCAGTATTCAGATGCAGTGAGCAAAGCCTGCTCCACAAAAAAAAAAAAAAAAAAAAAAAAAAAAAAAAAAAAAAAAAAAAAATCAGATTGCACAATGTGAAGATTAATTCATGGTTGCTGTCAAGGAACTTGGATATAATAAAGGAGAAATAAAGTGTTTCTTGTAAACCTAGTATTAAAACATTGTTCCTTTCTGTTCTTCTGCAAAGAACACTTTAATAGGACTCTGTAGGTGAAAACTGCATTAAAAACAATTATCTCTGTAATTGCTATCTTGCAGCTCTTGCCCTCAGAACACACAATCCTGCACTCATTGTAAGGGAATTATTCCTGGGATAAATGCCTATGTAAATGGGGTCAAATATGTGAGACATTTAAGATTGATGGATAAGAGGAAAGTAGATGATCAGAGGCTACAGGTGAGATTTTATTTGTAGAGGAATTGTGCAGAGGCTGAGCTCCCAGCATTTCTCACCCCTGCTGCTCCAAGCACTCACACAACCACTGTGTCTCTGGCACTGAACAGCCAATATTGAGGGTGTCTGATAGCAGCTGTACTCCAAACTGCTTCCAAACACTGCACTATTTACAACTGCAAATGAGTGCCCACGACCAACTGAGGCTCACATTCCCTCCTACAATGGTACCTGGCACTTAGTCAAAAAAATCCTGGCAATTGCTTTGTGTCAGATGATGAACCTCACCCCAAATTTGCTGGGCAGGCTGCACATTTCCAATGGGAGATGTATTAAAACAACAACAACAATAAAAGTTTCATCCCACTTTTTTACATATGATTAGATTAATAACTATGGCACTCAGCTGCTGAATTAGGATTCAGGATTCAGGATTCTGGATTCTTTAAACTGTCCTGTGCTGCTGGAGAAGGGCCCCACAGTACTCCTGATGGAAATCATCCAGCTGAGTAAAAACGAAAGCAAGTAACAGGACTTAGAAATCTATCCCCTTTCTGCTTTTGCACAGAAAGCAGGGAAGGAAGCAGCATCACGTTTATTTTATTTCAGCCACTCTGTCAGGATGGCTCTGGATTGGAGGGACTCTTGGCTGAGTGCAGATGGCTGAAAACAACAGGTGAGTCAGGGTTTATCTACAGGTATGACAGCTACCTGCAAGTAGCTCTGTGCTGGTTAAGTGTGTCAGCTTGACACAACACAGCTACAGCAATCTCCTCTGCATGCACCAAGAGAAACTGTGAAGGGAATGATCTGCCTCTAAACATAACCTTGTTACATCTCTTTACCAGAATTGAGTCTGGGCTCTGCAGAGGAAAATGCCTGCTGGCTGCTCCTCAGGAGGAGAAATGACCGCCCTGCAATGCCTGTGGTGCCTCCAGCTGAATCTCCTGTGCCCAGGCAGGAGGCAATTAGATGGCCAAAGTTAAAATTCCTGGGTCACATCAGCAGTGAAGCTGCTCCTAGGTGGAGCCAAGTGAGTTTTTTCAGTGATACAAAATGAGGATTTGAAATCAGTGGGAATTATCAGTTTTATTGGCTTGGTCTCACTCTTAAAAAGCTCAAAAGGAACTTTCATTTTATTTCTTGCTACACTTTCAATGGCTCTTACATTCAGAAGTGGTTGCTCCTCCTCCCTGCCTGGCAGTGTATTAGTCAGAATCCTTTTCACAGGATCCTTTAGATATTGAAATTGGTTTTAGAAGAGGGCACCTTGCCAGTTATTTTTCTCCCATTTTCTTGGAAAAGGATCAGACATATTTATTGTCCTTGTATTTGTAACCATGGCAAAGTATCTTATCTTCTCTGATGCTTATGTGGTAACATGGCCATTTTCCCCTGGAAGTCTGTCAAATTGCCTCCCTGAGCTTTTAAGTCCATTAACATTTTCATAGATACCTTTCTTACAGATGTATTGAACTATACAATCTCCTCAGCAGATTTTGGGCTTTGTGTTTTGTAATGACATGAGTTCTGTGCTTACATGATCAAGGCTGGAGATCCGTGTTTTGGTTTGGTGGATATGGTAGAAAAAGGAGGAGTAACATTCTCCTGCCCAAGAAATGTGAATATCCTCAAGAAATGCCAAATCCCTGGGGCCTGTCTGCTGCAGAGAAAGACACTGTATTTTCTCCAGAAATGTACTAATCAAAAAGCAGAGCTTTTGGGTGCTCAAAAATTACACCAAAGCATAACAAAATTGGGAAGTGTAGATGTGCAGAAATTGTGTGAAAGAATAAAGTTGCATGAGGAAAACAAAGCTAGTAAGATAAAGTGTAAATGTTCTAGATGCATTAAGGCAATGAGGACTAAAAACTATACTGGAGGAATACTGCAGATTGCTGAATTCTGTATTAAACCATTATCTTCTATTAAGATCTTCAACATAGCAAATTTTCTTTCTTAGATTTTTGACCACTCTCAAATTCAATTGATTAAACACAACTAAATTAGTTTAGGATATCTTTAAAGATGACCTGAAAGGGAAAGAAGTACTTACGCTTCATTACCAATGAGCATCTTTTTCTTAATGTCACACACCAAGGGTATAGCACTTCTTGTTGTCTTCAATGTTTTTAGTTTTTCATTGTGCTTTGGGAATTTCTAACTGATTTTCACAAGGCATTTCTGCACTTTTTGTTGTCTGTATATACGATCAGATCACACAATTACTTTTTCTGCAAGTCTGGAGACCAAATATGTTGATAATATGAAGAGAATGACATTTGAACAGCTGAGAAGGCAGAAGTTTTTAGTCAAACTATTTTAAAAGGTTTGACTTTGTTTTCAGGGTTTGCTACCTCCAGCTTCCCACAGTGCTGTTTGCATCAGCACAAATCTGGCCAGCAGGACTGGGACAAGCATCACTCCCTGCACTTGGCACTTGTGAGGTTGCACCTTGACTCCTGAAATCAATTTTGAGCCCATCACTGGAGTGTATCCAGAGAAGAGCAATGGGGGTGGTGAAGGGTCTGGAGCACAAGTCCTGTGCAGAGCAGCTGAGGGAGCTGGGGGTGTTTATCCTGGAGAAATGGAGCTTCAGGGGAGACGTTGTTGTTCTCTGCAACTACCTGAAAGGAGGCTGTGGCCAGGTGAGTGTTGGTGTTTTCTCCCAGGTAACAAGTGACAGGATCAGAGAAAATGGTCTCAAGCTGTGCCCAGGGAGATTCAGATTGGATATTAGGAAAAATTTCTTCATTGGAAGATTATCAAGCACTGGAACAGGCTGCCCAGGGAAGTAGTGGAGTCACAATACATGGAGGCATTTCAAAGATGTGTAGGTGTGGTACTTAGGGACATGGTTTAGTGGTGGGGTTGGCAGGACTGGGTTAACAGTTGGACTTGACCATCTTAAGGGTCTTTTCCCATCAATGGTTCTTTAATTCTGTAATGTTGCTGCCTGCTGGCACAGGTGGAGCCCAGTGAGCTGCACAATGGAAAGATCCAGCACTGTCAGCAAACACAGCATCTCACTTTGCCCTGGGCCCTTCATCCTGCAGCTTAGCTCACACCTTCATGCACCTGCAGAAAAGGTTCAGTCCTCTGGGATGAACCAACCTTGGGATGGTTGGTTTAAGAGGCACTATTTTTAAACTAGAATTTAAGAAGAGATGAAAGAGAATGACAGAGTCTGTCTCAACAAGGATGAAAGACCCAGGGGTGTCAGAGGGCAACCATAGTCTGTGTGTGTAAATGGCCACATCTGAGCTGGCCTTCCTTTATAGTCACCAGAGAAAGAGGCACAACCTCTGTGAAAACTCACTTCATTCTAATGAAGCTAATGGAAACAGTCCAGCTTAGTCACACCCTGCAAGAGCCCATTTCTCACTCTTCACTAGAAAGGGAGCTCAGGGTGATGGGCTCAGCTACAGATATTAGCACCACAGGCTTCTAACATTAAGGCAGATGAATCCTTTGATTCCTTCATAGCTGGCTTCAGTTCCAACACTTCCTGCCTCTATGTGCATTTTTCCTGTCTTCAGAAGTATTATGTGACTTATAAGACAAGCTTCTTTGGGAAAGAACAAACAAAATTGATCAAAAATGAACTATGCCCTCTTGATACAGCAAATAGACTTGGATGAAATGAGACAAGATAAAACCTGTCAATATTTGAAGGCCTAGTAAATGATAATTTTGGCACAGTTGTGCTAATTTGCAGCCTGTCTTCTGCTGTAAAGTCCAGCAGCTGCCCCTTGATGCTGTTATTTGCAGTCATTGATTACTACAGATGCAGATTTCTTTGCCAAAGAAATTGATCTTTGGAGGTGTGCAGGGTTCAGAAAACCTGTTGGCTGCCCTGAAAACTGAGGCCACTCATGTAAGGGATAAAGCAAGCCCCATTCCCTCCACAGTCTGCCCCAGTCCCAATGTTCAGAGCTTTCCCAGCAGCTCCCTTTCCCTGGAGGTTTGAGCCAAATGAATATTCAGGCTGGTATTAATGATCTTGTAAAAGTGCTCATGCTCCAAATATCCCAGCCAACAATTTCTCTTTAAAAAGGTAGGTAGTAACCCAATACAGCAGAATATCCTATCATACAAGCACTGTCCTACATTTGGTCTTCTTCCACTGTTTGTTGGCTTTCTTCTTTGCCCAGAAGGACATTAGTTTCATCAGCCCTGAGCTCATTTACCTCTGGGTGTTGGACTGCTGGTGAGACCAGTTTGACATGATGAAACCTGAGAGAGAGAGCAAAATCTGTGGTGTATGATCTAAGGTCTTTAGCTAACACCTTCACAGTTGTTTTACTAACAAGTGGCCTGTGCTTCTTGGTCCATTACACTCAAAAGGAGAGCTCATAGGGCTTTGGGATCCCAGAAAGAGATTAAAGCAGATTAAATTAGCAATTTAAAGCCAGACTTGAAAGGGGAAGGAAAAGCTGTGTTGTCTGTGGCTAACTACAAACATTAAAAAATTGTTCACAGTTGACTGGTGGCACAAAGGTAGGACAGGAATAGATTATTCAGTGCAACACTTGGCAAGATCCAGAACCAAAAATTTTGGCCTGAAAAAAAAGGTCTAAGGTTAATGGGTCCTCACAAAAAAACCCCATGCTTGTCAGTCAGTGGGACTCTGCTTCAACAGTCTTAGGTTGCTCAAAGAACCACCAGCAGAGGTATTGGCAAAAGCAGGAGCTGTTCATCAGGGCCAAGGGTAGGGAGCAATTCTGAGATCACAGTGCAGCTCAAGGGCACTTGAGTGGGTGGCTCTGCCACCGGAGGCTGCAGGACCATTGCCTCCTCCTGCATGGCTTTGGGGAAGCAGCACCACCCTGCCAGGGACAGCGGGCCAGGCTGCAGGCAGAGCCCTGGGGCACTTTGGGAGCAGTGAGCTGCAAAGATTGACCAGCCAGCCTGTAAGGCCTATTTTATGTTATCAGTTTTAATTTGCAAGGGGCTTGCATTATGCTCTTTCACTGTATCACCCTGCTCTTGGGGGAGAAGGCTCACAGAAGTACCTGATTTATCTTCCTTCCAGCACTTATGGCTTTGTGCTTACTGCTGCATCCTCTTCTGTGTCTTAGCTAAAGCCTAATACATCCAACTTTCTTGGTCCCTTCACACAGCAGTCCCAAGATACTGCTAATGAGGACAAATTATATTTTGGCATTAAAGTTTTTGAGATCCAGAGGAGGCCTAAGGTACAAGAATCTAGAAGATATGTAGCATCAATTTGTGCAATGACATTAAAATGGGACTCTAATGACTGGAAGCTGATCCTGGATAAATTTAAGCTAGCAGGAAAACAAAGACTTTCAAGAGAGTAATTAATCAGTAAAATAGCCGGGCTGGGATGATGGAATACTCAGTGTAATTGAAGATGAGATGTCCCTTTCTGAAGAGGTGAATTGCTTGAATTTCTTTTCTGGTTTTTAAATCTAAGTTGGAATTCTCCTTTACTGGCTTTTTTTTTTTTTTTTTTCCCTGCCAAGGTTTGCATACTTCGGAAATTATTTTTTCTAGTTGAAAAATCAATTATCACAGGAAAGTCCACAGGAAAGTACTGTCATGCTGGCCATGCTAAAGGGAAGGCCAGATAGTTGTATCTCCCTCACAGACTTGTAGGGCTGGTTTTGAGTTTATGCTCTTGTCTGCAACTGTCCCACTCCTCTGTTTGCATTTTAACCCCTGAGTGTACCAAGTAAGTCCACTGCTTCACAGCCAGGGTAGTCTAGGGTCGGTGTGTTGGATTTCAGCCAGGGCTGCTATAGACACAAAAGGATTGGGCAGCTGCTGTTGAAGGTCCATCTTCATGTCCATAAAAGATCTGTGACCCTGCTTCCCTGAGTGCTACCAAACTTCAATCAGTGCTCACCCAGGAGCCACCCAACTCCTTGGGCAGAGAGGCAGATAAAAGCCCTGAATGGCAGTGGGTTTGTGCCTCATTTGCTCAGAGGATACGAGTTTGTTGGCACCACCTGGAGAGCTTGATGTGCTTGTGTTGGAGAAGCAGGGAGGTGGAGCAGGGGGATCTGGTACCACATTCTGCCACATCCCCACGTGTACAGAGCAGCAGCATTGCCCTTTTCCAGACTGGGGAAAGGATCTGCTCTCAAACACTCTTCTCTGTTTCTTGGCAGCGTCTCTGGCAGGAAAGGTGGTTTGGAGGAGAAGACACATGAACTTGCAGCAGGTCCAGCTGATGGATATTTCTCATGTGCTCCAGTAAAGGGCTTCTCCTTGAGACAAAGGATCTGCCTTGTGTGAGGCATCAGAAAGCAGAACAGCAAACACCTGCACTCACTGTCAGCATTCAGAAAGCTCTGGCCCTGAGCTGAAACCAGTACCAGGCATCAGGATTTCAGGAAGGCATGGCTGTACTTGGGAAGAGTGATAGAGCACTTCTTCTTTGTGTAAGGATTTTTAATCTGTCTTCTGAGAAATACAGGACACTTCAGCCTTCACCTGTTGAGATTGTCTTAGGTATTGTTATAAGAATTTCTCTGACCTATGTTAAATGCAGATTTTTAAGCCTTTTTACTTCAACAGTAATGTCTCCTATAGTAACTCCTGACAGACAGTTATACAGGTGGAAAGAAGACAAGAAAAGGCCCCCTGTTCCAGCTGGAGCTTTGGCAAATATCCTCCAGGAGCCACTGTTGGTAGAGTCATCATCATCTTGCAGCCAGGAGCTGGGAAGAGCTCCTACTGCCACACAGACACTGCTCTTCAAGGCAGCCAAGCAGAGCAATTTATTCTTTCAGTGTCTAACACCACTGGTGAAGAAAAGATAATTCCTAAGTCCTTCTTAGCTGACAGTGAGATTAAATCTGGCCCAGCCCACAAGGCTTAGAAAATGAGCCAAGAACCAGCTATAAACCTGAAATGTATGGTGAAGGCCAAACCCAGCACAGCAGTGTCTCACCTGAAACCTTTCCACTCCTGGGTGACCCCTGACTCTGCAGACAGAGCTGTGGCTCTTGCACCACCAGCAACACATTGGAAATTCAACATGGTTTATTACCATCTGCCTATTGTCTATTACAGCATTTATAATAAAAAGAAGGCAAATTTTTCTCTGACAGTAAATCTACACCATGGAACAGAAGAAAAAGCTTTGTTTTGACTTGTAATCTAAGCAAACCTGACAAGCAAGGAACAAAAAAGTGAAAGAACAAAAGGCCATTTTTACTAGCATTTTTTTACAAAAGAAAAATCATGAAGCTGAACTAAAAGAGCTAAAATGTTTGAAGTGTTGCTGCTAGAGCCATTTCTTCTCAGTATTTTTCCAAAGCCACCTTCTAAATAACTAATGCAACTATCACCTCTGTAACCATGTGAAAAACACTTGGCTGCTCGTTTGCAAATATTAAGGACTTACAAGAAAAGAGGAGTTGTGTACCTGAAATTAATTCTCAAAACAGTTAAAAATACTTTAGCTCAATCTAGGGATTGAAGATTCCCTGTGAAACCAAATGAGCAAGACAGTGAAGTACAACTGGCTCTGATATACCTGGTTTATGTCATCACCTTCTCCTCAGTATACAAGGAATTATACTTCTCAACATCTGTGTACCCCAGACTTGCAGCCTTGACATGTTCTTGATCCCCACTAAAACTCCAAATCATACCTGATAATATATGTGAGCTTTTCCATACATGATGGAAAAGTAATACTGAATTTCTTCCTTTGGGATTCACTGGATGAAATGCACAGTTTTAGTATAGCAGAGAAGACAGGTATGAGATTTGAAGACAGCAAGCTCTTCCGACTCCAGTGCTCAGGTTACCCAGTGCTTAGAGCATGGCCTCTGACAAGGGCTGCAAGAACCCAGGAGTCACCAGAGGCCCATGATCCCCAGGTGTGACATAACTAAATAGCACACCTTGAAACCACTTGGCTGCAGCAAAAGAGACATTCATCACTGAAGGCTACTCCAGAGTCATGACACTTACCTCAAACCATCCCCAGCCCAGGCCTCGTGCATATCATGGTGGTGTCAGAGTAACATTTGGCAGGCTCAACTGCCTTGTGAAGAGATTCCAGGGGAGGGAATTTGGAGAATGTAGCCCACTAGGGTTTCTTATATTTCTTATATTATTCTGATATGCACAGAGCAATCTCCACGTATTAACCTGTTCATTGCTTCTCCCTGCCTCTTAGATGCTGTCAAGCAGATTTCTCAAATGCACAGAAGAGAGTTTGGGAGCAGATCCCTTCCCCAGTCTGGAAAATGGGATGCTGCTGCTATGGTACATGAAAGGTGTGTGGTCCTGTTGTACCAGACACCACTGCTCAGCCCTAAATCTGCCTCCTTCAGCAGGAGAACAAGGCATCTGAAGTGTTGTGGCACAGATGGACCCTCAGCAGCTCTGGCTGCCATGCAGCCCACACAGGTGAGAAAACATGTGAGCAGCTGTTGTGCCCAGAGAGATCCATGTCCACAAGCATCCATGACTGCCAGGATGACACTGAAACTATGAAATATCCCTGTTATTTCTTGGAAGTCAATCCAAAGGCCACTCTCAGCAGGACCCATCACTGTGCTGAAGCAAATACTCTCCCTATCATCCTTGCTCTGCTCTTTCTAAAGCAGCATGGTCCTGTGTATTCAGCAAGGAACACAGAGTTAAATGCACCAGATTGCTTCTGAGAATGTACACCAAGCCACTCCCTCCTGGCACTCCCCACCACAGGCTCCATTTCCTCAAGATCTGTTTTCACAGAGGGCTTTGTGATGGAAGGGGTCCCTGGATGACAGCTGCTCCAATGTCCTGCTCAGGTTACATCCGATTCTCCAGGTAATACCCAGCTGAGAATGCTGCCAAGGGAGAGGCTGACTGCTCAAAGGAGACCCACTCTCCTCTCTGCAAAACATGCAGGGTGGGAGTTGGCCTGGAGAATGGTCCCTGGTCTGGATGGCTGTGGTCAGGGCAGTGCAGACCTAGAGCTGACCTCTGAGTCATGCCAGCCATACCTGAGCTGCTCTGCATTGCCAGCTCAATTCCCCACACAGCCTGTGAGCCTCTGAAACCATTCATATCGATTCCTTGGCTGAAATACCTTTAACCCACCTGAACAGCCCTAAAAAGTGAGATTCTGTCTCAGTTTTTTTTTCCTGTGGATGAAGCGATAAAAGAGAGAGGGATAAAGAGATGGAAGAGCTGTGAGTTGAAAATAGGACATGACTGGTAAGAAGCACAAGAGGGACACATACAAGAGGTGAAGGCAACATAAAGAGTGAAGGAAGAGTACACTCTTCTAGACAACACTCTTCACAGTTTCTTTTAACAACTCTCTTACTAGGGATGGAGGTCGTATGGAAAAGACAAACTTCTATCATACAGAAAGCTCTTACAGCATCACCTGAGTTTTTTCCTTGTACCTCCAAATGAAAAGGGCTCTGCCTCCACACCAGGGAGGATGTGCCACAAAGGCACAGCCCCAAATGGAAATGGCAGCAGTGCTTGCTCCACTGCTTCACTGAGGGCAAAGTGGAAACATCAAAGCACAGAGTAGCCAGGGCATGTAAGGAGTGTGGTCATTTTAAGTTATGTATTTAGAGCCACGTCCTGTGTCTGAGCCCTGCTGTGCCTCAGCATCCACCTGCTGTCAGTGGGGATTGCCCCATCACCCTTATCTCCAGACAGGGAAGCAGGAAGCAGGCAGTGAGTTACAGTGCTGTCCATGCTGTTCCCAGCCCCTACAAAGAGAAGTCTGTGTGTCACTGCTACCCAGGGGAGGTAACTGCAAGTCCAAGTTAGGAGCAGAAGCTTCACAGCCTCTGTGGGTGAAAAATCAAACAGAACACACTAAATAGATTACACTAATTAGGAGATGCATTATCCAGAGAAGAACAGGACAGTACTTTCTTTGGGGGTATTAGCTGTTGCCCAGATGAAAAATAAAGTCGTCCCAGCTGATCTGTCCTGGCTAATGTCCTTGCAGATAGGCTTTGGAATAAATTATGCAAAGTCATTGGTTTGGGATCAGTTATCCCACATCCTCTAAGACTTTTGCTATTGAAGTTCATACAATGAAAGAATAAATAAAAAATATGTTTAGCAACTGAATGGAAAACTATTGTTGTTTTCCCAGCACTTGGAAACACTCTCCTTGTTATGTAACCATAGTTGTAGGAGGTTTTGTTCTGCACTCCTCTGGCCAGGAGGCTGCCTTCAAATTCACCACTGTCCAATGGGATTCATGGCATTACTGGTGCAGACCAGGATTCAGCCCCTCACAAGCCTCTCAGTGCTGCAGTTGCTGACAGCTGTATCAGGACAGCAATTGCTGGTGCCAGTGACATCTGCCACTCTCATGCTTAAAAATGGAACAGCAGGACCTGAAAGCAGGGCAGGGTTGAGTATTGGGGCTTGGGAATGAAACAGAACTATCAGGAATAGGGCATGCATCCAGGCCTATTTAATACACCTGTGAAAGAGGCAATGCAGTGTGCTGCAAGCAGATAAGCACTGCTGAGATCTTTGGTTGTAAGGTTTAGTCACATCACAGTTGCCACGAATAAATGCTACACCAAGGGACAAATTAGTGAAGGAGGTCTCTTTTCTGACTGAAATCCAAATGATTTTTATGCTGCCACCTGAGCTTCTCCAAATATTACAAAACCAGTCTTGACCCTAGCAAGTCATGCCTGTGGTGAGGAGTAGAAGGATGCTGCTGGCAGGCCCACAGCTGGGCAGTGAAAATGCTAAGCTCTCCTTTCCCCTCTCCTGCTGCCCAAACTGCAGGCCTGGTGGAGCCCCAGACCCCTTCCCACACCAGCTGCCTGGCAGTGCCAGGCTCTTCCAGGCTTGCCCCCCACCCCAGCACTGGAGCCACATCCTCAGCCCAAGCCACCTGCCCCAGCTGCATGGCCCTGATGCAGATTGCTGTTTACAGAAAACATGTATTTTCCCCTTTGGCCTCTCTTTTCCCTTGTGCAGAATCTTCCCAATTAGGGATAGTTTTTTGGCTGTTTAGTAGATCAGCCCCATATTTATGTATTAAAATTTTCTTCAGCCTGTTTATTCTGCATCCAAGGGTTTAATCAGCAGTTGTGCTTAAGGATAGCCTGTGTTTTTTATTATCTACTTAATCAGATGAAATAAGGCTCTTTCGTCTTTTTTTTATTTATTCTTAATTAAGAAAATGATGAGACTTGTTCCATAAGAGGAGTGCAGCCTTGTACTTCCTAGGCAGGAGCAAGCAATGCTGCCAGGGGAAATATTTTGTACACAATCTTCCTTTCAGATCTGGTTATAAAATGGTAGTGGCACTGACATGATCAATTTGATAAAAACCAACTGCTGAACTTACTGAACCCTCCACCAACCTTGGACAACTTAAAATGCACTTATTAGAACAGCTTATCCCTATTTATTTTTACAGATAAATATATAAAGTTTAAATAAAGCAACTAACATATGTAATCAATATATGAACACTTATTTTCTTTGAGGTTAGTATTGCTTCCAGGAAAGCATGATTATGCTGAAAGATAGAAAAAATACGGAAAAAATTATGAAATTTTATTCTCCTAGAACAACTCTCTGCTCTTCCCAAACCATCTGCTTCTCAGCCAGGTGTCTCCTGCCCTTGCAGGAAGAATACATACCTGGCTGGAAACCAGGCTGCAGGAGAAGGATCCAATATTACAGCAATTAGGTAGGTGAGAACTCATCAGTTTTATCCCTTCAATATTCTCTTCACAGCTTTGCTCTTCCTTTTGGGAACCAGTGTTGTGCTCAGTTCCTTTCCTTGCCACTGCATAGAATTTCTAATATTTCCATGGGATCTCCTTCAGCGAGCTCTTTGTGGCCACTTGCTCTTCCACAGGCTGGGGTTGCTGGGTGATGGCATCTCCAGTGGTGTCACCAGTGTTGTTGTGCCCAGAGGTGGCAGGGCTTACACCCATCCTGTGCTGTTCTTGTTCCTTTACCCATTTCCCTCACCCCTGCCATGGTGCCCACTGCCACCACTCTCTGACCACATCCCCAGCCCCCAGCCCAGCACTGCTCCAGCAGCCAATGCTGCCTGTGGGGCTGCTTCTGATCTGGGAAAGACATGACAGGAGTAACTGGGTCCCTTTGGCAGTGTGACTCTTTGCAAACACCCTTGTCCTCCTCTAAGCCCAGAATGAATGCTCATGCCCACATAGGTACCAGTGATGCATTAAGTGCCTCACCAGCACCTCTGCTCTTTCTTCTTCCACTAGAGCCCATGACAATAGATGAAACACTCCAAGACAACCTTTTCTTGCATCACAGCCAACACTTGACTTGAAAGAGGTTTTCATCAGCTTCACAGAGCACTGTCATGGCATTACTTCAAGTGCCAAGTGCTTGAATTTAAACCTGGAGACTTCTGGAGAGGCTCGTTGCAGACCAAGGCACTCTGTGCAATCACTCCTGCATCCTCCAGTGATAATTGGTCATCAGCTGAGGCTGCCAGCTCTGCAGAGAGCTTTATCCTAGGACAGCCTGTACTAGGACAGACTTCCAGCAGAGAACCCACAGAAGGAGGCTTACCACAAGTTATCTCGTGGTTATCATTTCTATATGGTCTCTTAAGTGAAAGCACCTATTTGGCAAATGCCTTCTTTTTGTGTCGGTTTTGTTGGTTTTTTCCTCAGGTCCTTGTGAGGACAAATGCCTGCCTGGAGATTTCTGACAGCAGGTAAGATCCACGTTGTTGAATTTCACCCATTTAATATCTCTGATCTTTGTGAAATTTGCCTCCCACTCTCTGATGCAACAGGACAGGGGGTTATTCTTGCTTTTCCTGTCAGCTCCTGCCAAAAGCTGGGAAAATGGAGATTTCCTTGCAAGAAAAGTGCTTTCCAAAACCCATCAAAGCTGTGATTTTGCCTACATTTTGCTCAGGTTTTGCTTAGGTTTAACTGAAGGTTTGTCAGCAGCTACACAGGTACAAATGAGAAATAGCTCCATGCCTGACTCATCCAGTACTCCACCACATATCCTACCTGGCAAGAGCTCCTGTTCAGCTGCTGCAAAACACATTTATTGCTCTCAGGAGGGGGCTGAGAGGTCAGAGACCCCTCTCAGGACTGTGTTTAAAACAAAAATCTGTGAGGTCACAGCTTACACCCTCTTATCTCCCAGGCTGCCTGTACCCATTGCCACAGCAAGATCCGCCCTGTCCCCCTGGCAAGGGGGATCTGCTGGCACCTGGAAGACAGGTCTTCAGACATCAACTCTTCTGCCTCTGCCAGATGGAAATACTGGAGGAAACAAATGTGTTCCCAAAAATAGTGCCTCCCTTTGTGGCTGTGAACAGCCATGTGTCACTCACACTCCTGCTGAGTCTGACTTTAGGTACAGCTGGCTGCTCTGGGTAAAGAGGGCTATTACTTCTTCCCAGAACAGATTGTCCAGATGATGGACATACACAATGATTCAATCTTTAAAAAAGCCCTAAAGCCCAGGAGAAGGGCTGTTGAACCAACCTAAAGGGGCAGGGCAGAGGCAGCACAAGGCAGCAGACAGCAGTCCTGGAGGAGGTCACTGCCAGCCCCTCCCCTTGCCCAGGGCCCCCCAAGCCCCCAGCTGAGGCACCTGCCCTGGGGCTCAGGTGGGTGCTCATGATGAGCCAGGGGTGACTGCCACTGCAAAGCTCTCACACTGCAGCTCTGTGTGCAGCAGAAGGAGCTGGACAAGCCAGGAGGGTGCAGGGATGGAAAGCACGGCGGTGGGAAGAAGGGGAGCTGAGGGAGGTGCTCCTGCTCTGAGTCTCTGCTGAAGCTCAGATTTGAGGATAAACACAGCACACAGACTTAAAACAAGCAGGTGGGAGAGAGTTTTCAAATCATGCAGGGACTTTTCCCTCCTTCTCAACTCGTGTGACATCTGCCTGGGCACAGGCACAAGCCAGCAGGGAAGGCAAAGCAGTGCATGCCCAAACCCCTGCACTCCAACTCCTAATGAAATTCATGCAAATTTTAGAAAGCGATTGAGATGTCTGGAGCTTCCTCCACCTGTCACTGCCTTATTTCTAACAGATGCCATAATGAGGCACCTGGAGGACAAGATCATTTTGTTTTCCTTACAGTAATCACAATTTAGCTGGTCTATAATCTAATAAGAGCGAGAAGGGAACAGCAACTGGAAGAGCTCACTGGCTCCTTGGGCCTGATGAGCTGCAGCACAGCAGCCCTGTCCTGCCATGTTAGCAATACAGCTTTGCAGTCCTAGCTCACAATCAAATCTGCTGCTGTCCTTGGGGACCAAGCATGCTGTGTCCTGGCTGCTCTGCTGCACCTCTGAGAGCTCACAGCAGCCCAGCACACAGCAAAAGCCAGCAGCTTCTGGAGAGAAAAGCACATATTGCAGCTCCTACCAACTCATCTGGGCCTTTGGTCACCCACAGATGTGCCCAGCACAGCCAGAGCACAGAGGCACATCTGCCCGTGGAGAGTCTGACTGGAAAGGCAGAGGAATGCCTTGGGCTGGGAAACCTTACCAGGGACCATGCACAGAGCTTGGTGGACCTCTTATGTATTTTAAGCACAGAAATAGCCTGTGGCTATTTCTGCAAAACAAACAAAGCCCGTGCTGCCCTGGGCTGGATGGTGAGCACCTGTAGGCTCCCTTTCATCCAGAAGGGCTGGTGCTCCTCAGCTGGGCAGGGGCGCAGCAGCAGAGCTCAGCCAAGCTGCATCCTCACTGACTCCTGTTCTGGAAAGAAAAAAGTCCCTTTTACTGATAAAAAGTCTCCCTGGTGCCAGTAGGTATTTTCCCCCTTCTTTCCCAAAGCCCTCTGGATTCACTGATGACCCTGCTTCTCCGGGCTGGCCTTACCGGGAATTTTCCATGAGAAAACTCATGGCAACAGGATCCTGAATGGCTTGTATCTTGTTTGCTGTGATGCTCCTGGTCTGGCAGGTTCCTGCCTCCCATCCAGCCCCTGGGACAGCCCGTGCTGGCTGCTGCCCGAGCCCCTTTGGCACCTCGGGACCCAGCCCTGCCTGGCAACATCTGGCTCTGCAGCTGCTGCCATCGCTGCAGGGACCGTGGGCAAAGTGACTCCTGCCTCGTGCTCTGGGAATTGTGCGGCACCACGAACCCCACGTTCATTTCACGTGGTCCCTTTCCATCAACCCCAGATACCTGGTGCGAGAGGTGCCTCTCCACCTGGCCTGGGGCCGGGGGAAATGCCCACACGGAGCTGGGGGAAGGAGCTCCCCTCTATGGTACTGCCTTGAGGATGGGAGAGAAGGGGGGAAAAGGAGGGAGAGCACCTACCCACAAAGTAAAGTGATACTTTAAACATCCTCTTTTTCCTCTTTCAGTCTAACAGGTTTTAAATAAAGCAACATTTTAGTTGGTTTTACCATTGTGAAAAAGAGTTTTTGGAAGCCTGGAACTTCCTTGCAATGACAGGTAATAGATAGATCTATCGATAATGACTCAGTGCATGCATGAACGAGCATTTAGAGTCCTTCTGTACTGTGAAAAACCTGACAGTGCCAGGAAAAGAACCCTCACTAGTACAGGGAGGGTGTGCTCAAACACATTTCTGTTCTTGCTAATTCTTCCAGGACAGTGGAAATGTTGCAGTGCAGCTGACAGCGTATCTCCAATAATGAAATGCTGCGATTCAATGGTTTTCCACACTCAGAGTGCTATCACCTTCTTCCTGCCTGTATTCTTCTGAGAGGCTTAGCAAGATGAAATAAGCTACTTCAGAAGCAACTGTGAAGTGTCTGCAACTGAGGTGTGCGTTTGGGGTTTTATATGCTGTAAAACCTCTTCCTATGCTGGAAGGTACTTAGGTAAATAGGAAATTTAATTAGCAGATGTGATTTTTCCATAGTGTCAGTTCTACTGATTGAATCACTGAGTGAAATGCTAAAATGCAGTTTTATTTTGGGTTTTTTGTAGGGCTAGCACAGTGGCATTTGCTGAGATATGTATAGGTCTGAGTTATAGAAAGGAGACAAGTTTTGAGGTCTAGATAGGAGGATGACTCATTTAAAACCAGAGGGGTTCTTGTTATCAAATACTTATCATGGTTACAACAAGAGTGAATGTCTGCAGCTCCAACTGGAAGAGCAAACTATGAGATCAACAGGTTAGTGGGAAGAGCAATTACAGCCTGCATCATAAAGTGATTTCTCCTCCACACGAAGGGGGCATTTACTTCTGAATTTTAACATGATAAACATGCAAAGCACAGATTTAAGAGCATCTGATAATGTTAATCTAATGATAGTTTTATTCCAATTCCCTTAAAGAGTCTTCAATTCTTTTATAGAGAGATTTGCCTATTATCAGTGAGTGAATCAGAGATATGAGGCAAATACCAGTTCTTGTTTCTGAAGGAACTGCATGTTTCAGTATAGCCTAGTGCTATGAATCTTGAGGAGCCGACAGAATATTGTGTGTTGTTCCTTTTAAAGGAGTTATAGGGAATATAGGAATTCTAGGGAAAAAACCCCAAAGGGCTTTGCAGGGTTTTGGTTGGTAACCACCATTGACCAAGTACATCAAGCCAAGGTGCCATGACTGTACTTAATTATCAATGGGACAGTTTTACTGCTGTAAACACCTTGTTGCAAAACCTCAGGGACTCCCATCTTGCTGTCCATTTATACTGATTTGCTTGGCATTTCCTGCTCCTCACCTGACCTTCACCACGAGACTTTTCCCTCCTCACAGCCTTTGGTCACACACAGGGGCTGCTCACCTCACCTGCCCACTGGATGCAAGTCTCCTAAGAGTCTCTGTCTTCATGAGCCTCTTGAGTCCATGACTTTGGAAACAGGTGACTGGAAGCATACATGTGTTTCAGACAAGATCTCACCAGGGCATTCTTCAGCCCTCCTGGTGCCTTCCTAATCACCCATCCACTCCAGTCCTCCCCCTCTGCATTATCCTTTCTTTTCTTAATTAGGCCACCCACCTTTGCAGGAGTGACAAAGGTGGCTTCAGGAGGATATTTAACTATTTAATGTATTATTTCCCTGTTCAGAAGGAGGCTGCACAATTAGGGAATCCCCGGCAACTCTCCAGAGCATTCTAAACAAATTTCTAATACAAATATGATGTAATTTCCCTGAGATGCACTAGAAGGGGCCTCCAGACAGTTTGGGAGGTCTGTCTCTCTGCCCATGTAAGCCACTCTTGCTGCCAAAGCCAGCAGCACCACCCGTCACTGCCGGCCTTTGAGAGCAGCCCCCCTTGCACAGACAGTTACCACACTCTTTCTGGTAATCTGCATACAAAATACACCCAAGTGCTTTCATTTTTTCCTCACAGGTCAAAAACCAACTGCTTATTTTCTCTCCTGGACTCTTTCAAAATTATCTGTGTTGTCCCTAAAGTGTGGCCCCATGGACCAGACACAGTACCGAGCTCAGGCTCCAGCACAGCTTAGCTTGGAGAAATTATTATCTCTTTTGCCATATGAACACAACTGCTGTCAGCATCTTCCAGGGTGATCTCTCCTTTTTATGCAGCGGTATCACAATTTGATTCATATTCTGTTTGCAGCCCAGCTGTAATCCACACATTATTTAGCCCCAAACTGCTGCTTATAAAGGTATCTTTTATTTTCATTCCACTTGTGCTTATTTATCTCCCTCCTGAATGTATTCCTTTCCACCATTTTTTCCCCTGACCTTCCCTCTAACTCACCAAAACCATTTTAAAATTTATTCAGGCTTCCCAGCCTGTAGTCCTGGTGAGCCAATACTTTTATTTACCTTATAAATGCAGCCTCTGACTCATTTACCTACTGTATTAATGATAACATTTGCCAGAAATAGTCATGAGAGACTCCTGCTGGCCTCTCTTCCTTCCAGGTTTGACTACCTATTGATATTTTCCATTCCCTCCTGCTCACAGAAAGCCATCCACCAAGGCTGCCTGGTCACTCCTGTACTTCCAGGGCCTTTCTGCCTGTACCCAGGGAAGGATTTAATCTTCTCCACAGTCTGCAGTAGCCCTTTGCCCATGGAAGAGAGACAGTTTTCTTCTCCTTGAATTCCTTCTGGCTGGTGATTGTGTCCTGATGGCCCACTCAGTTTAAAACACAGCATTCAGTGCTATCTCTCTGCACATCCAGTGAATTGCTTTGATTTCATGATCAGCCTGAAGCAAAGCAAACCACAGAGCAGCCTGTGGCACGGGGACACACAGGCCCCTCAGTCATTATGGCAATCTTGCTCTTCTCAAAGCTGGGCAGAATTTTTGCTCCACGGGAAACAAAGCAGTGCAGGAGTGATGGAATTGCTCGGGCACAGCCACAGCCTGCTGGGGCTTGGGAAGGTTCTCTCCACCACACACTGCCCCAAGATCCACACTGCATGATTACTGAGCAGGTGTCTCTCAGCCCTTGTACACCTTCTGCAGGATGGCTTATCTGTAAGAACACTCAGTCACGTCAATGCCTTCGATGGTTTGCAAAATAAAACCATCAAATAAAAATTCCAATGTTGAAATGTATTACTGTCAAGTGTTTGGCTGTAGGCATATGCTCCAGACTGAAGTACTCTACACTCGTTCTTTAGATGCCAACTTGAAAATACCAGTACTCTACAGTCACTTGCACACTCATGGCAATGCATAATGCTGGTTGGAAAGAACACCTGAAATCATACCCTACCAACCCAGTGGCAAAGAAGCAAAAATCCACCATGGAGTGCTGCAGAAAGTGTGTATGAGTGCTATAAGCCCATTGTATGCATTTTCTGCAGCACTGCATGGTGGAGTTTTTAAAGTGCTATTAGCCCGTTTAAGAGTAGCTCACGTGAAAAAAATGAACAGTATGAAACAGCAACCCAACAGTGGGAATGGACACGGTCTGTCCTTCTGAGAACATTTCTGCTGCAATGACATCCACCTGCTTCCCCACACACTCATTCAGCAGGGCTGGTCCTGGTCTCATGCATCACCCTTGCTCTGGTAGTTGACTCAGAGTTAGAGACAACCTTGGGTGGGGAGGGCAACCCCACAGAAATCCTCTCTGATCATTTGCCCAAATTGTTCTGACAGTCCTCAGTGCCCCAACTGTCCTCTGAGTCTTTCCAGTTTCACACATCTGTAGTCTCAAAACTGGACCTAGTACATGAGCCAAAGCCTTATTATTTCGAGAACACAGATTATCTCAGGTGGCCATTATTCGACACTTTTACTTATGACACCTTGTCCTCAATATCTGTTTTGTGATCCACTACAACCTCAGATACTGTTTTAAAGAATTGCTGCACAGCCAAAAAGTGCTGTAACTGTGTGGCAGATTTTGGTTACTCCAGTACTCTCACCTATTTGCCCTGATTGAATTTGCTTCTCTTTTAGGCAATTTTTCTAATTCATAATTTCAAGTTTTAATTCAACTTTTGGAAGTGAATAAATTATCTCCAGTTGATATAATCCAATAATTTAATACCAAAAATATTATATATTGCTTCATCAATGGAAATGACTGAGTAATACCAAAAGCAAGACAGGCCCCTACGGAACAGTGATTGTTCTATTTCTTGAATTTGATGATGGAAGACTGATAGCATTTTTCTGAACAACCTAACCAGCCTGATAGTACTTCACAACACTTCAAACAAGGCCGGTATCTTCTGCTTTGCTTATAAAATGTCTTCTTGAAGCAGCTGTTTCTCTTTTTTATCCTGAAGCTCATTATATTGCTTTTTAAGAAAATTGTTCCAAAACTCTGTAGCAGTAGCAAATTCTTATTCGTAGGGGTAAACCTTGTCTAGATTTATTATTTTTAATTGACTATTTAATTAAATGATTATCCCTCTTCTGTGAAACTTGAAGGAAAAAAATTCAATATTTAGGTTTTCCCTAGTGGACTAAATGCTCATCCTTTTGTTAACTAATTGATCTACCTTCCCTTTATAGTAGAGGCTTCATTAGGCTTTAGCGGTCGTAACATTTTTTCTGTTTTTCTGGTTTTTTTCTGTTCTTTTTACAGTTTTTCTGTTCTTTTTTACACATATCTTGGGTTTACATTTATACACAGCTACATATTCTTTCTATTCTTGTCAATTTTTCTCTTTAAAGAATTTCTGGCACAATTAGAATGACCTCTTACTATGCTCCCAGGTTTTCTATTGCATTGGTGTAACTTCTCATTATGTGTCCTTTTATTAGTTCCTAAAGATGATAAATAATTTATCATTCTGTTTCAGCCATTTTATTAAGTATTCTGGAGTGAATTTCATCTGCTCCTACTTAGGTGAGAATTTCCAAAATGCAACTTTTCAGAGACCACCACCCTCCTGAATCCTCTTCATCTCCTACAGACACTTCCCTGTGGCACCACACAACAAACTCTTTTTGTAGACCACTGAGCTGATTTGAAGTCCATGTAAATTCTACTGTATAGCTTTCCATCTTGGCCTAAAATGACAAAATTCTATTTTGTAACCAAGATCAAACCAGTTTCTTCTTCCAGATTAGCAAACAATTCCTCACTAGTCTGAATCAAACCTAGGAGTCACTCCATGAGCCAGTGCCCCCCTCATTTGGAGGAACACTTGTGCAGTTTGCCCCACCAGAAAATTTTCTGCATGTGTTACAAAGAAAAGATCTACTTCCAAGATGAAGTAGAGCTTCCAATGGAAGAGAGCTTTTGTCAAGGCTAACAGTTTCTCTCAAGTCAACTCATTTGTCACATAACATGCCACATTTTACCTTTCATAAACATAAATACCCTCTGCTACTCTTCAGGTATGCCAAGTCAGCAAGTTTTGATAGCAGCTAGCATTTCTTGGGAAGGAGTAAGAATTTTGTGTTCCATTATTCTTGAGAATAAATCCAGGAGTAAAAATGGCTGCAGGTAATCTTTTGGAGAAATTCAAGCTCTGAACATTAATTCTCATCCCATAACTGGAATGAGAGTTAATATGTGATTCTATGTAATAACTCTCATACACTACAGATTCAAGATGCCAAGCATATAGACAGGGAATCTCACAGGTCTGGAAAGAGCCCTTTTCCATTAGAATTCTCACTCCACTTGGAAAAAAAAACCCAACACTGTGGAAGAGAATAGGCTGGTACTTAGGCTGGACAGACAAACCTTTCTTTAACAGTTCTTTCACTTGTTAAATGAACTACTAGATTAGTTTTGAGACTAATATTTGAACTAATAAAATGTACTGGCTAAATGAGAGCTAATCAATTACTTTCATTACTTGAGTAAGTTTGTTTTCTGGCCTTCTAGTGATATGATGAATACATGGCTCATACATGGCCCACTGGGAACCAATACAAATAACAACATAAAGATTTGTCTAATCAAATGAAACAACACAAACATATATAACTTCAATTTTTCAAAAGTGCCAACACTGTCCATGCAAAAAGTAAAACCAGAATATGAAAGGAGAACACCACCACCACATAGTAGATTTAAACTTACTTTTTATGATGCACTTTCATCAAAATTTGTAGTTGCCAAGTATCAAATTTCACTCATGCAACATCAATCCACTAAGAAATACATATTTTCGTGAGAAAATTAAAGTCCATATTTATGTAAAAACTGTTTCAAAATAAAAATTAAACAAGACTTTTTTTTACAAAAAAGATTTTTTTTGTTTTTGTTAACAGAATAATTATTTGGAAAATGTAATTTCCCACATGAAATTGTTAAAGGAAGTTAAATATATTTAAAAATGGAAGATTCTGCATTTACATAGTTATATGTCATTAATAGTGAAGATATGCTTTCTGGCAAAAAACTTCTCATGCTTAAAAAATGCACCTTAGTTTTATACTGTACATTACAACATATGATAGTAAGAAACAATTAGTAAACTGGTTATATGCAAAGAAAAAAGTTACGTTTACAAGACAATTACAACTGACAAAAAATTTAAAATGTTCAGTTTAAACAGTATTTGAAGGCAATTCACAATCATTTCAGGAGTTTTGTGAAATTTAAGGCCATTAGTTCTAAATAAAATGTATCTGACACAAACTCACAAAACTGTGTATTTTGTACAAAATATACATGCAAAACCATTTTATAATTATATACGAACAGGCATATAATAAATTTTTTGGGTAGCTCTGTACACAAAATTGTGCACAAAGCAACATAGCTGTGCAATTCTTAAACCAGTCAATTAACTTTATTAATCATGCACCCTGAATGGAAATGTGGTTAAATGACATTAAACCCAAATATTAAGAGTCAGCATCCCTTTGAATGGGCAATCTAGACAAAAAAAAAAGTTAAGATTTTAAATTTTTAAAGTTTAAAATTTTCCACTATAAAACATCTGCTGTAATCACTTCAAAAGACATTTCTGATGCAAGATTTCCAGTGCTTTAAGGAATGCATGATAATTTAACGAGCTCAGTGAGTCAACTATAACACTGATAGTTCTGGATTGAGGTAATTTTCTTTAATTAATTATAGCAAGTAACTCTTCTAATTTGTTTCAGTAGTTAGTTTAAAAAATTGTAAACTTAGATAAACTTAGAAATTGGAGAATCTGTGAAAAAATACACATACCTCCCCCTCAGAGTCTGGAGTATGACATATGCAATTATGCTGTTCACATTTAGGAGCTGAAATTTTCAGTACATGAGATGAATGGACTGAGCACTGATTGAAGCACTTCAGTTACTTTAAAACACACCAATGTATTTGTCCTATTCTTAGCTTTCATTTGTATTTGTCTGGACAAACATTCAAAGAGATATTGCTTCTCTTGTTATCTCGTGACAAACTACTGCAAGCTAGAAGACAAGTGAGTCAATATTCCAAACTTTTATTCTTAAGAATAGTTATAAAAGTACTGAAATTTAAAAATAGTAACATGTAAACATTGATACAGAGTAATAGCATTCCTATACACTTATATACACACAGTATTCAGAGAGGACCCAATCTTCTGAGTTGAAAACCTGACTTGTGCTTTCCCCCCTCCAACAAATACATCAAAAAAGTAGGGTGTTTGGATTAAAAAAAAAAAAGTCTCAGAACATCAACATCTTGCTCCTAGCATTTAAAAGCTTTACAGTTGCTTATGCAACTATAGGAGAATTTTGGTATGTGAAGAGAACTTTTCTAGCTCCAAAAAGTTATCAGAAGCTACTGCTGCATCCAGAGATTTGTGAAAATGAACGCTTGAGAGCAGTCATATCTGAGTCTGCAGCACGTGAATCGGGGGTGTGTAGGGTGGTGGTGCAGGTGATGGCTTTATTCCTCTGACTCTCATGTAGGACAGAAACTGCTCTGGGATTTCAGCTAATACATCTTTAGCAAGTCTTGCCATGCTCAACACGTGGTTTCCACTTCTGTCAATGTAATCTCGGAATGGCACAAACTACGAAACAAAAGAGATGTTCACCCAGGCCATGCAGACACAGAATATATCTTACAATAATAAAAATAACAAAGCTTAACCTAGGGAGTTAAGAGTACATGAATATGTTACCTTACACATGTACATATATACACATTGCGTTTAATATGATGTATTTTATAAATACACATTGTATCTCATTTTTATGCTGTAATGTGTAATGCTTTCACTTGGGTGAACCCCTTCAACGAGCCATGGCTAGCTCAGATTGCTGATGACACACTTCACTGATATATTTGGGTTCTCTCTCAACCCTTTCCATGCAAGAAGGTAATTTTGTCTCAGAAAGCTATTCTCAGCTTACATTCCCTGCTCCTGGTGCTACCCACCAAACTGCCTCCACTCGGGCACTTGGTGAATAGATTTTTTTGACCTCTTAACTGAACAAAACAGAAAGGATGACTTTAAATTTTTTATCATTTTGTGTTATACCCAGTGGAACTATGAACCACCTGAACACTTTTAATACGATACTAACAAAAGCATAAAGAAGCTAAGTAAAAAGGATTGGATCAAAAACAAACTTGTTATGTGATATCCAGATGTTCAACACCTAAACCAGTTACCCGCCCACCCCTGGCTTGGATTCCCTAATACTTAATGAGAATCTATGCTACTGGCATACAAAAAAGAAACAATTCAGACTCCTTGATGTTTTTTGTTGTATGAAAAGTACGAGCAGTCTGAGTTAAAGAACATGTGTCCCATCCTAAGAGATCACCTCACCCAGTAGCCTGCAGACACGAAATCTCAGACCACTGCTCTGCAGTGAAGTGGGGCTATTTCAACAGTGTAATTGTTGAAATGCCATTATACAACACAGATGGCCTGATTTAGCTCTTCTTCACCTCTCCTCACACTGCAGAGATGTCAGAGGAGCTGGAGGAACTACGGACAGGTAAGCAAGCCTAGAGATGTACAAGGGCAGGTAACATGGAAATGGCAGAGGAATAGAATCAAAGGTATAAGGGAAACCAAAGGGAAACTGATGCAATGACAAGTGCTTTTTCTATCATTTAAGAGTTTAATTTAAAAGGCTAATACGAAAAAAATCTCGGGAGAAACAACAGGTGCATCACTACAAGTAAATATTATCCTACAATGTCTTAAACAATAAAAAGGATAAGAAAGCAGCAGAAATTAAACGAGGAAGAATTTGTACACATGTAATACAGAGTCACTACAATATGTACACATACTAGTGAGGAGGAAATAGTAAAGAACATGCCTTTACATGAGTTACAGTCAGTAGTAAATAAAACACATACACTGACTCACTGTTAACAGACAAACTTTTCCTGTACTAATTTAATCAGAATATTTCACAATACTGTCAGAATTAATAGATGATTCACTAGTTAATTTTAATTAACCTAATACACAAAAAATAGAACCTTTTTATATTTGAGTAGTTAGTTTTATAAAGGCAAATCAGTTTTAGCCTGCTAGATACAAAATAAAGGTCAAATCAAACTTAGAGGGTTTGACAGAATCTCTATTTATTTAGTTAGTCTATAAAGTAAATATTTGTTAGTGTTTAGACAGAAAAGGAGCACAAAATAATACTGTCTTCAGGTAATTCAATATGGCATGGGTCATCATTCTGATGAGAATATATTAATAATAAATACATGTTTTATTACAATTCTGATTTGTGATGAATTCCAAAGAAATACAGAACAGTATTCATTGCATTTTTTTTTAACTTTTCAGCATAGGTTAGTAATCTCTGATGCAAAATATTTTCACAAATCTGGTTTATAACATGTTAGAACTCTATCCATTTAAGCTCTTTGAAGTTTTTTGGGCTGCCATTATTAGAGAAATTATGTTGCTTATATTTAAATGCATTTAAACGTAAGTGTAAAGCATGCCAGAGACACCTGAATTAGCCTTAAAAAATTTGACATGGCACACAGGGCTTTGCAGAAATACTAGCTTGGGGTCCACCCCACACACTGCTTTGCTGAAAGCACTGACATTTACAGAACAACAGATTACAGACAGCTCCTCTCCAGCCCAATATGGACACCAAGGAACACCAAAGAACAAAGGCTTTGACAAAATGAGAAAAAATTACTTATCTCCTGTTCAGCTGTCTTACATCATCCCTACTTTTAAAACTATCTGACAACAACGACCAAAGAAGCCAGCATGCTTTAGTCTTTTAAGAGTTTTGGTATCTCACCTTCCCATCAGTTGTTATCCCTGTATGTTGCAGAAATGAAAAAAGTATGTTTCTCAACTACTAGAATTCAGGAATCTGTTACATTCTTTAATGTATATCCATAAAGAGTCTGAGTGTAATTTAATTTCTGTCATCCTATGCTCATTTCTGATCCCCATTTAGAAAAAAAAATAGAGAGGGAATTTTAATGTAGTATGCAAGAAGACTGAAAAAAAAACTGATCATTTTCACTTCCATATATTTATGTAGCTTTCTATATTTTTGTATTCTAATATAACCATAGTATAAATTCAGGTGTTAAATACATGTTTTGAACACATCCTTGGATTGAAATATTACATCCACGAGCAGTTATCAATCAATCAATCCTTGAACATTCACGAATCAGTATTTGTGACATTAAACATTTTGAAGTTTCAGTTCCTGCAGATATAAATGCAAACAAATAAATATATCCCAAAGGTCATCAGCTGCTCTCTGACCTTAATTATCATGCAGTATGACCTATTGATATGGCTCAGTTATTCTCCCTCTACATATATTCTACTAAACAACAATATAAAACTCCAACCTGTTTTGAAGAGAAATAAGTGAAAATAAGTAAGAGGAAAAATAAGTGATCGTTATGAAATTTCACAAATAGGAGGAATAAAGGAAGAAGAAGAAATGGCAGATCCATGGTGAGGTTTGAATCTAAGGATGCCTGTCAGTGTTTAAGAGGCATTTGGACAATGCCCTTATTAACATGCTCTAACTTTCAATCAGCCTTGTCCTTAAGTGGCCAGGCACTTGTACTAGATGTCTGTTGTAGGTCCCTTCTAACTTAAATACTCTATTTTATAAATGTACTCAGCTACTACAAGAAAAATACGGCTTCCATATGTGATTTACTTTTAGACAGATACCATTTTTTTCTAGAAACATCATGTTTCTCCAAATTTTCAATAGCTAGCTCTTCTCCATGGCTGTATAACATTGAGACTTTACAACAGTGTCCTGTCAGTTAGGGGTCATTTCCTAACAAATGCAAATCCACTACTATGTGTTATAAAAAGGCTTAGAACTAACACAGAGAGTTTCTGAGCTTGTTATAAACACCTCAAGATAAAATATGTCATTGCTAAGGTAAAATGAAAGGTAGGAATATAGACAGAAAAGAGAATTCAAAACAAAGAGGAACAGTAAAATCTATGAGAATACATTTTCTCTCCCACCTGCACAATGTCTCTTTCTGCAAACCTTCCTCTTGAAGAAATCCTTACTACATCCCCATCCAGTTCTTCCATAGCTTAAAAAAAAACAAACAACAAAAAACCCTATGAGTTCAGGTACACAACAAAACCATCTTACTGAGAAAAAGTTCAGACAACTTAACACTTTTGAGCAATAAAACCAACAATTCTTTAGGTAACTCAGTTAAGATCATTTGCATCATAAGATACATCATGTTTTGTAGCTGTTTTGCACTTTTTCATGGTGACAATACATACTTTTATCTTTAATGTCACCTTCAGAAAAGAACAGACTATGACAAAGTTTTTATCCTTTCATCTCTCAAAACAGCAAGTATATCTGGTTTTGTAAGGTTATATATATATATATATATGCTTTCAGAGATGGAGAAGAATTCATCTTCAGCAGCTATTGTTACAGAAGATATCAGAGGATACAGCACAAAGAGGTAATAACTCACAATTCACACTGAAAAAACAGTACCTTCTAATGCTAGGGAATGAAGAGTGCATAAAAAAATATTAAATTTATTGGGCAATTCTTGTACCTTCTGAGCAGGATACAGGAAAGCTCTGTTGTCCAGATACCTGGAAGCTATTCTAGGTAGAAAGATGTAGCTACTCTCTTGTCAGTGCTTAAATGGATGGATTTGGGATCTCAGAGCAATTCTACAAACCTTCTTGCAGTGTACACTATGAAAATCAAAGCACCACTGAGCTTCTCAGGGGTTTACAAACTGGGTTGAATTAACTGAAACTAGCCCTTCAAAACCTAGTCCTTCTGAGCATATTTGTTCAAAGAAACAAATCAGTAGGTCTGCAGAGCATGTTGCCTGATGATGCTGATGCAAAAACACATGTGTTCAAACCAAGAGACTGAAGTATTTTGAAGGAGTTTCACTAAAAAATTTCCAAAACAGACAAAAAGCACATCCTGCCAAATGAAACTCCAACCTAAAAACAGTATTCAGTAAAGTATCATATTTGTTCAGTCTGTTCCTAACATTCTCCAGGAAACTACCCATGGTCAGATACAGAACATTGGGCAAAAATCCTCCTGTTGTGACCTGTTATAGTCATCCTCAGATCCTTTAAGTAAAGCTCTGCCAAATGTGTCATCTACCCAAGCTTCAGACTTTTAAGAACCCCTCTGGTATCCCCCAAGGGCTGGGAGATCTGAAGAGGAGCAGCTTGGTCTCTCTACAGCAGAACTGAAGCTTCAGGGGCATTTGAAGGTCCAGACAGTGCCTAAACATCACCCTCCTGCAGACACACTTCTCCAGCATCCACAGCAGACACAGAGTCTGTTGTGTATTCCAGGAGGAATCTCTGTAGATGGGAATAATTTCTCTGTCCTCTTGGGCACTGAGGGAATACAGACTCGGCACAGACCTAATGGGTGAGTCTCACTGAGGCAGTACACACCAGGATTGTGGTTCCACAGATGGAAAATGTAACCCACAGTCCAAACAATCCTGACTCCAGGAAAGGGGGAGAGATGACACCCCAAGAACATGTCCTGACTGAGAAAGGGGGCCTGGGCAAATCCAAGGACCAGAAAAACAGGAAGAAAGGGGAAATACAATGGAGGGATGAGAGAATGGTAAGTGATGCACCATTCAGACCATGTTGGAATTCTCAGGAGTAAAAATGAAGTTTACAAATTTCCATCACACACATTTATAAACATAAACTTAAACTGTCTTTTCTCACTGACTGTGGCATACAATCATCTGAAGTGTAAGTGTTCACCTGGACAATTTCTTCATGGAAAAAGATACTTAAAATTATGACTAATACACCAATTGCCAAACAGAATAAGAATAATGCTTGTAATAAAGTAAAATAAATTTTAAATAATTTTTGTCTTATTTTTTCCTTTATTTTCTACATTTAGAGTATTTGTACAAGAATTAACATGCACTGTCATTAGTCAACACTGAACATCTGTGGTAGCAGTAATAAGTATCTTTCATGTACAACAGAAGGTGTACTGTTCTAACCTGATGTACTAGAATTAAAAAGAAAGGATTTAGGACTTTGAGGAACAGACACACACAACGTCCACACTTCATAGTGCAGTGATACATACTTACTAAATTAATACAAATAATGGAAGCAGCTTATTGCAACAGAGAATGGTGTTCCAGAATACCACAGAAAGAATATGTAAACAACCTGGTAATTTCTCTTCTGCTCCATGTAATATTCTTTCTATGCTGCTGCACAGTAGGGCTCACTCCTGTTACCAAGTGAAGCCCTGTTCAATCCAGATCACCCCATATGTATTTGTTTTTCCTCAAGATTTTATTACTGCAGTAAGATCAATATTTCCAGTCAACTGACACTTCATGAGGCATCTAAATATGTGTGTTGAAGAAATTTAATATTGCTTGAATATACTTACTTTACTGTAAATGCTGAGCCCCCATATGGTTCTGACTTGAACAGAGAGCCTGAGGGGCTACTCAGCTCCACATGATAGCTTGTAATCACACTGAGTTATCAATCAATCAATCCAGCTGCAAATGCCAGCAGCACTCACTCCTGGCTTCAGATAATGTTCTTTTAAAGACCAATATTTGTTTGAAAAGCCACATATTACTAAAACGTAAGCAAATATAAAAAAATTAAAACAAAACACTAGAACACTTACCATCAAACTCTGCTGGTCCCACCCCCACTATAATTATGGACATTGGAAGCTTTGAAGCCTTCAAAAGAAAAAGAAGTTTAGTGCATTACATAAGCTCTGCCAATAATATGAAATCTAAGAACAAAGTGAACAAAAAACACACAGAAATTATGTTTTAAAGAACAATTTCCCCCCCCCTAAAAAGCTGAGTGGTATAAACTGTCTGCTTAAGTAGTACAAAACATCTTGGATGAAGACAGAAAGGCACAGGATTATTTTACTTTTTCAGTACCAAGTCTTTGAATCATATAGGATGCTAATTAAAGACAACAAACTATGTTAGCATTTAATACTAATATGACAACAAAGAGGAAAATTTTCTCTTAGAAACTTCTGTAAATTTACAGTAATTGCAAATATGTACCTAATAGCAGTCTGACATTTATTTAAATGCTTTGCTGATTCTTGATATTACACAGCTGCTCGCAACTATTTTGAACATTGATCTTATGCCAATTTTTAAAAGAAAATAAAAAATCTATTTGAGCAATATGTGTATTACATTTATCCCATTAATGAAATTTTACTCTAATCAATCATCCATGCCACAGAAAAGCAAGATATAGAATTGGCCTGTAGTAAGATTTTAAATTTTACTTTATCTTTTTCATTCAAAGATGATATCTGGCTTTTCCTGACTAAACTCTGTAAAATCTTTAACATTACAAAGACACTATCTTAAATACTGGACTCTCCTGCCCTGATTTTATAGAAATATAGAAATATATTTCTATATTTCTATATAGAAATATGGTGAATCTGTTTCTGATGAAGAAGGCATCAACTAAAACCAAAGAACATTAAGCAAATGTCAGGGTTGACAACTTACTGAGATAATTCTGACAATTCTGTTGCTTATTGAGATATTCTGATAAAACAAAATGGCTACAGTCAATTTAAACATTAAACAGGAGTATAGACTGGTCGAAAAAATCATAGATGTACACCTTCTGATCTCTTAGAACAGAGCCTTTTGTTTTTCAGATATTTTCTAGAATGTTATTTCTTGATTGTAAAGTAAGTTTCTTTTAAAGAGATTCCTACTCACACATACACAGAATTATGGGATACAATGAAATATGAAACAGCAAGTAGCAAGGACAGCATAAAGACAAAGAGTTAAACTTTTGCATATAAACTAAAGTATTGGCATTTCCTGAATGACAGCATAACCTTTAAACAGTTTGATAAAACAGAATGTGTCTGACATATATGCTGTAATGAGAAAGATGCCTAAAAGCACAATTAATGTTAAAAATTGAAATTGAAATTCTGTGTTTTATCTGAGATCAAGATGCATTGGACATCACTGCCCTTTTTAGTATTATGGATATTATTAAGACTGAAAAAACTGCTATTGAATAGCATTAATTAGTTCTGTCATGGTATACTATGCTCACACTTCAAGAAATATGCAGAAAAATGAAGGCACCTTCATAAAAGACCAAGACAGCAAATATTGCCAAACTTCCACTTATTTCAAGCTAATAACACATCTGCTGTGTTTCCAGAAAACTGTAGACTAACAGCCATTATCCACTGAAATGAACTATTACTGAAAACAAGGTTCTTCTGCATGTCTTAGTGGCAAATGAATTAATCTTACAAGGTATCAGCCAACTGCACTTGCTGGTCTCTTATGCACAGACTTCAAACAGAAGGGTGAGTCAGAATCAAGAACTGCTCTTTTTTTTCCTCCACTTTTTGTGAGCCTTTTTATCACCTAAAAGCAGCTCATCTAAAAGAGATTATGTTTGAAACTGCTAGGCTGGGCTAGAGAATGCATTTCCAAGCTTACTAACACACAGATTCCGTGTGTGTGCTGCAGGCTGGGACTCGGGGGCATCCTGCTCCCCAGTGAGAGGCAGAGCACTGGGGCAGTATTTTCATGGTACCTCACAAACTGCAACACTATCAAATCTCTCAGGAGCTACTGAAAGTGGGCCTTCAAAACTGTGCCACCTAATTCTACACTACTCACTCGGCCATGTTGCTAAATTAATGTAGGCTTTTCAACTCATCACTTTGCTGTTACTCAGATCCACTGTGGTATGTTAAAAACTATTGGTAGAGATCTGTTCCAACCATGTCTAGGAGTGTTTCTGTGTGTACTTTCATCTGAAATTTCCCACAGGCAAAAGCACAATAGAACCTGCTCACAATACAGAATACTACCTATACACATGGCAATTTTGAAGAGAAAAATACTGAAAATAATGCAGAAACTAGGAAATAAGGAACTTACAGAGTTTTAGGGGACTGTTTTGAGGGAAATCATATTATTGGTATGCCTGCCATTCAGGATTAGAAAGTTGGGGGCAGTTTATAAAAAGTGTGGGGATCGAAGTTGTTTGCAATAATGAGATAGAAAAGAATTTACTATACAAGATTGCATGGTGGAATGTGCATGAGGAAGGAGGAGGCAAGAAGTAGAGAGGAAAATCATATAAACATACAGTGTTAGAGAGAAGAGTATAATTTACCACAGACCACTATCTAATTAGGTCAAGTTCAACTTTTGCTTTCATTTCATCTTTATGCATAGACTTTTCATGTTTGGTAAAAATAGGCACTTATGGAACAAATCTAGTGCCTAAAATATGAATTCCCAGAAACATACTTTCAACACTTTCAGTAAAACTTACATTCACTATGGATTCTTTAGTCTGAGCCATATCAGATATAACTCCATCTGTAATAATGAGAAGAACAAAATACTGGGAGCCATCTTTTACTGAAGCAGCATATCTAAGGGAAGAAAAACCAACACCATAATAGTAAAAAAAAACTTTATAAAAGGAATTAATATGAAAACAAGCTGTATTTGTAAAATTTTACTACCAAGGACTAAAAAACATAACACAGTGAATTTCAAAAGTAAAGACATTCATAACTAAGCCAGACATTATACTCTTAAATGAGAACTTTGAAAAAAAAATAACAAATACAATATTGATAATCTACATGTTGCAGAACAAAAGTGGGAACTGAACCACTACCAAAAGGAGCATGGACAGAACGTGCTCTATAGAATCATGAGACATTAGAAAGCCTAAGTTGTTTAATAGGTATTATCTATGGGGTACATAGCTTCTTATGAAAGAAATGATGCCTTAAGATCCGAGTTTTCTGTTCTGCTTGGGTGTGCTTTCCGTTGTGCTTTAGGGTGATAAAGGCGA
>JAOTQP010000870.1:14518052-14580457 GCA_026413545.1 Cichladusa arquata | reverse complement strand
TGCAGGCCTTTCAATAAATACCCATTTTATTCCCCCTAACTCTGTGTGATCTCTGTTCCAGCTCCTTAAAGGCAACAGGTACACATGAATACTGAATGGCTGGATTTATAGCACAAATACCACTTAACAGGAATCAACATGTTGCTTTTTTTTTTTTGTCTTACAAATCTAGGTTACTTACTGTTGACCATGATTGCAGATTTATAGCTCACAGTTATGTGCACATTTGTAAAATGGCTGAACATGCACCTGCAACCCTGGGTTAGATATTAATTTCTTTGCACCACCCACAGATGACTCAAGCTTCAAGACTCAAGCTTCTCCTTGTGCTGTACAGGAATGCAAGATAAATACACCCAGTGCCATTCCCACCTCAATCAAAGGACCCAAGAAGCAACTACTCTTTGAAAACAAGCAGTTTTTGAAGGTTTGCAAAGTCCTGAAAGAGACTGAGTCCAAACAGCCTCACTAAATTCTATGGTCTGAACAGAAGAACTTTTTTTTTTTGTGAGAAGCTGTTTGCTGCTTCACAGCCACTACAGTTCCTACTTCTATAAAGACTCTTGGTGCGAGGAAGAAGTAAAAAAGTAGAACCTTGTGCAGTGAGTTGTATAGAGAGCAGTAAAAGAAAAAAATTAGTTGCCACAGGAATGCTTTTGAATACATGCCCAAGTACCTAATATGACTGTCAAAGAACTCACTATTTTTTTGGTCACTGAATATGAAAGGCCTGGTTCACTGAACAGAGTATGTTCAATGATGGCCATGATGTTTTTATATGCTTACAAAAATCTCTGATTTGCCACTGCATTGGCATGCAAGTACTTCTGATAAGTACAATGCTGCAGCCACAACATTTATAAGAGTTTGGAGAAAGTCACAACTAGCTCACAGAATGTCACCATCTTCTACTCCCAAGATACAGATGGGTAAAAAGCCATACAAGCAGTGAACCTGTGGGACATCACCTATCTGCATGCTGGCAATAGGGAGTGATAGTTAAATATTCAGATTAGCAAGGCCTACCATGGAACACTTTTTCATTGCCATGCAGAGACTTCTCTTATCTCACTTTTCTACAATGTTTATGAACTTTTCAATGATGACTGCATTGACAAGGTATGATGAGAGAATAAAATAAACATTATTTTCCTATCTAAGCACTTAACACTGTCTACATATCTACACTGAAGAAATAGAACAGAAATTCGGTTACTTCAAATTTTTCACAGACTAAAATGATCCAAAGCAAGAAAGAGGAGAGATGAGAGATGACACTAAGTTGAATCTGGTGTAGTTTAGATAACTCTCTAACTGGGGAAAGGATAAAAAAAAATCATTATCTGCCTAAAGAGTTTCCAAAGAATACCAATATCCCAACAGGATATTAATACCTGACATTGTTTACAGAGGTTCATCAGAGGCATTCTTTTAAACAGGAGGGATGTGGAAAGAAGAAATTGCTTTGAGGCTGAAGGCATGTTCAAAGAGTAACTGCAGGGCAGTACCATGTCTATGAGAGTCATGAGAATAATCAAGAAATTGAACCTTGAAGGAAAATGGTGTCACTGAGAACTGGACTGATAGACAGATTGCTCTAGGATGATCATGCAGTAGAAATCCTTGTGAAGACACAGCTTTCCCACTATAACCTAGTATGATTTGCTACCAGGAGGAGCTCCCAAAGTTTGCAACAACTTGATATTTAGACAAAAGTTCAGTGGAAGGACTACTAATACTGGTGAACTGCAAAAGTTGGCAAATACTCCTGAAAAACAGCTGGTGAGAAAAAGAACTAATTTTATGCCAATGCTTTGATAACACTGGATCAAAAATTTCAGTTTTTGCAATGAAGTGCAGGCTTGAGATAAATTGCCAAGTTCTGAGTCAGGCACCTCAGCTGCTATGACCAGTTCTGAAGAAAGAGCCAGAAAAACTGTCAGGTTAGATTTCCAGATAATGTGGCTAATGCAGACATTGAGTGCCACACAGATGGAAAACTGCTACTGAAGAGATCATGTCAAAGGAAAGATTAAAGGAGACAGCTACTCTCAGATGACAAGCAATGTAATAGACATGTATATAGTTTAAATGGTATGATCTGAAGACAAAACAACTAACCCTAATGATAAATAGCTGAAATCAACTATCTAGCCATGCCAGGGGGCACAGAAATTTGCAAATTATTTTCTGGTCTGTAGAACTAATGACAGCAAACCAGATAGTATATAAATATCTCTTGCTATTAAAATTAGCTATTTTGCAAGCTCATAAATAAAACATTACCAGTACAATGACTTATACATCCCTACTTCTTTATTTTGTAACCAGTAGTTCTTTGTGTCTATAAATAAAATCTGTTCAGCAAATCATCCAAGCCATATCACTTTCCTATATAAATTCATGTAGGTATTATACTGCCAAGGTCTTGAGCTCAAGATTATAAGTCAAGATCTTGTCTGCCAAAATAAGTCAACATTATCCTTCTTAAGAAACTTCTATAAACACAGGAAGGTTTTTACTCTGAGGAGTTGGATGAGGTGTTGTATAACAGCACCATGGCTCCCCAATGGTGACAGCTGTATCACTGCCTTAGAAGTGCCACTACCAGCTGAGAATTGTTGGCACAGAGAGACATGGAAGATTTTGTTGACATTTGGGACATTTAGAGATTAGAGAAGCTACATACACCTAAAAAACCTCAGAGTTTATGCAGATTTTTGACAGATGCATGTCTATGCTGTGAAGCAGTAATTCTGTGCTCTAAAGGACAAAAAGGGAACATGACATGACAAAAGAATTTCTTTCCTTGTGATTTCTTCTAAGATTTTGACTCAGGCTGGTCAACTGGATCACTTGCATTTCTTTTTAACCAGCGATTAAATTCTGCATAACACCAGCCATGTATGCCAGCCTTTCACATGAAGTTGTTGTTCTGAAATGAAGAAGTTTCTGCACAGCACCTATTGTGATGCTTACCTGGCTACATGATTAATTACAGGAGCAAAGTTTGTTGGTCCATAGAGCTGTACACATTTTAGACTCCTGTAATATGCCTCCATTACACCATCAATTCCATGGCAGTATGGATTTTGAGGGTTTCCATTCTAATGAGAACATAAGATAATTAATCACTATAAGTAATTATGAAGTAAAAATTACGTAGGTTAACGAACACTATCCAGTGTACATTTTTAAAAGGCAAAGACCTAAGCATTCTAAGATCTATTCAGAGAGTTTACTACAAACACTCAGTGTATGTGCCATGTCTGCTTGTGAGTGTTAACTGCTGAGGTAAGGAGGTTCTACCAGCCTCAGAGTGAGAATCATTGGGACTGGCTCCTAGACATAAAAATCAGCTTTAAGTGTACTTAAACACTCCTTTGTACATATGACAGGCATTTCTCTGTGTGGATTTAAGGTATGACTTACAGCCTACTTCCAAACTGGAAGCATGTTTGGGAGCACAGTTCAGGTTCAATGATTCATTCTTTTAAAAATGTTTAAAAAAAAGAAATGGTAGCCAGATCCTGAGGTTCATACACTTGTAAGAGTGTAAGGTAAACAATAAACTTTTCATTGTTTTGGCTTTATATTTCTGCACTGAAAAAGTTATTTTTGACCTGGTATGAGCACATGAAGAAAGGAACTTACTCTTTGGGAGTCCACGATATGGCCAGTACTGTAAATTCTTGGGGTAGGCATTTTATTACCTATCTCTCTAATGACTCTTTAATGAGGATACCTATTTACAGATGGCAACACAAGCATAAAAGCTGAATTCCAGACCAATGTCGGGCCAGGCAATGATCCATGTAAGGCCCCAAAACCTTTCAAGGCATCCTACCTTCATAGGCTGACACCTCATTAGCTTAGTGTGCCAGCACATCGTTCTGAGGTAAAGCATACCTGCCTGAGAATCTAGAAAACCAAAGGGGATTTTTGACAGAATTTGTCTAAAACATTAAAAGAGAGTGCTGAAAACACTGCTTAGCATTATGTGGGAGACACCTATATATGTTTATATATGGAGGAAGGAAATATACACACACACACACACACACACACACAGGTATGTATGTAGTTTTTTTTCTTCTGTAAAAGTATCACAGTGGCTCAAATTAACTGAATTAATTTTAGAGACATCCTTAAAACTGAAAGATGTATCAATATATTTGAACTTGCTATACAAAGTCCAAAGTCTGCAATTTAAATGAGTATTTGCAATTGCACCTGCTTTAAATTACTATCTACATGGAAAACCTTTCCCTGAGGTAAGATATGTTGCACTTTTCTAGCACAGGCTGACAGAAGAAATACACATCTACAGTCACCAATCTTCTGCCATGTCTTTGAAGCTATCTGATTAGAACTCCCCTGATATAACTACATTTGCTGTAATTCTGACAACTTTATCCTACTCTGAGAAGAACAAAAACCTCAAAATAAGCAAGTAGATAAAATATCAATACTAATCACAAGCGTCAGTTATACCACATCAACCTTTCTGGCAAATCCTGGTAGATTTTTAGGTTTGCAATTTAACTGACCACGGACCAATCTCAGATTTTTTCTTATCAACTCATCTTTTAGTCCACTTAGATATTCTTATGTCTCTGAATGAGCAGCCTGAAAAGATAAGAGACCCCACAAGAATAATGAAATATTATCTTGCAACATGAATCGTTTCCTTCTTTAGAGAGATTAGCTTCAGTCTGAAGCCTTTAAAGCATCTGTTTGTCAAGCTGCTACAGCTGAGATTTAAAGACTATTACTTTTCTTTATTACAATTTTTGGCCTACAGGGACTTCTTGACTCCAGATTTCTCTCTATAACCTCAAGTGAAGTGACTTCACTATGATGAAAAGTTTTGAAACAGCTATTCAGAGTTAGCACAGAAGACTTAGTACATTCTCTATTCTTTTCTTGTCCAGTAACTGCTTAAGACTCCATCCTTAAGTCTCAAAATTCTGTGGTAGTAAAGAAATTTTTAAAATACCTATTTATTTACTTACCAGTGCAAATTCATGTGATACTCTTCCATCTGGAGGCAGTCTAGCTCCAAAACCTAGAGCTGGGAACATTTTATCACTATCATAGTCCTGAATTATTTCACCAACAGCTCTCAATGCCATGCCATAAGCATTCAGCTGATAGGGATTCATGTAGTGCAGTGAAGTTGGCTGTGAAGGGTTACCTGTTGAAGCAAGAATCAGATTTACTTTAAAACTGAATCACTTCAGAATTTTCTCTCTTAAAAAAAATAAGTTGTATCAGGTAAAAATGCAGCATTCTGAACAAATTTTGCAAGTAGTAGTTTTCTAGCAGTTCTAAATACATTTTAGCACAAGCAGCTGTATTTCAGCATTGAAAGGGCAGCAAGAAACTTGTAGATTTGTGCATTTATACACTTTTAAGATGCAATTTACAAAAGTATTATGACATTCTGAAAGCAGCTTTGGAGGAAGATCACAACTCATCTCTGCTTCACCCCACTTCAGCCTCCCTCTACCTCGAACTATTTGGCCCTTCTCAATGGGTTCTTCTAAGTTTTCTCCCAGCAGTTATAAAAATCCGAACAATAATAATAATAATAATAATTCAAAATAATTCAGATATTTGCAAACTGCTTCTGGTTATGAAATTTTATATGTAGCTTTCCCAGCTATTATCTGTTCTGCTTGTCCTGCTTTCCTAGACAGGAATTGGCCTCTCATCTTCTGCTCAGCAAAATGGGATCCCAAGTCCAGGTGGTGCCAGCTGTAAACTGTTACAAGCACACACATATGTACACTTAGAACTGGACACAGCACAAACACACACAAGATGTTTATTTTTATTCTTACCATTGGAGGCTGTGAAATCAATAGCAACTGTGAAATTGATTTGGGTTCTGTAGAAAAAGCAAACACAAATCTTATTAATAGTTGTACTGCTATGTAGAAAAATAAACAAGAGATGGTAACATAATTTGTGAACAAACTGTAGGACACTGACTTTCTAATAGAGGAAATAAACACTGAAAATACTCTTATATAAGGTTCAAGCCAAAGGCTACACAACACTAACTTATTAACATGCTGGAAATAGTTATTTGACTCCATCATTCTTTTTTTCATTGTTTATTAAAAATCCTAAATAAATCATTAATAAGACCTTAACTTCCATGAATATTATTAATTCCTTTTAACAGTAATACTGATTTTTCCTTGGACATATTTTAATCCTGGTCATGGAAGATGTTCTCTCCCAGCTGAGGTAGAACACCCAAACAGAGCAATGTGCCTCCTGGATTCACTGCTGCACAGATCACTACTACTTTGCCATAATTTAGCTGGTATAGAAATACACGATCTACTTGAAAGTGGACAGGTGATCTTACTCTATATTCCTATATACCACAAGAAATTAAGAAAGTACCTAAAAAGGAACAGTAATCCTCACCTCACAGCCACAGAGAGAGCAAAGTGAAACCTGTCACCTTTTAATGACTTCCATCAGTAATGATAAACATAAGGGAACAAATTAAGCCTGAATGTAGTTTTTGACTAGGATTGATTAGGTTTTTTAAACAGTACATTGGAAGGAATCATGGATTTCCCCCTGGGGCTTCAGAATGACAACCAGCTGGTCTGTCAGCAAGGGGGAGCAGCTGAAGGTTTGAGGACCACTTCCTGCACAGAACTCTACAACAGAGCTGTCAGACTGATTCTACCAAGAGGCTGCATCCTCTCCATGGCACTTACTGTTTCCCTTTCCAGATGCTTGTTGAGACAAATGCTGTTGCAGCATACAGATTTTCAGACAAAGTCTCTTCAAGATCTTCCTCTTACATAGTTTTATTGCTCCTCAATAGTCTCCAAGGATACAAGAAACACCTGGCAAAGCTTCCAAAACACCTAGCTATGGCAGCCCTTGCTTTGTAACTTTCTTATTCCTCTGAGTAGCAAATATGCCTCCCATGACAGTGGATAGTGTGCTGCCTGGCTTAAAACAGCTGTCATGAAAGGAGATCTGAATATCCCTTTTGACCATCAATGATTCATCACAGTTAAAAATATGTGTCCAAATCCTTTTGAATCCAAAAAATGTGTGGGTGTTAATTTCTCAAGACCTGGATGAAGGTAAGGCTTTTAACATGATGGAGGAAAACATTTCCTCTTATCTTTCACTAATCTGGGACAGAAAAGATGACAAGATGTTTCAGTTGCAAAAGGAATCAGCTCCTGAATTTTACTGATTTACAAATAACTAGCTCACTACCTTTCCCAGTAAGTCAAACAGGTTAGAAAATTCTGCACAGAATTATCTTTTCTGTCCACTAAGTCTTGGAGCTTTGTGGCTCCTGGTCTTTCTTCCAGACAAAAAAAAAGAGTAAACACTAAAATGTGTCTGCATTAATTCTAAACACTTCAAACAAATTACAATGAAAGTTTTGAACATGAAGTATTTTATAAGCACCCATTTTTGGAAGAGCAAATATGCAGTTGTGCCTATTGCAGAATCAGTGCTTTCTACCTCCTGCCTATCTAAATGGAAGAAAAATAGGAAACTAAAAAAAAAAAATTTGGAGGGCATGATGGGAAAACAGACTGATTAATGACAAAATCTCATCTTCTCCCTTCCTTCAAATATTTGTCAACTGGACTTTAAATGATATGTAGTAATATTACATGAGACAAACAAGAAGGGAGAAGCCAAGAAAATAACTCTGAGTAAGCCTCCTTGTCATGTTTACATAACTGCCTATGCTGCAGAAGGGAAGGTAAGATTTTATACAAGTACTTCTACAGTTTTCACTGGCATATACATAGAAATAATTGTATGAATCACTAAAAAAGAGTCTATATAAAATAATTTAGTAAGTATTACTGCTCATACTTTTAAACATGGAGCATTCGACTGTTATATCACTTCTTTGTAAAAAGAAAATATTTAAGTTGAATTTATTAATATCACAAGTCTTCTTTGACTTGTAGTTAATGAGATATATACAAAATATCAATAAGAACAACATAATATTATTGTATTCAAAATTTATGTGATTTTTTCTAAAAAATGTAGATAATTAGGTTTATTAACTTGTACTGTAACATCTCAGTGAGGAATGTGATAGACCACCCTGTAACATCTCAGTGAGGAATGTGATAGACCACCCTGAAAAGACCTCATAAGCACCCTCTATATAATTTTCTTTTCAAATTTAGACATAAACCTCAATTCCTCAGTTCCTTATACCTGCTCTTTCTGTAGAGATGAATTTTGAATGAATGGGGAATAGGACGGTCATGGCATATTTGTACAACACACTTCAAAGGAAACACTGCACTAGAGGCAAGACTGTTTCTTCATGCATTTGTGCATATCCAGAATTCAATCAATAGAAATTTCTGGTAAACATGGATGGATGGCCATTTTCATCTTCTGTCAAAGTTCTCAGCAGGAATGTAGGACTGCCACTGCTGGGGCCAAAGGCAAAGCCCTTTATAGCTACTGTACTGTGCTACAGCACAGACTTCTTTTTAATTTACACTGAACTCTGGCTGAAGACTCCAAAAAATCCCAAAAAACCAAAACCTGTTTCTTCAGTTAATCAATGCTCTAAAAAATCATGTGGAAAGTATACTCAGACTTTATGCCCCAAAAATCCAAAAATAAGTGCCTAGGAATGCATAATAAATTTCCATTTATTTTAGAGAAGTATAGTGCTCTGGCAGGAATCTTAAGAGCCAGGAATTTTTCAGATTTGGACCCATTTCCAGGCACATTCTAAGGTAAGACATTTGACACTTCTGTCTCTACTTCTCTTCAGAAAAAACGACGATAAATGAAAAATAGAAGGTGTTAAAAATTTTAATTAGTATTGAAAAAAATGCCTTTGAAGGGGAAAAGCTCTAAATAAATGCCAATATTAAATCCACCAAAGCTCAGTATAATCGGAAGAAATAGACAGCATTTTAATAATTTAATAATATATAGCCAATTCCCTTTTGTTTAATCAAATTTTCTTTGGTGGATCAGAGGTCACTCTTTCTCAGTGTTTTAGTATCAACTCCAATTCCAACACTATAAGCAAAGTTCCATAACTTAACTATGTGCATGCCTCATGTAGGAAAACACAGTCCCTAAAATGAGGAAATAATACAGCTCCTTACAGATGCTACTGAGAGCCATAAACAAATTGTGAAAACAAGAAAGGTTTGTTGCTAATCACATACCCGCCTTTAATATAGTCAAGGAATGAAACTTCTGTTTCAATTAGGAAGGAAAGCAATGTTACCTGAAAGCAAATAAAAGAGAGTCAGACATGAATTGTGTGTTTCCCAGTTGAACAAGTAGAGACATAAGCACAATGTTTTTCGAGCTCTGTCCTTAGGATGTAATTTCCTATAGTATTAAGGGAAAAAAGAAGATTAAAAAAGATATGAAATAACTTCAGTAGGCAGCTCTTGAAAGGGAAGAGACAGATTGAAAAGTCTGTAATTGCCTTCTTTCTTTTTTTTTTTTTAATTTAAGGAGAAGGTAAGGGGCAGAAGACTGTATTCCAGAGCAGGTTACCACATACATGTTTTCTCATTTCTGTGTACTACACCTACAATTGAATATACAGGGTATATGATAATGCATGTATTGTTCTATGAGCACTTCAACAAAATGAAGTTTTGTTGCTTAAAGAACGCAATTACAATTATTTACATTATTACTCATCTTACTTTAGAAGCAGTATTGAGCATTGATGCAAGCCTAGAATGCAAAAATCTAGTAAATTATACATATATAGGAAATACAGAATTTTTTTTTTTTAAGTAGTATGTGTATATATATGTACATATATATGTATGGGTATATATACGTATACACACATATATATATATAAATGCAAAGGTAAGAAATTTCAGCAGTCCCAGATTTTATCATTCAGAAATGACAGAGATCCAAAACACAGAGTAATCTAAAGGTGTTACTGGCATTTTCAGCAATCAAATCACAGAGATATAAACTCAAGTGGAAAAGATCCAGCATTTAAGATCTTCATATATTGTACAATAGTTATGAAGCAAAGAATTAAAATTATTTTAATTTTATTTACACAAATTCTCTCATTATGTAAGTGCAGCAGGCAGTCAGTGAAAACTGCTTAAGTAACTTCTTAGAGCAAATCCATGAATCAAGATACAATGAATAAAAAGGGAATGGAAGTCTATCACAAAGTTTCGTGTCCACTTGCAGCAAAATACAAAAATTGAAAATACTCCTATCTTGTAAACTTAAGACTCAGAATGAGATTACAGGTAGTAATTCTATTTTCTATCCAACTTCCTTTGTCACAGCTCTGTGTGACTGAGTGATTAGCTAAGCTTAAAATTACCGAATTACTCTTCTGGCTGAGAACAGAAGACCCTAACAATGTTCTACCAGGCTATCAGCAGCATAGTCTTGCAAAAAAGACCAAAATTTCTATGCATTTTCCCACTGGACACAGTTATTACAGCTGGTTATCTTGTTCCTAATTAATTTAAGCAAATATTTTCACTGCATCTGATTTTAAAAGTCAAAAAATAGAAACAACTCCCAAAGCAGACGAAGTATTTACTTACATATAGGCAACAACTACCAATGCTTCAAATTTTAGGCAGTGAATTTTTGATTTCACTACCAGGTTTCGTTTAAAACTAACCATGTATTGTGAAACACTTCCGCCTAGTATGTAATTTGACTGCCTGAATTTAAAATGACCCCTTAAGTAATAATAAATTGAGATGTACACTGTATGTACATAGTACTTAAATGCAGTAGTGAGATAGCAGTCAATGATTTATATCCACTGTAAGTTCTCCAGAACTCTACCTGCTATTAATGAAAATTATGGTCTTGGTGTCTGGCTTGAAAATTTAAAAATCTGCGGGATAAAGAATATCTTGGGTAAATGATGAGGACATGAAAAACAAAACTGCAGGCAAACACGTAACAAAGTGACCATGTGGAGAAGCAGAAGGGAAGCCTGAAGGACTACTAGAAGTAAGGGCAAATGGGGACAGATTACTTGATATCAAAAAGAATTTACAAAACCAACAGAAGAGAAGGAAAAAGAAAAGGTAAAGAAAGAAGGAAAGAAAATTGCTAACAACTGTTTATTGGTCACTTTGATGTAATTGGAAGTAAAGAACAAGACACAGATGATTTTGCCTGTTCAAACATGAGTAAAATAATATTTTTTCAAATGCAGACAGACACTCCACTACTTGTGAAGATGTCAAAGTATTTTAAACCAAAATCAACATGAAAATTGAATGTGAAAACACATTTTTAAGCCTTTCTGTGCCCTAAGACAGGTTTCATACCTATAATTTTGAGTACACTTTTAGCGCTGGTTGAAAACAACAACTTTACTTAAGTTTCTCACTCACTAATTTAATGCAATAGAACTTGATTTTAACATGATAGATTTCAGTAAAAGGAATATGTTAGAAAAGAATAAATTAATCTAATGAATTAGATATTGCATGGTAAATTTTAATAGGCAAGCTGCTTCTGCTAATTTTTCATAATTTCAAGGAAAGGTAGAAAAATAAGAGTTTATTTTCTCACTGATAAACAGACTTAGGCAAGAACATGAGAATGTCAAAACATTCCTTCAAGGCTACTTTTCAGCATGAAAGTCGCCCTATTGACTTCAGTGGAACTATTCATGTGGAAAAATCCCACATGGTGGATGTGTTCACAAAAAAACATCTCTTATAACTGATTAGGTTTTCCAATATACCAATCTTCAACATTTATCTTCACTTTTTTGTAAATGATGTTCTGAACATCATGGATGCCAGGATATCAAAGCTGAGCAACTGCTGAAGGGAAATAATTGCATTGCTAGCAAATGGCTCATAAACATGAGAACCAAAAAAGAGAAATTCTCATCCCAAACAAAACTAACAGATCTTTCAAAATAAATTTACAAAAAGCTTGTACCAACAAATGGTACTCTTTTTGATTTAGCCATGGTAAGCACACCAGCTTTTAATGATGCTATCTCAGCAGATAAATTTAAAAAGAAAATTTATTTGTAGAAGCACAGGAATGTTTCAGACAAAAAATTTTTAAATGTTCAATAGTCCAATAGTTTCAATTATTTAACTGAAGTTTCGGTAGAGCTTATTCTGAAAACCACTGGCAACTTAACAGCGCACTTGGACAAATTTTATATCAAACTCTTCAAATTAAAAAAAATCTGAAAATAAATGCTGTGTAAAAGGAAATAGTTTATTGTAGCCTTGACAGAAAGTTCTATTTTAATCCTGTGAAATTACAAGTCAAGTACACTCTGTTTGGAGCAAGAAGAAAAACATCCAGTAACATAAAATATATTTACTTACTGTTCCAGAATTAACATACTTTTTCTTTTTTCCTTTTTTCTTTGGATTTATTACCTAGAAACACAGATACAAACATTAAAGCAGTATGATCCAATATAAAGATAAGTGTAAGGTATTTTCAATGCAGAAATATTCAGCACATTCTAAGTGTACTCAGCATCCTGCTTATTGATGCATCTTGGTGCTAGGATATATGCATGTTGAAAACCAGTGAATTTATCTTCATGGAAATTGCCAGGTGAGCCAGTGCTGGTACTCATATTTGACAAATAAGGGATGGGGGCAACAGAGGTGAGAACGTTCATTATATCTGAGAGCTCAGTGAAGCACTCTTTGAATTTTCACAAGATTCTGCATTTTTCTGCATTTCTGATCACAGTGTTTCAGTGTATGCTGTCACTACTTTGTCACCTCACAATGCACCTCTTCACAATCCAGTTAATCTGTTCCATCTGCTCCTCATAGCACTTGAGAAACATGAGAGTTTTCTACTCCCAATTTCTGTACTTGGTGCAATGACAGGATCTGGCTGACAAGAAGATCAAATTTAATGAAATAGGTAATTTAATGAAAATGTTCAAGATCACCACCTGACTGGCATACAGGAGTTTGGGGGTGGGGGGGCCTCAGTGCACTCCCCATACCCAAGAATCTTCCTGGAGCTGAAATACAAAGCATTAAACAGTTTTCTTGAATGTCTGGAACCCACACCTATAAAATTTCTCACTGTAGCCACCAATAAATTTTTTTCCCCTTCTGAATAACTACAAAAGGCAAGTGTCAGTAAGTTTTGTTACATGCACATGAAAATGTACACCTGATTTTCCAGAAATGCACATGGAATTGGAAGCAAAACATTGTTGAATGAACTAATTAACAAAATAATCTCCTATACATTTAGGAAATTCAATGCCTTATGGCTTACTGCCAAGTTTTACTGTAAACTACTCAGAGATGTTCTGCAAATGATAAGGAATGAAAGCATTCCAAATTGAAATCTTAGTCACTTATCTGGTGTAAAATATTTAAAGAATTTTGCCTGAAAATCGGCAAACTAGTAATACTTGTCTTCCAAAGATTTTCACCCCAACCAAAATGAAATTACATTTAAAGATCCTATTCCTTGCACAACACAGAACAGATGTGAAATGTAAGGCAGGAAGAGACAACTATGATTTGAGGTTTTTCCAAACAGGCTAAACAAGTGATTCACTCTTTTCCCCCAATATGACACACTGATGTTATACAGTAAATATTCTGCAAAGCTTTTCCTTCTTTACACACATATAAGCCTGTTAACATTTTAAAAAATCCCAGGTAACTCCTGCCCCTCCACTGAACAGTGTCTGATAGCAATAGATAAAGCCTGTGTAATGATGGTAATTAAACAAAGCAGTAATTCTTGTTGAATCAAAATCTTAGCCAGAAAGTGACTCCTGCTGACATTTCCCCAGAATAGGAAGATGAAGGTAACAGGCTGCCTGTCTGCCCTGTGGCAGTTCATTCACTGCTCTCCAGAATTCAATGGTCAGGCCTGAATTAGCAGCATATTGCTTGCCAGCAGTCATTAAATGCCAAAGAGAAGATTCATTTGAACTTTCTGCTTCAGGTAACTTGACAATTGGCTTCATAGGAATTGCAAGGAACTGCACTAGAGCTTGGAGTGAAATATCATGTGAAACAAGGCATCTACTTGGGAGCAAAGACGAATTAAATGACAGCTTTTTTTCTCTAATTAATAGCACTATAATTATTATAATATTTACACGGCATTTTTTTCAAATTTCAGATAACTTTAGAAATAAAACAACGTTCTTTAGCCTCTGGAAGTTCTACATCCCTGCAAGAACCTAAAAAGCTACATGGATTATAATTAACTTATTAAAAAAATCTCAATTGCAAAGAGTTGGTATTCTTTAAATATGGGCATTCACCCAAACTTCTCTACTCGCCTTGGGTTAGTTTGCAAAAGCAAAATGTTTAAAAAAGAATTTTCCCAGTAAAATCTTTTGTTCTGATACTGTATAGACTAATCAAGCAGAAGCAGTACCCAAGTATGAAGGATTGCAGTGTAGGGAGGCAAACATGAGCTGCTCAGGAAATGCATGCTGCTGCTGGGAGTATGATACTGACACTATATTTAAGAAACTGAAAAATTACTTAAAATGTTATGACAGAATATTCCTGGTAGGGTAGGATTCACATCAGTGATACAACAGGAAAGGACATTTTCACTGCACGCACTAATCTGTGTTATGACACTATTCACAGGAAACTACTGTAACTTTCTGTAACTCTGGGGTTGATTTGAATCTAAGTAAGAAAAAAAACCCCATGGCTTTCAACTTATCTTTGTCCTGCTTTGCACAGCAGCACCTTTGCTCATCTTCAAAATGAAAGTACAGTACATAAGTGGATCACCCTCCTTCCCTGCCTTTTTAGTGCTTACCTAAACCATTATATTTGTTACCACCTATATTAGTACTATGAAAACGCTAAAGTTTAATGGCAGTAGTATGAGACAAATTAAAGGATATCTAAAGGAATAATAAAGATCTGCACACCATACAGAAGCAAAAAAAAAAAAAAAAAAAAAAAGGTTATAGCCATACAGGCTTGTCTACTCATTAGTGGCAATAATCACTTTTCCATTGCTGTTTTTTCATTTATTTCCTGAGAGTGAGTAAATACTCATAATACTTACCTCATAAACATTGAACTGGGATTGCCCTCTCGACAACTCTCTGTAACTTGTTGTGAATTCTCCAATGAAATCATGGCTGTTTGAAAAATAAGATTTTAAATCAAATGCCCAACAGTTAGGAATTTAAACATATATTTTATTTATTAATGCAAAAGAGACACACAGGCACTATGAACTGACACCCAAGAAACAAGTAATGGCAACAGATACAATTTGCTTAAAAATTTTTATTACTCCCTCTGTTTTGTGTTCATCCCATTAGTAATGCAAATTTAGAGTTGCAAGGTATTGGCTAAAATCTTTTTGATGGCTTTTGCTTAACTCAGCCACACAATGAGGACTGTGCTGCAAATCAGTGATTTACTCCAATGTAAGTTTACAGAATCTGAAAAATCAGAGTGGGCTACCACAGACTGTCACCATCTCCTCAGTGGATGACCACTGACACTACAGACTGAACTGTGTTTGAGGCTATGTGAGAGAAAGGGAGTTACTGAAAGCATGAAAGGTGTAACTTAAACAAAGAGCAGCCCTCCCAATCTAACCTGTAACATGACATTGAACTTTTAAGGGGAAGACCCAAAGCTTATTTCAGCTCCTCTGTCTTCCCACCTGGGAAGAGAACAGCAATCCACTGAGGCTGCTCAGGTTATGGTATTACTGGAAAGCAGATCCTAACCTAACAGTAACTCAGCAGTTATCAAGCTTCTCCTTTCTAAATTCTATTCCTGCTCCAGGAATACATTTGGCACTCCTGTGCTGTCATTCACGTTTTAAAAACTGCTTTGTCAGTGCATAACAGGGCTGGCACATTGCCCAGGAGCCACTGTGAGCACAGTGACCAGAGGGAGCTGCAGTGGGGGAAGCACTGCTGAGGAAGGGGTCAGGGAAAAGAGGGGGACAGAAACCACAGGGCTGCCAGACTGCAGGTTTGTGTCTCAGACAGCTGCCTGGAGTGGAAGGACTGCAGGGGTCAGTGCCCCAACCATCAGCTACAGAACTCCCAGCACCCACAAGGTCTGTTCCCAGTCTCTGCTCTGCACAGCTGAACTTTGCTGCTCCACATTTTCCCAGCTGTGCCCTAACAGGGCATTGTATTTCCTCTACACTGCCTCCACATCTGGCGAGCTATGAAGCTGTTTTACCTTCCCTCCAATGGTAAACTACAATAGAAGTTCAAAGTTTTACAACTTCGTGACTTGCAAAACTTGTTTTTAAGAAATTCAGCACAGTTCTAATTAAGCTATAAATATTAAAAGCAAATTAAAATAAAAGTGAATGTTGAAAGACGAAAATAAATCTGAATGTTGCAAGATGAAAAATAGAAACAATCCCTAGCAACATGAAATTTCTTTCTTGCTTTATTTATAATGAACTTAAACAAAAAAACCCCTCAAATATAAATTTCATTTTCTGAAATCAGCATGAATTCACAAAATAGGTAAATCAAATACCCTAAAGGTTGTCATTTTTGTATGCTAATTCAAAAAAAGCAAAGCATACTGCAAGAAAGCGTAAAAAATACTACATGTTAAAGATATTCCTCATTATCCAGATTCAGACGGGACCACCTTGCATGAAACGCTCCCCTTTCAGCTGGAATATCAACAAATTGCTTCCAAAACAAAGACTTTTCTTAAGAAATGTACTCTGGAGATACATCTCTGCTTAAATGCTCTCCAGACTGCAAGGACTATTTAAGCAGGAACAGAGGAAGCCATCCACAAGGTGTATTTATCCTTAGGTAACCATGGCACTGGAGAAAAATATATACTGCTCAAAATGGAACCTTTCCCTTTCGTAACAGTTCTAACCTTTTTTTTTCAAATCAGGTTGTACATTCTGAAGGCAGAATTTCAAACAACAGTTCAATGACTACCTACAAACACACTGCAGAACAGGAGACATGAGCCATTCCAGACAGGACTGTCTCTGGGGAGCAAAAGAATCTGTATGGCTTAAAAGTAATTGTTCCTCTAATTCTAAGAGACACTGCAAACCCTCCTTTCCCTATGGCTATAGACAAACACTGACAAAACCTGAGCTAGAAGGATATGATTCCTCTGATGAATCATGTTAAAAAGGTATGGGCATACATAACTAGTCTCAGAGCCCTCTGCACTTACAAGAGCATCAACTTGGAACTTTACACTCAGTATTCAGGTGAATGTACATGCCACCACTAGGCTGGCTCTGAAGGCTGAGCACCTGTTGGGCAAAATATGCCTTTGCCAAATGTGTGAGGTATTAAGAAAATATTCCAGCATTAATCATCACCCTTCAGCAAATGGATCTGCTTATTAGTCTCTGGATTGAGAATCCAAAGTACTTTTTCTCTTTTCCTGCCTAACACAAATTTTCCTAGACCTACAGACTTTCATCCATGAGTGGCAGATCAGAACACTGAACCAGAGAGTCTTAGCACACAAATTATCACTTAAAGCCCATCTCCCTAAGTTTTCCACTTTTAGCCCTGTTTTCAAGTGCTGAAGATCACTTTCAAAATTGTATTAACTTTGTATTTTTATTATCTAAATGAAAAAAAACAATAGAGGAAAGGACAATCCTAATGAGAAACATGTCAATGAGTAAGGAGAAAATTCAAGAATTTAAAAATCAACTATCTAGCTGGAGAAGGAAGATGAGGACAAAAAATAAGGTGGAAGAGCTTAGAATCTGAAATTTAGAATCTCTCCTGCAGTATTGATATTCTCAGATGAATGCTTCTGTGGCCTCAGGTTAGCATGACAATATTTACAGCTTTATAACTCAACATCCCCTCCCCCTTCTTCTGTGTAGCAGATCATTAACACCAAGACTGTGAAATGACTTTTGCAACATGTATGCTAAGTGCTATTTTTTCTGAAATTAAATGAAAAAGCTTTCAGAGAGAACTAAAAGCATCATAGTATTGCTGATGTGATGGATGATGTGAAGTTGTGCATTACCTTTTTTTTTCCCTTCTGTTAGACCTGTCTGCAAGTGCTTCACATATAAGGACACTCACTTAAAAAACCTAAAAATGTGACTATGTCAAACAACTCGGCTTGTACCAAGTTAGAAAACCAACTTTTGTGACTTCTTCTAGCATCAAATATTTTGGAGTTTGTCACAGCTTTTAGAAGCAATAAAAAGTATCAGAACCAGTTGTTCATATTTTGACAATTTTTGTGCAAAAACAGGTTTGACACAGAGAGATATTTAATAATTAACAGCGTCAATGTTACCACAGGCACGTATTACTTCTTGTCAAGAAGACGTTTTATGTGATGTTTGCAAATAAATAAGAGCTATTTAATGATAATATGATCATGTTACTACATTACAATTACTCTAAAAATGTAATTTAGGAACATGAAGCAACAAGCTCAACACAGAATGGGGAAAAGGGAAAAAAACTTCTTAGTCAAGACTCAGGAAGTCAAAATCAAGTCAAGTCATGATTTAGAAATCAAGTACATGCACCATAATTTTGTCCTCCTGATTGCAGAACAGCCTGTAATATTCACAATAACTTGCTCTGCTATCTAGAGAGCAGGCAATCTTTCAAAGATTGCCCAGTCTGCACATCTCTGGAGCAAACAGATTCAGCATGGTGAGGTGTCCAGCTGGAGTAACAACAGCTTAAAAAAACTGTGCATCATAAATGGAAATTAATATAAACTGAAGAACAGCAGAGTTGTACAAAAACTTGTTAGAGTAACTCTTGAATGGCATTCATTTCAGATATACTTGGCAATGTCAAAGTTAAATTAGGCACTTAGGTTTTGCTAAGATTGCTATGTAAGTTTATAAGCACCACCAACTGGCAATTTATTCCAGGTAGGATGGATTCAATCAGACTATCTTCCCCTGTAAGCCACTGAAGTAGCTCAAATGATTAGTTCAATCTACTTGTCTGATTTCTGCATTGTCTAAAGTCATATGAGATGAGTGCTGTCTCATCTTTCAGAGGACTTTTACATGTAAGATGTCAGTGCTCGGTGTGCTTCTAAATTCAAAATAGACAGAAAACAAAAAGTAAAAAAAAAATCTTACCATTAGAACAAAAAGGAAAACATGTAAATGGTATCCTTCACTTTTGTTTTTTAGATATTAATTTTATAGGTATTCAGATTGCAATGTGAGCAGACACAGATAATATTTGAAATATTTGAGACTGGAGAGGCTTATGATTGCCTAAAATCCACAGCATGTTCAAGATTTCACTCAGACTGCAGTTACTTAGTATTATTTGTCAGATTTCTTCCTTTTCTTTTTAATCTTACAGATTTTGGATACAGTAAATTGGCAATACAATGTAATTTTTCATTGCCAGCTTATTGAAAAAAAATGTGGTTTGTACACAGATAAATAAAAATTTTAAGGATTTGTCACGTCTCATTGAGGAAAGGATGTTAATATAAATTCTAACAGGGATGCAATAGTTTTTTGCTAGTATGGCTTTTTAAATTTAAATACGCTCATTTTAATTGCTCGAATACGTTATTTTGTCTCTCTGGGGGCAATCTGATCAAGAAGGATGAATTTACACTGGCAGGTATTCACAGAGGGAAAACGTGAGATAAGAATGCTTATAAATCAACAGGCTTCATGATGGAAAACCAAAAAGACAAAATTACAACCTGAGAAAGCTGAAAAGGCTTTTGGATCTTGTCAGCAAGGAAATGAACAGTAGCACAGGATAAATTTGCCTATTATGATTACAAGATACGTTGCCACAGAAGCACAATATCATTATCTATAATACTAGAAGCAAATTGCATTGGTAGTATTGAAGACATTACTGTAGAATAAATAACATGCTTTTAAAAATCAAAATGCAAGTGCATAGCCATGTATTTTAAAATAAATTTTAAATTAGGATTAATAGGAAATAATTAGGACAGAATAACCTAAAGATAAATGGAAATAAACATATTACTGTATTACGTTTCAGTTCCAGTACCAAGATTTATGAATAGAGTTTCTAATTAAAGTATTAAGATATAAGCTCAAACATTTTAAAAAGAACAAGAGGTATCAATCCACTGTGTTAAAAAATAATTCTACCTTGTTTGTCAAAATAAAGGCAATTTGAAAGGCTCATTTCTTCAGAGAAAAATGTCCAGCCAGAACACTGGGGTTCATAGCTCCTAAAAATAACAGACATCCCTCCTGAATTTAGCAACAGAAATTCCGTGTATATTCCACTGTCCTCTTTCAAGAGGAGTTATAGAAAATTCAGGTCTTCCAACTCCAGAGTTTGCAATAATGTTTTGATGAAGACAGATATGGAAATGAACATTCAGACCCAGTCTGAAATTAAGGGAATTAATAGGTGGTTTCTACATTGCAATATTTAGGCCACCATGAGTAGCCATTGCAGGCATGTGCATTTTATTATGTTCCATGGATGAACATAAACACAGCAGGTTTGAAATAGGCTAATGCATCAGTATTTAACACAACTGCAAAACACAGAGCTGTATCACAGCAGAATTCTTCCAGTACCTCTAAATATTGACAAATAACTAACTTGCTCTAGTATTATGCTGGACACTAAATATTAGTATGTTTCAAAATGTGTATAAACATGCAGGGATAATCCTTAATTTAAGATAAATAAACGTCTTACCTTCCATCTCTATCCCAGTCATATACTTCTACTTTAATTGTCCTAAAATAAAAAATCCAAACAACAACACAATCCTATTAAAATGTTAAATATGCACCCGGATTGCCTTTATGATTAATAGCATAGGGGTGTATCAATTGTGCCAAATCCAAAAAGCAGAATTTTTCAGTCATTTCTCATGGGGTAGCAAATAACCTGTCAGGTAACACAACAGATCTTCATAAATCAATAGCTAAATACAGCACAAACTAAGGAAACAAACTCATTGGAAGTTTAACCAACATATTTTTACTTGCTGATGTTCTGTATTTCTGTAGTTTTTAAAACAAATGATTCTTTAAACCCCAAAGTATTATCTAAGTTTTTAAGAACTGTTTCCTTATAAGTAAAGTGAACCCTTGAGGGCAGCTCTAACCTTGCTTCAGGGATGCCTGGGAAACAGATAAAAAGGAAAAAGCAGACATTCCCCGAGAAAAGATTAATCATATTTCACATACTTCAAAAGTGGATTTTTTAAAATGCAACTACTACAGAGCATATTACCATCAACATCCTTGATTAAACAGGAAAGATATATGAGGATAGCAACAGTATATAGCTTTATTAATCTTCTTTTACTACAGAAAGTATAAATATGTGAGCAAATTCAACTATCGCTAACAGTGAATCCTATGTGGCCTAAAATGAACTGAACATAGGATAGAAAAATAACACCTCCAGACCTCCAGTATTTTAACTTACTTTTATTCTTAAGAACAGTTTCATATGAAGTCATCAGAGCTGTCTTTATATTAAAAAGGGAGCAAGAATGTAAGCAATTACTTTATCATTTGCTTCAATGGAAGCTAATCCTCATTCTTCTGATTACATAGAGTCCAATATGTATTGTTTAATTTTCTTTACTAAGAAGGAACTCTTCGGGGATAAAGCTGAGCAACAGCTGATATTATATACAATATAATATCAAGGAATTCACACCTGGATGTTTTTCACATTTTTCATGATATTCCAAAATAGGTAAAGAAGGACTTGCTTTGTCTAGATGTACCTCTTCAACTCAAATTTAAAGGTTCCTAACCACACCATTTGTTATATTTTATAGCTCTTGCATAATTCAGGTGGGATTTAAGTTACCTTACAATGAAAACCGATTAAAGTGAAAGTTGTTCTGCCGAACAAAGTGAAAAACCACTCCAAACCTCTTTTATCCCATCAGTATTTCAACCTTCAAAGGAAACTACTTTCTCCTTCAGAGGAATTCAGCAAAAGAAGGCAATATCACAACATTTTTTTCCCTAGACAACCATTATTTTATTAACATTTCAAAACCTGTTATGACAGGCAGAACACGCCACTAAGTTAAGATTTACGTAAGGTTTAGTGAGATTTAAGTTTTGAATTGTCTTAGAAATCTGTGTTCAAATAGCAAAATCATTTCAGTGAGAAAACTTGGATTATTAAAATAAATTACTAAGAATATCAAGATAAATTCCTGAGAAGGATCTTCAGACAGGTAACACAGTAAGAGCAATTCATCCTTGAATAAAGCTCCTCTCTAGTGAAATTTATTTCATATTAAAGGATTAATTGCAGATCTTGACTTTTATCTATTTTGCATGATATGCAAGATATTAAAAGACCTTTCCAATCTTCACATACTGAAACTTAACCTTTACCTTGAAGGACACAGTTTAGAGGATGGGTCTCCTATTTTTAATATTGAAGAAACCCCTTCTGTTTAAAAATAATCAAGGTTAGAGATGGGTATCTCTGTTTTAAAACTTTTATGCAGAAAATAACTAAGTGCTTTTTGAGAGCTCATTCTAAGAGAAAGAAAGAACAAAGACATTAGACACTAAGTACTACTGCTGTACTGAAATGCCATTCCTGTGATGTCTGAAAACACTATAATCACATAATCTGAGAAAAATTAAGCAAATCCCGGTCATTCCATAACGAAAACGTGGACAGAGTTTACTCAGAAGCATGCTGAAGATTTAGTCTTCCTAACACATAACAAACATTTACTGTGACATATTTTTACTAATAACTAATTTTTACTCACTATTCCCACCTTTCACATCTACCACAGAACCCAGAGCATCACAATTTTATCTTCTATCACTATCTGAAAGAGACTTTGGGGTTTGTGTTTTCATGTATTACCATGTGGATGTTAGAAAGTTAATCCCTACCCTTAGAAAGAAGGTTTTTCCAATTTAAAAACCCAAACCTCTGTAGTTTTTTCTGGACTATCAGCAGGTCCATTTGAATTAACCTCACAGCTAATGACTACTTCTTAATTTGAAACATGACTGTTGTATGCAGGACTATGAAGTTTCATGGAGCCTTTATTCACTGAGCACATTATGTTGAAAGCAGGTCAACAGTAGATAAACAACAATAATTTGAGAAGTGCTATGACGCTTTTAAGTTCCCTTAATTTGGAATGCTGGAGTTATTTCAGTATGCCTGCACCACAACATCTTTTCTAATTAATATGAAAACTTTTTCTTTAATATGATAAACAGTACAGTGTCCAGAGACTAGCATAATGAATAATATTTTGCTTATGCATTATGCACATTAACCCAAATACAAGTAAAAAATTCTATTTGAATACGCTCATTAAAAAATTGCTTTATTTTTATTGCATCTAAGTGAAAGACTAACCAACATGGCCATTTTTAAGGAGTCTAAAAATAGCCATTTCCACTGACCTAATTTGTTTGTTATTAGTGGTAAAATGTTGATTAAAAACATGGTATTATTACCACCTGAAGACAGATCCTTTTGCATGGCACTACTGAAAACTTCCAATCTGAAGATGACTACCTTCTGTATTTCTCATCTACAGAGATATGTATTTTAAAAGCTTTCATTTATCAGCATCCTCTGACACTGCATGGTCACCCAAGGAAAATCATCATTGTTTTTCACTGAAACATTAAAAGATACTTGTGTACACATTTCACAGAGACCATGCTTTAAATCACTTGTTTCTTTCTGTTTGTAATTCACACTATAGAGAGCAAAGAATTTTTTCCAGAAAACACCACTAGCATTTCCTACAGATTTAGCATATTTGCTTTATTTTTCTAAATTCTTTAATTTGATGAACAGTTTTTTAACACCTATTATCCTTTCAAAATGTTGATTAAATAACACCAGGGGCTGGACTGCATAGAAGAAGTTACATACAAAAGAACACACAGAGAGTTAGGGAGAAAAAAACTGTATATGCTAAAAAAGCTTAAGCTACAGCTTACCGGTCATAGTCTCCATTACACAGTGCTCTGACAGAAATCTTGAATGCCTGCCACACTGGATTTAAAGTATTTTTTACAACCTCTGTTTTGTGGCAGATTGTAAAACTGTAATTAAAAAGAAAAAAATTATGTATTTTGTATTTATTTACTTTTTCTTTTGTGTCAAAGATGAAATTAAAAGAGTTGCAATCATTCATACATACAATGTCCATACAAAATATAAGGTAAGAAAAAAAGAAATATGGTGAAATCAGAAAGAAGACTGAAGAGACCCACTGAAGAGAGATTACAGACTAGAGTGCTAAACAACTCTAAATATAAAATGTTTTTACCCAAAGCTTCAACAGGAACTATAACCATTCAGTGAGTATTTCAGGGAAGAGCAGCTTCCAACCCACTTGTTTAAACAGACCTTGTACAATGCAGGAATTAGTCACAGATTCAGAAAGAAAGTGAGGATCTGACTCTTGCTTAGAGATTAAGAAACTGAGCCAAGGGAATGATGGCTTTCAGATTCTTATTCCTCATTTTATGTCCATGATTTTTTAACCAGGACTGTCTTAGGTAAAACATATAAGCCTCTCTGAGATTCCATGATCACCTTCTCTCATGAACTGTATTAGCACATTCTGTTTCCTCTAAACGATGCAAAATTAAAATACCTCTTTTGAACCCCCACCTTGGGGACTGAATTGTTCAAAAGAAAACAAGAGACAAAGTCACTGGTGAAATCATTACTGAAATTCCTCATCCAGTTGCAACTGAAGTTATCCTTTGAGGAAATGTCCTCCTTGCACCCCAGACGCCTACACTTTTATCCTGGTTATGATTCAGAAGACTTATGCTTGAAGCCAAAAAAAGGAAGCATCCTTCTGCCACAGGTGCAGAAGTACTGCCCCAACATTCTGCTGGATTCAGGAGACCCATAAAGCACCACTGGCTCAACATTTGCCCCTCATAAGAAAGTGGGGAAGAACAGCACTCAATGCCAAGAGAGGCTTCATGTGCCAGAACTCCCAGTAATACCCAGAGAAATTTCACAAGGGACCCTAATGCCACCCACAGAGGAGCCATAACTCCTCCAGGCTCACGGTTTTACATAGGCAGTGTTTACTCAGGAAACTGTCCCTGCAATCTGCTTCCAAGAGAAAAAGAGCAGGTAACAGGCACACACACCCAGACACAGACTTATGTTAACAACTGTTCCACTTAAGCTACAGAAAACAGTAATATCATACGTGACTAGCCTTTGGTTTGATATATGTTAGACATGAGGACTTCCAGTTTCCAAGAAATCTTAACCTGCCAGTAGAGCCCCACAAAGGCAATGTGGGGCTTTGACCTTGACCAATGCATGTCAAGGCTTAGCAGTGGAACAGAAGAGATTAGTCTACTTAACAAATTAAAGCATGAATGCAGCAAACAGCGATTTGTAAAAAATATAAATTCTGTTTCAGGGATTTCTAAATTCAATTTCCTAGAACTCTGTCAAAAAGATGAAAGATATTTCCTAATTTAAATCTGCAGACTAAAATATTTTTATCTAACACAATTTCTAAGCATTAGCATATTTTGCAGCCACAATTTTCTTTGAGAATTCTATATAATTTAAATGCATAATATATCTTAACAAAAGCAACATTATTTAGCTAATTTATTACAATTAATTGCCATAGTGCTCTATATTTATGAGACATTTACCTCTTAAAACCCTAAATTGCAGTATTTGATCAATTTGTTGCAATGGTTTTATTCCTATACTGCATAACATGACAAACTGAAATCCAACAAACATTATAAAAGAAATGCAGCTTAATCTGAAAAAATTAAAAAAAATGAAAAGTATATTATCTGTAAATATTTAAGCTGCCTAATGATTAACGGCAAAAATACTCAACAGGCACTTACCTGCCATCTTCATTGCTTCGATGAAATACAAGGAAAGGATCAGATTTCCCAAAGAAGTCCTTCTTGTCTAGCTTGTTCGCACAAAATTGCATTAAAACTGAATCCTGAAATGGGTAATAAAGAAAAATTACAGACAGCACACAGTCTACTACACTTAAAGAAAAAAAAATTGACTAAACTATGCAAATAGAAAACAAAATAATTAAAAAAAAAAATCTTCTAAATGCCCTCTACATATACACATTCATGCCATGTCTTCATAGTGCAGTTTGAATGGCTGGAACTAAGAATTCCTTTGTAGGGACACCAGAAAAAGAACAATTTTTTATGCTAAAATGGTGCAGGATTTTTCAAGGATTTCCTGACATCCAAAACTGTATTCTGAAAGAAGTAGATGCACACACAAGGAAAGTAAATCAGAAATAATTTTAAAAACTCCACTAAGCCTCATTCTTTCAGTGACTTAGACCTGTTGCTGTCTGCTCCTACTGCCTGTCAAGCAAGTGGCTGCTGGTTCTTAACAGTCTGGAACATTCAAGAAAATGAGCCTGAGAGGTACCAAGTACATCCAACCTGACAACAAATAAGGAGAAAAGTTTTTTTGCTGTGATTAGGCAAGCTGAAAGTCACACAGATCATCTCTTTGGGCAAAGTCAGGAATGAAAAAAGGGTAATAAATGCTAAGATAAACCTGCAGACTCAGCAGTTCACTGGGGCAGGGGCTGCTGGAAGACTGCTCCATAAACAGGTCTGGAGGTGCAACAGCAACGAGAGGATGATGAGAGAAAATGTGGGTCACCACTGAGTGGGGCAGGAGACCAGGTGACAAAGGACATTGCAAGGCCCATGATTCTCATAGCTTTCTATGTCTTGGTCTTACTTATAAGATTTGCCTTCAAGACTCTTGAAAACCTGAGATCCAGACCTGAGAAAGTCTGGAACAAGGACAACTTGTGCTTGGTAGAGGACCAGGAAAGGGAACATATAAAACAGAAACATATAAAATACAGAACTTGGGACTTGGTAGGATGCACCTGAGAGTGCTGTTACCTCTATAAACTTATGATGTTCAAGGGAAATTCTCTTGACTTTGAGAAAAGGGAAAGAGGATCCAAGGCAGTTTTATCTTAACCCCTGAGATGATGTTAGAGCAAATAATCCTAGAAAACATATGCAAACACATGAAAAATAGGAAGGTGGCTAAGAGACATCAGCAAGGGATTTACAAAGGGGAAATTAATGCCCGTTTAACTGGAACAGCCTAGTGGACATTGTTTATTCTTTGCCTTAGCATGGCCTTACACATTGTCTCCCATAAATCCTTGTTGACAAACTAATGAATAGACTAGGTAACTGGACAGTGAGAGACACTGAAAAATGGCTTAACTGCTGGGCTTCAAAGAGTCATATTGAGTGGCACGAAGTCCACCTGGGACCAGCCACTAGAAGTGTGCCCCAGGCATCAAAAATGGGCCAAGAATACTGAACATCTTCATTAACAACCTGGATGATGGACAGAGTAGACCTTCTGCAAGTTTGCAAACAATACAAGACCAGAACTAGAAGTTTATACAATAGATGGTTGTGCTGTCATTCAGAGACATCTGGACAGGCTGGAAAAATGAACCAATATGAACCTCATGGAGTTCAGCAGAGCGAAATGCCAGGTACTGCACTTGCAGGGGAATAACCCCATGCACCAGTACAGGCTGCAGGCCAAACAGCTGGAAAGCAGCTTGGCAGAAGGGGACTGAAGGGGCTGGCTGGACACCAAGTTGATCTATGTGCCCTTGGCAGCGAAGGCCAACAGCCTGCTGGGCTACATTAGGACTAGTGCTGACAGAAAGTTGAAGGAAGTGACTCAGGTCTGGTGAGGCCACTCCTGAAGTACTGCTCATTCCTGGAACACTGTTCTAGGCTCCCCAGTACAAGGAAGTCACAAACATGCTGAAGCAATTCCACCAAAAACATCACTAAAATGATTAAGGGATTGGATCATCCCTCATCTGAGGAGAGGCAGAGAAAGCTTAAATCATTTAGCCTGGAAAACAGAAGGTTTATCAACTTGTGTAAGTACATGATACTAGGGAATAAACAGCCTATGGTTAGTGGCATCCAGTGGAAGAAAAGGTGGCAATAGACACATACTTAAAATGTGAAAAATTCCACTTAAATATAAGGAAAAATCTTTTTACTCTGAGTGTGCTGAAAAGCTGTAACAGAGAAATTGTGGAGATTGCTTGGACTCAAAAGTCAACTGCACAGAGCCCTGAGTAACCTGCTCTAAGAAGAGCAGGAGTATTGAACTAGACAGTCTTCCAAGGTCTTTCCCAACCTCAGGAATTCAGTGATTGCAAAACTCATTGACACTCTGAATATGAGCTGTAAAAATCTGGATAAAGTAGAAAAATCCAGAAGATCAAGTGATGTGACAACTGCTGAGACATTGCAAGAGACTGTCAGAGAGTGAGGACATGAAGAAGCATTAGAGAGAATGCAAGAGATATTGAGCATTGCCTTCTGCTTCTTTCTGCTTCTTTTCTCTAAAACTAAGAGCAACTTAAAGGAAAACAGTATTCCAACTTCTTACATAAATCATAAAATGCAAATTTATAAGTTATACCATTAACAATCCAGTGCAGTGTAAATCATAAAATAATTTCCACGTTATTTTTGAAAAGCAATGAGCACACTTACTCTGCAACACCCTAGTTCCTCTGCTGTTACTATGACCGTTCCACACTTCTTCCCAGGAATTCCTCTGCAAGAAAACATAACCACATCACCTTAGTTCCTTAATATCATGTAGGAAAGTTACAACTGACACAGAGCACAAGGTAAGTTTTCAAGTCATGAAGGTGATGGCATGCTATTCAGTTTCCGTTTTCTGCCACTTGTCCTGTGTAAAAAAATTGGTTTATCCTAAGTGAATTGGTAAATGAGTTGCATATTTATTCTAACTAGGAAGAAACAAATCAGTTTTGATTTTGAAGGAAAACAGAATTAAAAGTTTAAATAGGTTGAAATAGTACAAGAATTCTACTGTCCACCTTTCCATTGATATTTCCTTCAGATACTCTACAACTGACTTGCGAAAAACATCCTAATGCAAATTTTACTTAAACAAAATACCTAAAATGTAGTTAAAAGTACACACCAGCATTATTTTATAACATTTATTCTGAAATGTCTATGAAGCCACATAATAATCTCACCATCATATCTGATACAGGAGTTGCAAAATGAATTACTGCTCACCCAGACATCAATTAAAAACATATGCTGCAACACCAGAAAGCCCAAAAAAGTTCCTCAGCATAAAAAGCAGCAGAGAAACAGAAAACCCACACATAATCTATTAGTATTCAGTGCCAGCAGCCTTTTGGGGGGGGACACACTCAATACAGAAGACCATGGGCATTATAAAAGAAGGACAATATTAACATGATGGTTGATAAAGAGGTGAAATACTTCAAGATTAGCACAGAATTTCTCTACAGAACAAAAAGTTCTCATTATTCAGGAACTAAAAACTCTATCAAATGACTTGTGCAGTTTTTGATGCTATTAAGTACAAACTTCGTATGCTTAAGTCTACATGCATGAAAATAGTACTGGACCATTTGCAAACACTAAAGAGTTTGTTCCATTACAAACTCCCTTGAAAATAATTCATTAAGGAAAAAAATCCTTAAATGCAAAGTAAGCACCCTGACAAAAACTTCAGTGGTCACAGATCAGGCAAATGGAACAAACTTTAACCAGCAATAAAGCCCTGTAAGAAAACAATAAAATAATTTCAAGCTGGTCAAAGTACGAAAAAAATAATTACTTAGAGATCCATCATGACAGACCAGTCTTTCCAACTGCCAGAGAAATACTGACTAATACTATGTTGAAGACAAGCATGTAAGAGTTCCTGTTTAAATCCAGAATGCAGTGCCTTGTCCATCTTCTTTAGCTCTAAGGGATATCTGGTAGTGAGCTACCCTGGAACAGGTTCTATCGCACTGAAATTACAATAGAAAATTTATGTTCAGGCAACTCGTTTCTCACAGTTTCTCTGGAAAGAGTTACAGATCAGGGTTTGTGGAGTAATGATGAGTATTAAACACATATACATAGAGAGAAAGAGAGATTTTTTCTGCAATCTGTATTGCATAACTGCAGTCAACTCCATCATTCAGGGCTAATTATCAGAAACTCAGATATAGAAAATGTGCCAGTCTAAAGTGTGAACAGAGTGCAAACTGAATAAAGGAAAATAAAATGTGAAAATCTATTTTTTTAGTGGGTCCTACTGGCTTAAGAGTCCAGAACCTGTAGGTTTCTCTACAATGATCACCTCTTTTTGGACAGTATTTGAAGGAGCAGGTAATTTCATTGTTAGAAGAACAGAATAGGCAACCATTATAAAATGAAAGGTTTTCAACAATACCTGCATATCTAGATAAGATACAGTCTTAAGAAGTAATTATTGTCTCTTTAGAATAAATGGTTCCACAATTGAGACACCACATCTGCAGCACCAAGAGAAGCTTAAAAGGACACTCTGAAGAGTACTTTAAAAAGGACTGAAGGGAGGACCTTTACACAGTCCGTGTAAAAGATGACAATTTATGTGGAAATTCAAACCTGAGAGGTGAAAAAGAGCCTCCAATTTTGCAAGCTGCAATTGCAATGAGGCAGCACATTTTTCAGGTCATTCAAAAATTTACATTCTTATCCCTGAATTTGTGGAGCCTAGCCCTCTGACAGTCAGACCCACAGATAAAAGGAGGGGACAAATATATATAGAAAGTCAGTTCAGGTGTTTTTCTATCAGTTATGTTCACAGCAAGATGACAGGAGAAAGAACTTCACATAACAGGCCAGCTGGCTCCAGTACTCATTAGCAGGCAATAGCACTCAGATGTGAATAACTAGCACAGAATGCGCATTAAGCTTTGCAATGGCCCTATCTCCCCATCAAAGGGAATCCCTACAGGAATGCACTTAGCAGATCCTGAAAAAAAACATTGCTCAGAGTTATAAATGTGGCTAGCATCTTCTCTTTAGGAAGAAAGAACATGCAAAGATCTAATTCTGGATAATGTCTGAGCAGGTGACACTCTCTTGAGAGAAAAATGAAACCACACAATTTCTGGAAGCAGATGCATCTGAACATTTTCCTTTCATGCCAATACAGCTGGAACATGCGAAGCCAGACAGAGTAAATCTTACTCATGGAGCTTGTCTTGAGAAGGCATTTAATGAATCTAATAACCTAACAGATAAAGAGAACAAACATTACTGTTAAAATGTCATATTATCCATTTCACCTTCTTTGAATTAGTAAAATTATTTTCCAATAGAAATTATCCAAAACATATGTTCACATCTGTAGCTGGCCAGTCTGTAAAATAAAGTGCAACACTCAAGTATGCTCTTGAACAAAAAATGCTCACTGTGATAAGGATAACAGGCTACCACACTACAATACTGGGAGTGAGATTCTCCTGTGATAGAGTGCATAAAATTCCAAGTCCTTAATGGTACCAGAAACAGAAAGGGAGGTTCAGGGGACAATCTCACAACTGCCAAGAAGAAATACTGTCATGTTCATGCCTCAGAGGTGTAATCCACTGGTGCTTGTAGCACCAATGGAACTGCAAGCCATGCATGCCATGTAGGGAAAGAAAACTGTGAATTGTGTACCTTCACTTTTGTACTTGCCATGAAGATTAAGATTAGTACAAGGTGTGTTCCAGCCTTCCTGCCTGACCACAACAATGGTGACCCTCTAGGTTTAAGACATTTTACTTTAACTTTCAGGAAGGACAAGACTACCCTTTCAACTTTCAACTTATCAGGCAACTTTCCCTGATAATACACAATCTGACTTGAAGCTGGACAGCTCACAGCAGCCATGGAATCCTGAATTGTGCAAGACTTTTGTAAATGCCTAAAGTAGATAGAGCTGAAGAATAAGCTTCAGTAAAAGTAAATAAGAATCTACTTTCTAATTTTCATTCTGAAAGAACATCAGTGCTTACTTGAATGCCAATCAGAGAATGGAATTCAAGCTTCTCAAACTGCTTAAGTATAAAAAGTGCTACTTCTGTAGGGTAGCTGATTGGGACTAAAACAGCACCAAGCATTCTCTTCTTTGTACATCCACTGGCAGAGAACTGAAGAGGGATAATGTCAATGAACTTCAGAAAAACAGTGAAAAGATAAAGCTCTCTCAACTCATAAAGAGCATTAATGCTATGAAAACACAGACATGACTTCATAAAGAGAACAGAAAATTCAAAGCAGTAAATATCCCTAAGAAGGGAAGACATGCAATATAGTCAATTCAATTCTCCTTGTTTGAATATTAAGAGACATTAAACACACATTTAAAAGCAAACAATCCTGAAATGCAATGCAATAGTTTGATGAATAACAGAAATGCCTCCTAGACAGCCAGATATTCAGACTTCAGAGTCCAGAATGAACAATCACTCAGGCACAGTTGTCAAGTCACGGCACTGTCAAAAGCACCAATGACAAAATAAAACAGGGACACTATGAAGAACTGATAAAAAGCCAAACACTCTCCCAGTAACATGTGTCTACCCACATGTTGGGTTCACTTAGTAACTACCATACAAGAGAGTATCAGAACCTAGACCTGAGAAATGCTTGCCTACCCAAGAACAAATATATTACAGAGGCCAACACAACTGTGAAGTAAGACCCTTTTCCCATAGAATCTTCACTGATACTTTTTCTTTTCTCATAGATAATTTAAAACTTTAAACTTCTGTTACTCATTTCAGACTTCATTTAACCTGTACCAAATGCAAAACTGCTGAATGGAAATGGATGCCTTTTAATCCACATGTTCAAAATAAATTACAGGAATTTTCTCAGTAAAAAAAAAAAAAAGTGACCTGCACTGAATAATTTCCTAATTGAGGACAGAAACAAATTTGAAGACCTTAAGTCAGCTAAGATTCATCTTACTAAATATAAGTGTCTTCAAAGTCACCACTTTTACTGACCAAGTGACCACAAGCTTCCAGTAGAATCAAGTGACAGTCAGTCAGCTCAGTCCATGGGTTGTGACAGTGCAATTCACTGTGGCAGCAAGCATGAGCTAGGCCTAGACAGTGACAAGTCAGTGAGCTGTTGTTTTAGTATAAGTAAACAAAACAGGGCCAACCTCCTGTCCCAGCTGACATTTCTGTGCTCGAACTGTGCAGCTGTCAAGGTCTAAAAGCATATCCAGAACAAGCAGTGACTGCATGTTGCCTTCCCACAGTGCTGGGCTCTGGCTCTCCTGGGACAGCCCAGGAGCTGGGCAGGGATTGTTTCCTTAATTGTGTAACTGAGCTCCCCCGCCTGTGCCTTGTACCTCTGTGATTCATGAGTGTGTGGAGATGGGTTTCCAAAAGCTGATGACTCTCCTGGGATGGGTCTGAAAGCAGCCAGGGCAAGCACCCACCACTGGGACACTTCTCATTTGTTTGCAGACAACCTTTTTAATCACATAACCAAACACAACTTTTCTATTATGACACTTACTGTACTGGTCCTCAAGGTTGTTTCCTAGACATGTTTTCAAATGTTTAATATCCAGAATGGGATTAAGGGGAGAATCACAAAACACTGTTGTCTAATAACCACAATATTTGCTGATGTTAATAATTTTGTGTGATTGTATCAGAAATCTAATAATCTGGTCAGCTGATTCTTCATTATTTCTTTGTAAAGGTTTTTTGCAGGAACTAAAATGCTTGAACAAAAGGTAATAAAAATGATACTTTATGCTAATTTGCAAACTAAAACAAAAACATTTTTTAGAATAGTACACTCAAGCTATTTCTAATCAAGATGTAACAAGGTTTACAAAAATTTTAAATCAGTCAATTCCTTTGCTAGTTATCCAAAATGAAACCTAAATTTTCATAGCCTATATAAAGAAAGATTTCCATTCCATGTACATATTTACTCTCTCTTAAAAGCCATATCTGTCAATTCTGTATATCAAGATATCTCACAGCAAAAAAGCTCCACAACTCTTGCCTTGTGCAACAGTATGCATTCATCCAACATTCCAGAATACTTACACAATTGATTTTTCCAGTCTGCTCCCCTGTGACCCCACTATTTCTCCCAGTGTACAAAACATCTGTCCCAAAAAATCCTGAAAAGCAACAACATAAACTCAGAATTCGTATTTCACACAATGAAATTTGGTTTCCCATTTATCTGAGCTGTTCCCTATTGAAGAACAGATTCTGCTGAACACCACATCTCAGTAATACCTATGCAATAATGAATCATAAACAGACTCACTACCACCTATTTGACATAACAGTAGGTTACATTTACAGATGGAATTCTAAGGCACTACACAGTCACTACAGGGAGCATGTAATTGGAGATCAATGGCTAAAAGTCTCATCTTTTCACTGTGAAGCACACACACAGTATTCCTTCTACTATCCTCTTTTCCTTTGTTCCAGGTTCTCAAAGGTTCTCTGTATTTTTTTTTTTTTAAATCACTGAAAAGCCTCTGAATTCTACTCTTGCATCTCTAAATTTTAAAGTTATCATTTCATCACTGCCACTTCAAGACAACATGAGTATAAAAGGGTTCTTCTAACATTGAGACACAATCAAAGCATGCTTTAATTTTAGGACCCAAAAAAGTATCAACAAACTGCAGCACATTACACATCTGAAAAGGTATATATGCATGCTGAAATATGCCCTTTGCAAGAGAAGTGTCCCATTAAAATTATACTCATTAGCATTATAGGTTTTCACTCATGGCACAATCACTGTATTTGTTTCTATGTATCTGATACTACTTACAGTCAAAAGAAAATAAACATACTTAAGAAATGTAAGAGTTTTAGCACAAGGAATTATAATTGTGAGGAAGAACTTACGTGTTTTGACAGGTTAGGACTCTTTGAGTCAACATCATAGCTGAAGAAAAGAAAAAAGAGAAAATTTATATCAGAGTTGCCAGATGATATATCTGAGGACAACCATGTAAAGAAACAAAAAAAATCAAACACTTCCACCTATTGCCATGTGTGAAATTTACACAAACAGATTTGTGAATCAAAGTTCCCCAGTAAGGAAGACAAATTGAGTCATCACATATTATAGGACTATGGTTCACTAGTTACTTGAAATTAAATAATTTTCAATAAAGTGCAAGCTTTAAAGAGAAATTCTTATGATATTCATGTTTGAACAATGAAAGATGACAAAAAGCAGACCAAAAATTAAAAATTAACCCTAGAATACAAACTAACTTGTAAATTAATTTCTTAGGTAATTTTTCAGTCATTTGAATAAGAAAATAGAAATAACTAAACTAAACTTCTTTTAGATAGAGTTTGACTTGTTCTTTTGAGTTTATCATAATCTTGGTCTTCCTCCAGCTAGAAAATGCCATAGTTTCCCTTCCATAATCAAGTCAAAGAGTTTAAAAAATTTACTCTCTGAATTTAAGAGATTTTAAAAAAATAATATAAGAAATTCATACAGGATTATTAATCTCTATACTAATAGTCTTCCATCTTTATCAGATAATGCACGTAATATTTTTATGAAATAATCCATTCAGATTCAGTATCAGTAACTAAACTGAAAACGTTTTTATCTGTTATGTTACTGCCCATCTCAGGCTTCCCTGCTTGTTTCTGTTCCCACTGCATGGAATGCTATCCTTTGGTTGTGCTGCCACAACTGGTTGCTGGGATGCATCATGGACCAGACCACAAGCCAGGATGACAGGAATACCATAACTTAGCTGGATGTGGTGCAGCACAGTCAAAGCTTCAGAAACATATTTATAAAGAAAAGAAATTCCTATAAATGCCATTAACACAAGTTAAAACCTCCAATGAGAAGCAAACTGTTTGGTGAAATTGAATGAACAGAAAAACACAACTTATAATTGGACCTGAGGGATAGCTACAGAAATAAAACAAAGAATGTCTTCACTGACAAAATCATTTACTAAGTACCAGCTGTGAGCAGAAAGGGGCCTGTGACATTGGTGGCTGTACATTTTGGGGGGTGGGGGGGTGTCATGCTCTATGACTGTGTGAGATTCACATTTCTAACTCAAGAGTTCCAAGATACTTAATTTTTCATCAGTCATTGTTATAGGGCTCTAGAGTAAATTCACACAACATGGCTACATGATCACTTGCAGACAAAGACAGCAGCAGCTATTCTGCTTTAAACTCAGAACAGACTTGTGTCCAGGTAACCCAGGACAGCAGCAGAAAGCAGTCAAGTCTTTCTGATAAGTACAGAGGAAGTGTAGTATTTACAGCTTTTCATAAACAGACAGGAGTCCACTTCTCTGACTACATAGAGAATTAAACAGCAGACTGTGTTTTCCCTTCCAGGTCCAAGTCTTTTCCAGATATTACTTACCCAGAAGGTCTTTACATACTCCCCTTTCTTTCCATAGACTGAACTTGGCTTTCTCTTTTCCAGTTCATTTATTTTACTTTTCATTTCTATTGCACTGCCCCCTCCCCATAACCTACATGCATCCTACGAGAAGCAGGAGGCAAACAGATACAGATTTCCACACAGCCCCCACTGTGTGGCTATTATTTCAGCAATGCTTTGTACTTAGAGAAGAATCCTTTATTTCACCAGTTGATTAGCTCTTACTTAAAACCTATTTTAAATAACCCACAATAGTTATACTCCCCAGATTGAATGACATTAAACCCAACTTTTAAAACCACAAATAAAGTCTGCATCAGGCTTCCATTGTGAAAGTGAAAGAATTTGTACCTAGCCACCTCAAAGCACCCTGTAATCTTCCTGGCTTTAAGTATTTCCTTTAATTCTTTGAAATAGGTGGTATAGTACATCTTACAAAGGAAGTGAAAAGAAACAGGAAAAGGGTTCTTCAACTGAAAAAGGACATACAAAGAAAATTTGTGGCCACAATGCATAGTGTGATGCAAAACTACAGCAAAAACTTAATTATCTATGAGGGCTATTCATACTCTCTCCTAGGGCAAGGTTAAGAAAGAACTGCTAATAAAAAGAGGACGAAAATTTTAAAAAACAAGACAACGTTGATTATCACAAAGACTGAAATAATCAGGAAGGACTGAAATGTAAGAGACAACATGCAATAGTGACATGGCCTTGTAACTGCACTCTCAATTCTATTTTCCAAAGAATAAAGTGAAAGTCAACTCCACCAGTGGAATGAAATGAGCACATCTGGAACAATGTCAAAAGCCATCTATTTCTAGAACAACTGCTGTTGTTTTAAAATCCTAAAATTTAGTATATTTAGATGCATAGTAAAGAAAGTTTTGTCTCTACTACTTGTATTTTATTTCTGGACAGTATATCTGTACACCTGTTTTGCTGGCTATGCTGCAAGAATATTTCAACATTTTGGCATATTTTCCTTTCTATTTTCTGAAAGTAGTAAATGTAAGCATAATTGTACTTTGACTAGTTCATATCTGCCAATTTCTTAAAACTTGGTCATTATTATGTTACACATTTATTTCTGAAGAAGCAATGCTAAATCAATCATGTTTATTACATTAATTTATCTTATGTCAAGAGATACCATCTCTCTTCAAGTTAATTTTATGCTGGGCAAAACTTTACATGCTTACAGAGGCTACAATATTAGAGTGAAAGATTGTTAACTTACAAATCAAATCGCAGATTCTCTCTTTCTTCAAAGAAGTAGTCCATTATAAATTTTCTTACAAAATCTGGATTTAAAGTATTATCAATTACTTCTGTTCTTCCAAACTGTAAAAGAAAAGTCTAAGTTTAAGCTACATGCTAGAAGGAAGTATAATTAGATACCTGCCAATACCAGGAATAGGTCAGATATGACAGCCTGTAAAAATTTCTCTTAAATAGATGCCATGAAAGAAAATAACTGCATTCACATGAATAGATCAGTTATCTGTGGATGAAGACAGAGTGGCAGAAGACCTCATATTTCAATATAGAGTGGTACATATCTTGCATTGTATGACCTAAACTTCATTAACATCAGCTCCCAAAGCCAGTAAAAATCCACAAAAACTTGAATCAGTAACAAAAATCCATGTTTCCTGAAAAAAGTGCCAAACACAACAGCAAGCAAAAGCTTACATATGTTGTTTATTTCAGATAGCTTTAAATATTAGGGAACACAGTCCCTCCATTGCAAATGCATCATTTTTGCACTGTCCATCTCCTATTTCAGCTCAGTTCACCTCCCTCTTCATCACTCCTCTCTCTGAGCTTTTGGCAAAATGCCTTTTCTTTCTTGATGTTTATAGGAAGTGCCTTAGCCCCTGTCAAGCTGAAAATATTTTAATTTTAAAAAGTTCAAACCTTAGCTGGGGAAGGCCCAGAGCAACCTGGTCTGACTTTGGAGATGGCTTTTCATGGATCAGGAAAATGAACCAGATACAGCAAATGAACAGGAGGCTAGATAACACATAAGTTACTTTCACTTAAATTATTTCATGATTGTCATATTTCATATATCATGGGTTTCAATTTTGTAGCTCCATTAGAAATAGAATTATGGATAAATCCAAAGGAAAAGTTACTTCAAAAGAAAAAGAAGTTATAAAATGACAGCTAAGCATCAGTTTTAATCTCTTAAAATAATGAAACATCATAAATTTCTACGTACTTTTCATATCTTCAATTCTGCATTTTTTTCAATAAACAGTATTTCATTTCACACTACAGCCATGTTACCCTTGGGAAATCTGTCAGACTTGATTTACAATGCACTACAGAAGTGTATCAGTAACCTAAGATAAATATGCAATGTGCTGAAGATCAAAACATACACTAAGACCAGAAAAGGCCTAACTGAATACCCATTACACTATCACCTTCATCTCTCACTAATTCTCCTTAGATTGTTACAAAACTCAAGGGACTGAATTCAGTGGCACTACTAATTTTTCTTTAAATTATTTTAAATCACTGTTTTGGGTTTAGGTTGAGGCTTCAGCTTTTTTGCCTGTTTACTTTTTTTTTTTTTACATGGGCTACATAAGTGATTCCTTCACATATGTTTGAACTCAATGACCTTAAAGGCCTTTTTCAACCTAAATGGTTCTGTGATTAAACTACTATACCTAATTACTTAACTGACAAATTACTAATAGAATTTACCTTACTTGTGACATTAAAATGATGTTGCCTAAAAATCAGTAGTCTACACTTTCCAGCTAAGTTAAGCACCTTTTGAAATCTGTTTTCCCAATTACCTATAGCCTTTTTAAGCAGAAGAGGTTATTTCTATAATCCAGTCACTTATGACTAATAACATAGCTACTGATTAATTAGTTCTCCACATGGCCTACTTTCCCCACTAACAATTGAGTAAAGCTAAAATTTCAACATGGCCAAGAAGCAAAAACCTTCAGAAACACTATTCAGGAGAGTAACAAAATCAATGTAAGTATTTAAAGGGACTAATCTTCTACTTACCACCTCAATTTTTTTTTTACTGCTGGTATAAACATAATATGCCAGAACATATAAAACACAATCCTGATTAAGCCCCTCCCCAATGCCAACCTCTAAATTTTGACTGTTGTAACAAATACTAGGAATGGATTCTACTCACTGAATGGTACATCTGACATAGTCAAAATTTTTAGAATTTTGGTCATCTCTTGGAGGCATTTATATAGAATGATTTATCTGATCTAATGCAGACATCTAAATTAGGTCTGATGAACTGCCCTCAGGATGTTATTTTTTTCCACTAACTGTAAAACAGAAAACTGAGTAGCAAATATTTGTACCTGAACCTCCTGATAGACAAGATGGAGATAATTATCATTTAAAACAAAAAACTCAGATTTTCTAGCAGCTGCAATGTCAAATGTCTGTTTTAATGCCTGTAGAGCCTAAACTTCCTCTTTACTTCTATGTATTTCTAGGTAAGATTGTATTATAATCTTACCATCAGGACAATTATAATATTAAAATGGTTTTTACCATTGTTTTAACAGCTACACAAGAAAAGTATGAAAATTACACAAAGTTACATATGAGCCTTAGACAATAAAAGCCAAAATTTTGACAAAATCATCTTAACTCTGGACCAGAAGAGGACCCAAATGCTTAAGTGATGATCTAAGCTTGACAACCAAACTGTACCAAGTCACCTAGGCACCTGAATGACTTAAGAATCTTTTTTCACAGTCTGCTATCCAGATATCTAGAACCCTGTGTATGTCCAGTACATCTCCTAATTTAACTATGATTAGGGAATTCCCATTATGAGTCCCTAAACTGACATTTCTTCACGCAAATCAGAGGAATGTGATCTAGTAGGTACTGAGAGGATGTCTAGTATCCACTTAAGAACAACACAGAGCAGCAATTTTCTTATAAACTACAAATTAAATAGGTACACTGTTTCACATATTGCATAGTTACATGAGCTTTTCCCCAAGTACGAGATAAATGCAATTTTTTCTTCTTGACAAGACTGAAACCTACATCCACCATGTTTCAGCAAACCAGAAGAGATGATTCTCTGGCCAGCTGGCAAGGACACCAAATATAACAGAAGAAGTCTGTTTTCTGTGTCCCCGGTCACCCCCCACTGGAAACCTTAGGCAGTGTAATCACATAAAATATCAGTTCTGAAAACAACAGTATCAGACCTCCTCTCTCTAACAGGGAAAAACAGTAAGACAGTACATTCCACTCTTGGCTGTGTTCTTAAAGCCCATGGCCACATTTCACCTGTAGTGAAGAACAGTTCCACCAATCCTCTCTGAGGGCAGGGAAACTGTGTATTTTATCAGCAGAAAGACGGGCACCCTTACCCAAACACTACCAGTTCTTTCTGATAACATTAAGAATAACATTGGAGGAGAAAAATTAGATGACTAAATATTGGGACAGAGTTCCAGGCTATGAATGTTGATCTGCTGCAGGTATCCAGTTCTGAGGTACTTGATTTAGTTTCTTAAGGCACATCTCTCCAGAGTGTTTACACTCAAATAGAAGATAAAGTCCAACCTATGCATAACATCCTCCCTCCCTTGCTGCCTACAGTAGTGTACACTCTATTCAGCAGCATCTAACTTCTCTGAAACACTGCACAGCAAAGGTAGAAGTTTACCACAGCTACAGGCTAGTTTTGCTGACACTGACCATCACCACAGCTCAGTCCTGTTTGAATGTCTTCCACCCTTGAGAGCCACAAACCTTATCCAAATTGACAGCTAAGTCTGGTTTAATTTATCTGAGAGAGACTGTGAAATGGGAAACTCCTGCACTTTCTCTATCCTGTTTTCTTTTTTGATGGAAATGTGTGATGCAGATACAGAAATTGAGATCAATATGACTATATTTTAATGTTTGATAGTACATAGGACCCTCATAAGCCTAGCATGGCACTCAAGAGGCTATGACATGCCCTGTTCTGCTAGGACAAATGACCAGCCCCAAATATACCCAAAAGGTTAATACATCTATGAATTTGCATCTTACCTCTCTCCATTCTTTGTTTCCAATTGCTTGTGTGTACAAAACACAGACTGTGGGGAAAAAAAAAAGTTTGGTTATTTTCAAACTTTAACATATCATTATATTAAGTGAACTAATTTTGTAGTCGCTTGTGCTGTGGAAATTAGTAACTAGGACAATCAAATGGTAATGTTTTCCTTCAGCTGTCAGCAATCCTAATCAGACTGGTGACCATGTGGTGTACTTGTTGTAGAAATCAGCTAATAAATGGAGTGCTTCTAAAATGGGAGGCAGCACTTACGCCTGACCTCCAGCAAAGCACTTGACAATCTTTAAAGGCAAAATTGGATTAAAGCAGGTCTTCTTTAAATGTGGGTGGTCAGGCTATCAAGATAATCTAATGCACAATTACCCTAAGATATACTTTCTTCAAGAGAGAAGAAAATTAAATCAAAAAAACCAGAGGGCCCTACTGAAAAGAAACAGGGGAAACAGAACCAGAAAAAAAGACCTCTCAGGTTTTCTTCCTTAATTTTACTTCAAATTATTTATATACATTTAAGCATCTTACATACACATGCTTTATTTTTTCTTAAACTAAAGCCTGATAAAAAATGGAATCAATTAAATTTGCTGACCTAACCTGATTTTGATAGATCAAGCAGAACAATCCCACAGGTGTCACTCAGATCTCTATTTCCAGTACAGCATTCACTACACATTAAGCTGCAGGTTTCATCACAAGGACTGGTGACAGGGGTGCAGTGATTATAGTCAGATCTTTTAAATACTATTTTAAGCACTGATCATTTGCACTGAAGGAGCACTATAAACCTTATTTTCTACAGTCTTGAACTAGTTGCAGGTAACTACGATAAAGCAATTTTTACCTGAAACTCCTCTTCAAACCCTTTCTAAACAACAGAAATACATTCTACATTCTTTTCCTCAACAAACTCTTTCTTGTACCAATCATTATTTTTCAAAAGAAGGTAAAAATAATACCATTTTAGGTTGCAGCCTTGAACAACAAAGGTAGAGGTTTGATTTTGTTGTCAGTGAAGTTAGAATCATTAACAGATGAAAGCAGAAATGAAGTCAACCTTCTAACTGCACTTTCTTCTTGCTTGAAATGCCTTTGCTCCACACACACGCACACACACACACACACACACACAAATCCCCTTAGGCAGTAGCAAATAAGAGGAGAAATAGAAAAAAAGCAATTTCAATATTTGAGCTCACATAGAAGCTAAGAAGTTCACACTTTTATTTTTTAAGTAAGATGTCTTGTAGATGAAAAAAAGCTTTTACAAAAAAAAAAATTTCAAAGTAATTCTCAGGAGATGTCTTTCTCCATTTACTCTAAATAAACCCCTGGCAATCATGTCCCTATCTTTGGTTACTGTTTCTAGTAGAGTGAATCCCAACCAAAAAGCTTATTTTTACAGCACACTCTGAGGCGTGAATTTTTACAACACAGGCCGTTGGAGTGTATTACATAAAGAATGAAGTGAAATGGGAAAATGTGAGAAAACCGAACGAAATAGAAGCTGTGAAATCAGCTAAGGAAAGTTCTGTAGGTTACTGAACTTCTGACTACCCATCCAGAATTGTAGAATCATAGAACATCCTGAGCTGGAAAAGACCCAGCTCAGGATCCATCAAGATCCTCCAAGTCCAGCTCCTGGCCTGCACAGGACACCCCAAGAGTCACCCCATGTGCTGAGAGCATTGCCCAAATACCTCTAGAACTCTGTCAGGTTGGTGCTGTGACCACTGCTCTGGGGAGCCTGTTCCAGGGCCCAAACACCCTCTGGGGAAAAACAATTTTTTTAATATCCGACTTAAACCTCCCCTGACACAACTTCAGGCCATTCCCTTGGGCTCTGTCACTGGTCACCACAGAGAAGAGATCAGTGGAAGCTCTAGACTGCAATAAGGTCTCCCCCTCTAGGCTGCAGATGTGGCCAATATTTTAAATAAAATAAAAATATTGACTAATAAGCGATCACCTCATACAACATGTTATTTTAAGTAAAAGGTGCAAGTCTGACAGGGATACATACACGAGTGCATCTCAGACTGACATTTAAAAAAAAAGTCAGCCCTACTGAAAGTTATAGAAAAGACATACATTTCAGTCTTTCTGATAAATACTTAGAAGAATTTTAAATTTTATTCTAAATTTACAATCCTTCCTCTAAAATGTACCCCATAAATTTTAGGAAACCAACCATGATATTGGTTTCCATCAGTGTTAAGATTCACTATCTCGAATGGCTCTTGGAGCCATTTGTAAAGACCTTGATACACTAATTGCAATAATCACTCAAAAATCTTGTCAAATTCATATCCAACTGGAGAAATGCAGATAAATATGGCTAAGTTGATCTAATGCACTTGAAATGCTCAAACCAGAGATTAAAGGCCCCATAAAGCAACACATTTTTTAGTAGAAAACAGTTAACAGCATTGTCATGAGGGAGAAGAAGGAATATAGGGGATAAATAATATTTCAAAATCCATCATATCATGCAATCACATCCTAAGACAGAGCTGAAAAAATAGTTTTACTCTCATTGTCTCAAAAACTGAGGGAGCAATGAGAATGTTCACAGCAGCACACTGATGAAGAGTAACTGAGAAATCCTTTTCGAAGGCTTTGCCGTATTGAGTTGTTCCAAGAGAAGATACAGCTACATCTGTAGTCAGGAATATTAATATTCAGTAATTTTTAACTCTGGACACTGGTACCACAATGTCATATTCAAGGTAAATTAATTAAACCTTGCAATGAAGAAGGTGGAAATGTCAATACTTATTACTCTGTTGTAGATAGAGTTCCAAAAGTATTATAGATTATTATAGCCTGCACCTTCCTATTTTCCCAGATAGTCCTTTCCCTTTCAATGCATATATGCTTATTCTTTAGTCTGGCAATTACTGTTACATCAACATTGCCCATCTCAGCTTTCCCAATCTATTGCCCATCTATTCCATTTCAATGAAGACTTACCCACGATGAAATTGACCTTTTCCCCAAGCTACCCAAATTATTTTCATGGTACCAGTTTTTGCAGGGCTCCCCAATACTCTTCACTGACCAGCTTTTATACATTCCAGAGGTGCCCTAAGGTTCCTTTGCCCCAACTGCCAAGAGATTCTTCTTATTGTTACTGTCCCCCATGGGGAGATTCCCCAGGGAGGAGTTTTTATGCTTTCAGTTACTCATCCTGGACTCTTTTGATGATTAATACTCAGGAGCCACAGGGTTCCACAGGAGGACATTTCATCCAACTGTGCTGCTGCCAGCACAGCTCTGCAGGGCTCAGCTTGAGTTGTCAGAGCATGGGAGGAAAACAATTCTGCCTGTCATTAGACAGAAGAAACATGCCAAAATCATTAATCTGTTTCTCCTCACCAGGTCTTATCCCTGCCTCATCAAGGAAGCGCTGCTTTAGCTCAGCTTTCCACAAGAAAACAACAAACCAACAAAACCCACAGATTTAAAAAAAATATTCTTAGAAAAAATTATCTCCAAATTGGAAGAGCAGAATGTTCCAAACATTACAGTAAATCAGTATATATTACTCGCTTTGACTCCACTGAGCAGAAAGCACTGCCAGTAAAAGGCTTCAGGATTGTTTAAAATACTTAGTGAACAATGGCTATCCAAGCCTGTCCCATCTATATCTACTATCTCTACAGTTACTTCTGTTACAAGCCTCTGGGGAGGCAAAGTGACAGATTCCTCTTGGCATGAATATTCTAGATTGCAGGGAAGTGGTCAAACTTGGAATACTGAGCAGCAATTACAGTATAAAAAAAGGGCAAGCACATTTCCTAAGTGAACCAGGAAAATCACAAGCTCCTTTTTTATTTCAGGAGAAGGATGTTTATATTTACATGGAAGTCAGCTACATTCATGTGTGTCCCTCTGAGAAAAAGACCAAGAAGATAAAATGGGATTTTCACCACCAGCAGGATCTTTAGATAAATGCACTGGAGTATGAGAAGCATATTAGAACTGGCCTAGCCAAAAGCAATGAGACCTCACCATACAGAATGACTCTACATGGTTCTATCTTATGTGAGATCTAATGGCTGCAAATTCAGTGGCTGCAAAAGTGGATCGTGTTAACAGTGGCAGGATGCTGACTTTGACACTTTTTTAGCTTTTAGAATAAGCTTACTGTATACAGAGCAGCCTGAGAATGGCCTTTGTCCAAGTGAATAGACATTGAGGAAAGCTGTCCTGCTGTACTTTGAAATACAGAACAAGAACCCTTTATACTACTCACCTCTTTTACAGTAGGGCCATATCTTTGTGCCCAACTAAAGGACAGTACAAGCAAACAAACAAACTAAACTGGCTATTAAAAAAACCTGCAGATTACTAAAACTGGATGTACACTCTTTGGAGAGTATCCAAAATCAAAGCTGCTCTGACAAGTAATTTCTAGAGTGCAAATACAGTATGAGTACTTCCAGAGTCAACAGCTTCCCTCTTCTCTCTTCACCAAGGACAGTATTACTGTACTCCATGGTTTTATACTGCTGACCTGTGACAGACAGGCCTGATTGGCAGCATAACTGGGCGCTCACAACTGGAGACCAGATCTCTAAAGCACACCACCTATTTGAGTGCTTTAAATAAGCTGTTTACATATTGAAAAAGTAGTGGGTTGCAAACTGATAATCAACTTTATGACACTTTTAAAATATTTCCATATACTTTGAATCCATGAAAAATACCACCAGTTTACTTCTCATAAACATTTTAAAATAGATACTAAGATTTCTTTAGGTTTTCCTGCCACTTTGCTTCCATGTTTTTCCCAGAAGGGGTCACCCACCAGCCACGATCACTTTGGTTCGCTCACCTGCGCGTTCCTGGGCTGTGCACAGGCTAGGAGCCTTTGAGGTACTTTGTGGAGCATCTCCAGCAGTGTATCTGCACACATGGCTGTGGCAGTGCCTTCAGCAGCTCTGTCTCTAGCTCACACCTGCTGACACGTTTTCCTGTGATATGTTTGAGCAGGGCGCTGTGCGCTGCCCTGGCAGGCAGAAGTTCTGGCAGGCAAGCGCTGCTCATGTGCTCTCCAGAGCTGACTGGAACCAGCTGGGCTGTCACAGGGGGGTTCATGGCCTTCTCCCACACAGCTCACACTGCAGTCCCCTGCCACTCAAACCCTGCAATTTATGCCTAATACAGTGACCTATCTGATAAAAACTTGAAGCACTTGTCCTTAATAATTTTTGAGATTAAGAACTGTAGACACCATATCACTTTTGCTAATATAAGAGATCTCTTAAATAGGAAATAGGGCACTGAGCATTCAAAACAGTTTAACAGAGGGTCTTTTTTAACAGAATCACATAATTTTTGAAGATCATCCAGTCCAACCCACAACTAATTTTTACTATTTTTTTATCCAATTAAATTTTTTTCTTAATATGCAAAACATTCAATTTTGTTTCTGTGTGATCTCCCTACACCAGAGGCAGGATATTGCCTATGTCTTCTGGGGTTGTTTTTTTTGTTTGTTTGTTTGTTTTTTAAAAAAAGCTTTACAGGTTAGAAATACCAAAGGTACTCCTAACTTCTTGTAGGGTCTCCCCAGGAAGTAGAAGTTTTCCCCTTCAAAAGCATATTGTGGAATCTCTCTCAAATTTTTGATGCAGAACAGAAACACACTCTAACAAAAGTACTCAAATGTTTCATACTGCTACATGACTCAGTATTCAAATATCAGGACATGCTTGCATGTTCAGAGACTTGATACAAGTATATGTGTCTTGGGTTATTTCCAATGCCAGTAAGCACAGTATGTGGTATCCTAAAGAAGAAAAGCTCAGGCTTAAAGAAAGAAATTGAACTTACGGATAAAAGCAAATGGAGAGTTGTAGGGGAAACAAGATGACATTACAACCTAAGGACCAGCCTATTAACAGCACAAAACTCCTTTGAGTAACATTATCAGAAAAGAAAGGAAATTGTTTGTGATCTTGGTTCCTAGATTAAAGTTTTCATAAAGCATCCAATACAGGAAGATAGTAATGGATTTTGAATCAAAAGTCCCATCATAAATTAATAGACATGAGAGTTTTGGGGGATCCAGTTATAATACAGCTTATGAGGAAAGTGAGTGTCACTAGCTTACAATTTTGAAAAGATTAATTCAAAAACCATCATACCATTTTTTGATCAGGAAATCTCTGTTTCATAGAGATTACTTAATTTTATTTTTCAGCATTTGACTCTTAAGATTAGTAGGCAGTATGTACTAGCAGCAACAAATGCTTCTAGTTTATTTCGTATTTTGCCTAACAGCTTTGAAAAAGATCTAAAACAACAGATTCTAGAAGAGAAACAAGAACCCAACTTTCCAAAATTTATTAATTTTAGGAAACTTTAGGTTGAATACTAAATAAGGGACTATTTAGTTCGGGAAAGCAGTATTAAAAACAGTCTTTAAAACTCCAGTTAGCATAGCATTAATTACAAGTGTAACATATTCAAGTGTAACTTAATTGTTCTAAGTAATTGTCACAAAGACAATTTAAACCTAACTGACACTGAAGAAAATCACCCACCTAATTTTATTCCGGTGTTTGCACATTCAGAATACATAATAGTAAGAAACAACAAAATACTATATACTCACTTGGATCAGATTTAGAAAATGTATCTCTGTCCAAAAGATTTCTATAGAAAAAAAGAAGAAGAGATAAAAAAATCTTAGGTATTAAAAAAACTCTGAAAGATGCAAACCAGATACCAGTGCACATACATTTTTAACAAATCAAGAATCAACTTAGTCTTCTCCCCTCCTAATACACAAGACTCAGTCAGCACTAATACTGGAGTCAGCTTACATTTAATTTTATTATCCATTTTGGATTTGAGCTCACATACCCCAATACCATGAATCAAAAAACAATCACATGTACATTATATATACATGTAATAGGCATCAGGAAGACAAATACCTTTAAATCACAAAGGTCTAGCAGAGATTAACTTGCCAATTCAACACAAAAACTTTACTTAGAAGAATGGCTATGAGATTTCAGAGCCATCAGAAAATACCTTTAAGAATCTGTCATGGACAAGTAAGGTAAAGAGAACTAATCCATACATAGGACACACCTAGGAAAAAGTATTAATTTTGTTATGAAATGCAGTCCCAATATCATAACCACACTTCAGCCAGCTGAGAATCATACACAGATGAACAGACTTAAATTAACAATTCAAAAGAATCAGGACTGACCAGAAACCATTCACAGAATAGTTACCAATATTTAATCATTCAAATAAAATGAAAATAAATAAATATTTTAAATTGTCTCAACAAACTAGAAATGGATGTCATTGAAAAGGAACAAGAAAGAGCTAATAAACTTTGGAAGGTATAAAACTTAACAGCAAAAATGCAGCATAGCTATCTGGAGCTGAATATGCAGACAGCACTTATGTCAAAAATAGTCCTAGACATCACAGTTGACCACAAATTGAATGCAAGTCAGGAGTCTTGTACCTTTGGCAAAGAGGCATACTGGAATACGCAAACAAGAATGCCACTTTAGACTAATTGTCTGGTCTTCATAATACCAATAAACACTCAATTCAAGCAATAATGTTTTGGACACTCCAATTTCTTGCAATCTAAGACAGACATGGAGCCACTGGAGTTCAGTGAAAACAAATAATTGGAAGTATATAAGCTCCATCTATGAGGGAAATACTGCTACAAATTGAAGCTGACCTCGATGTCGATAGAGCAAGTAGGAACAGGTTTAACCATAAATTAAACCGCAGGCACACAAGTTGAAGTTTACATCTTTCACTGTTAAAGGTGGGAGACATGATGTGAAATCTCCATAGTCTTCAAGAACATGTCAGATAGCTACAATTTCTAGTAAGGTCTTTGATCCTAAGCCAGAGCAAAAGGAAGGATTAAACAACCAGTTTACATCCCTTATAGCCGATGATTTTTAATAACTAGCACAGCCTCTTCAAGGGGCACCATTAACTACTCTCATTCAGATCTAAATCACATTATTTTTGTGCTACTGAACAGTGCTGAAAAGTGTATTAATATTTTGTTTAGGTGCTCTTAGTGGTCCAATTAAGACTTCAGCAATGAAAAGATACTGTATTCCAAATTTAGGTATTGCCAAGTTCACACTTCAGAACAAGGAACACAAACAAAAAAAAAAACTTGAAAAGAACACTGGACAGATCGGATTTATTTAATCTAGCCAAAGCAGGCACTAGCTTTAATATTAGTATTTGTGAATACACCTGAATTCTGCACACACTAATTCTTCTGAACTTCTCTAGTCCATTCAGAAGTGTAATTTTTATGCCTACAATTATACTCAGTGAAATGATATCCTACCTTAATGAAAATCATGCAAATATAAATTGGAAGTATTAAGAAACCCAGGAAAATCAGTGAACCCAATCAGTACTTGACAACAACCACTACAAACTGCTTTAAGAGATAGTATAGCAAGTTCTGCAATATTGGCATTTCCAACCCAAAATGAAAATTGTCTCCTATCCCTCCTTAATTATATATACTTAGATACACCAGTAATTCCTGGTAACTAGAATTGGATTATCCCAGGAAGAATTGCAATATAACCTCAAAATTAGACTTATATGAAAGAACACAGTACATAGTACATTAGATTTTGGAACATGCCTCCCATATTCACCATTAGAATTCCAAACAATTTTAATTCTTCTGCACGATGACTATACAGTGACCTTAATATTGGTATATTAGTGCTTATCACTGTAGATAATGATTAAGGAATTTTAGTCATGCTTATACTGAGATAAGGTATTTCAAGTTCTTGAGATATTTCCTACTCTTCTTGTGTTCCCTTTTAAGTTTTGTTCCCCTCTATTTTCCATATACACACTAACAACACATACTCTGGTACTGTAAAGCTTAGTCTATCCTGACACTTCCAACAGCTGCAAAAAGCAGCCACCATGGGAACAGCATAAGAATGAGGGAAGAGTCTGTAGATGAGAATCTACAGGTTCTTAGAGAATCTAAGGAATCTTTAATGAGTTAAGAACATTTCTACAGATACAGCAACCCTGAAAGGATTGCAAGGATAGAGATACCCAAGTTTAACGTTGTAATTCAGGTCAGTTTGTGCAATGAACTTGTGGTCTTGAACTAGCACAACTTGCAACACCCTCAATTCAACCCTTCACACACTTTCTTCAGCAAAGCTTGCAGCATGCCTGATTGTCCAAATCGTAAAGAGCCACAAAATAGTAACAAAAGAACTTCACAAGCTGTTCAAGCAATGCAGCCAACTTCAAAAGGAACTTTAAAGTAAAAGTGCCAACAGGAAAAAAAAAGAAAAAGAAAAAAATAGTCTGATTTGGACACTAAATCAGGTAACGCCTCATTAGGCTGCTCAATTTCACTTGTTTTCATTTCAGGGGGATAACAGTCAAAGCGCTCCTTTAAATACAAGAAAGCTACACAGTACCTACACATAGGACAATCTACAACCACAAGAAATAGTAACACAAAGTAGAAAGCAAACAATGTATTTCTAGTACTTTAGGTAGTCTTTGCACTCTTAATTTTCAATGGCGCTTTCTGCACATGCTGAGAAAGATAAAGTGTATTTTTTCCCTTTTTCCTGAGAAATGCATTCTTTTTGGTAGCAAACTGTTTTGTCTCAGGAAATCTCACAAAGCTTTCAGAAACCAGAAATATCTGAAACTTCTTTCTCCTAATCAAAGCACCAAGAGAAACAGACTTGTATTTTAACCAAACTTGGTGAGTATATTTTTGTCTATGCCCATTAAGCCTTTCAGATAAAGAATGCAAAAAGAAAAGTAATTTCTATCAATTATGAGAGAAGTGTAAAAACCAAATTTTTTTCTTGAGAAACATGTATATCAAACACCTATAGCAAAGCAGTCTAGGAACATCTGTGCAGAAAGCATTATTCTACTAGTACAGATCTTGAAGGAATTCATTTTGCACCTGCCCATTCTGGTGTGGACCTTCCAAAACAGTTGCAACAATATAGATGTCTACGGAAAAAAGAATTAATAGGAGCCATGGCAGTAACACTGGAAATGCTGGGGTAAATTTTCTTCTGTATAATGAGAGCAATTTCCCCAGGGTAGGACAGAAAGCGATCAGTAAATAAGACAAAGTTAAAACATTTTTAGCTATGCCTCACAGAATCACTTTGTTCACATAGTTTCATAAACTCCATAAAAATGTATCAAAATAACAGTCCAGTGCTCAAGAAGTTTTTTAGCATAGAATGTTTCAGTTGGACAGAACCTACAATGATGAGCCAGTCCAATGGCCCAACCACCTCAGGGCTGACCAAAGTTAAGACATGTTATTAAGGGCATTGTCCAAATGCTTCTCAAACTCTGCCAGGCTTGGGGCATCGATCTCTCTAGGAAGCCTGTTCCAGGCATTTGACCACTCTCCCAGTAAAAAAGCGCTTCCTAATGCCAAGTGTTTTGTACTGCTTAATCTAAACCAAGTCACAGGTATAAATCAGATGCCTCAAGATTCACTGATGTAGTTAGCAGTGGTAGCTAACTAGAAACCATCACAGCCTATACTGCTTCCTACAGCCTCATACACCATGCACTGTGTATGTTGTCAGATGTACACTAAAAAGTAGCATTTACTCACCTTGTCCACATATACCTTCCTTCAAATTTCACTTTTAGTTATCAATATCTGAACTTCCTTCTCTGTAAGGTTTTTTTTTTTTAAGCCTTTGTTACACCAAGCTGCTAAGCAGAAGTGAATCCAATTCCCCCATCAGAAATTACAGAATTCTGGCCTTGAAGAAAGACCACAGTAAGTACAGAACTGAGCAGTTTAAAATCTGGTTCTCTAGTTTCAAAATTGAAAAAAAATAAAAATCTGTATTGACTGGAAAAAGGCTTACTTCTACATTGCTTTAAACAGATCTGAAATTTTTAATGATAAATATGTTGTTCACTTCAGATTAATTTGTCAAAATTTCTCTGGGGGCTATGGCTTTATGTTTCTCTTCCTCTTTGGATTACATTTAAATGCATGCAAAGATTTCTTGGTTGTGAAATAATGCACTCAGCAGTTTGCAAACACAGAAGTTGGTTACTCACACAAAATAATTTTTATAAAGTACACATTTTCAGTGTATCATATTTGTATTATATATTACAAGCACACACTATTTTTCTCACACTTTTATCAATCCATGGTAAAAGAAATTGTTCCTAGTTCATTAAATAAATGCATTTCGGTTTCCCTCACTTAATGATGTGTTCATATCACTTTTCCACAGAAGATCCTGATAAAGAAAGAAGCATCCTAATCACTTTTTAATGTGCAGAATGGTACCCATAATACTACTAAGTGTAACACAACTGTTTTAACCTAGCAGGCACTGCACCTCAGCCTTAATGGTGCCACTGAACCGGCAAGTATCAGTCTAAGATGACGTATTATCCAAAGAGTCCACTCGAGTGAAGAGCCCACTTGACCTACCTGCAGAGTAATTTCACAAACTGCAGTGGCAGCTTAAGCTCACCCTTCCACAGCTGTTTACAGTCTCTTCTATTCAGTCAGAGCACAACAAAGCCAGCTATTAGCCTCCAGATCTCTAGATTCAAAATGCCCTGGACCTAACAGCAGATCAGACAATCACTCAGAATTTTACATTCTTATAAAATAACTAGTTCTCTGACAATAGGCTCATATATGAGACAACAGTGACTCTACTGACTAACAAGTAGTTAGGATGACCTGTTCCTTTCTGTTCAAACCATCTCCACTCTTCGGGGCACTAGAAGAAACAGAAAGAAAACAAAAATATCTCTGATGTGCAAGATTAAGAAAACATTCACAATACCTTTTCATAACCTTTGGAAAAGTAATTCACTCTTCTCTTTCACCAGAAAACAGATAATTTTCAGCCTCATGGTAACTTTCATTGTCAAGCAAAGAATATATTGATTCAGAAGCCATAAGGGAAAAAAGAAAAGGAGAAGCAATGAGAAGGGTAAGATCAGCAGTGCTTCCAGGAGTTTTAAACCAACCCACAGAAAGCCATCTCTGGCTAGATGTGCACGAACAATTTTAGGATGAAACTTCTACTAAAACTGCTGATTACTCTGGAGGGTTAAAAAAAAAAAAAACAAAGGAAATGCCAAGTTTATTTACTCTAAAACAGCAATAGTTTTACAGGAATTCTGTTGAAACAGACAGGAAGTACTAGGTTATAAAAATACACTTGTGCAGATGAAAGAGACCTGAACACAATCTTAGACTACTCCAGTTTAAATTTTAAAAAAGAGTTCATTTAGTACTATGACAAACTGGTGGAACTCTGCTTCAGTGCCAGGAAATATATACCATCACTCTAATATTCATCCTTTCTCTGCCAGTGCAGGACTGTTGGTGGGCAAGCCACTGCTCAGATGGGCAGAGAAAAAAATTAGGAAAATAATACTACCACAGAAAGTCTTCATAAAAATACTCAAAGTCATTGCACATTTCCTAGTAGCTAGATCTTCTCCTGCTGCCAGGCTTTCCTGTATGCCACCTTTCTGAGGCCTAGGACTGGGAGGGTGTTATGGTGAGCCACCTGTCAGTGTCCCACCTCTGGTCTGAGGAGAACTATGAAGTGGTGGCAGGGGTGGAGGAGGTGCTCTTGGAAGGAGTATGACATCGGTGACTTCTTCCCCACTCCAAGGACCTCCAGCTAAGTTAACATGCTCTGACTTCATTCATCTGCAACTCCAGTCTTCATCCACATTTACTGCACACATATACAGCCTGTATCACATCTGCTCAAGACTTGCTCTTCCATTACTTTTGGTTTTGCCCAGCTCCCAAACTGCACTTCTTCACCAATCACTGGTGACCTCTTGACACCCCTCTCCAGTAAGGGGGACATCCCAAGTACCCTCTTTTCACTCCCTGCTGCCACACTCCCATCCTGTGCCCCCACTTGCAAAGCCTTTGCTATCACACCGTGATGATTCTCCTCTGCACTACACCATTCTGTGAGGGTCACAAATGCATCATTATACACATAACAACTACTTGCTACTACTATCTGCTGAAAGAAATGTGGTTATACCACACAATTATATAAGGACAAGCCAAAAGGAAACTAACTAAGCAGTAGCAACCCAGTAACTAAAAAAAAAATATACCGGGTTTGGATTTACAGCTAAATAAAGCCAAACAAAGCTCCATGTAGGCAAAGGCACGTTCAGACAAAACCTGACAAGCCCTGAGACTTGCAAGGTTCCGTGAAACCTGAAGCCTGCATGAGAACTGACATGTTAAAGACTCAAAAATCAGATTTGCAAAGGCAATAGGTGCTTTGCTGAGGCCAGATTTGCACCCCCTAAACAAAGGGGAGGACAAGAATTTTTGGGTGTGTGGTGAAACCTCTGATCTTCCAAAGAACAGCCCAGGTGCAGAGAAGATGCATACCCACCCACTAGAGGATGATCACAACTAACTGAGCTTTGCTTATCAACAATCTTCTTTGTTGAGGGAAAAGGCCAGTAAGAAGCAGATCCTGCAAGGTGGAGTAATGCTTTTTATCATGCCAATGTCCTCTCCTGGCGAGACTCAGGGGTAAAACCACCCCCTGGGGGAGGTATTGGGATATTCACAAGTAAGCCTGAAGGTTTTCATTGGTTCTGGTAAGTCCCAACTGACTTAACCTGCTGTGTTGGGTGAATGTGGCCAAAAATGTGTATTTCTATCACCATTTGTTGCAGCCAGGTGGGGTAGTGATTCCTTATCTCTGGAGCACATGCTATCTGCTAATGGGCCATCTTTAAGACTAAGTGAAGCAATCGTCTTTATCTTTTCCACAACCCACCCTCCTTCCAAGAAAATATCATCTGCTGCTGGCCCATTAAGTCCCACTGTATGACTGATAAAATTACATCATCCCATTAGAAAATGCTCCAGTTAAAAAAAAAAAAAAGCCAAGTCTTTCCTACCTAAATAAAAAATTGAAATTTTAGACAACAAAATACCGTCTTTCCACTAAATTCCAGAAGAAAACCAAACCTTTTCCACATCATCCCTAAACCTTCAAAAAAACCCACTACACCCTTCTACAAAAGCACTGCTTCAGCTAAACCACATCTGCCACTGCAGGAAGACTGTAGCCACCATTTAATTAAAGTACTACCAACACCCTAAGTGACAGGGTGTCAAGTTGTATTCTAACTGTTCAGAGTTAAGATTGTTCTTTGTAATACTATATTTCTACTTTAATTTTCCTAGTAAAAAACTGTCATTCCTAATTCCCATATCTTTGCCTAAAAGCCCCTTAACTTCCGAATTAGAATAATAATTTAGAAAAAGGGGGTTTACATTCTCCATTTCAAAAAAAAAGCTTCTACCTTTATTAGCAAACACCTGTCCTTCAAACCAAGACACCTGTGCAGTCATGAAAAACAGTGGCCATGTCTTAGAAAGGGCTACAAATCTTCAAAGACCCCCCAAAGCACCCCTAGACTGTGCATGATCCACAGTATTTCATAGTGTAAAACTCCACTCCCAGGAGAGGCACCTGGGCCTTCCCACCTGAACATATATCAACCCACTGAATCTTTTTTTAGGGGGCTTCTCCACCCCCCATGGATATAAACTGTGACCACAACTTTGATCAATCGACATTGAAATGGCAACAATCGAGTCTCGGTGCTGGATCCAGTGGTAGTGATACCTTTCCTCTCCTTTTGCATTCTTACCCTTTCTTTATTTTCCTTGTAAATCTTCCTAAGTTATGTTTTTATACTTTTATATAATTATATTGCTATAAATAATAACCAAAGCACATACATGCCTCAGTTCCAATGTAACCAAACTGTTATGAAATAAAGGTGCCATGTGTATATACACTGGTCATTCAGTCTCCTTTCACTTTAATCCACCCCAAGGGATCCATTAAGAACTTTCAGTTACCTCATCTCAGGGGTGGGTTAAAACAGCCTGTCCCTAGTGTGTAGAAAATCACTCTATGAAAAGCCACTGTCCACAAAGGAGACAGAGGAGTCCTACAGCTTTGTTCAAATAAAGGGAGAGTCCACTTGGCCATACACCCGTGGGGTTTTTCTCGAGGTTTCAGAGGATGGAGCCTCTTTTTATCCCAAAATCCCAGCTGCATTGCCCTCTTCCTTCCCCCAGTGGCTGCGGTACTAGGAGGGTACAGCCTTCCCGAACCACTTAGCACATTCCCCCCTTGAACAAGTCATTTTCCTCCAGAGTTTAGAAATTCGAGCTATGTGGGCTCTGCAACAGACTTTGTGCTGACCCATTTGTCTATTACCCTTAAGTTCAGGAGCCAAACTGTCTGGGCTCCATAGCTTGAGATTGGCAGAAGTACTAAGACCTATTTCAAAGACATTAACGTCCATTTCTCCCTAAGACACTCACCCATGGAATTGTTTGCACCCATCTTTCTCAATCACAATTGTAAGACAGAACTTACAGTGCAACCAATCTGCTTTAAATTCTATTAGTCACGTGGACGCATGTTTAAATTTCAAACAAAAGAGACACACAGGTGAAAACTAAACCATGCACTCCATCAGGAATGCATCTCCATGACTATGGACACTGTAAACCATTTATATTTCTTCTCATCTGAAACCAGCTGGTTGTCTAGACCATATCATTTCAAAGGAAATAAACATGTAAGATCGATCTTCTGTTTCCAGTCACAAATAACCACTCCATGGACTTTTAATCCAACCTAGAAACACATACACAAAGTAAGCAGGAAAATAAGAACCATATTTACAATCAAAATTAATTTTATATTCTGCATTTTGTACTATACAGGGTTACAAGCTTCAATAATTCGTTGAGTATCTGTTTTTTCATTGTATCTTTCTGTGACAGAGACTTCAAACAAATTATTAATATTTAAAAAAAAACCCAGAAGGTAAGTGTGATGGCTGGAGAGACATGATCTTGCCAGAAATCAATGCCTAGAACAATCAAAAATATAATTAAACATACTTTGAGGTATTGCAAACACTTGGAAGCGGCTGGTTAAGACTTTCAGATTGCCAAAGAAAAGGGAAAATTCTGAAGTGGCATGCTTTGTTCCTCTGTGCATGAAACTTGAATTATTTCAATTACTGAGAATAGGGGTTGCTTAATTCCATTCAGCTCATTCATTAATGTCAGATTTCTGTACAAGTTATGAAGTGGCACAGGACTGATCCAGAACAGGCATGGGAACCATTTCTGTTGAATTAGCTGTGACAAGGCATTTATGGTGCCTTTACACACATAATGCCTGTTGTGGGAACACAACAGTATAGAATATATCCAACATAGATCCAGACCAATAAAGACAAACTGCCTGACTGAACATAAAGCCATGCAAAGCAGTATTATCATAACAAACATTCTGAATTAGCAAAGTGACCCTGCACTGTGCCAATATTTTGCAATTCTACTGTCTTTCCAATAACCATGTCATCTAGACAGTCATAAAATGATAAAACTACAGCTTCAGTTTCCTATAGATATTAAAAACATTCTCAAGAAGATAATTCTGATTGACAAGTCCATAAATAAACATTAACATGAGATATAATGAAACTCTTGATCTTTTCATTAACATAATAAGATTGCAGAATGGCTGCAGAATTATCATGTACTACAGGGAAAAAACCTAGGCCTGTTCACACAGCAACCATGATAAACAGGTATCATCATTATACAGATCACAATAAAAAAATTAAAAACTTGAACCCATTAAACTACACTGAACTTGCCCACATGGAGCACAACTTCAAGACACGTAATAACCACAATCTTGCAGTCCTCAGCATTAGATCAACTACTTCAGTCAACACATAGTAACAGAACTAACAGAGGGAAGATGGGAACAGAATATGAAGGTTTTCCAAGACTTAACTAGATTGGAATCGGTGGAGAACATCAGTAGAGGGAAAACAGGATGACAGATACATGGCCTGAAGCTGACCTGAAGCTTACATAAGACCACAAGCTTACACACACAAGCTGGTAAGAGAAAAGTCGTGTCTAGACATGACTATAACCAGCATGCAATGCCAACACCTCTGCAGAGGAAGAGGAACCTTTGGGCTCAAAAACAGTAGTGAATAAAAGGATTGAGTGCAGCCTATTTCCACTCTTTCACACAGACTGCAGGGACAGTCCTTCACCACACGACAATTGTGCAAGACTATGCCAGGCAGCAACAAATAAAGATGGCATGGCAAGTGAAAGCAACATTTTCATCAGACCATGAATGCCCTTCAGCACATGTGCTGAAGGGAGAGACAGAGGGAGACGGCAACTAGAGCAGTGATCCAGACAATAGCAGACAGTTACCAATACCAGAGGATCCTCTGGGATACACATGTAAGTTCTTCTGCCATATTAGAGCTAGCTCGAGTCAAAGACTTCTGCTTCCTGATAAACTACGTCTTACAGAGTCAGAAAAGAATTGTGAAGTTTTTATTTGATAGGAACTGAGTAGTATTAACTAAATTAATTTCTTGCTTTTCTAGCATTTTTAAAATTACAGCTAATGCTGGCATTCAAAAGCCATGGGAATGATATAAAAAGCTTTTAGTCATAAAGAAATCACAGAAAGAGCATTGCCTGACAACCAAAACGCTTCTGGATTTTACAATTTTCACAGAATTTCTCATCCCATCCCATTAGATGCATATCTCCTAAAGGCTACCTGATGTGACCCTGAAGCTGAACCAGGGTGGCTTGGAAAATATCAAGTAGTGCAATGCCATCTGCATAGTGCTGAATCTGGATACTCTGGTAACACCGGCAGTATGAGCATGCAAGCAATTGGGAAATGTGGACAGAGAAACCATATGGAACTGAAAACTAAAGGAATAGAAACTGTATCCTTACTGAATAAGACAGACAAAAATACAGAACAAAGAGAGTCACAGGTTTACTTTATGGCACAAGCAGTTTGCACTGCTTCACTGACCACCAAGGTGCACCACCTGTACAAACTGGAAGAACTTCCCTCATGTCCTGCAAGGAAATCAAGCAAAAACCCACAACAAACAAACAACAACCCCCCCTCCCAAAAAAAAAAAAAAACAAAACAAAAACCAACAACCCAAAACAAACCACAAAACACCACCACAACAAAAAAAAACCCAAACCCAAGGAAAAAAAATCTAGGAAGAAATAATAGTTATTAACTAACAATTGGTGGTGTAAGTTAGTGACCACATTGGTCCTACAACTCTTCAGGTATCAAGGAAAAAAAGTATCATGACCCAAACTGTTGCTATAAGCATTTCTCTCCATGTATTAAGGAATACACAACTGCTAATTATTAAAGAACTTTCAGCATTCTCTGAATTTTGCAGTTTGCTCTTGCAGTCTTTCACAATTTAACACCACATTTCACAAGCTTTAGCCAATGGATGTGTTTACAGATGAATCACAAATGTGTTAATCATTAATCTCTGCCCTAGTGTCATTTATTTTATACTCCGCTTTGAAGCATAATTTTGCAATCAAAAATTGTCATCCAGCACGTAGAGAAGAGAGGAATCTCCATGGAAATTCCCATCCTTCTGCAGTTGGCATCTAGACAAATGAGAGTTTTAACTAAACTGACATGGGTTTTAAGGACATCTACAGAGAAACTGCCTCTGTAAACTATTTACTGAAATATACGGAAATTAGTTACAAGTAAGGTCAGAATCGATTGACTATGCTCTATACCTGCATTTCTTTTTAACTATCTGATGGATTCTTAAACCACTGTAAAACACGGCAGGTATATACAAATGATATCTGGAATTAAAGGAACTCCCACAGTAAGTGAATTGGGTCAAATTCAGCATAAACGTTCTGACATCTGGAACTGTGACAGGCTATTTGAAGAACTTACAAGTAATAGTAAAGGTCCTGGATTGCTTTTACACATTACAGTACACCCTTCCTCGGACAGCAGTCGGTGCTTGTGAACTTCGCAGAGAGAGCCAGCAAGTGCAACGGGGTGTTTATATGTCAGCCTGGTGACTGCTTCAGTATTACAAATTTAATCTTACTCTATTTCTCACTGCTTCAGCCTTCTTTTGAAAACAACACTTGATAAAACATCAAATCATACTTTATTTACTAAGGAAAGACAGGGAGTGGTCTGGCAATTTAAGTTTAGAGCACTGCCGTTCTGTCCTGGTAGTAATACTGGTGAACAGCAACAGCTCTGGGAAACTACATTATAAAATGAAGAAAAGGATTGTACAAGAAACTCTGTCTCATTTTCCAACAGGAAACACTGACAGTTCAAATTTTCCGCTAGAAGCTGCCAACTCTGCCGGTAAAAGGCGTCACCGCTTTGCAACTACTAGGAAATACTTAAGGAAGTTGCGGAATGTGAACGAAGACATGAATAAAAAAGCGTACAAATAAAAGTATTTTTTAGACCTCTAATAAGAAAATCTCTGCATCACGGGAAGAAAACACAGTTTTTGAAATAGCGATAAACAAGCGCCGAGGGAACAAAACCACGAATACTACATTTGGTGTTTTGGGCTGGCACTCCCTCAATGTCTCGGCAGCAGCGTTACGATAAAACATGACGAGGCCACACAACACGACCGTACTCCTAAGTTTTACAAGGGAGCTTTAAAGAGCCCATGACGGGAACACTCCGGACGGAAGGTGTCCGTCCCCACACGGCACTCGGGACAGCTGCAGAAGTGAAATCCCTGCCGGGTACCGCGCCCTGCGCGCTCACCGCCGCGCCTCCCGCTCCCGGGCAGGATGCGGGGCGGCGGCAGCCGCTGCCGGTCTCGGCAGAGCCCGCGGGCACCAGCGCTTCGGCCCGGGGTCCGGCGGCAGCAGCCTGCGGCGGACACGCCCGGTGCGCGGCAGCGGGCTGCAGCGGGCTGGCAGCCGGCCCCGGGCTGCGCCCGCTCCGCCCGAGGATGCGCGGGCAGCTCCGCGCCCGGACCGCTCCGAGGGCAGCGGCGGCTGCTGCGCCTCGCACGGCGCCGGGCGTGCGGAGCGCGTCCCGCGCTGCCCTTGCCCTCCCCGCTCCGCCGACAGCCCCGGGACGAGGGGCCCCCGCCCGTCCGCCCCCTCCGACGCCGCGGGGCGAGGGGCGGCGCGGCCGTAAGCCGCCACCGTACCTGCAGGACACGGAGAGCTCCACCTTGGTGGCCGGGATGCTGGAGCTGAGTACGGTAAAATCCCCTACGGACGCCATCCTCGGAAGCCCACCGCTCCTGCCCGGCTCCTGCTGCCCCGCCGGCTTCTCCAGCCCGAACATGGGACGGAGCGGCGCGGGTGGGAACGAGGGAGGGAGGCAGGGAGGAGGCGGCGCCTATTGGCCTCCACACAGCGCCGCCGCTGCCGCCCGTGGCGCGGAGCCCGGCGAGCCGCGCTCAGCCCCGCTCAGCCCTGCTCAGCCCCGCTCCGCGGGCGGCTGGAGCGGGGCGTGGCCTCCCCGCCGGCGGGAGCCGGACGGCCCGAGCGGGGCGCGCGCCGCAGCCCTCAGGGGAAATGCGGCACCGGAGCCGCGGCGATCCCAAAGCGTGCGGGGCGGGGAAGTGCCCCGGTGGAGGCGTGCCCAGGGTGCGGACCCGAGAGATTCCGCTCCCGCGCCTCCCCGGTCTCTGCCCCGCCAGCTCCTGCACGGAAACTCCCGCTCCGTCCCGTCCCGTCGGCTGTCCGGGCAATCTCCTCCCTATGAGGAACCTCCCCGGTGTCTTCCCCTTGGCTCTTGCACGGAAACTCCCGCTCCGCTCTGCCCCGTTCCGCAGGCTGTGCAGGGAATGCGCTCCTTCCGCGATACTGCGTGTGCGGTCCCCGAGCAGCCGCAGCGGCGGCCGGGGACAGCGTGTGAGGGCCAAACTGCGAGGGCTCATTAATTCTCCCGGGGCCGCCACCACAAAAGCCCCGGCGAGGCGAACGCGGGGTTTGCGGGGGTGGCGGGGCAGGGGCAGGGCCGGGGCT
>JAOTQP010000870.1:14500369-14517952 GCA_026413545.1 Cichladusa arquata | reverse complement strand
GGGGCCGGGGCCGGGGCAGGGGCAACGGCAGGGCCGGTGCCGCCAGGGGGCGCGGCAGAGCGGCCCGGAGCGTGCGCGCTCCTCGGGGCGGTAGGCAGCGCTGGGAAGACCTCGGTGGTCAGTGCCTTTGGAATTCCAGCAGCCATTCCAATTGCGCAAGAGTCGAGGGAAAAGAAGTGAATTTATCCTGGGTACTGTGTGCATTGACACGCTGAAAAGCGGGGGTTTCACTCTTTCACACGTGCGCAGACACATTTCTTTTTTTTCCCCAAGACTACCAACCCAGTTGCCCTGAATCTGTTCATAGTAATTCACAATAATCACAACAGCTTCATCATCTTATATGTAATGTGTATAATTTGTATCCGTTATTATGGCATCTAAGAGGACCCCAATGTTTATTTCTCATCATGGTAGTTTGAAAAGAGATGAAAGTGCTACCATTCCCATGTCACAGGTGGGAAGTTAGGGCAATAAATACTATGTCTGTAGCCACACAATATGTAGGACAGGTCGAAGATACCAACCCGAAATTATGTACTGAACTTCTCTACTCCTCTATCAATAGTTTTCCATACAGCAATAAAGAAGTTTAATGTGTTTATTTGTAAAAAAACAAAACAAAACAAAACAAAACAAAACAAAACAAACTCCAAAGCCACAAACATCAAAATACATTAATTTTGAATTTCATTTCTAGATTCTTGTTGCTGTAATTCAAGTTCAGTGCTTGATCTCAGGTAGTATATCAAAATAGTGGCAAGAGAACCTGAATGTCAACACCTGGTTAGCTCATAGCAAACAGAAGTAACAGCAGTGAGAATGCAGAAAACAGGAACATGTTCTTATGAACAGGAGATATCCTCCCTGTGCACAGCAGGCATATGAAACATAGCTCCAGTGGCAGAAACTCAAGGAAGATATCATGGATATTTTATTCAGAAACTTCTGACCACAACCCAGTTCTAATCTTCTGGCTCTTTGTTTTCAGGAGGTTATCACCTGAAGTCTCATTTCTTTATTTTCATTCTCATGTCCAGAGCAATTTGTTAAGCACAGAGCAATTTCTCATCAGATATCTCTAAAGTACTTCCTCTTAAACCAATCTGTCTAAAGTTGTCAGTACAGCCCAAGAAACCACATACCTTCACAAGTATTCAAGGTATGTCTGCAGGCAGCCAAACCAGTAAGCCTACAGCTGAAACTGCTTTGAAAAGCCAAACCACAAAACTCAAACAGAAAAACAAGACGAAATTTAGTTCACTTCTGTCTGTCTGTACAGTAGTGTGAAGGGATGGATGAAGGACCAGTGGTGTCTTGAAAGGCTAATGCCGAGTACGAATAAGCTACTAAATGACTAAAAGCTAAATAACAGTTTTTGAGAAAAAAAGAAACTGTTTTCCAGCTTTATAATATACTTCCTCCCTCTTTTATAGTCCACTATAAGGGTCTAAACATGATCAGTGTTTCCCACAGGGCATGGCATGTATAACCAGAAATATATGGAGAGTTATTATAGTAAGGACAATACATCACTATAAGTGATGTAACTGTTAAAATAATATAGGTGCGAGTAACCTAAAAGTATATCATGTGACATGATTTTACATGATTCTCTACTAATCCACTTTACTTTTGGTTACGTGGGGGTTTGTTTTGATCCTTTTTTATATTACATGATCTTAATATTTTATTCCACTTGGAAAAAATGAAAATTTTTGGAGATTGCTGATTCCATAAATAGAGCACCCTGTGAAAATAATGGAGGAGTTAAGTAAATTCAAGTCTTCAGTGTTGCTGGGGAGATATCCATCTTCTCTCATCACGTTTATAAGGGCACAACTATTTTTTCTTCTAATGTTTCAGCTTAGAGTAGAGTAAGTACATAGTTCTCATGCACTGAGAGTGATTTATATGGGAAAGAGAAACTAAAAACTAAACCAAGGGGTAGTTGAAAGATACGCACCAATGAGACTAAATATACATTATTATCATTCCAGAGAGGCACCTTGTATTTTCTCATGCTTAAATGGCACTAAGGTGTGGGGACTGGAACAATGCCCAAGTATTAGGACTGAGGCAGTTTTAGTATCTGAAATGTATGTGCAAAATACCTATCAGGTTACAGTGCAAAAAAGAAACATAAGAGCTGTGTGTGGTATATGGTAAGCTGACATTTGAATGACATCAGTGACTCTCAGAAAATTTTGCAATGGAAAACAGGGCATATTTTCCTTGCTTTCTTTAGTGATTGTTATTTTATTATTACTAGCTGTTGCTAATTATCAGATACCTACATAACTTGTTTCAATACCCACTACCTAATTTAAGGAATGAGGGATATATTTGCAGTAATTATAGCATAACTATGAACAAACTAGAGATTCCAGAATAGCTGTAATGCGTAACACTGGATGATTGCTTTAAAACATCACAGCTTCCAGGTTTCAGCAGTATAATTGAAGCCGAATGCCACAGGATGCAAACATTGATTACTCCCCTCCACCCCCTCAGCTTTCTACCTTGTAGATCATTATTAGACATCTCAAAAAAGAAGTTTAATGATTAAATCTTTGCACTACTAAAAAAAAAGAAACCACACGCAAAACCAACACAGACTAATCTGTAGGAAGTTAAGGAACTGGAAATGGCATCTATTCTAGTTATGTGGTAGAATAGGTGGATGATTATAGGAGTGAGCTTAGAAGTGAGCTACTGCATTATTGGAACAGAACAATGTGACTACAATGCATTTTCATGACAATGACATGCCTACTCAGTCTGTATTTGTGATGAACATACCATATTCCCTTGTTCTTCTTCAGGTATCTGTTCGATAGTTTGCTCAAGTAACATTAATCAAATGACATAATTTTATCCTGGCTGCCACCAAACTGTTTCCTTCAAAAACCTGAAGATGTGAACTTAGAGAGTAAACTCAGCCATAACTTGGTCCTTTCTGATAACTGAATATAGCACTGAAACAATTCCAATATCCTAATGTACACTACAATTTGAGGATTGTTTTTCTTTCTCTCCTGCCTTTAAATAATATAGTTAATTTCCTCCTTCTTTGCTAGTGCTGGTTGTTTCAATCCATTGAACAAAGACAAGGAATTTAGCATTTGCTGGGACAAGTGGAACCATTAGTGCCACCATCACTACTGGAACCATCGGCAAGAACTGTGGCCAAATACAGACCATAGGCTTTAAAAAAACATCTGTAATAGAACATGCTGATGGATACATTCAGTCTCTTTAGTCTTCCAGGATGAAATATCTCCTATAACTCCATGATTTTGTGATCTGCTTTCAAAACACACAAATACTGATGAAGCTCTATTTTTGTGAAAGTAAAGTCTAAAGGAGATGTCAGACTCACAGGTTTGACGTAAAGAAATCTCTCCACTTCTTTAAGGTTTTCACTTTAAACACTAGTTTTTCAAGGGCTAGTGTCTACAGTCTCACAGGTGTCAAGGAGAATACGTTCTTCTGTAAAAAGTATCTAGCCCTTCTGTGTTTAAAAGCCTTTGAAACCTATCCTCACTGTCTGCATAAGAACACCTCTGTTGTGAGGACCCAGAAAACCTTGTCACCATGGCATAAGCTGAGGAAGGTTAGTGAGTCATCAGTGCAGAGACAGCTGATAATTTCACCCTTTCTGTACCATGATGAAATTAGTAATGCATTTATTTGTATACCTCTCTACTATTTCCTTGCAGAATAAAATCACCAAGTATAAATACCACTTCCTCTCTTCAAACACACAAAGGACAGCTATCCAACAAATACTCTTGTCTCACTATTTATTTGTTTACACTAGAACTACATTATGTATCAAAGTACCTTTATTTAGATAATTTTCCTGTACTATTTCAAATTTTCTTTCAGTTTGATCCAGGCCAGAAGAAAGAGATCAGCAGTACAACCATAAGGTTCCTTCCTGCCACATCCTAAGGAAAGTGTTCTTCCATAGAATCAGGTTAAGTAGTGTCAGTTCCTGACACAGTTTTCAGTTAGTTCAAGAGCTCTTCAAAATGGCAAAGACCCCTGAAGCATTTTCAGAGTCATCCAGGAGGTGTAATGGAATCCATTACACTTAAGACTGCATAGTAAGGTCTCTACATCTATAAACAGAGGAATTTTAAATCTACTGAGCACTTTTTCTGGCTCTCAGAGTGAAGCAAGTAGAGTGGAACTCAAGTTCTAAAAATGTGACTTGGGAGTATTTTTAATACAGGTTTTTAACTTAACAAAGTCAGATTAAAGTTCAGGTTTTGTTTTAAAGGACAAGGAAAACTTATTAGGAGTTTTTGGGTGGAAAAGTATTATTCATGAACCTTCAACTGAGCATTGGCCATCCAGATTTCATTTGTGGACAGGCTGCCAGAAAAATGTAAGGATGCATTTAAAATAATTTTTCTAGAAAGACAATTTATGACTGGCTCATGGCAGCAGATAATTCTAGGTTCTGCTAAACTAAGTGTTTAGTATGGCAGAAAGGATGGTAACAAGAAGATTGTCTGCGTACAATTTATCTCAAAAATTCTAAATAATAATGTTCTTTTTAATGGACATAAGATTACATAGCCCCTATAATGGTTTTGAAAGCAAAACCAGTGAGAAACTCAAAGTCAGAAATACAATTTAATAGGAAAAAAAGAAAAAAATAAAACACATGCAATAGTACAAAAGAAAAACTACTGACAGAGTCAGAATACAACCTGACACCCCGCTAGTTAGCGTGGTGATAGCAGTCCAGATGAAGTGGTCTGCATGAAGCAGTGATCCTGTAGAAAGGCCTGGTAGCTCTTGTCCTCTGGAAACCAGTGGGTAAGGGCTGCTTTGGTGTTCCAAATCTCAGGTTTTATCTAGGTAGGAAAGGCTTGGCTCCTCCCCCTGGCAGGAGCATCTCCCAGTGGGATGATGTAATTTTATCAGTCATACAATGGGACTCAATGGCCCATTAACAGAAGATATCTTCCTGGAGGAAGGGTGGGTCATGGGAAAGATAAAGAACATTGCTCCATCTGGTTTAACAGCTGGCCCATTAGCAGAGGATATCTGCCACAGAGATAAGAATCACTGCCCCACCTGGTTTCAGCAGATGATGATAGAATACATACTTTTGGGCCTATCTTTACACTGTAACCTAGGACAGCCCCAAAATGAAACCTCAAGATGTTTGTCACAAGATCAGCTGAACAATTCAGTAGAGTATTTTAGTCTCAGAAGAGGTAGAGGAGAATCTACTTCTTGCTCTTCAGTTACTTCTCATGTTCTTGGACTATTCCTGATGACTGGAATTATTTTTTCCTTCCCTTCCCTGCCCAATCAGTTCTAGGCCTTCTAAGAAATATCAGCTGATTTGCAGAAAATATTTGCTTGCTACGAATCTTTTAGGAATAATATATTTCACAGTTTCTTTCTCTGCCTAATCTCAAACCACATCTTTTCCCTCAGCATGCTTCCAGAATATTCATAAAATCAATGCCACCATTAGCAATACATCTTGGGAGGCCAAGTCTTCATATGTAATAGTTGCTTAGTGAATTTGGCAAACACAGAAGAAATTAGCACATAGCCTATACAATTTAATGGTATGTTACCCAGTTATTTTCTTCATGGCAACTAAAGTCAAACTCAGTTCTTTTAGGAAAAAAATCATTACATCATTTCTGAACCCAACAGCAGCAATGCCCAAACTGCTACATCCTCCTCCCTCACCCAGGTGGTGGCTTCAGTACTCATGCACTTGACTTCATGTATTTCCTGCTAAAGGAGATATTGGGTCACAGCATTCTGGACGTGGAATAAATCAGTAACTCTTCCAAAACAGACATAGATTTGATCTTTGCGAGTAGACTCTTAACTCAGATTTCATGAGGCAGCACCAATTGCTTTTCTATTACCTATCTGTAAATATTCAGACAGATGTGTACACAGTGAGGGGGTGACCTGGACTAATCTGGTTAGCTGTTGGATCCACTGCTTGTGAATAGTCACACACTTGAACTCACATAAATAAATACTCTGGATGATATATCAGGTTATCTTATAATTTCATCTTCTCAGAAGGATCCCTGTGGAGTCAGGGTAACACTACATATTCTAATTAGGCAGCAAGAAGCAAACCCAAATTTTTCAGTCATTTGCTTTTTAACAGTTTCTTTCACAAATTTCTCAGTGTAAGCCAAGATAATGGAATATCAAAAAAATTGTCACCATATGTCCCCTACCATTTCTATGGCTTCCTCATTTTGAAAAAAAAGTGGTAGGTGTTTCTGTATTCTTTCAAAGATCAATGAAATCCCAGCATGTTGCCAGATCCCTCCACATATTATTTTTCATGCAGTCAGGCTTACAGTGAAGCTCTGTCCCAAATTAATTTTGAAGGCTGCATGTGATTTACTTTATTGGCTTCTTGATTATTTTTTTTCCCAAGATTATACTTGTTTTGTGGAAAAAACTGAGAAATGCCCTTTGGACAAAATGAGAACATGGTTCTATTTTCAGAGAGGAAAAACTTTATGGCTCCTTAAGACTCTCTGTCATATTTGATAACTCACTGTTAAACACAGAACCAGAAAACATAAACCTCTCCAACAAAATGGGTTCCTATGCTCTGGGTTTGAGAAAGAGGAGGAATTGTGTCTGGAAAGATTTGTGAAATCATGTGAGGATATAAAAGATTCTGTTTCCCAGCTGAAAGACTTTCTGAGTGGGTAACAGATTTTACCAGTACTATCAGTGATGATTTGGCTTCCGCTGTTGATTTTATGCCTCCACTTACAAGGACACAAGCAGCAATAACTGAAATAACTGGAATATCATTAAGCACCTCCACTCCCATAATTATCAATTATTAGTGCTTGATAGGAGCTTCAAAGTCATATGCTTAGTCTGACAAAGCAGACTCTAATCCATTAAATCACTTCAGCTTTCACTTCCAGGAAGGGTCTCTAGCAGTAGAGGCTTTTTCTTCAGCTGTTCAAAGAAAGTTTATCCTTCTAAAGTGCAATTTTCTGAGCTACTGAGTATGATTGGGTTCTAAAGAGACCATAGTTTTCTTCCAGGGTGCAGACACCAGTTTTCTCTCAGGGAAGGAGCTGTGCAATGGTCTGGATTGCTCTGTCCCTCAGTGAGCCTGGCTCTTTGCTACACAGCTGGGAGATCTCTGCAGCAAAAGGGAGGTCCTTGTACACAACATATATTGAAGAAATATAATTACTGCAGGACATGGTCTTCTTTTTCTTCCAATTTACCAGAAGCAAGCTCCAAAGTGACTATACAAACTCTCAGAGAAGCTGATTTTAATCACTCATGACTCATTTATAACTATGAATTAAATTTTCCAACTTTACAGCATTTATTTTGATTGCATTTTATAATGACAGTTGCCATCCTAGTTACCAAACACTAATTTATGATATAGGTTAATTTTGTGTTATTAATGAACTATCAGAAAGGCAGTGTGACTTATAGTACTGACATTTAGCAAGTCACTAAAATATCTAGAGAACTTCAGAGAGTTGCTGTTTTTCTTTCATGAAAACAGAAAAGAACCGCAGATAGAAAAGTGAATTTTGAATATTTCTTCTTTTTTCATCCTCATTAATGAATTTTAATGTTGTATTATTTTCTGTTCAAGTAAAATACCTTAAACAAACAGTTAACAGCATGTGGATTGTTTTTCAGGAACACTGTCCATCAGATTTTTCTCATTTCATGGCAACATTTAAGCAATTAAGGTTTTAATGAGGCTGAAAATTTCCAGCCCAAATAATGTAATGAGTTTGACTATCTTCCAGAACAACTGTGGCACTAATGCAGGAATGCATTTAACCATATGCTTGAATTCATAACTGTGTTGTTGGGCAGCAGCTGTCTGCCTCTTAAGTGAGGTGTAAAGCTCACACTTCACATTTGCTGAGCTTGGAGGGTTCATTGCACCATTGCTTTGCCTGTGTGAGAAGTACAAGTATGATGTTGCCATTTTCTCTTGTCATATTCTGCTCTCTCAATGTACTTATATCCACAAATTATTCAAATAATACCTGATCCATTACTTATTTGCAGCTTTAAAATACCACTAAAGATTCCACAATATTTCTCAAATGGGAGGTAAGTAAGATTCTGTTGCTTAACAGAATATGAAAAATTAAACTGTCTTGGCACCATGGACTGAGCTGTACTAATGAGTGTCAGGACTTCTAATTCTGTATCTGTGGTTAGTGAGAACCTTTCATTTCCTCTTCTTTTCAGAAAGGTTTTGCATCCCAATAAAAACAGTATTTGTTTTCCTAAAATGACTTCATACACAGTATTTATTTGACTGTGAAATAAATATTCATCTTCAAAAATAAAGAACTAATTAGTTTGGGGCAATTGCCAGATACCAGCAGCATACTTTACAGAGCCACAGTAGCAAGAATTCTATGAAAATTATTCTACTATTTAGGTAACCATAGTACAGTTGTCTTCAAGTTATTTTGCAAAAAAGATGCTGGCTTGCTGCCAGCACAACTAGCATTTGTACCAGCTGAAAAAGTAACTTCATAAACACTTCAATATTTTTTTTTCCTGGTGGTAAAAAATAAGTAAAAAGGAAACAAACCACTAGATAATTATTTAAATAATTCTAAAACAAAATTAAAGAAAAAATAAATGGCCAATTTTAGAACTGTCACGTGGACTGCAATTCTGAATGTGCTTCAGAGATATACACAAAATTCCTTGAAATAAGAAAAATATTTTATTTGAATAGTGATTCCCTATTTCATACTTATATGTTGGATTTAAAATTTAACTATAAGCACACACAAAAAATTAAATTATCTAGTTCAGTAGCTTTTGAAATGGTAACTTAACCTTACTTTGCATAATTAAGAGAAGGATTAGAATGATTTTTAAACTTATTGTATTTTAAACAACCTAGACCAAATTTATCCTTATAGGAACTTAACAGAACTGAAATGATCAATGAACTAATTAACCCTCTTGAACTTAACAGATAATTCTGTACAAATTAATATTACACTTTAAATATTAACTTCAGGTCCTTAATTATTTACAGTTTTGGTGTATCTTTTTTATAGTGATATAATTAGCTTAGCTATGTGAGGATATATAGTAATTTTAGAAAGAGTTTGATGGCGAGATATGTTTTGAGTCCAGTTTGTGTGTCTCCCAAGCATTATAAACTTTTGAAAGGGAAGGGCGCTAAAAAATCTTTTACTGTTGAAAGTTTCTACTTTTAAAAAGCCTTTGGGGAAAATATTAGGAATTCTTCAGCATTAATCTATATAAAGAACAAACTTGGCTCCTAACACAGGGATAAACTTCCTACACATAATTGCTAATTCTACATAATACTACACTACATTATTGTTACACATAACACTAATCCTAACACTCAGTTGAGTTTTAGTCTTGCAGCATACCTAAATCCAAGAACCAATCCTAAATCAATACAGAATAAAATCCTCTGGTCCCTGGTAGAAACAGACTCCCAACACAAGCATTCTCCTAAGTGCCACTTAGATCCCAAGAATTGTATCATGCACTGTATGTCAGAAAGGGTCACTCTCAGCTATAGTGAGAACTCAGCTTCTTTTTGCAGCTTCATCAGTAATCTTGAGTTTACCTTCTGCAAGACTAACCTTTCGCTTGGCTTAGCATTGGCTGAGAAGCCACTCACTGCACAAACTTGGTATGGCAAGGAAAGTTTGGGAGTCATGCTTCAAAACCTATTTTATCATTCCTTTTCAAATTAAAAACATTCCTTTTCAAGTTAAAACTCCTAGTATTCTATGATTGTAACATCTCTAGATTTAACAGTCCTTCCAGGTAGAAAATCTTAGTTATGAAAATTAGTTATTCTTCATTATTATCTAAAGATTAGTTTTTATTCAGCTTTTTTTAACTCACTAGTTTTCATTTTACTTATTGCTGTAGATGTTTGTCAAACTATAAATCAAACATGACCCTTAATACATCACAAGGCCATCTTCCCATGGCACCTTACTTAGCAGAGAAAGCTGTTGGATAATGCTGGATAATGTTTCACATTACCCAAAGCACAGAAACCTGCTGGTTTTTATCAAAGAATGATGGGATCATTGAATTTGAAAGTGAGCTTCATGTTTCACCTAGTCCTCCTGCTCTTAGCATGGCCATTGTCAAAGCTCTGAGCATGGCTATTGCCAAAGGAAGGACAAGTTGCTCAGGGTCATGTTCGGCTGAGGTTTAAAACTCCCTAAGGCTGGCCAGGTGCCCCTTTCCAACATCTAAACACTTATAAAAATTTGCCCTATGTCCAGTCAGGTTTTCCTTTGCTGCAGCTTGTGACTATTGCCTTTTGTCCTTTCTGTTGTGCACCTCCAGGGCAGCACTCCCAGGTATCCTCAGAGAGCTGCACTAAGGTAACAGACAGCAGCAGTTACACTCCTCATCCTTCTCATCTCCAGGCTGCACAGGGAGAGTTCCCTCTGCTCTTCTTGCTCATTATGATCTAATCATCAGCTCCCTAATCATCCTAATGATCCTGCACTTACGTGTCTCTGCAGTTTAATGCCTTTATAGCAGGGGTCCCAATGCAGTTCAAAGATGTGACCTGGGGGAAAAATCCCTGTTGGTTCTGCTAGCACAGCCCGGAGTGTTGTGGTGCCTGGGGTGATCTCTGCTCATTCATGTTCAGTTTGTTGGCTGCCCAGGGCTTTGCTGCAGAGCTGCTGTCCACCCCTCAGACCCCCTCCTTTACCCATGTCTGGGTGCACCCACACCAAGTGCAGGCTTGTGCTTTGGTCTGCATTGAAACCCACAATGCTCCTGTTGACCTGACACGGGGGCTTTCTCAACACAGCAAATCAGTGTAATAAAAGTCTTTATTGCTTATTGTCTCAAACTTGATCAGGGGTTTTTTTGGTGTCTGATGATAGCTTTTCACAGCACAATGTAATGTGGTAAAGCAATAAACATCAGTTTACAAAAATTAGCTCAATTTGTTTTTTTTTAAATAAACAATTAATTTTTGTTTCTTTCAGAAGTCCAAATCACAGGCAAAATGTAGTGTAAGTTTTAGTATCCTCCTTGGCACAGCTTCCCAAATAGTCTGTGAACTTGACATAGTAAAAGAGTCTCTCAGGTTGCAGAAGCCAAGCCATAACCACCACTGTCTCATGTCCTTCTCACAGCCCTTGGTGTTCCTAAAAAGCAGGTACAGCACAATAATCTATTTGACATTAGTCTCCAAAACTTAGATATGTATTTCACTATACAATGAATCTTTGCACTTTACCTCATTCTTTATATTGTCTGAAACTGAATTTCTAACATTACCATTTTAGTTTCTCTTTACAAAGCTCTCTTAAAATATGCTGTTTCTTTTATAGTTGCTTTCCAAAATAAGCTTCTTACACACATTTACTATCTAAATCAAATTAATTAAATCCAATCTTCTTTTGTAGTAAAGGAAGACAAATAGGGTAAGAAATGCAACTACTAACATATATTGCTTCTCCATCAAAGGCTTTTTCTCCCAGTATGCTTTCTGAAAAATTACTTCTGCAATGCAAATGAAAAATAGTTGATATACAAACAAATAGATTATATACAGCTTTATTTAACTCTCGTTTTTTGATGTTTAAAACATTTCTGAATGCCACTTCCTCTTTGCAGAGAGGCCTTTGAAACATAAATATTTTAGAGCTGCAGAATTGTTCAGATTTTAACTGCTCATGTCCTCTTTCATTTTTTATGTCGGTGGAATGCATTACTTTATTTACAGTCACAGAGAAAGAAATACTTTCATGATCTGTTTATCATATTGAGGAATAGATCAGATATGTAAAAAAGGTCTTACAGGGAAAAAGGACAGCTTCAATTGTATAAGCAGCATTATTGCTGCAGACTTTAGAATTACAGAAGTTATTTATCTAAACACATGGAACTATGACTACAGAAAAAATGTATCTTTTAAAAACTACTTTCTTAGAATAAAATAAAGTTAAAAATTAATGCAGTTAAACTATGATGTAATGATTTTTTTATGTTGCCACTCTTCCATATCAGTGTTATTACATAAAAGGGAATTCTGAGACGAATGTTGCATTCAAAATCACCTTCAAATTCAAAAAAGAAAACACCTTATATGGAAAAAAAGAATTTACTATTAGTCTAATGATAATTTCAATACTAATTACAATACAACAGACAGTTACTAAGATTAGTCACAATAATACTTCCTGCTACAGTACAAATTATCTGATCAATTCAGAATAACATTAATAATGGAGTCAAAACTGTTGTACAAAACCTTCCTGGTACTTTGCTCTGCTCTTGGGCTCTGCTGTTGGGCTCTCCCATGAGCTTTCACGTTTGGTCCTGTATTTGATGGCATCAGTACTGCTTGAGAAAAAGAGGGCTGCAGCAAGCCATCAGCACCTCGTGCCCTTTGCCAGGACGAGTGTGGTGGTCTTGATGGAGTTCCTGCTTTGCTGGAAGGAGGTGCATGATGTTGGTGGTTTCTTGCTCCCTACTATGAGAACCCTCACTTGGGGCAGGTTTTCAAGACTGATTCTGTGAGCTCCTGCCTGATTGCCCTGCAACTCCATTTTATATTTAAATTTTCTGTATATGGTGAGCTTTGCTCTTTTAGCCCTTTTAGCTTTGTCCAGCTCCCAAACTGCTCTTCCTTACCAACCACTGGTGACTTCTTTACAGCACTGGGGTCTCCAGCAGGAGGACATCTCAAGCACTCACTTCTCACCCTCTGCTCTCACAATTGGCATCCTCTACTCCCGTTTGCAACTATCACACCATGATGATGCTCCTCTGCACTGCACCATTCTGAGAGGGTCACAAATACATCATTATACACATAATAACTACTTGCTACTACTATCTGTAGAAAAATTCTAATTATCCCTCTTTTCCAGGTGTTGGTGAGTATATATGTTTTATTTAAGAGGTGTGAACTTCTAGCATAGGCTTTAAAATTCTTCTTAAAGGAGAAATTTGATCGTTTGGACACTTCAAGATGTAACTTGTAGGGACTTTGGTACTTCTGGACTTGGTACTTCAAATTCTGTTCTGACCAAAGTAATGCAATAAATGTGAAACAACTAAATCACAACAGAGAGCTGAAGAATAGTTGACACGCAGTTATTATTAATAGTTCTCTGAATTCTCACTGTCCTAACACTGGAATTGTTCCTGCCTCAAAGAGATTAAATTAGGCTAAGGTTCAACATGTGGATTTTAAAGATAACTGCAGAGGATGGGTAACAGAGAGCACATAGAAAACAAATAATGCTGGATAATTACTTCTATTGATAAAATCTGTGCATGGAGACAATGCAATATAATACATCTAGATTTTACTAAAGAATTTGATATAATTTCTCACCAAATGATGTGTTGATTAAAAATTAGCACTATACAAAATGAATGCTGCACATGCTAAAAAGAATATGATTCAGAAAGTAATTCTAGAGAGCATCTATAATAGAGTGTTTCAGGATCAGTTCTATTCAATGTATTTATCCTTTACTGGGAAACTTCACAGATAAAATATAATGGAGGCCATTATAAGGAAAAGAAGTAGGTTGATCAAGTGATTGGAGTTTCATGGTAATCTGGGTTCCCTGGAATAGTGGTGCAGTGCAGTTCAATGCAAATACATGCCTATAAGATGCAAAGATATGGATCATTCACTTAATATACAAAGCCCTGTTTTAGAGAGCAAGTTGAACCAAAATTGAAGACAAGATGGATAGCAGCTTTAAACAGTTTATAGTGCTATAGAACAGGAGATGAGTTATAGCCCTGTCCCCAAGCACAGACTGGCCACAAGCAGCAGATACTGTTTTCAAGACGCCTTAGGAAATATGGAACAGGAGTGTCTCAGGACAATTAAATCAATGCACCTAAACCAGGAAAATTTTTCCCCATTGACAAACAACATTTTGTACACATGAGTTTAAATAATAAAAACTTTTAAGGGCATGGCTGCAAGAAAATGTACAGCAAGGAAAACTACCCTTCCTCAGAACATACTGACTGTACTCCACTCCTCTTTTAATCGTCCCCCTTTTCATCATCTAATCCACCTAGTCAGGAATCGAGTTGCTGTCCCAAAAACCAGAGCTTGGCTGGTGCTGCATCATTTTACCATGTCACTCTGCTGGCTGGAGAAGCCAGAAAGGCCCTGTGCTCTAAGCTGAGGTTTGCAGCTGCACTGGGCCCCTGGGCTGGCTCGCAGCTGCTCCTGCCAGCTGTGCTCCCTGCGGTTGTTCCCTCAGCTGTGTTTGCTGCCTGCAGGCAGAGCGGCTGCTCGGCACTCCCCGCTGCAGGCTGCTCCCACACTTTGCTGCATTATTGCACTTGGGGTGTTTCAGCTCTTAGGAAATATTCAGTGGTGTGCAGGAATGTGGTAAAGTCATTGCCACAGAAAGAGGAGTCCCCAAATACTATCTCTTTAAGATAAATTCAGTCACTCCTTGGGATTACTTTTGTCAACTCTTCCTACTTCAGCGATTTACTCTAGATTTGTTGGATTGTCCAGGCTTTTCCCTATGCCTTAGCTGACTTTAACAGAAATGTTGTCAATATTACAAAAAATAGCTATGAAATATAAATATGTTAAAACCTGATATGTTGTCTGCTGAAGTCAATACTTCCCGCTGTTCCACAGGTGCCCAGAGTGGGTGCACCCAACAACTGCAACTCGAGCCTGCAACTCCCAAGGAAGGCCCGCTGGTCACTGAATATCTTACCTGAGCAGAAAGAAAACCTAGAAGGTACTGCAATGTAGTAATGGCATATAACAGAAAAAACAGCAAAAACATGCTTGTAAAAATAATGCTTCAGGCTGTGGTGGGGTTTTGAGGGTTTTTTGAGGTTTTTTTTGGTGGATTTTCTCTCCACAAGAAATTGTTTTCATTCCTTGCTTTTCTTACAGCTTCAGCTACACAGTTTGAGCATCCAACTTTTCCTGTCTGTAGCATTTGCTGCAGCACTGAAGCAACTGGAAAAAAGCAAACTTGTTAGGCAACATCAGTAAGACTGATCACTTGCCTATTTTTGGCTGGTTGTCAGAGCAAGATTGAGGAACCAGTTATCCCACAAGCTAACCTTTAATGGCACCCTGCAGTGCTACTATAGATCACTTAACCGAGGCACCAGTTAGATGGTCATTGCTGTACATGTCATACATACAGGATGTAAATATTTCCCAAATTTAATGCTTAAACCATTAGCCTTGCTCTTCACTTCTTCAGATAAATTTTATTTTAAAACTCCATTTCAAAGAAATCTAAAAAACCAGAGATGGCTCTAAAACTAGTCTAAGGGATTGTGTGGTAGGTTTCCCCAATGAGTCCAGGCCGAAATGGGACACAGCTTGAATGGGAAGAAGGAAAAGCTCTAAAACTACTGCTCTGTGACCAGCTGTGTTATTCTGAACAGTGCTAATAGTAAAACCGTAGCCCATTTTCATGTCTCTTAAGTCCATACTCACACACAATTCCTTCCTATCTGTTGACAAAACCTTTACAGGTTATAGTATGAATAGCATAAACTACTTCATCCTTGTGATTGGTTTTGCAGTGTTTTAGTTAACATTACTTTTCTGCAGCATGATACATTTCATGCTGAAGGACAGTTTATGGAAAATGTGGGCCACTCACCTGCAGTACAAACTGGTTTGCCTGTGGCTTCAAGGCATCAATTCCTGGGAACTGAAGGACCATCTCAAGAAGGAGCCCTCCCTCCTATACTTTCTTGGGGATTCGTCCAGGGGAAAAAAATTCACTGTGAGATTTGCTATTCAGCTCCAATGCACTGCCTGATGACCTGAATAGCTGCAATTTAGAACAAGTTGAAACTCCTCGGATTGAAGCCTTCTTATCTGGTATTAAAGTCTACAGAGTATGTGTGCATGTGGGGATAGGTGTCTAGGCTCCTGCTGTGATCAGTGAGACCTAGCAAATGCCAGCAGTGGAATCCAGGCTGGGGTAAAGCCTGCTTCAGTGTGGGTGATGCACTCTGGAGGTCTGCACTGGTAGCGAGGAGCACCCCTGCTCATGTCCAAGTCTGGGCTGCAGATACTACATTTAAACAGGAAGAATCTCACTCCATCCCTTTTATTTCCTGTGTTCAGTAAGACCAAAGAGAGCAGAGCACATAGCAATAATCCTGTAGCAATTTATAGTCACAAATAGCATAAAACAAATAGCATTAAGAAAAGGAACTGTAATAGGCTTGACTTGTTAAACATATGCAAGCACTGGTTGCATAGGAACTAACACATAAAACTCATGGTAATTTTGTCAGTTATAATAGCAGCTACAGGGAATATAAATTTCATGCTCTCTCTAAATTAACGTCTCCTGTTTTCTAGAGGTGAAAAAGAAGCAACCATGAAGAAAACATTTACAGTTTAGGGGTGGATTGTAAGATCTACTTATAATAAGATAATTATTGCTTTTTGAGATTCAGCAGAAGATATGCTTATTAAGCTTAAAAATGGCTCTATTAAAACACAAAGCCAAATAATCAACAGTTGTCCTGCCTCACAAGAGTAACAATTAAAGGGTGTGATCTGGAGCAGAAAAAGGAATAACAGCAAAGTAGACAAAAGTGAGAGAGAAACCACTCTGCTTGGAAACTGAGTATTGCAGAACAAAAGGCTATTAAAGAATATCTGAAGTAACCATAATGCTCACAGTAGAGAATATTTGCCAAGTCAGTGAGTATCATTAAACAAAAACTTAAGTCACATTTAAAAGCATATTTTTTTCATAAAGCAACTTTTCCGTAATTGTTGATCTGACCTCTGCCACCTCAAAACAAAATAACAAACAGTATTATAGATGTAACATTAGGAATTTGAGAGTTGATTCATTGTCCCATAAAAATTAGCAGTAGCAGGCTAAACTGATAATACAGAAGGAGGAGCAGTGGGAGTATTTTAACATTCTGCTGGGAGTACTGGAATCTCACTGTCCCTCCAGATGTTAGACTGAAAGTTTTTCAAATTTCTGTTAGGAATATTTTGCAGGGGAAAAACATGCAGTATGTATCCTCAGTGATGTGTAAGGATTAACTCAAACAGAAATAAAAAGCTCAAATTTGTCTAATATTTTTCTCTGATTTCTTTCTGTCCTTTCACAAGTTATTCTAATCTTTAGGAGATGCTTCAAACCATTTTCAGACTATTTAGCCAAACTGCTGGGCTAAATTTTACCTGTCTAACTTAGAAGTCAGTAGGAATTCTATGCACCATCCAAAATATGAAATTGAGTCAGACAAATTAAAAACAATAATGTATACAAATATTTTATATAACAGTGGTTTCATAATCTCCTATAAAATCTTTAATAAAACATCCTGTTATTTCATATTTATTGTCAGCTTGACAGGAACATTTAAAGTGCAAGTCTATTTTATGAATATATAAATAGCTACTTTTTCAAAACAGAATTCCAATGGGCATCTGCAAGTGATGAAAGAAAGAAAGAAAGAAAGAAAGAAAGAAAGAAAGAAAGAAAGAAAGAAAGAAAGAAAGAAAGAAAGAAAGAA
>JAOTQP010000870.1:14332684-14500035 GCA_026413545.1 Cichladusa arquata | reverse complement strand
AAAGAAAGAAAGAAAGAAAGAAAGAAAGAAAGAAAGAAAGAAAGAAAGAAAGAAAGAAAGAAAGAAAGAGAAAGAAAAGAAAGAGAGAGAAATATTTATAACACACATAAAACCACTATTGTCTGGTAAATTTACACAGAAGAAGCTTCATCCACATACAAAGGAACTCTTGAAGATGTAACAGGCATCTTTAGATTGTTGCTTCGTGGTTTGAAAGTTCCCTTAGGTGCTGAAAGGCAGGAGGTGTCTGTGTCAGATAGACAAACATACTCTTGGCATTTCACTGGAAACACTGTGTTAACTTCCATTGCTTTGCAGCTGCCTATAAATTCCAGACATTTTAAGTTAGAGTTTCTCAAACACATTCTCCTTTTCTAGCCTCTAAACCTCTATGATCCCATGAAACAAATTAAGAAATAATGAAATGCTGCATAGTTTGCGCACTATATTATTTTCTTTTATGTGTTACTAAAAGAATTGTTTCTTTTCTACCGTTAAGTACAGTACTTCCAGCTGCTTGATCTGAAAACACATCAGTGTTATGGAACTGTTCTTTTGTCTTTTTCAACTTGGCAATGGCTCAGAACAGCTTTCCCATCAGACTTTGCCTGTGGAAGGAGAAAGAGAGGAACATTGCTTGTATCTTCAAAATTATTGTGTGAAGTTTGATATATATATATATGTATGTACATATGCATATATATAGATCCCATAATTGCCATGCTTTTTATCTCAGCTTTCTCAGATTTATTCTCCAGAAAGCATAATCAGGTGGTGAAAAAAACTGATCAACACCCTTTCAAAAAGCAAAGTGTTTCTTTCCTTTTTGCTTCCTCTGAATTCATATTGAAATTTCTATATTTTATCTGGGCCCAATTTTTTTTTTTTGTTAAACTAGGAGTTTAGATGGATGATTGAAAAGCAATCATGGCATCATGGTCTACCGAAGAAGTATTACAAACCTATGACCTCGATTCTTGATATAGGGGGAAAATTCTCCAAAATGGCATTATTACTGCTTGGAGAAAATATTAGACAAACATTTAAAGGAAAATGTTCAGAGAGATCTGGAATGGGAAACCATGGCACAATTGAGATCATCCACCATCATCTATTGATAAAGAGAGGATCTGGAGAAGGCAACTAGCAACTGAGAGAGTATTTCTCACCAGTTTTAGTAATGGTTATTCAATGGCCACAGATGTCCTGTTGGCACACACGATGCAGTCTAATCATTCCTGACCATGAAAGATCAACTAAAAGTGATATCCGTGGGGACAGCATAAAGTAAAAGCAGGGCCAAAGAACAGAAAGGGCAACATTTTGAGCAGCTTGCCTGATGTGAGCAACCTTCCAGGTGTGAGTTTCAGCCGTATCCCAAAACACCAAGCTCTGCGTTGCTTTGCACTCTCGTTTGAAAAGTGAGAAATAGATTGTATTTCACAGCACTTTTGCAGCTGAGGGCTGTCCTTTGTTCTCCAAATAATCGCTGTATCTGCCGGAGTTTGAGATCAGCAGCACATTTAATTTCTACACAGCCCCATTATCTCCCCTCCATACGTGTGTTTATGTGGGGGAGAGGGAGGGAAAAGGCAGGAAGAAGCAGCATAGTCCTGAGCTATCAGCAAGAGTCTGGAAAGATTTTATCGTATCCCATAAGCACTGGACTTTGGTCTCACCAAAACAGGAGGTGGGGCTGCTATTAAGTGCTTGTGAAATTGCCTGAACCAAGGAGGAGTGGATAGAGCAGAAAACTTAGCAGGAAACTTTGCTTTACAAATAACACCCCAAAATATTTTTGGTACATCCCTGAAGCTGCCTTATATTTGAGTACAAGCTACAACTGCAACGACCTCCTAATCAAAGTTCAGTGAGCAAAAGGACATACAACTCCCATTACTTTTGGATTTTTTTTCCATTCGGGTCTTTCTGTGGTGAAACTCTACAGTTTAGAGAGTGTCTACACAATCCCTTCTGGGTCACTAGGAAAAGCCTCACCATCTGTCTCAGGCCTGGATGTGCTCAGAATAGCCCCAAGGCTCTCCTCCTGCTATCCATGCACCTTTCTCTGCCTCTGCACTCTCAGGGCTTCTCCAGTTGACTGCATTGCTCCCAGGAAAGGGCATTTTCCTGTCTCCCCTCCTTCATGGCTTTCACTGTGCCCTGAGCGTTGCAGTCAGGACAGTGCACAGGAGTCTCTGCTGTGGGAGACTTGTCTACCTCATGCACACTCCAGACCCAGTGGTATTTTTCATCTTTGTTGCAGACCTGTTGGCAATATGAGTGGCAAATATTCCTGCATGAGAATGGCAATGAATTGCTTTGATTTTCAGGTAGATTCAGGTTCCATCTGATGACAGGAAAAAGTAGCTACCAAAACCTTAGCTACCAAAAGAAGTTATTCAAATATTTTCAAAATATATTGCATATATATTGCACCAATATTTACCAAAAAATCCAATCATAGCAATGATATTTTGCAATCTTTGCAGCTATGTGGAGACCTCCAAAAGCACTGACTTGTCACAGAAATCTCCATATGTTTTGCAATAAACCTACAAAATGTCCTTTCATTATTCATGACCGTGAACCCAAGAGAGATTGTTGTGATCACTTGGCATGACACAGGCTAGGGATGCAGTTCCAAAAACCTCATTAATTACTGAGCAAGAGCATTTCTTTTAAAAAAGCATCCACTTTTCTTATAAAAAATTCTACTGCAGGAGAATTCACCATAGTTCTTGGAAAGCTGTTCCAACAATTAAAATATCAGTGTTTGCATTTATCTAATTTCTTTAACAGACACCAAATCTTACCTTTGCTAATTTAAAGAGCTTCTGCCACTACATTTCTGCCCCTACATTTCTGCCCCTGTAGGACTCTCATGGGCCTGAGCCTTCTCCTGGCCATTAGAGACAGGTTGAGCTCCACAGTGCATTCACCAGGAAATGCATTTTTTGCAGCCTTTCAGACATTGTTGTGGCTTTACTTTGTGGCAAGCTTATTTATTTCAGTATATTCCACATATCTCTGACTCCAGAATGGGACAGACTATTCCAACAAGATGGTACCAGTATGACAATCAGATGAGTTATAGCATCTCTGCCTTTACTTGTCTGTATCTCTGAGGTTGCTCTAACTCCTTTTTGATTAAATCTTTCATTGGGAGCTTGTGCTCAGGTCCAACAAGCTCCCACATCTCCTCCAGTGTCTCCTTTGCTCTAGCAGAGTCACATCTTCTTTTGTCTCTTTTTCATTCCAAGACATGCAATTCTTCATCAGGCCTATCAGAACAGATATTTTGAGTTTGGCTTCCTGAACACAGCAGCTCCTTCTGTGCATGTCCCCTTCATTTAATTTCTTCTACTTCAGCCAGTGTAGCTGATTCAGGCTACCACCACCTTTTCATGTTACACAAAATCAACATAAGCCTTTTGCAAGAATAAGCAGTGCGGATCCTTTGAGATTAAACTTAAAATCATCCATTTTAGATGAAAAAAAATGAAGAATGGAGAATGTTTGTTTTTCCTTTCTCTGCAGAAGAGAAGCCTAACGACATATTCTCAGGGGTCACTGTACCTTGGCTGGTGAATTTCTGTGTTCTCTTTATGGCTTTGTAAGGCAGAGGCATAGAATCACCAGGGTTTTGAAATGCAAAGTATGATTTTTCCCTTTACATTTCAACTCCTTCAGATTGTGAGGGACTCAGCTGGTGGGTTTTATGGCTAACAAAGGCAGGATGGAGAAAGCAGCTGACTACCAATGCTTTAAAATCCCAGCCTGAGAAGTTCTCACTCCACTGAAAATCTGTATCTGTAATAAATATAATCCACAGCAACACTCGGGGAAGTTAATTCTTTAATCGAATCTAACCTTTAAAGACAGTAAAATATTTGTCTGTAGATTCTTGGTTTTGCCTCATACCACTTTTAACAGGTGATCAGTATTTTTTGTTGAAGTTGTTATCCTTGTCACAAGAATAAAAAAGAAATTGTTGGAATGGGAACGAATAAGCAGTGTAACCAGAACTTCAAAAAGTGTAAATGATCCAAAAGTACACCTGCATCTCAATGCTCAGAGAGGATAAATAGCCAGATACACACACATGGCCACACAAACTCCATTTTGCTTTGATGTCCCTATTACAGATGCTGACCAAGGGCTGTCATGCTTAGATTTACGAAATAAATATGTGAAATCAGAGCCCAAGGCAGACATATTACTGACTGGTGATTTCCTGTTGTGTTCACTGAAGCTACAAGGCACAAAATAACAAGAAAGGAATAAAATCCAGGTTGTAATACAAGCTTGAACAGCATATTGATGCTGGTAAAAGTGTATTTTTCTGTTCTGGTATTATTAAGATGTATGTGCAAGTGCCAGCTTAGTCACTGATTTCACAAAAAAACTTGTGAGCACTGGCTGATTCCACATGCTTATCCAGCAAAGACCTCTTTACAGAGGTGACATCTCCAACATCTCCATTGCCCTCCAGCCACATCTGTGCTCCAGTTTCCACACCAGTCTCCTTTTTCACCTTTTGTCAGCAAATTCACCACCTTCCCTCTCCCAATCCTGCTTTTACCCACACTGTAAGGCAGATAAGAGAGAAACCCACTGAGCCAAAAAAGAGCCCCACTCACAAACCAACCAAATTCTATTCCCCGGTCCAGGCCAGGGTGTCTACAAATTTGCTTTTCCTAATACGTTTGTTTCTTGCTCTCTCTCTTTGCTCTTTTGCCATGGTGAGGAACTAACATCTACTTGGAGGAAAACTGAGAGCAGGTACCTCTTTGATGCTATTGCAGCAAAGACACATGAAAGGGACTGGATTCTGCACAGTACTGGTCTGTTTTACTGGTCTCCATTTATCCCACATTGTCAAGCCATGCAGCAGTTTTCTCTGTTTGTGTCTGCAGCATGCTGGGGGTGAGCAGGGGGGCTCTCACAGGCAGCACAGGAGGATGACTGGCAGTGTGGCCAAGCCCAGGACAATGTCTGGCCAGCAGCCTCTGGACCAGCACCTCCTGTGCTGCTGGAGCCCCTGCTGGCTGCCCTGCTCTGGGGTCTCTGGTGCAGAGCCATGGCACACAGTGCAGACATCCTCTGGGCCTCTGCTGTTCCTCAGGTTTGTGCAGCAAGCCCTGCTCTGTCTGGCTGCCTGCTGATGGTGTCTGCTCCAACAGAGGCTCTCCTTTCCTCTGTCCCACTACACAGCTCTCACAAACCCTGCTAACATCACTCCTCTGCACAAGGACCTTCATTTGCACAGTCCATAGACTCAGAGTGGCACACTTTTCAAGTGATTATTTCACCAAGGACTGTAGTCATGTGCTGTATCCTACAGCAATGAACATAGTTCATCTGTCACCTTGAATCCTCCTTCACCTCACTGCCCATATTCTGCTCTTCCTCAGCCCTTTCTCACCATATTCAGCTACACCTTTTTGTAGTATCCTATTTTCTCCAGCTTCTTTCCACAATATAGCTAAAGTGCAAGTTGCTTTCTCTGCATTGTGCAGAGCAAATGTATCTCACATCAGACCTTACAGCAAAGACTCTGGAGAGACCAAAGTCTTAAGGTTCCTCCAGCAAGATCCAGCTCACTTTGAGAAAGATATGCCCAGGCTGCAATCACATTTCAGGATTGAGACAAAAGTGAATAATCACTACAGTTGTAGGTCTTGTAGTCTGGGACAATGGGCTGATTTTTTAGATATGATTATATAATACTTCATATAACATTATATTAATATTTATTAGATTATATATTATATGCATTGCATATGATATTAATTGGGCTATGGAAATTAATTGGGTTCTTTTAAATTAATTTAGCTTTTTTCCCCTACAATAACTTTGAAATATACCCAAATAGTGTATGCTTTGTAGAATATGATCCCATTGAGAACATTTCCAAATATCATCTCCATCTGTCATGAGACAGAATTTTCAGGATGATTTCTTTTATGCTATTTTGAATACACTTCAGTTCATGTTCATATTCATTAACTACTATTGAAAATTTTAATTGAGGAATACTGAGTTACAAACACCACATAAGAAAAGATCAGTCATCAGGTTCATTTGAAATGTTTTAATGACTTTTTTTTTTTTTACATTAAAATCAAAGTGAGATCAATATCTGAGGGTCAAGGGTGCTAAATTAAGTCAGTGTGTTCTGACCATTCTAGTAGAACTTAATGTTGAGTTCCTGGGTAAGTGGAGCAGAAATCCGCAACACCAGTTTCTGTGGAAAAAAAAGAGACACAAAATAATGAATTATTTTAATGTTAAAAAAAAAAAAAAAAAAAAAATAAACCACAAACCAACAACAACAAAAAAAAAACAACAACAACAAAAAAAAAACCCAAACAAAAACAGTTCAAAACAGAGATTAAGAATTAAAACCTGAGTTTAGACCTTCATGACTTCTTTAACATATTTGGTAGATTAAGTTCATGGCAGTAGGCATCTTTCTACTGCTGAATCCAATTCAATATCCCTTTTAGAAATTCAGGAATGGTTTAAAATTAATTAATTACATGAATTAAATATTAAATTATAAATACAATATCTGACCTGCTCTCTCCCTGTTCAATGTTAAATTTAATGCATTTTGTGCCACTCATGTAATTTCCATTTTCAGAACTTCACCAGTTTTATCTTTAGGTTTCAGAATTAATAATCTCTTAAAATGCACAATATCCATTCACTTTGCCAGTCCACAAATTCATGTTAACATTACTATAACAGTCTGTGCTTACTTAGATGACTTCTTCAAAATATCTAATATTTTCATCTTTCATCAGAAACAGTTCTCTACCACTACTTAGTGAGCTGGAATTCCACTTCTTGAATAATTTGCCTTTTCTTCAAATACAGGGGAAAATCCAGACAAAAGAACTGCAAAACCATCAAAACACTAACCTGAAAGTTGTCAGGCAGCCAGAGAGGCTACTCCAGACTGCAATACTGCATGGACATTGGGAGCTATGGATTTTGGGAACCTCTACTTCCCAGAGGATGCAAGTGTGATAAAAAGAACCTTCCCTATGCCCACTGTCAGCACAAGCCTGGCCAATAGATGTACCCTTCCAGCATCCCTGCTGCAGTCACTGTACAGCTCCTTAAGGCATGAGAATCCAGAGGAAAAAAAAAAAAAAAGATAACAGATTCCTAATAATAGGAAGATTCTATGATATTGCAAATGTCAGATCAGGGTAGCGCTGCATGAATCAGAAAGAAATGGCTTATTACTAAGCAACCTGTTTCTATTTATGTACAAATAAATATGGCTCAATAAGCACTTAAGCACTGCTATTAGGTGAATTTGCTTTCTGTAAAGCAAAACCAATATGGTAGAAGTTACTGTCTACTGTAGCTCTTTAAGCAGTGGGGTCTCTGCTTGCAAAACTATTATACAAAATGTAATCTCACTAAGACTGTAAGAAAGTGGCAGATTTGCCCTTTGCATTTTATTTTTTTAATTACATGAATAAGTTTTCAAGATCTAAACCCAAGCTGCTGCTAGTGCTCTTTTAATTTTTTTTTTTTTTTTAATTTTTAGATCTTTTTATTAGAGGGTCAAACATGAGAGGAATATAGGTAGTGACATTGAAACATCTGTTCAGGGATGGTGGGAGAGGTTTGACTGAATCTCTTAGGATTGTGAGAGGAATATATTTAGTGTAGAAAATTTAACTTTTTTGCAGTTTTGGATCCCTACAACATCAGCCTGGTGGTTTTTTTGCTCCAGCATTTGAAGCAGATCTTAAGTTACCAAGATAATATTTTGGTCTTAAATCAAATTTAAAATTATATTTTTGAGACAAGCTTATTAGTCTTTTTAAATCATCTTTGTATGTGAGGCTGTTAGTCTGCAGTTATCTTCTGGATTTCTGTGATTGGTACCTTCAAGCACATCTCAATGGAATGTTTTCTTTAACCTGCCACATTTATGTTGCTTTCAGATTGCTTAGAGGCTGTTAAAAAATTTCATCCCTTGAGGCAATACTGATTATGTTTATTTATGGCATTGTCTCTGAAAGTGAGATTTTTACAATTCGCCAAGGCAGAAATTTATTTTCAGCTATTTTCTTCCTTTGCAGATTCCTTCAATAAAATAAATGGCAGTACCAGGTATTTATAATGGGTATCACTCTTTGGTTACAAATGAAACTTAATCACTAAGCCAAGTGGGTAGGGTATCATAAGATGTGACATCCACTACTTGTTGCCTCGGTTATCTTTCACTGCATGATGGCTTAGTGGCATTTTGCAGTGTTAACACCAGGAGCTCCCTAGATGCAGACCAGTGCTGAGATGTGAGTACACATCTCATACAGAGTGTGAATGGCCTCTTCAGCTTGGTGGCTGGTGACAGATATGGGAAAGTGGCCAGAGGAAAGGAAGAAAAAAGTTTTGCTCCTTTTGTCTATACTCCTGTGCAAAAGAAAATTGGAACCACAGAGGCTGTTGCTACTTATTAGGGTTGTTCAGTCCATCCCCTCTGCAATGTCCCCGTGTTGGTGCCAGAGGAGCACTGCACAAGCAAGTCATGCATTTTGCTCTGGAACACTGAGGCTTGGCACTTTAAGATGATGAAATTATACCTCTTTGGATGATAGGCAGATGCTCCTTAGAGCCAATTTTTAGACACCAAGTAACCGTGAGAAAAAATCCACAACACTTTAGCAGCAGATTAAAAAATTGGACAAGTTTTGTCATTTTATCAGAATGATAAGAATGCCCATAAAACTGCTAACTGCACTCTCAGCTCAGGGACCTGTATCTTCTTTCCACTATTTCAGTAGCTTAAAAATTTGTTGTAAGTGGGAGACATTAAGTAAAAGAGAGTGCATATGCAATAGCAAGAATTAAAGTTTCCTAAAAGAGCACTTGCTTTTGATTTTTTTTTTCCTTTAGTAAATTTCAAACTGTTGTATCAAGAATTGGTGTCTGGTTATACTTGAAAATGCAAAAGGGTGTGGATGAGAAACAGTTCCTGTCCTTCAGTGACTTCATCTCTCCTCACTGTTCTTCACCCTCCTTTCCCTATGTTCTTTCTTAGTCTCAATTCGAGTCTTACCCCACTCATCTCATAAGAGACAGCATCTCCACGGATGGATCTTCCATTCAGAGACACAGCTTGAGGTTTCAGTTTCAGGCCAAGAATGGTAATTTTGTTGTACTTCAGAGTGTCAGCTCCACGGTAGCCATTTTTAACTATTTCTGTCTTCAGGCTTCCCTGGAAAAAGCCACAGAGAAAACTTTAGGACCATAACAGCTCTTTAGAGTTGACTTGCTGCAGTTACAAGATTTCATCCTTGTCAATGAACATACAGAATGTCTTCCAATGTAGACACTGAAGTCATAAAGGAAAAAAAAACAGTCACATTAATTTGCACATAAGAAAGGTTTCATGTATGATTATAAATTAAGAAAGTAAATCGTATTTACAGCATTCATTGGATTACAAATAGAAAAAAATGTCCAAGAAGACGTTTTTCTACTTCTAATCAATGTAAATTTTGTTCTTGTACCCATTACAGAGTACAGTGGCATATGCAAAACCAAAATCCAGATACAGAGATTCAATTAGTGACCTCAAGACAGATTTAATTAACATCCAAAACTAACTGCTTTAAAACACTAGTATTTTCCACAAACATGAGCTGCTAGATATTTTGCCCCTATTTTATGTACCACATCTCCTGCTAGAAATCCCTGTTATATATGTCCCAGCTTTAAGGAGACTAAAGGAATATTGTATATCCCCAGAGCTTTGTTTGTTGTACTTTTTTATTTACTATACATCCAATATTTAGGGGTGTACCAAGAGGACATACAAAGTCATTACATGAATTCTTTTGGATCACCAGTGACAGTAATTTCCCATACATGCAATGAAGAGGAATCATTGCATTTGTTATGTGATCAAAGTTGTTGAGGAAATAAAGATTAATTATACAGCTCAGGAAATGATGGACTGCTCTGCAATCATCACTTTTTAAAAATATGCCAAGGAGAAATCCATGATGGAACCTTTTGCATAAATTAGCTTATGTTACTTCAGTAGTGCATTGTAGGAGGGGAGCAGGAGCTAGATCACAGAATGTGTAACTTCGGGCTGTGCTTAGACTGCTTATTTCAGGCATCCACACTAAAAATAAGTGCTAAGCCCCAGCACACTGATTTAAACTGCCTAAATAAGGAATGTTGGCTATTATTTAGCAAATGGGGAGAGGCCTGCAAAAGCCTCAGGAGAATTTTTTAGGGTACCTATTGCATGTGGCGACTTATCCCCTCTGGCAGAGCTCCAGCAGAGAGAGAGGCTCAGTTTAGAGGGAGCACCTCCCTGTGGTGCTTTACTGCTGTCTCAGGTGTGGCTAAGCAGGACAGCCAGCTCAGGTGGCCACACAGACCCAGGAAGCACAATGTAATATTGAACTCAAGCTCTTTGAGCTCTCAAGCTCGAAGGCCCAAGACAGGACTCTTCAGCAGACACCATTTTCCCTGACCAAGGTCTAGAACTGGAGGTGCTGAGGAAACAGAATCACAGAATATGCTGGCTTGGAAAGTGCTCATAAGGATCATGGAGCTCAACTCCCTGCCCTGCACAGGGCAACAGGATGGTCCAGGTGGATGTGACCTTCTCCTCCTCAGGCATCTCATGGTTAAAGCTATTGCACAGGAAGGTCCTGACTTCTTGTTTGAGGAAGTTATGGATATCACTCAAACCCCATAAATGCAAAGCAACATGAAGCCTTTGATCTGATGTCAGGAATCAGGATTTCTGTACTTTAAACAAAAAGGGTCATTCTTACCACGTAGCTCTGATCCTGACAACTTCACCTTTTTTCTTCCTACATTTTCACCCTGAATATTGGACCAGTTTTAGGAGAAACTTCTTTTCAGGCTATCCAGTCACTTAGTGCCTAATGCACCCTTTCAGAAGCTCCCATTTTACTGGACAATCCTACCATTGCCATTCCTTTAGTAAAGTGTGGATGCACCTGGTACAGGCTGGCACACCTGCCTTGTCTACCACCCCTGGGGAACAGAACCTCCCTGCTCATCCCTGAAGCACAGTAGATCTTATACACGTGGATCAAGTATTTTTCTAGCCTCATGGGCTTCATGAAGGGGGCACTTTGACTTAGGTCACTTAGTTACTATGCATGTTGGAAGGGACATGTCAAGGGAATTAAAATGCCCACTGCAGTGAGACAGCACCACAGAGCAGGAGCTTGAATCATTCTCTGAGACTTAAGTGCCTGCCCTAGTCTTGGATTCTTCTTTACACTTCTGAGTTGTTTAAATGAAAATGTAAATTAAAAGGTCTAATCCTGTACCTGTTGCTTTTGTAACACCCCATGCTGGGTTGAGAATAAATACTGTGATGTCAGACCTTGCCAGCAAATCTCTCAGGGAACAAAACTTGTGTGTTCTCCTAAAACTAGGTATGATTAAATAATTCTTCCACATTTTTTAAAGAATATAGAAATGTGCAACAAATACTAAGACATTCATACATTTCTCATACCTCAAATTTGCTATTTGAGATGGACTGTTTTCTCTATAAACACATAATAAAAACTCGACATTAAAGATTATTGGAATGTAGATAGGGAATTCAGTCATGGATTTACAGGCAGAAGTCAAATATGAGCAATGAGAAATGGAAGTGCCAGAGAAGCAACAATCTAATTTGCACAGTTCAAAATTTAATATAAAACTGGATATTGTTTTTCTGTAGCCTTCCTGCAATAAATTACTATATGCAGACTATAGAAAACCAAAGTGATGTTTCTTCCTTTTTGCTGTTGAAATACCCTTTTTTCTCTGAAGAAGAAGGAATTTTTTTTTTTTCTTGGTAAATGGAGAACAAAATAAGTTAAAATTAAATTTAAAGTTAATGGTATTAAACTAATACCACGTGGTATTAGTTCCAGGAAAATATCTCATGAATATACCAGGCTACATAACAAAGCCCATTGGCTTCCCCTGGATTCTCTTGCTCTTGCTCCTGGAAGATAGATCTTCTGAGAGCAATATCGCAATAGGGATTAACATGATTTTATTGTTTTGACTATTTTCTGTAGATTACTTTGGTGCTTTTAGGAATACATGGCATGAAAATCATGAAATAATTTATGTTGGAAAATACCTTTAAGATTATCAAGTTCAACTATTAACTCAGCACTGCCAAGTCCACCACTAAACCATGACCCTAAGGGCCATAGCTACACGCTTTTAAATACCTCCAGGGCTGATGATTTCACCACTTCTCTGAGCAGGCTGTTCCAGGGCTTGACAACCCTTTCAGTGAAGAAGTTTTTCCTAATATCAAATGTAATCCTCCCCTGGTGCAACCTGAGGCATCTGGTCCTATCACTTGTTACTTGGAAGAAGAGACTGACCCCCACCTGGCTCACGCTCCTTTCATGCAGTTGTGGATAGCAATAAGGTCTCCTGTGAGCCTCCTTTTCTCCAGGCCAAACAACCCCAGCTCCTTCAGCTGCTCTTCATATGATTTGTGCTCCAGACCCCCCACCAGCTTCACTGCCCTTCGCAGAACACAGGATCTGAGGTGTGGCCTCACCAGTGACAAGTACAGAGGTGCAGTCATTGCCCCAGTCCTGTATATTTCTGATACAAGCCAGGATGCCCTTGGCCTTCTTGGCCATTTGGGCACATGCTGGCTCATGTTCAGAAGGCTGGGGACCAAAACATGCCATAGTTTATATGCAATATCCTATTTCTTACCAAATGCTTGAATTGCAGATGAAATAAAATCTGTAGAGATAGGTTATTGAAGTAAGGTAAGGTTTTGTTACAATAACTCCCACAACTTACTATCATACACTTAATGAGCTTATGGTAGATATATTTTATAGTATTTTACTAGATTGAAGCCTTGACTGTTGGGCTTTTCTATAGGTCTTTCTCAGGACACGTCTGCACAGAACTGAGTGCTGTGTGAAAGGCATCAGTGCACTGACCCTGAGCCAATCTGTTCCTGTGCTGCACAGAGCATCTGATCAGCACAGCGGGGGCCAGAAGCGTGCTGGATCTCTCCACAGGACACCCACCATGGGAGCAGTGTCTGTGCTGTCAGACAAGGAAATGTGAGCTAAAGCATTGAGACTACATAATTCTCTGCACCACAAAACAAAAACATCAAGTGACTGAAGCTAAAATGTTGCTGGAATATCCTGAAGAGAGGAATCTAGCTTTCTGCCACCTGTCAGACTGAAAGTGCTCACTAGGAGGAAAACAAGAAAAAGGGCCCTTGTCCCCTGAAGCTGCAACTAAGGAAAAAAAAAAGTGGTTTTTTTTCAGATTTGTATTGAAGCAGGGATATTAATGACATGTATGGCTGCAAGCACAAAACTGTAGGATCATGGTTGGACTATTTTGTACCTACATGTAATTGAAAGCATTAGGTGTCTTACCTGGTTTATAGACTGAGCTAGAAGATAAAAAGCTTTCCAGAGAAAAATTAGACATCAGGACCTTACAGTGGCTACATTAAAAAACAGCTGCCTATATGTAAGTAGGTATCTTGTATGTTGCCACTTACTTTGCTGAATGTGTATTTAGCCAAGAAGTAGTTCTCTTTTTCAATAGTATCTGTCAAAACACAAAGGAGGATTGATATCAAAACAGGCAGCAAAATCCATAAGCAGTTCACATTATTGTAGCAAGTGGCTAAGGTCAGGCTAAGATGACTTGTGGGCTATTTAATCTCTTTCTCTAGTCTTAGGTTGATCTCAGGAGAACACAATGTGAGAGACTGCCCTCTCTAGCAGATCAGCTGCTCCCAGTGTTACATGTTTCTCATAACAAAACACTGACTTCAACAGCAATCAGCTTTTCACCTTCACAGAAGCACAGAATAAGATGACTTAGAAAGGACCCTCAAGGATCATCAAGTCCAACTCCTGGCCCTGCACAGCACCATCCCCAAGATTCACACCATTTGCCTGAAAGCATTGCCCAAATGCTTCTAGAGCTCTGTCAGGTTGGTTCTGTGGCTGCTTCCCTGGGGAGCCTCTTCCAGTGCCCCACCACCCTCTTTGGTGAAGAACCTTTTTCTAATATCCAACCTAAACCTCCCCTGACACAACTTCAGGCCACGCCCTCAGGTCCTGTCACTGTCACCACAGAGCAGAGATCAGTGTCTGCCCCTCCTCTTCCCCCCATGAGGAAGCTCTAACAGTGAGGTCTCCCCTCAGTCTCCTCCAGGCTGAACAGACCAAGTGGCCTCAGCCACTCCTCACACAGCTTCTCCTCAAGGCTCTTCACCATCCTTGTTGCCCTCCTTTAGATGCTCTCAAATACTTATTTTTTATATTGTAGTGCCCAAAACTGCCCCCAGCACTCAAGGTGAGGCTGCCCCAGCTCAGAGCAGAGGGGACAATCCCCTCCCTTGCCTGGCTGGTGATGCTGTGCCTGATGCCCCCAGGACACAGGTGGCCCTCCTGGCTACCAGGGCACTGCTGGCTCACGTTCAACTTTCCACTGACCTTTCTACCATTCTATCTGGGTCAGCTCTCCAGCTATTTCTAGCAGGAGCCAGTGCCATTATGCTGCTGAAAATGGGGCCTGAGGAGAGCCCTGTATGCAGGTACTGCTTCACAGCAGGGGACCAGGCTTACCAATGGAATCACCATCATCCCAGAAGAGAGACCCAGAAGCTTGTCCTTGTTCATCCAGGGCAATAAGGAGTCCAAATGGGTTCAGGCGGCTGTGGACAAACACGTTGAGAAGTGTCAGCACAAACCTCTGGGCACTGTCCCTTCCAAGTAACTTAACTAAAACTGTGGAACACAACTCCCATTATAAAAAAGGCCATGACAGAAGAATGACAGCAGTGTTCACCTAAAGGACTCTTGAAGTGATGGCAAAATCTTTGCCTTGCCTCTCCCACTGAAGTCTAAACTTCCCACATTTTGAGTGCTCATGTGGACAAGCTCCCCCTTCTCTTGTGGCCTTAGTGGATAACTGGATAACTGGATGGTCTTGGACTCACCTGGTAACCAGTACTACCTTACTATGGCTGCTGCACAGTGCTGTCCCCTCTCTTTTCTACTCAAATTAGCTTCTGAACATGGTTAAGACTTGAGACCAGTATATTATCCATTGGCATGGGGAAATATTTTTCCTGAAGAAAGATTTGAGCTTTCCTATCTTGTTTATGGCATTTGGTAAATTCACCCAAGAAGAATTTTGCATTTCCCCTTGCATACATTCAATTTGAATGACTGACAGCAGGTCAGTGTGGCAGTAAGAGGTGCAAAAGATTTTCTGAGTATAATCACAGAGCCAGGAATAGGAGTCAGCTTTGCTAACAGTGATGTGGGTCATCTCTGAGGTGATTTCTCCTAATGAAATGGAGTGAATAGTGGTATAAAAATACTGTTCTTGTCACTTGGGATGGCAGCTGGGAGCTGCAGATAGTCTCTCTTCTGTACTTTCTTTTGATTGCTTTTTTGACTCTCTGTGGGTCTCACCCACACCATGGCTGCTTGGTGACGAACACAGGTGACATTACCTCTCAGTGGTGGTTGTGGCTGGTTCCTGTTGTGGCAGAATGTACCCCCCACGGACGTACAGAGGGATCTTGTTCAGTGGGGCAGACACAGTAGCATAGTTCTTCCTCCAGGCACTTGGCACTTTAAGACCCTACCACAAAAGTTAGTGCAGTTAAAAAAACGCCAATCCAGGCACTATACATATAGACCACTGAAAAAGAGAGCAAGGGGTAAATTTTCATTTCATCATCATCATTTACATCAGTGAAAAAAACAAACTAAAATACGGATTTCAGGAGTATTATTCTAGTTTCCTTTTTAACATGAAAGAGGATCTAGCCCCTGCAGTTATGCATATGGCTGAGATAGAAATATCATGACTGAAAGACAGCAATTGGTCTTTAAAAATGGTATTATTATTCCCTACGTTGTGAAAAAAACCACTCATCAAGACACTGAGCAAAAAGGAAAAGAAACTTTTGCTTCCCCTTTTTACACATATGGAGCCTGTCACAATTCAGTTTAAGGTAAGTGATTCATAGTCATTTGGGAATGTAAACTATAGATTTTCTTCTCTTCTAAGAACAATTCTTCCCCGTTCAGAAAGTAATTACAGCATTCAGTGAGTGAAATTTGTGTGTGTAGACAACCAGCATCATCCTTTTCTGATTTAATGCCTCAAAACCAGCTGTAGGCATGACATGTACAGAGTAAATAACAGGAAGGCTTTGCTCTTGCCCTCTGTAAATTATAATTATGATTTATGGCAAGTACCCAACTTCGGTTTGGATAAGCACCATGTGCATGACAAGTAATGCCAAATACTGGGAGGTGAGCAATGCCAGGTGCCATAAGCAGGGCAAGAGACACAGGCCACTCTCCCCTTGCCCAGCCCAGCAAGGGGGCTCAGAGGGAACCACAAGGAGAGTGGAATTAAATCAGTTAAATTAAGCATCACAGTCTTATGAAAAGAGAAAAAGGAAAGGGTTGGATGAACATCCATCTGAGGACACCAGCCAAATGCTGAAAATGACCAAGCTTATTTAAAAGTAAGTCTGCATTTCCTCTGAGAGCAGTTCTGTTCTGCCTGCTCCTCTGCCAGGGACACTCAGAAGAGTTAACAGCAGCCTGATGATCCTGGGCTCACATTTCTGAAAGCTCTTAGCATCAGCTTAACTGCTCCCGTTGAAGCCAACGCTGAGTTTGGCCTGCAGATTGCAGCAGAGCACTTTTGGAAATGCAGTCCTGGGGATGGTGTTGGAAAGGTCAAGACTCAGGCCCTGAAGAGAAGGTGCTGGCATGTCCCACAGAGCAGATTGTTCTGCAGCCCTTGGAAGCATCTTCACCTTGCACTCCCAATATGCCTTCTGTCCAAAGTGATGTGTGTGCAAAAGCACACACACAGGAGGGTTTGTGGCATGTTCTCAGGAGTGTGGCTTGGGTTTCTGCCTCTGTGCATAGAAGTGTATCAGAACAAGAATTAAAAGTAGAGGGCAAAGACAGAAATCCTGGCATCTTGATGCATGTCTAGGCTGCTCTTGAAAATTCTGTTTGCTGTGTCTCAGAGCTTTACATGGCAAAAATAGAAAATAAAATGTTACTGAAAGCTATGTCATTTACTCTCCCATCAGCTAGGCTGATGTAGACTTTTCCTCTAGTTTTCTTAAATACAGATGCTGAGGTAAAAATACTGCAGAAGATTGCTAAAAGTTATTTTGCTGGAATTGTACCATTTTAAATTATTTTTTTAAAAAGTAAGAAAATTAATCTTAAAAATACATACGGTATAGTAGTCGAACCACTGTGCATCAGGGAAGTATACAGTCACAGATCTTGCTCCCTGTAATTGTTATAAAGATTAAAGAGATTAAAGTCTTTTTTCTTTTTGCATTTCTGATATTACATTAGCTTTATTATATTTGTGCATGGAGAGGTGTATGCTGAATATGCTAATAACATCAAATTTTGGATATTATGGCTGAGTTATTGTCATAGCAGTGAACTAGTGCTGGATACTAAACAGACAAGCCTATCCTATTTGGGGGGGTTTTACTGCCATAGTCTGGGATGAGTCAATGTTACATGACTATTTTATTCTAGTACACAGCTCTATGTCTTGCAAATGTAACTGGCACTAGATGCACTCCTCCAACATCTGAGCAGCCCCAGCAAGAGCTATAGCAGACTTTGCAAGACAGGGCTTCACATCTGAAGTGGAAGGACACCACTGCTCAGTGCCCATTGCACCATACCTGTCCCAGAAACAGGTAGAGAATGCCTAGCACACAGAGGATACAGATCCTTCTCTTCTTGTAAACAATTTAAAGTTGCAGATAAGTAATAATAAATAATAAATGCTGTGCTAATTGCACAATTACTGCACTTCATTTTGCAGCATGTGTTGTGTCAGATCGCTGCAGGGATGAAATGATGCTAAAGGCACTTTGCATTAATAACTCCAGGAACAGTTGGAATCAAAGCATACTTCCATTTTTGTCTCAAATTGCTTATTCTCACAAACAGATTAATTTTTATTCTCAGTGTAGATATCTGCCCCTTTGCAGAATTACAGGTTAGCCCCAAGGACTACCCCAGGAATCTTGTGGAGCAAGAAAAGTAAAGGTGGAAGAGAAGACTTAAGGCAAAGTCACCATTTGACATTTTAGAGATTTTAGATATATGAAAAACCCTATAAAGGCAAGATGCTCCCCTCTCCATCTTTTCTCTGTGGTATTATGACAACCCTGGATATTCTGGTCTACAGAAAAGAGTGCAACCATCACATGAGTTGTGATGATTTCAGGGCCAGGCTTTGGGCAACTTGGCCTAGTGGGAAGTGTCCCTGCCCATGGCAAGGAGGTTGGAACTAGATGATCTTTAAGGTCCCTTACAACACACAATGTTCTACAACTATGATTCCAAGAGCTTCACCATCATGACTCCCTAAATAACAAACCAGTGTGCAAGACAGTTCTCTATTCTAATTTTTTTTTTTTTGTTTTCTCACTTGCTCTCATCCTAGGGCTCAAGGAGTGAAGGTCAAGTCATCCCTGACTCACCTTCTCTACAAAAGCAGATGCCAAGCTGCAGTTTGACAGTCACTGCTGGCCTGCACTGCCACAGTGAGGGGCTCACAGCTCACCTCTGCCCCTGCCCTGCCAGCTGGCACAGCCCTGGCTGCCAGCTGTCACACTGCAAGATCCAACAATGTGCTGCCTTCAAAGTTCTGCTTCCCTCATCAGGCCACAGGCATGCAGCCTTCCTTTTGTGCTGCAGTTCTTCAAAAAATATCAGGAACTCCTTATCTAGACCCCCTAACATTTTATATATCCTTATAATGTCCCCTTTTATTCAATTCTTTGCAGCAAGCCTCCCCTGGCTTGTCACTCCCTCTTCATGGGCAGGGTTTTTGTCCCTATCCTTCATCATCTTGCTGGTCTGAGACCCTATGAAATCTTCTTTCTACTCATTAGCTACTAGAAACCTGTGGGAGTCTGAAGATAAAGGACTGATGAATTAAGTGCCTCAATGGGGTCAGAATGGTCTTAGAATTTAATTTATATACAATTCACAGAGACAAAAGGGTTGGTTAAAAAACAAGGTGAGTAACAGTGTCCAGTTTATGTGTTTGACCACCAGCAACATCTAGAAATACATCAGATATTCTGGCAGCATACTGATTGCAAACAGCACTAGGATACATTACATGCAAATACTGAGATCTGCTCAGACATACCTCTCTTTTGCTGCCAGCAGTCAGTGGTGGGCAAGGAGAGAAACACACCCTCGCTCCAGCCAAGCAGTGAGAGCCACAACCCCAGCACTGTGCCCAGCAGAGCAGAGGAAAATGCTGCTTTTCAAAACCTGTCCTATTAGCAGCTTACATTATCATTATTGTTTCCATAATGACTGCCTTTGCCTGTGATGCTGGGAAACTCCTACCACAGCCCTTGAGACGCTGCAGTTCCAAAACCCTGTGGGTGAGCAGTAATATGGATACCAGTTTGCTTTCATATCTGTATGTTTTCTCCTAGCTCGACAATTACTGCTCTGTGTGTGTCCTTGGAGACTGCTGCCAGCACAATAACAGGAGCACATGAGGGGCAGCATCCAGCCTCTTTACATCCATTCCTTACTTGGAGTAAAAGGGAAAGGCTGTGCCCTCACTTTCATCCTCCCACTTCAAGTACTGAGAAGCTCTGTAGTGCCTGTGCTGCTGAGAAATGCCTTCTGCAAACGTTGACAGTGGAAAGTAGAAAGGGATGGGTATGAGCAAACATGCTCTGAATGTCAGCAAATGCCCTAAGCACCATTCATTTCTTTTAGTCCAGTATGATGGCATTTTTAATTACAGTACTTGCCTCTTCAAGAACAGGAGCAATCATAAAGGCAGATCCCCAAAGGAAGGCAGTATCTATTCCATGAGTTTCCTGATCAGAGGTAAATCTATTTTGAAAGTAAAATACACAATTTTAGTTCATAGTTGTTAGAATTTGACAAATATTTTTATATTACTCAGTGTGACATGAAATCTGCTTCCTCAAAATATCCTTCAACACAGCCAAATATTTTTCCTGATTGAGGGAATATCAAAAGCTGGATAGAGATTCAGATATTTCAGTAGTACCTACCATCCCAGAGCAGACCAGAACTCTCACAAAATTATGAAGCTGATTTATTTTCCGAACAGCAACAGTGGGAAAACAGCTCACTTCTGTTCAGTGGGCTGAGACTTCATTGTGGGAGCCAATGAGCAGGATAGGGGCCAGGCCCAGGAGAGAGAACACAAAGGAAAAACACTGTGCTTTAGGATCTAAAGCATTGGTGAAGATCCTTGGATTTGGCCTCCCACACCTTTCACAGATTTACATTTGAAATCGTTTGCAAGACAAACACACATAAATATTGTATGAAATGGATGGAAAACCTGTGGAATTCAGTCCATTTTATTCAATGCACTAAAATTGTTTTGGATGCTGATCATGTTCTTCAGAATGCTCACAGTCCTATTTGCCTGGCATCACCTACCTTCCCTTGGGAAGAGATCTCTATTCTACCATGCATCAGCTAATGAAAATATTGAATTGCACCTGGCAAAGAAGAGAGATCCTTCCCTCATCCAGCATAAAATCCTTGAGAATTTAAACAGGTTTTCCATCATCTCTGAGTCTCCCCGAGGAAATAATTAATGGATCCTAGTTCTTATAAGAATGTCACATGGACAAAAAAATCCATGTCAAATCCTCCTAAAACCAAGGTACCTTGTACCTCCTGACTTCAGCTACTCCTCTGCCCTTCTGCCCCTCCAACAGCCCTGCTGCCTTCTCAGAGATGGCAACTGGTCTGGTTTTCATGCATTTTTGACAAATTCACACTGGCCATTGCATATTTACATATTATTCTCTAAGGATGTACAAATTCCTTGTTTAAACATCGCTTTACTGTGTCTGTTTCATGTCTGAAGCCAGGTCTCTGCTGAGCACTGACTGGAGCAGAGTGGCTCAGTGTCAGTACTCTGCTCTGCCACCCTGCCTGCCTGGGGCAAAGGCACACACTGCACCCAGCCCAGGTTACAGAAATTTCCCCAAATCAGTAAAGATAACTTGGCAATAAAAAGATACCTATTGAGCCTGGATTTCTAAAATATTGCAGACTTAGGGGAGTACATAGAACTGAAGAAAAAATGTTCTTGAAAGCATGGCTTAGGCTCTGCTTGAAAAAATTTCAATTTGTTCACCTTTTTTTTGTGTCCAGAACAGTATCTCTTTTGGACACATTAATCTTGGTCATTATTGCATTTTGACATAATACTTTATAAATGTTTAAAGCAGATTATGGTTTTTGATGAATTACCTTGTCCTAAAGTTTTTGAAATATAAAACATGAGTTTTTCCCATCATCTCAATAGGTTCTCTGTATTTTCAATTTCACTGTAATAAAATTGTAATAGTAATAAAATATATCTTGTTGTGGGAGATTGCAGGACAAAAAGCTGATCAAGAAATTATGAATAAGAAGAATCAATTGTATTTGTACATGGAAACAAGCTTCTCACTCTTTAACTCAGCACAATTTTCTCTTGCAATTATAGCAGCCACTAGCACAAACTCAGCAAACAAATGAACTTTCCTATTTTGAAAATACAAGCCATTAAAGCATGCTGTCATTTATGAAAGGTCTTTAATTCCATCTACTGCTTCCTCTGTTTAGATGCTGGCCTGTTTTCTGTCATATTTCCCCCTTGGTTAGCCATTAAACACAGCCTTCCCTTCCACTAATGGATTACCACTTCACAGTCTTTTTTGGACACCTGAGATATTGACACCTCTGCTTTATGGAGTGAAAGCCTCCAAGGCACCAAATACACTTTAAAAAAATCTACTGAGATGTTCTTGTTTGTTACTTGAAATGAGCCCCTAAATGTTCAAAATGGAATGAAATGTCCACAAGAAATAGTTATGACTTGGAGACTCCCTGCCTGGGTACACTTGTTTTCAGGTGAGGACTCTGAACCCATAAGAACTTCATCTGAAAAACTAATGCAGGAGTTTTTTAGTTTTCCTTTGTATTTTTTACAATCAAGAGGCAAGGTTGATGTAAACTTCCATCATCCATACATTGAAAATTCTGTTTCAGTTCTCCTTCTCACAACCCCACATTTCTCTTCCTGTTAGCACCTGGGGTCAGTTTCTCTACTTGGGCAGACCCACTACTAAATTAATGTTAATTAGAAATAGTAAGAAATACACATTAAGTAATGACAGTGAATAATAGTAACCAGAATTAACTACTAGTAGTAAGAAACACTTCTAAGTCATTTTAGGATATAATTAAGGCAACATTAGCAAGTGATGGGACTAGGATACCAGCAGGGGCACTGGGGAGGGAAATAGTTTGATCAAGTGTTGATCTCCTGATGCCTACCCTACTTACATGCATTTGAGAGGTTTTATTCCTAGTAACCCCACCCTGCTCCTGCTGACTAAGCTCCCATCAGTGTCTGTAGTGAGCCTCTCAGCTCAGTTTCATCCTGCCTCTGCTGGTACATCTGAGACTGCTCTACAACTCTAATCAAAGCAAATTTGAAAATTTGCCAATGTAGATATGGCCCACATCGAGTACAGGTATGCTGGCAATGGTCAGAAAGGCAGCTTTAATGACTCTAAAATAATTCTGTATTAGCAGAGATTAGCTGATATTAATGCCAAAATTAACTTGGGCATTTCCAGTATTAACACAAATCACATTAAGCAAAAATAGACATAAAATAAATACTTGAAATAGCATATAGCCGATTGTAAATTATGAGTAACTATAAAATTCTCCCTAATTTTATCTTGAAATGACATTGCCGAGTAGAAAGAGGAAGAATACCGCTTTTAAAATTTATCAGTTAACCATTATGCTGAGTAAGCAAAACAGATTTTGTGCATATCCTTTCCATACTTGAATGATCTGCACTTTAGAGTAACCTCAGTTTAATTTGCAGAAAATGCCTTACCCTTTAACCAGAATGTTTTTAACCTGAAGAGAAAATAGTCTATGACATAGCCTGCACCAATGAAATGAAATCATGGCAGAGCTTCAGCTTTTCATATGTATTGTTAGCACTCCTTTTGCTCAAGTCTTCGCATAAAGCATTCTGAAGCAGAAAATTAACCAAAAGCAGGTAAAAAAACTAATTAAAAGATGAGGACAGGGAAACTAAACCTCAGCTGGATTCCTGCTTCTTCCAGAAAGAAAAAATTAGTTGTTCCAAAAATCTGATTTTCAAAGGGGTTTTTCAGTCTGCATTTATTAATCTCAGTTTTGCACCTGCTTCTTCACTCAAATATCTCTATCTCTGTTTTCTCTGTGCAATTTGTGGACACAGATGTGGATTTCATAGATAGCATGCAGATGCAAGTGCTAAATTGGAAAAAACCCCAAATGCCATAGATCATTGGACTCTCTGTATGAGACCTTTTAGCATTCTGGTTCAGAATACAGATTTCATTGATTTCATTCCAATACAGAAAATACAGGTATGTGACTCTCATTTTTGAAATAAAAAAGAACCTAAGATTAAAACCTAAGATTTGCCTAAGATTAAAAATTTTCAGAATTCTTCTTTCTTAAGTTTGTCTTTTTCCTCCCACTGGAAACAAATACAAGTTATATATTAATGTAAATTAATTGCATATATTAAGAAATATCTTTGTGCACATAATTTGATTAATTGTTCAACTGTTCTTTTAAGAGAGAGCATGAAATATATAAATAAAACTGTAACTGTTCTCCTGAGGATATCAACCAGTATATACATAAGAGATCAACTATTTTGTGAGCAAATTATGATAAAAAAGAGACTCCAAACTCACTCGTGCATCAGTGACCGCAGCACCGTGCCTCCGTAAACGTGAGACTCGTAGAACAGGGTGTATAAGTATGGCAGCAGGGAGTATCTGATCCGAAGAGTAGCACGAGAGATCTTGGCAAAAGCATCTCCAAACACAGCTGGGTCTTGTTCCTGGTCAGAAGAAACTTAGATTTGTACTGAGCATTGACACAAACTTGGTAGAGAAGCTGTGTGCAATGTAAGGAGAGCTGTGGCTAGCATGATACCATGGAAGTGAGTGTCTAAGTAAGAAAAAGTACTTATTTCAAACTGCAAGATATATTAAGAATAGCATCCATTATTCTCAAACTAACATTTGTATAAAATTCTTAACTTTAAAAATATCAGTGAGTTCAAAAAGATCAGGTCCCACCACAATGTATGTGAGCCTTCTGCAACCACTCCTAACCTTGTGAAGAGAAGGAAGCTGGGCTCCATGCCTGTGCTCAGGAACAGACACCCTGCATCTAGAAATTAATTTATCTTGGGGATGCAAACCCTCTGAGACAAAGGAGATGAAACAAAGGATAAAGGGAAGACTGATAATCTGCAGATCAAAGTCAAAAGCCTAATTACATTGGCCATGAATATAAAGGCAAGTCTGCGTAAAAGAGTAAACTCACAACCCTGCTGAAGCAAACAGGCGTGACCAAAGTCACTGTGTGTGGTACAGAAAACATTTCATCCATTCAAGAAACTTGACTTCTCCTCCCATGTGCCCCATTTTAGGATGCCCTGACAGACAGTCCACCCACACCCCAGCAGTGCCCCTCAGCTCCTGGCTGGCAGCAGTGCTCTCCTGTGGGACAGGGCATGCCCTGTGTCCCCCATCAGGAGGGCAGGCTGGAGCAGCCTGGCTGTGCTCATCAGCTGGTTTGGTCTCATGCCCTGTGCCCCCCATCAGGAGAGCAGGCTGGAGCAGCCTGGCTGTGCTCATCAGCTGGTTTGGTCTCATGTCCTGTGCCCCCCATCAGGAGAGCAGGCTGGAGCAGCCTGGCTGTGTTAATCAGCTGGTTTGGTTTCACTCCAGCACAACCCTGACTCTCCCTGGGATGGCAGAGAGCATGCAGCCAAGGGCAGTGCTGATATGGGAAAATCACAACTCCTTTAATTCCTCCTGTCAGCCTCTGCAGTGCTGAACAGCCAGCTTATGAATCACATGGCTCCCTTTCTCCTCCACGAAATCTTTCCAGAGTACTCAATTTTCTCATTAAAGCTGAAGGCTATAAGATGAATTCCAAGGATAATGAAACGCAGAAGTAACAGAAGTAACAAAGCTTTTTATATTATCTAGTGCTTTTCAGACAAGAAAAATATTAATTAAACTGTTTGAAATACCCAATGAATTAGGCAAAGTGGGTATTTAAGATTTTAACACTAACCTAATGTTAATTAAATCCAATATTTAAGTAAAAATTCACCATTATTATGTTTATGTCAGAATTACTCACTAAGAATACTCCCTGCTGACTCTGAGCTCCAGAGCATCCATCTATTATTTCAAAAATTGCATTATATTTTTACCAGTGTTCTGACACTGTACAAATACTGCTTAATTCCACAAAAAAAATCAGACTTCTTTGGTGATGCTGAGTCATCCAAAATGCCTGTTCATTTCTTTCCATGAACACAATATTTTAAATGAATTTAAATTTAAAACCAAATATATCTCTGACCTCCAGCACCCATCATATAGACCATTGCTCTCTTCTTGTTTATTGAATTGTACATATGAGATTGGTATCCACACACCCAGGTCAGACTCAATTTGCATGGTCAAAGGGCCAAGCAACCACACATATATATATATCTAACTTTAGTAAAGAGGCAAATAGAAAATAAATATTTCACAACAGCAACAGCTAATACCTCACAGATGTTTGTTCTCCTACAAAGAAATACCTCAGGGATCTACAGGATAATTTCTGGCCCTCTTAATGATAGCACTATAGTTTATTATTCCTGCATTTGCTCAATTGCTGAGCATCTATCATACTTTCATGCAGAGACAAAGGTCTTCCTGGGAGTGTAAATGTTGCAGCATTTGATGATGTAACTTCAAAAAACTGAAGGTTAGCAAATAACCTGAGCTGTGAGCATTGCACAGACAGATCAGAAGGAAAAAAACCCAAACATTTCTTGAAGAAGCAGAACCATTTCATCACGTTTGCAGATAAACACAGAATAATTAAAAAGGCTACAAGACCTTCAAACTTCATAGCTAGAAATAACCTGATACTTCTTGCTGTTTGCAACAAGTCTTTAAAGGACTTTTATGATGTTGAAACCAGTGCATAGATTTGGACTAAAGCTGCACTTCTTCATTCATCTCATGGGCTCATTAGCCTTTTCTGGTCCTGGTTGCCTCTTGACTGATAATGATGTCATTATTGGTGCCTTTCCTTGGAATTCTCACATTTTTGTAACTTTCTTTTAAACAGCAAGCTTGGTGTATAATGATCTCTCTCCCCTCCCTGCAAAACTTGCTATAATTACAGAAGTATTGAAACAAAAGTTGTAGCAAATAAGGAAGTAGGAAGATACATTGACACTCACTGGCTCTTAAATAAAACTTGGGCTTCAGTAGGTAAAAGATGAAACTGATAAAGTGTGAGAAGACCAAAGTTTCTATGTTATCTTTACATTATGGATGGGAAAAATTTACATTGTGCAATTCCTGCTCATGGTGCAGCACTCCTTTTCACCCACTGCTCCAGTTTACCCAAGAATGGCAGGTTAATTTTGGAGAAAGTAATACAAATCACTGTCCACATAACTGTAATCATAGGCTACAGCTTTATGTAACTTTGTTTACTTACGCTGTTTCCCTCTGCATTGTGATTTCTGGAAAATGGATAGAAAGAGCCAAGCTGCATCCAGCGCAGGCAGAGTTCATAGGTAGTGTTGTAGTTAAACCCACAGATATCAGCACCAATCTAAGGAAAAATAAAATTGTGTTTGTGATTGTGACTGAGGCCCAAAAATGAGGCACTACAGAAATCTACTGACAAAAATAATTTTTTGAAAGAAATCCCCGTTTCTAATTACTTTATAAGAATGCTCTATAATGATACAATCTTTTCTGCGACTGAGGCTGTACTGTCTCCTAGAGCACTAAGTTCACTGTGAAGATCTGACTGTATTTCAATAATTCTACAAATTCTCCATCCCAACTTGCAAACCCAGAAATATATAAAGTAGCCCTAATCATAGCATACATAATACAAAGAGATGTGTTTTGGATGGCATACATTAAGTCAGCCTGAATCTCGCAGTGCTGTTTTTGTTTCCCTTCAGCAGCCAAGACTGACATTTAGCCTTCTAATCTGCAGTTCCTTGGGCTGTGGCTTACTGCTGGCAACCTCAAGCAGCTGGTTTCAGAAAACATTTGAGTTAATTTGAAGTGATATTGTGTATGAGCCAGCACCTGCCTAGAAGAAGCCAGACTTACATAGGGAATGCCAAAGAGGTTGAATTCCAGGATGCCGACGATGGAGCGGTGCAGGTCCTTCCACTGGGAGAAGTTGTCACCGAGCCAGTGCCCACCGTGCTTCCCACTGCCCACGAACGTGGAGCGGCTCAGCACAAACGCCCTCTTGCCAGTTGCCTGCTGGACAACACTGCAAAGAAATGCAACAAGATCATCACAAACAAGAATGGTAACCAGAACATCTTATAATCAACCTGAGCGCTCAGGCACAACTTTATCTGAAAGGGTATTATCTATGAAACAATTATTATTGTGGTCCCTACACACATGAAAATGTGGCTGGAAATGTGCAAATAAAAGGAAGATTTACACAGTGGCCAAAAAACAAACAAACAAACAAAAATAGATCTATCTGATTCTAACCAAACAATTTGTCTCAGGTATTTTTAATCTTCCTAAATAATAATTTCTGTTTAATTTATTCTCAGCAGTGTCTCAAAATGAAAATTCGAATCGTGTTTTTCTTTCTATATTTAATTAAGTGTCTGATGAGTTCCTAAAACACAACATAATATGTATCTTTTTCAACACAGGATTTATTTAGAGATTTGTATTGGTAAACAAAGTTCCAATAGCCAGGATTTAAAAGCATAAAAAACCCCAACAAAACGCAAAAACCAAAAAACCAAAACCACACCAAAATATTAAAATTATACCTAAACATCTTCTAAAAAATAAATAATCAATATAGAAAGCAAACCTGTAATCATTCAAAATGCCACCCCATCTTTGTAGTATTTTCTCTGGTCTCCTGTCTATTTTGATATATGAGGTTTCATTACAGAATTAGTGGTACAATGAATTTATCTTTGCTTTTTGAAAATAATATTGCTGCATCGCCAGAAAATCAAGAAATGTGCCTTACTAACAAATCAATTACAAAATTCCTCAGAAGAGGATCCTCTTCATACATAATTATAAATTGCAGAATTTTATATTGCAGGAACTCAAATTCAACTCTGCTTTAATATAATATGGCCAACACAATTTAGAATCTCTGGGAAATTCTAGCATGAAATATTAATCATGTTGTTCACCATCTACCTCTCTCTCCCTTTTCTTAATGAGATTTCATCAGGAGTTCTTTCACCCATATTCATAATGGCCTGGTGTTTGCTCTTGGGTCTGTAATGGCATAGAGATTTTAAAGTGCTTCAACACTTGCAAAAGCCCAACAGCTTTCACGGAAGACTGAATGTATTAACCTTAGGGGCCATATGCACCAAGAGGTGCAGTTCTTGAAACGTGAGGGACCTGCTGGTTCTGATTTGCAGGTGCACTGTTGGGCCAATAGCTGCACAATACTCTGTGTGCTTTGTATAAATGTTATTTTGGAGCCTTTCATGGATGTCTTGAGCAGGAGTGTTCTGGCTGTCTTTGGCTCCATTTGCAAGGTGCATTTACAGGTGCTAATGAGGGCAATATCAGATCAACTCAACTATGATACAGAGCTGCATAAACAATTTGTAACAAGTAATTTATTGAATAATTTCAGTCTTTCACGAGCCATTACAGAACAGGTCCTAATGTTGTCAAACGCATTTGTTGATATAAATTATTTACAGAATATCATGTGCAAATAACTCTTGACATTAAGCTATGCACAAACTGATTGCTGGTAGTTTATGTATTCAAATTCAAACCGTTTGACATAGGCCAGATGACACATTTCCTCTCCTCTGTCTCCTTAGAATAATTCTTAGAATTGTTTTTTTTTATATGATTATGAAGTTGTCATTCATTTTCATCCAATATCCTGCAATTGATGTTGGGTGCTAAATATTTCTGTCAATAATTTCATTTAATATATTCTTTGTGAAGAGTGACTGCAGAAAGAATATACAACCAGCCTTGAAAAGAAATATTTTTGAGAAACCCAAATGAATATTTACGAAAAATACTTCACCAAAGTTTCCCAGCTTTGCAGCAAAATCAGCTTCTGCATATACTTTTAGTTGTCTTCTCCACATTTGGCCAAGCAAAATAAGTTTGTTGGGAGGATCTCTTCAATGACTGGTGAATAGGGGCCCAAAAACCATGGTAAGAAGTCCGGGGCTCAAGGGCTTCCTGTTCTTTCTCTCAAAAGCAGAACTGTGCTTCAGCCAGGCACATAAGAGCTGGCCAACTACTTCTGGTTTTTCCCAGGGCTTCCCTTGCCCTGGACTTGGCATATAAAACAGAAATGCATCAACACCAGAATTAGCTCACTTAACCACGTCCCCTGGATGCTATCAGAATCCAGCTTCTGAAAATGAGTGCTAAATGCTGAAACAAGCCACAGATGGACCCCTGCTTTGGCTCTTCCATTGTGGTATTAAATTTCCCAGTGTTTTAGTTCAATCCCTGCTGGAAAAGGCATGATTTGCCCATTTCATTTAATCCAACAGCTAGCTTTCCACGGCAACAGGCTGCCTGTGTAAGCTGGTTCTGAGTGCTTCCCAGCTGCAAAATGAGCTTTACAGTAGCTGACAGCAGCTGTGCTGCAATGCAGCTCTAACCTCCTGAACCAACTGAGCCCCAAGCCAATTTGCAAAACACAGCCTGCCAGGAACCAGAGGCAGCTCCAGAAGCAGCCAGGGGACCTGTACAGTTGGATTCTCCACTGACAGTGACAGAAACTCCTCTACCACAGTAGTGAAGGGACAGATAAATACCCCTGACACCACACAAGGCTGCTTCTGCTGCAAACACTCATGAGAAGCCCTAACACAGCACGGGAGCATCTTGCTCTAGATAAACAAAAGCAGCAGCTGAAAACTTAGACCCTACACATACATCCTGTTCTAGCTGAGAAAAGTAAAATTAGAAAGGATTCCATTCCTTGTTCCTAGGTTCTACTTTCTTGAAACTTCTTACTAAAGGGCAAACAATAAAATGAAACACAGGTCTATTTAATATTAAATACTATTACAGATTTTTCCAGGTAACAGCAGTGGCTTTTAAAATGCATTTTAATCACCTGGAATCTGATTAGAAATATTTAGAAAACTTACTTGAAAGTTGGTTCTGTCTGTGACCAGCCAAAGAGAGAGTGTGTGTTGTAATGGTCTCCAAGGTAAGTCTTGGAGTCAGGACACAGTGTCTTTTCCGCCAGAGAACGATCGGAGATGCCTGAGAATGATAAAATCATTCTGTAAAATCATATACATCACAATTCAAATTTATTCACATTTATTCACATTTAGGGTGAAAACACCAAAATGTCTGGGAAGAAGAAAAGCTGAAGTGCTGGACCTGCACTGATTTGAGGTTAGCACATAGCCACAAATACTTGTTGGCAGACAGGCACGTGTCCTTGGAGAGGGGAAAGGACTGAGTAAACACTGATAATTAATTTCAAGTTCTATGCCCAATAATTCAAAACATCTGTATAGGTGCCTTGTATTTACCAAGTAATAATCAGAAAGAAAATTTCTGCTTTGTTGAATTAGGAATATATTATTTTGCACAATGAAAAGTTTAAGTTAACAGCACAAATATTGCATAGATGCTGCCTGGTCTTTGATCCCATATCAAAGAGATGCTGGCAAAGCCCATTTGGTGCAAAAAAAATTCCATTCTCTTCAGGTAATCACCATGAAAATGCCACACGTTGAGCGGGAATTGGGCAGGGCAGGTGTTTATATATATTGGGGGTTAGTTGGTTTCTTTCCTTTTGTTCCTTTTTGCTTAGGGAACTTTTCCCCATAAGTTGCTAGAAAGCGCTAACAACTTCGTACTTAAGAAAACAAAAGAAGCAGCCAAGCTCAGAGGAGGGGGGCATCTGGTTGCATTTCTCTTATCTGAGGGTTTCTCTCTAAGGGGCAGAGATACATCAGAATTGGGCAGGTAAAGGATGGGCTGGGGCAGCTGCTCACTCTTTCAGCGTCTCAAAATAAAAAAGTGAATTCTCAAAAATACTTTGTTTTCATGCTTAATTAAGTGCATGCACTATTGTAAATATTTCTCCATGAACAAGCAATCTCTCTGCCTAATCACACCTCCTGTATGGTTGCAGTTCATTATCACAATTTCTCTGTACCTGAAACTCCATTAGCCTCTCAATTCTGCTGTGCCACTACAGCTACAATGCTTGTTTGGATCTTTGGACACAAAGACATCAATGTGTGTGATCTACATCAGAAATCACTTAATTTATAGGCAATTTCCAAGTAACTTTGACCCATATGTCTTTGAAGAAGACTTTGAAAGCTTTGAAGTTTCTGAGGAAAGTCATACTTAATATGCCAGTGGCTCTTGATTATTAGCCCCATAAATTTAAGGTGGGATAGGAGAGAAAATGCTACGACATGAATCATAGATTCATGCTTCATTCTCATTCTGAGTATTTTGTATTCTGCCTCAGTAATACTGATTATTTTACAATTGCATATTAATCTTCAGTATAAAGTGTTTTATAGAAAATTGATTTGAAGGACATCTGGCTTTAGAAGTTCAAACCACGGTTATGTGTAATCATGGTTATAAAACTTAGATAAGGAGGTTGAAGGCTACACTGGCAAAAAGCCTGATGGTCTGAGACTGGGACTTGCACAAGTGAAATCACCTAAGACAATAGTGAGCTCCCAAAGCTCTGCTAACCCCAGGAAGGTCCTAATGTCTTACTGGACTAAACAGCTTAGGTCACCTCTCATACCTACGTAAGTCAAGGGCTTGGACAGCTAAGAACATGCACCTGTTCTATAAAGTGAAATAGAAAAGAAAGCCCTTAAACACTGGTTCCAAATAGATTCCCTACATGTTGGGATGTAATGCCTAGGGATCCTGGCTGCAGAAAGGAGACCAATACCAGGGTAGTCTCTGGGAAGATGTGTTGGTTCCACGTGTTGGGGAGTGGGGGGCACTCTCCCGTCTTTTTGTCTAGAGTCATCAAAGGTCCTGGGTGTAACCTGGCCAGCTCCATTGGAATGATATTGAGAAAAATTCTTTAAATTGACACATTAATAGAAAAACACTCAACCCCCAACAGAAGACCTTAGAGCAGCCTGGTCTGGTGTACCTGCCCATGGTAGCGGGCTGGAACAAGATGGTTTTGAAGGTCCCTTCTAACACAAACCCATCTGTGATTCCATGATATCATTCTAACACTGCGAGTCACAAGCAGAAGCAGGGGCATAAGTGCATGAGTCAAGTCAGAGAAACTGGGCTCAAAACACACCTATCTTCAGTATCTCTCAGAGTTCTTACATGTCACCTAGGTCTGAGTCCGTTCTACTGGTTCAGACTTCAATGCTAATCTGCACAAAGCTCAGCTGCATGGCTCAGAAGCCACTGCATGAGTTCACTCTCAGTCCTTTATTTGTGAAGAGCTCTGCTCTTCTGTCTAGTTTGCCCAAGGTCTCACATCTTTTCTGCAGCTCTGAAGACTAACAAAAAATGAGGGTAGTTTAAGGCAAAGATGGAAATTCTCATCAGTTCCTGGGCTTTGACCCCCACAAGGTCAGTATGCAGTGGTTACCCCACAAAGAGAGCAAACACAAAAATCATCATTAAAAGCTCTGCTTCTGCTTTCAAAAATTTACAATCTCTTTCTAATATTTTGTCATGCTTTTGTTGTGTTTATATTTCTCTTATATTCAAAGTAAAAAAAAAAAATTGCAGTTTAATAAAGAAAATTTAGATTTGTCATGAGACTACAAGAGCCTGAAGGGGAAAAGGGGGCATTTCCTATACTCCACTGCCAGTACTCCAACTCTCATGTACTATCTTCCTGCTGCATATTAACATTGCTCAGGCAGCTGGGCTGTCCTAGGGAAATGTTGGCTGGATTAACTGCCACACCACTGGCAATAATCATAGGTACTCATGGCTTCCAGGGAAGAATGAGCATATCATTAACTCAGCTACTGGAAGAGATTTTCCCTTTCCTGTAAGTCTCCCATAGGCTTAGACATTTTAAAACTTATTTTTAGCCCATTTCTAGTAACACAGTGAAAATTTCTTTCCTAAGAGAAAGGAAATGTATTGAGCTAAGGCACCAGGCAGATACCACCTCCCTTGTCATAGTTTGTGAGAAGGCAGAAACTGTCCATCTCTGAGACTAGCAGTGGCAGGGCAGAAGGGTTGCTCCATAAGTCTGTAGCTGAATTACAGAATATATATCTTGCCCTTTTTCTGATATGGACCAGTAGCTCAGAGAATGGCAGGAAAGGTCCTTTTCCTGGTCCTGTTAGAGACAGAACCTCGGACAGAGGAAAGTGATTGCTTTTAATACTCCACCAAAGCTGAGCCACTGGAGTCCTGAACAAATATGTAACTGAACATCCAGAACAGGCAGGGAAAGATGGAAAATGAGAGAATGGATTTTTTTCCCCCTAAAATATAACCTATCCAGGTTTAAAACAAAACAAACAAGAAAACCAAAGAAACAAACAAAAAAACCCCCAATGAAATAATAATATTAATATTATTATAAAATATATTATATAAAATATAAATAAATCATAATATTAATAAATAATTCATGGCAATGAAATTATACTATTATACTTACTAGGAGTGTAAGGAGGGTAATTGATTTCATTATCAGCACATCCAGGAATCTGGCCTCTCATGAAATTGGATGGTTCGTTCATATCCTTTAATAAAGAGAGTAAGACACGTGAAAATCTTCATTTTCTTTTTTTTTAAAGAAGGGAGGGCAGATATAATGAGACATACAATCCAGATCCCATCGTAGTCAAGGACATCCTTAAGCTCCAGACACAGCTGGGCCCACCATTCCGCTGTCCTGGGGTTGGTGTAGTCAGGAAACACAGAATCGCCAGGAGGCCAGGCCTAGGGGTTACATATGGAAATCCTGGTTATTTTCTCATTTCTATTACACTGCTGCTTTATTGTTTTGAAGCAGCACTAGACAAAATGCACCACAAAATTAAAAAACCCACCTGCCCAACAGCAGGAGTCACGCCATCAGAGTTGTTCACCCACACTCCCATTTCCTGGCCGAGTTCATAAGCTCTGTAAGTGCCTGGCTCCTCATCCTTGGTTATGAAAGGGTCCTGAAACAGAAATTACACCTCCTTCATTGAAATCCCAGAGGTAACAATTACTCTTCTATTTGTAGATTTTAGAAAAATTTGGATTATATTCTTAATGCTGATTGCAAAAATATTGGAAGAAAACAGCATTAAAATTGAATAAGAGTTGAGAGCACATAATAATTTAGGAAAAGACATTAAGGATATGTCACGAGTATTTCTTGTGTAAGGCAAAAGCAATGTGAAATTACTAAATACCCTCATGTTTATTTTTTATGAGACTTTCTATGTTCAAATTATTTCAGAGAGGCACTAGATTTTACTCCCCCCACCAAGGTCTCTGCTGTGGCTGGGTGCTATGCTGGGCAGTCCTACACTGAGCACCTCTGGGTTTCCTCCAAGGCAATCCTTATTCCAGCTGCCTCAGCATCAACAGCTCAATGCTGGAATAACTAAAACTTTTCAAGGGTCTTGAAGTTGGGCACATCCAACCTCAAAAGGGCCCTGTTGGCTCTCCATTCCAAACCAACGTTGGACAAGGATGTTTTATGCCAGTCTGATGCAGAGTAACCCAACTCACACTTGCCTGTGAGACCTTACACCTCTGTTCTCCCCAGACTCCAAGACCACAGCATTTCACACCCCACAGCTTGTCCTTCCTGCCCCTTTCCACTGCTTGGGGCAGTCACCACCTCCCACTGCTGCCAGGGATACTGACACCAACAACTTCCCTGCCTCAGGATGACCACCAGTAGCCACCAAGCTGATCCAAAGCCAGCCTGATCAGCTCCTCGGGATGATAGAGACCCACCCTCCATGCTGGAAAGTAATACAGTTAGGAATACTTTGAGATGCCAGTGAATGAAGAAGTTCTCTGCAACTCTGCCCAGCAGTCAGCTGCAACCAAAAGGAGGTAATCACACTTTGCAATACATCCCTAATTGGAAGCAACTATCTTCTTTGTGGTTTTTAGAACAGATAAAGACTGCAGCCATTTTAGAAGGGAATTCTTTACTTTCTCCTTAGAAAGTCTTACTTCCTCAGGTTCTGCTTTAGGCAAAACCTTTCAGTTATGAAACACAATGGAGAAAAAAACCATTGAAACAATTCTTCCACTCAGTTATAGCCTGTGCAATCATTTAAGTGAACTTTAATCAAAATATGATAGAAATCTAACTAATAAATGTCTTAAGAAGAAAAAATATCAGACCCCAAATGGTAAGTTGCTTTAAAGGCTTGTTTTAAATCTCATTTAAAAATCCTGAATTAATTGCCTGATTTACTTGTGAGCCCTCTCATAAGTGGTGAGGGAAGTATATTTTTCCATGCCTCAACAAGAGCTACAGCTAAATCCCTACTTTAGGTGCAAAATTCTGTTTAACTTCATCAAGTTCTGGTGTCGCCTCTATAAGGACTATAACTGTCCATTACATTTTTAACTTCTACCATAGTCCAACTTTGCAAAAGAGAAAACTGTCCATCTGCAATAATTATCTTATAATTGTGGTAAAGATGTCTCCTCAAGGGACTTGAAGGCTAGAAGAAGTCAGCTTAATTAGCTACTCCTAATCCAAACATATAGTTTTCTTCAGCTGAAAGGTTGTTCCAGGGCATAAATCTAATACATTATGCAGGTTTAGTACTGCCCTAAAGAAAACAAAACCTCTCTGTGCATGCAGGGGTTGTTTGTGGGGAGGGAGCTTCATGCCTGTTAAATCTTCACTCATCTTTTTAGCATTTTGGGGAGGAAGTGCTGAGCATCCTTAACACTAGCTGACTGCCTAAAGACCTGGGAACACCCAGCATGTACCCAGACTGATGCACTTCCACCTGTGGCCCCACCCCAAACATATATTTTGATGCACATCCATAAAAACTAATCTCTTGAAATTTTTGTCTCTACGGCTCACAAAATTTGACTTAAAAATGGTAAAGATATTGAGCATCATTTTGAATCATGAGCATGTTGCTCTTGACTTCTATGTATTTCATCACTTATGTCATTCCTAGCTGTTTCTATTTTTAGTATGATTTAGTAGATGGTATAAAAGGTCTTTCATTAAAGAACCTCTTTAGTAAAAATGTTTATAATTTTTCAATGTAGTCATTGTTGCTTTAGAACTTCTTTATTTCTAAAGAATACATTTGTTCTGACACAGCTGAAAGGACAGACTGGCTCAGCTTTTGTTCTTTTTTCACAAGCTTGGTTAAAGAACTAGAGCAGAAGACAGGCCTTAGTTACAGGTTAGTGGAAGGATGAAAGAAAGGCTTCCTACCTGGATTCCCATTAGCTCACTGTATGAATTAGGAGTAGCTAAGTTCCTTGTATCTGTCTAACAGCTGAATTTATATAGCAACACCTCCCTGCACTGCTGCAGAATGTGCTATCTGAGAAAAGGGCGTTAAAAATGTTGTTGAAGTTAAACTCATAAGGAAGAAGATAATGTAGCTCACCCACTAAACCAGGACTGCTTACCTGTAGCTTCACACCCAGTAGCAAGTGCAAAACAACTGGAGACATCCCAACATTGATGAAAAAGAGATGACTACCATGTATTTACTGAAAGGCAGGAGTGCATAGGAAGAACTATCCCAAACTCCTGGTATTTTGCTCCTATATTAATGTTTTGCAAACTATTTTTAGATAAACCAATAAATAGGCATATGGTATTTGATGTTACAGCTCTAAGAGATTGGATCATTTTAGAGCAGTATTGAGGTTACAGAGAGCCTAAACTGCCCAAGAAGATCAATCAGTCCTGACAGTACATGTGATCACTACTGCTTAGTTATTTAAAATTATGTATCCAGTTAATTTGGGTCTATTTTTGTCTTAAAGTTTCTCTCCATCAAAGTGACTTAGTAATCTGTTGCTATTTAAATGCTATGCCTTGAATATTCAGTGATGGAAACTGATTTCACTGCTGCAACCCTGAGCTTCTCAGAATGGAACCTTCAGGAGAAGGTATCTTTAGGGACAATTGCTAGCAAGCAGCATTCACTGTATAGACTGCTGCTTCCATTATCAATATGTAATTGATCACTTGGGCGCCTGGTTTTGTTTGAGATTCCTCATAGTTAATCGAATGATAGTACACCAAAGCAAAGATTAGGCAAATAATAAAAGGTACTTTTAAAGAAACTATCAGAAAACTCCCAACTAAAAAGAAGACACTGATATAGTTATCTGTGGTGCTGACTAGTCTACCATCCTCTGTCATATTTCAAATTTCACAACAAACTGTGAGGAAAAAATAAGGATGGGGGGAGGCACTTCTGCCTTTATCTGTTTAACAACATAATGTGATTTTTAGATGAGGAAACTGCAGTAGCTCTTGCTTATCTTGACTCCAGATACACCAGCACAAGTGAAAGAGGAACTGTACCACAATTCAGGACTCTGCTGCTCAGTCTCTCTCTCCACAAGCCTTTGACAAGGCCCCCAGGGCAAGAAGAGGAACATGGCCCTTATTTTAAATAGGACTGGATCGACTTAGGGTCCAAATATTGGTGACTTGTCCATCATGATTCAGCTGGATTAACTGAACCCTCTTCTTAGAAGCATGGGCTGTCAATATAGGTAAATGTGTTTGTTTAGCCTAGCAGAGAAAGGCTGAGGGAAAATACACTTATTTGAATCAGTGCCTTAAGAAAGAAAATAGAAGGGTGAGAGACTGGCAATTGGAGGTAAGGACAGTAGTACCCTAATGAATAATATAAACTCACCATTTAGGTAGAAAACAGATGGCAAAACTGTAGTTACAGCAAAAAGTCCTGAGAGGAGCTCTGTGGGATTGTCTCCTCCTCCTTCCCCTGTGGCTGCTGGGCCAGCTCAGCCTGAGCCATGCCTGATGCATCTGTTGGGCCAGTTCACAGCACCCACCTGGGAGGGATCCTGGCCCCAGCAGCTGTCTGTTGTCCAGCTCATCTTGCAGACAGCCAGCTTTACCCTAATGTTTGCCTTGAATCTGTCGTGCTGCCATTTAAAATGCTTTTCTTCTATCCTGTCCCCAGTAGTTATGGAGAACAAATTGCAGCCTGCTCTGGGGAGTGCAGCCCTCCTACTGCTAACCTGCTGGGGGACCCTGGAGAGCAAGATCTTGTGAATTTATCAATGGATTTTATTTAATTTCTTAATTTTTTTTCATCTTTACTTAAATTTCAATTAAATTGGTCTCCAGTTTCCTTGCCACCATTGGTGTTCACTCAGCTACTGTGACAATCATTTTGGCACAAAGACATGTACGACAAAGTGCTGAAAAGAAACAGCAAATTTTGTTGGAAACATTTACTGGGGAAGATGGAAAACTCCAATTTTCACTTGTATCCAAATTAATTCATTTGGCCATGTGCCAATTTTTGTTAGAGGTTCAACATACATTTTGCATACAGGTAATCATCCCTAACATTAACTTAAGATAAAAAGTAAGGAAACTTGAATTGTAGTTAGTATCTTCCAGAGTGATTAGGAATAAGTTTTTTTTCCACTATTCAGCTATTTTTATATGTGTATTAAATTAATTTGTTCATTTCAGGGAAAGAATCACAGGGAAAGAAAGCAATCCTATGTCAACTCAGACAAAATTTCTCATAACTGAGTGAGGAAAAAGTGATAGAGAATTAATGTTTTGGTATAGAGATGATACTGGTACAGAGATATCAAAGAAAGACAACACTTTTAAAAATCAAATCTGTGAGAAATTGTTCTTCAGCTCTTCTCAACACATGAGAAAATGGAAAATCTGCTACATTAGTATACATGGGTTAGCACCTAGGTACTGCTATGAAAACTATGCTATGAATAGTTCTTATATGTGGAGAAATAGTTAGCAACATTGTTAGTTTACCAGAATCACAACATTGTGCTTTCCATCCTTCTTCAACTCCTTCATGAACTCTGGCAGACCAGCAAAATTCACTTTATCATAGGTAAAGTCCAGGCGACGTTCCATGTAGTCAATATCATAATGTTGGACATCCTAAACATTTTTAAAATAAAAAATTACATTAATACTTCTCAGGCAGGGAAGACATGGATCTGTTGGAGCAAGTCTAGAGAAGGGCCACAAAAATGATCAGAAAGGCTGGAGCACCTCTGCTATGAGGACAGGCTGAGACAGACAGGGCTGTTCAGCCTGGAGAAGAGAAGGCTCCAGGGAGAACATCCTGAAGCCTTTAAATACCTAGAGGGGGCTTGTAAGAAAGTTGGAGTCAGACTTTTTGGTACGGTCTGTAACAACAGGACAAGGGGTGATGGTTGTGAGCTAAAGGAGGGTAGATTCAGACTAGATATATAAGAAAGGAATTTTTTACAATGGTTGCACAGGTAGATGGTGAATGCCCTATCCCTAGAAACGTTCAAGATTAAGTTGGATGGGACTCTGAGGAACCTGATTTAGTTGAAGATGCTCCTGCTCATTGCAGGGGAGTTGGATTAGGTGGCTTTTAATGGTTTCTTCAAACTCCAACTATTCTATGATTCTATGACTGAAGTATTTGATACAGAAATCAGAATGAATGCAACTGTATTTCTAAAAGACAACTAACGTGTGTAATGAAACCTAAGAGATTGTAATTGTAATTCTAGCAGTGGACTACAAGAAAATGTAGAAGCAGTGATCTGCATCAGAAGTTTGCTTTTCATTATTTGTTTTTAAAATGCTAGCACCTCATATTGCATAACAACAAATCCACACCAGAATTGCTTGCTATGCAGCCAAGAGCAGCACTTAAAAATCTTGTTCACTTTAAAAGAACACTTTAAATGTTCTTTTAAGCATTATGAAGATATTACATGCAAATCCATTACCTAAGATTATGAGTGTCCTTTTATTCTACAATTCTCTCTGTAAGATAATTCTTTTTCCTCCATTATAATTTTATTCAGCTCACTTCAGAGTGAAAGTGAAAAATTCATACTTACATATGGGATGTCGTAGTGCTTCATGCGAGCGACAGTTTCCTTTAAGACATCAAGGCTGTTGTAGCCCCAGCGGGAGAGCTGGAATCCCAGAGACCAGTAGGCTGGCATGTGTGGGCGTCCAATGGCCTGCAGCAGGCATGAGGAACACAGAAACACAAGGGGTGACAGCAAAAGAAGTTATTCTGAAAAACCAGTTATTTTGAAACAACTTCCAGATTGTTTAAGGCACAAAGCCCAGGGCACAGGCACCACACCCCTATTAAATACTAATTCCTGTCTCCAAGTGGCTCTCAGCACAGCATGGTTGGCACTTCTCCTGGTGGATCCTTGCCCTTCACAGAGACTCAAACAAGACCAACACTGAGCATCTCTTCTAAGAACACCCTGGTGGAAGTCACGGTGTATAAAAGCTAGGCTAATGTTAAATGTGGTCTCAGCCTCTGCACAGCAGCATGTGCCCTCATTTACAGGGCACATGCCAGCAGAAATCCAGCATGGATGGATCCTCATGCCCCCTGATCCAAGTCCACAAACCCCTTGGTCAACAGAAGGAACATCTCCAACGACACACAGCAACACAAGCTTTACAAATTTCTCCTGCCACGTCCAGCTGAACTAACTTATCAAGAGTCTGATGTTTATTTGAGCTCTCTGAAGTTTTAATCATATTTACACACCAATCTGATTAAAATCAGTTTCTTATGGCTGACTACTGTTATTGCTGGCCCACAGCCTTGTGTTGCCAGGCACCAACAATCCTCTTCGAGGCCAGAGTTACTGTTTGGTCCTGAAATTCTCAACTGAAACACAAGGTAATGAGTTAAATATGATTTTATAAATATTTGATTTCCACTGTCTGAATGTAATCCATCTGTAAATGGCATGAGAAAACTCAATTGAGAGCACAGGGAAGCAAGGCATCCCGCTCTGCTTCCCCTGGTGAGAGCTGCTGTGGTAACCTGGGTGAGCAGTGGACAATCACGATGTGTCTGTTCTACAAATAAGCTGAAATCTGGCTTTGTCTCATTAGTACACACCAGTGTTTTCTGGGGGACATCTCCTGAAATCCTTACTTCAGTTAAACCCAATGAAACTAACCTTTGATTTGTATTTCTAACACCTTTGCAGACAATACATGAAAATCTAGTTGCTAGTAAGCGCCCATGACTTAGTAATCAGCTTCAGCTACTGTCCCCCTTTGGCTAAATAATGATTCCTCCCTTATTTCCTTGTGGATCTCCATAGTTAGGAGTTATAATTATGCTAAGAAGTGAAAAACAACAAAACTTGTATATTGGCAGCTAAACTTCATCTACTTTAAATAAATAAAACAAGACACTTCTGGCACTCTGTGTCTGTTGCATTGCCAAGCTCTCTGGAGATGCATTTTACAAAGGCACACCTTCCTATGGGATTTTCTCTAGGAAGAGCCTGGCCTGGGAAAGCAAGGCTGAACTTGAAATTGCTCTAAAATACATCACGTACTAGAGCATCAGTACACAGATGTACAAACTGCATCAGACAGAAAACCACATGTGGGAGAGAGGAAGAGAACAGCTGAGGATGTTTTTAATGCCCCTGAGCTGGGAAACACACTGGGTAAATTGCTTCCAAACAAGAAAGGCTTGGGAACACACAGTCAAACATTACAAATTTGGTTACAGTGTGCTTTCACTTGCTGGGATGCTGCTGTTTCACATAAGCAAAGCCATAAGGAGGCCATAACCCCTGGTGAAGTTAATGCCTTGGGTGTCTCCAGGAGCAGCACTCTGGCTGATCAACACAGCTGCCCTGTACATCTGCTGCTTGTCCTGTTCCACCAGGCTTAACTTTCCTGATCCTCCTCAGCACCTACTTCTCCATTTCAGCTGGAGGCTGGGCTCTTCAGAAGTGAGAGCAGCTCTCAGCAGCATGTCCCAGCCACACAGGCACTCAGCTTCCCCTGCACACTGCTGTGCCCTTGCCAGGGCAAGCCCTGAACAGACAATGTAGGGGGAGGCTGATGGGCAGACACATGCCATAGCTACCCTGGTGCTATCCCATCTCCTTGCACATGTCATCAGATTTTTTCCAGCATGTGTGGACACACCTGACCACACAGCCCACCTTTCAAGCTCTGCTGGGGTTTTCCCTGGAGAGCTGAATGAGGTGTGATGGCTCAGGACAATCTCCCAGGCAACTTGTGAGTCAGCACCAAGGTGTCCAACACAGCATGGCAAGCATCAGGGCAAGAAGACTTCTGTCACATCCACGCTCACCATGTCAAGGATAAATTCATCTGAGGAGGCAGCAGAGCTTGTTTTAGACCAGCAAAGGCTGCAGGATGAGCTTTGTGAACCTACCCTTTTGTGCTCCTAAAGCAGATGCATATAAAGCCCTTGCTTTCTGTACTGTAAACAGAGAATGACCTCTAGAAACAAGGTTAAAAAAACAGACCAAAACAAAAGAACTCCCTAATGAAATAAAACGCTTTGTGCACAGGCTTCTGATCTTGGACAAGAGAAATAGGGAAAACTGGCTGATAAATATTAATCCTGCAGCTAAATGCAGAGCCCTGTGCCCTGGCAGGATGTCTGCATGGCATCTGCTGCCTCTTCCCAAGCAGGCTGGGAAATGGGAAAGGGGTGACCAGCCTGGGCAGCGGCAGTGGGAGCTGCTGGGCAGCTCTGCTCTGGGTCCTGTGATACCCTGGGTCACTCCTGGCTGGAGGACAGTCAGTCTGGGACATTGCCAATGCAATGCATTTCAAGAGCTGGATGGGGATTGGCTTCTTCCACCTATCAAGCATCCAGGTGAACAGTGGGGCTGCAGGTGGAGCTGTGGCCACTGGTGTGTCAGTCAGAGCCCTTCCAAAAGAGCATGTCCCCAGCACCGGGGTTTGCTGAGGTTCCCCTGCTCACCTTATGGGATGGTGCTGTGTCACTGTGGACCACAGAGTGAGACAGTATTTTGTGACAGCATCCCTTGAGGAGCTTGGGATTACAGCTGAACCAACAGAAAAATATCTACATTGCAAGGAAGATATTAAGTTTTTAAAGCAATTAGTTCTCCAGGTTCACCAGGCTGGTGCATCTATGGTGAGTTTAATTGAAACCAGCAGAACATTTGAAGAGAAAGGATGAAAACAGGGCAGCTGGGAAAACAAATGTTCTTTTTTTCTAATTATGCTGTGGACTCTCTCTAATGGATCCCCCTGAAGCTTCCTGATAAAGTAACTGACATATGGTACCCACTCACAGATGGATCAGCAGAGGCAGGAATGTAATTTTGCAAACCTGAAAACTCAAGTTGGATTTGATATATATTTAGGATCTAGTTAATTCATATAGTTGCATTCTGCATACAAATCATCAGAAAGTGCAGCAGCCAGAGAAAGCCTGCTTGGCAAAACTGACTCCTATAGAATCAGAAAAGGTAGATGGGGTATGGCAGGGGAACTGAGGGAGCAAAATGCAGAAACAGCAAACATATGGGGTATCCAAAATGAGGGGGAGGAAAAGTGCAAAGATATGGTAGTGCAGAAACAGTAAAAAAAAAAAAATCCTATTTTCTGTTCCAGAATTCTTCCTGCACTTGCTTCTTAAATATCTCCTGGTGTTTAATAAATTCACTGTTAATTTTTCCATGTTTACCTAACTTGGCAGTATGGGGTTTTTTTTCCAGTTTTTTTCAGAGCCACCTGAGAGCTGATGTATCAAGGAGGTACCCTGGAAGCACTTTGTGATAAGATTAAAGTTCAGTGGAACTTCAGTGGAAACAAGTATATCTAACAGATATAACCCGTGTCTAGGGAACAGGTGATCTGTATTCATTTTCCCTGTGTTGGATTATTGGACAAATAATATTATTAATATGAGCATCAATGATATGAACTAGGTTATAAATTCTATACAGTAAATAAGGATCCTATTCTGTTAACACTATGACCAAAGACTTTGATGAGAGAGACTCAGCTGCAGAGTTTTCCCTATATATCACAGGGGCTGGAGAGAGGTACTTTCTTCTGTGCTCACAAAAGGAGTTGAGATGTCCAGCAATGCAAATTGCTAATCTTACCCCCTAATGAGCCACAATCACAAAATGATTTCTGAAGCTTGATATTTGCTCCAACTCCCTTTCTTCAAAGAGGACATATAGGAGGAAACCATAAAACCCAAGTGGTTTGGTGTTTCTATATAGTTATACAGTGGCTAAATTCCACAGGTGCTCCTATGGCCCATGGATCTGTACCCAGCTCATCTATGAGTAAGGCAAGCAGCTGAGTGCTGTGGGCACCTAGTCAGTTAGAGGGTAACCTTCACTCACAGTCTATTAACAGAAGCTAGGATTTGATTTATGAGAGCAATAAGAAAGGCCTGCAGCTGCTGAACCATAAAGAAGATGCTTACAACCTCAGGAATATAAAGAAAATCAAGGATTTTCAATGCCAAGGTCTTCAAATCTTGTTTTTTCCTGCACAAAACAATTATCAGCTGTTTATTCCTTCTTGGGGAATTCAGCTGGTAGACTGTCACTGAATTATCTGTGATAAAATCTATGTGCAAGCAGGTTCCCCATGCTACCTCTCCAGTAGGAGAGTGGACTAGAGACCTCTGAGGTCCCTTACACCTGTAACTCACTCACACTTCTGTAAGTAAGAAACAAACCAGCAATTTTCTCTCCAAACAGAATTAGGAGACTTACAGTATGCTGACTTACAGCTTGGATAATTGCTCACTTACAACTGGATAATTTGTGATAAAATAACAAATCCATGGTTGTCGGGAATGAGGAAATAGGAAAACCTTATAAATATGAGTGCTTAGTGAAAGATTTTGAAACCATAAGTGAAATAGAAATGATAGCAGTTTTTGACTGTGGGGCTGAGAGCAACAAAGTGAATGTTTGAGGCCTCTTCCCTTTGTTTAGGTAATGCCAAATGCCACAAATACCAAAGAGCCAGCAGACATCCTGTTCCAAATATGTCAGAAAAGGTTTAGAGATAAGGTTTATAGATAAGAAAGCAATAAAACATGGTAATATAGCAATTCCTATAGGTTGCATGCAAATATTAGGAAATTTGTATTTTGTAGTAGATTGGCTAGTGGAAATTAGAATATTCATAGAAGAAGACTTATTGTAAACGGGAAAATCGCTCTCTGTTATTCTCTCTCTCTTACTCTCTCTCTCTCATACCTCTCTCAGTCCTGCTCTGAGTTGTGGCTGGCAGCTCTTAGCAGGACCCGGTATACCCAGGCTCTTACAATAAACTACAAATTTCAAGCCCAGAATATAGAGAGCTCCTGAGTTTGCCCTGATGACCGTCCCTCCAACCATAATTCTCACAGATTGGCGCCCAATATGGGGCTCAAACCCACGACCCTGACATTAAGAGTCTCATGCTCTACCGACTGAGCTAGCCCAAGAGCTGTTAAATATCTGGTTTTTGAACCCTAACATTCCTGAGTGTCTTGTTATGGAGTTTGTACACTACTGCTATGCATTGTTGGTCTGTTCTTGGAAGGCCACCAGTGGTCTTGGTAATGTTGGCCTGGTATTAGGTGTGACTGCAGAGCCTCACCCATCTCAGGTCAGTGCCTGAACTCTTTAGCTTGTTACTGCTTTTTCTCACCCTCCTGCAAGCTGAGGTGTTTGCTATTAAAAGTGAGATTTGTGTTACATAACTGTTCTGCAGTAGGAGAAAAATGTGATCACTGTCATATGTAGAGAGCTGTACAGGACAATCTTAGATGTCTTAGCTGTGGCAGGAGTAATGCCCACACAGCTGGGCTCAGGGACAGGAGGGAGCAGAAGAATCCGGCTGGAGGCTCCTCCTTCCCATAGGACCATGCCCATTACATCCCCTCTAGCTGCTGCCCCTGCTGTAGCACTCTGGTGCCACTGGCAGGATGCATCCTACAGCTCACCGCTGCTCTATGCAGCACACAGCAGAGGGACAGAGGTACCAGCATTTACATCTGCTCCCTTCTCACACCTTGCCTCACTCTTGGAGCCCATTTAAAGCAGATTATCCTTGGCCAGGCTGGCATCCAGGGCCACCACAGCTTTTGCTGTTACCTGTCCTCACACCAAGGATGCAAAAAGGGTGGTGGCTCTTGGCAGGGCAGATCAGCCCTGATCACCACACAGAGAGGGAGTCAAGAGCCCTGCTCTTGGCACAGCCTAGACCCAGCAGCTCTGGCCAAGAGTCCATGGCCCACCCTGGGTGCCGGTGACAACCTGGAGAGGTGTGTGGGAAACCTTGCATGCTCCAGAGGCCAAATAAAGAGCTTTGTTACAAAGCTGTCCTAACTCATGGTTTAGGGGGAGCCACGTGAAAGCACAGAGCAGAGCTAAGTTCCTAAACCTGTCAGAAACAAAACAGAAACAAGCATAGCAGGAGCAGAGAGGTGGCTCAGATACTGAAGTGGCACTGAGGGCAATGGCTGAAAACATTTGAGAAAGGTATAAAGCACTTTCCTCTGGAAACAGCTCCCTTGTTAGCTGTGCACCTGCTGGCACCTGGCCACCCTGCCACACCAGTGGAGCCATCCTGGAGAGATAAAATGAGTGGTCCCTGCAGAAAGCAGTGACTGGGGCAGATGCTTGCTCAGGAGGGAGGCAGGCTCTGTTCCACCCAGCTCTGCAGCAGTGCAACCTGGTCCCACCAGGGCACCCTGCAGCCAGGAGCTCCCAAAACACCAATTCCCAGAGGAGACCTCTGCAAACAGCTGAGAGAGCCCAGCCATGCTGCTGAGCAGCACCTCGCAGACATCAGTCCCACTTCTCCTCTCTACCCCTTCTCTATCCCCACAGCATGACAATGACTGCACAGGGAAAATCCTCTCAGTGTGACAGAAAAAACAATTGAAAAATAAAGTCTTTTCTGTCTCCTTCACCTTCCCACATATCTTGTACATAAAAGCCGAATTATTACCCCAGAGAATAATAATATGGTAATTGTAACATTTTTGACCTTGGAATTTCAGGATGTTTACTGAAGAAGTTATTATTTCACATTGAAATTACTAACATGCATTCTTTAAGATTCCCTAGAGGGTTGAGCACAAGTTCAAAGAATACAGAACAGGCTTTTTTTTTGTCCTGGTATGTGACATGTCTCATTAGGAAACGCCCACTGCTCTCTTTTACCTTGATTTCTTTGCTCCAGCTCCATTTCCAGAGACAGGGGTGGAAAGTGAGCTGCCACTACCCATCAGCTGGGGAGTGAGAACTCTCTCATTTTATTTTCAGATGCTGACCACCTGCTAAGCCACAGAAATGCTGCCTTCAAACACCAGTAAGAGACTTTGAAAAGGAACAGGCATGGCTTTAATTTCCATCATACTGCTGCACTAATTCCCTTCAAATGGGGATCAAAGCTCCAGCCTGGGGGCAAGATGCTGTACTTTTTGCCCCTCTGGTTATATTACCCATGTGTAAGTTAAAAGCCCAGTTTGCTTGCTGGTCTGTGGCACTGGCATCAGAGAAGGCGTGTGCTGGTTTTGGCTGGGATAGAGTTTATTTTCTTTATAGTAACTGGTATGGGCTGTATTTTGGATTTGTGCTGAAAATAGTGATGATAATTCAGGGATATATTTGATTTTGCTGAGAGCTTACATAGAGTCAAGGCCTTCTTTGCCCCTTACTCCACAACACCAGTGAGGAGGCTGGGGGTACACAAGGAGTTTGGGAGGGGACACAGCCAGGAGAGCTGAGCCCAGCTGACCCAAGGGATGACCCATATCGAATGATTCATACTTGGCACATAAATCTGGGGGAAGAGGAAGGGAGAGCAGGATATTCGGAGTGATGGCATTTGTCTTCCCCAATAATTGTCACATGTTCAGCCATTCCCCCGATTCCTGGGGGTGGCTAAACACCCTCCTGCTGCTGAGAACTGGTGAATGAATTCCTTATTTTGCCTTGCTTGCATGCACAGCTTTGCTTTACCCATTAAACTGTCTTTATCTCAACCCACGAATTTTCTCACTTTTACCCTTTGGATTCTCTCCCCCATCCCACTGAGTGAGTTGCTATTTGGGGCTGAGTTGCCAGCTGGAGTTAAACTATGACAGACAGCTGGTAGGGTTGATGTGCAGAGGGAGCTGGAAACCTCCAAGCAACAGAGCAGTTGCTCCTGCTCCAGGACATGGAGGAGCACTATCAGCCTCTCACTTGTCTGGGAGGTAGCACCTGAACCTCTCCTTGGAAAAGGAAGATCTAGCAGAGCCCACCACCCCAGAGAAGGTCCAGCCTTCCCAAAACAGCATCATGAACAAGTCTTATCCCTTCCTTCACCTAACCAGAACCCAGAAATACTTGCCTTCTGGGCTAAATCGTCTTTTTCCCTCACTCTAAACCACAATATTTCTGTTCTCATACAGGCACTTTAAAAGAAGGCAAATAGTATAGGGAGGCTTTAAAAAAGCCAAGAAAGACAAAATGTTTGCTAATGATCAGAGCTCAGGCCCCTTTAAGGGGCGGCACATCTCTCTGTGAGCTCTGAGTGCCTGGCTTTGGGATGCCCTACCCTGTTCAGCCTTCCAGCTGCAGCCTAATCCTCAGGGTCTGCACAGTGACCCCCTTCTCACAGTAACATGCTTAATCCAGCTTTACTCCACACTCTAGGTTTGACACTGATTTCTTTATGCATACAGCTTGGGTCTCAGGTGGCAGCTGAAGCACCATTTGGTGACCAGGAAAAACATGTTATCTGTTTTGTCTGCACAGTCCTCACTAGATAAGAATTGCATGTACACTTCCAAAACAGCCATCTGCATGTGTACTCTCAATTCTCTGGAAAACATTGGGCAATTGGATAGCAAGTAGTTACACTCTGTGAGACAGCAATAAATGCATTTTTATACAATGCATTTATATGGATTTATACTCCAATGCAATTATATGGGTTTCAATAGTGAAAAACAGCCTGATGGCTTAAAAATTGGCAAGAGATTTCAGTTTCAAGCCAAATAAAGGCTTGAAGACTTTAAAGTCCATTCAATATCTCTGAAATCCAGCATATGTGAAGTTCCCAAGCATTCCCATCTGTGCTCTCCCTAGTTTTTTTTCTTGGCCTGCAGTGTCAAAATGCAGTCATGTCATACAGCAAAGACTATAAAACTGTGATGGCCCAGAGAGGAGTAAGCTTAGACAGATTTCTTTCTAATCATCTCTCTAGTGCACTCCTGCATCCCATCCTGGCATATTGCAGGAAAGGCTAGAGATGTGCACTGAACAGCCTGTGACACTCAGACAGACTGTTCACAGATGCTCGAGCATACTCCAGTTTTCCCATGGATCTGAAGCTGCAGCTTTGTATGAATGGCTCAGGACAAAGCTCTGGCTGCACTACCCTATGACAGCACCAGATGCTGGCAGGACTCTGTTACAAGGCACTGCTCCACGTGCATTTTCTACTAACCTCAGTGTATTGCTGAACCACGCTTTCAGGAGTCGGTCCCATGAAGAGATAGAAGTCGAGGATCCCTCCAATAGTGCGGAAAGTTAAGGATGGGTTTGGAGACAGAGTAACATCTAAAAGGGGGAAAAAATTGGTCCTCAGTACAAACCATCTCTGCACTATACTATATATGAGTCTGAGACTCAACATTAGGAGGGATTTCTTTACTGAGGGTGGGTAAATGCTGGAACAGGCTTCCTAGGGATGTTGTTGATGCCCCAAGCCTGCCATTGTTTAAGAGGCATTTGGACAATGCCTTAACAACATGTTTAGCTTTTGGTCAGCCTTGAAGTTTTCAGGCAGTTGTTCTACAAGTATGTTTTATGTCCCTTCCAACTGAAATATTCTATTCTATCCTATCCATCCTAGGTGTGTGCACACTGGGCTCTGCTGTGCACCTTGTGGGCATGATTGGATGAGCAAGCAGGGCCTGAAGGTAGGCAGGCCACTACCCAGTGTTTCAGTAATCTCTGCTTTCAGACTGGCACGCAACAGCAATAAATCACAGAAACCTACACAGAGTACATTGCATAGATCCATTTGTCTCCATTTCATATACATAAAAAGGATCAACAAGTTTGTGTTTAGGGTTCCTCTATGCTATTTTAATCTTATGGAAAACCATTGTCTGCCAGAGGAAACTGATATTATAGACTAAGTGAAGATTCCCCTTTTCTGAAATTATACCACTAGATTAATGCAGTAAGGTGACCATGGAAACATACAAAACTATTCTCCAAAGACAGAATATAGGACAAACCTAAGCTGATTTGATTTCTTTGTGCCAATCTCAGGGGAAATTTCTTCCCCCTTCCTTTTTCCCTCTATTTGCATCTATTTTCATTTTAAAAAGTTGAGAATGTATTTTCCCTGAAAATGCCTAAAAATGTCCAGATTCCTTATTAAAAATTAATTCTGCTGAAATCCCTTTGAAAAATCTTTTTAAAATCTATTATACCAGTAAGCTTAGTTAGAGCACAGTCACTCATATTTGTATCCCATTGAAAAAGCAATCAGTAAAACAGTATTTCATACTTACTAATCCATCATATTTCTATATGCAGTCTATATAGGGAATCCATGTATATTTTTACCTTGTGCATTGGAGTTCAGAAGGAGAACACCGTGAGCATTGGAGTCTGGTTCCACACACATATAGAAAGGGTGAACTCCATAGAGGTTGGCGAATGACTGAAACATAAACAACATATGAGGTATGACTTGACTGCTATTTTTCATAGCTTTTGTCAGGTAGATACATATTCACAGAGAAGAAAATAAATTTATTCATAGTTAGAGACTTATTTTGAAAGGTTGGGGATTTTTTCATCTAAATTGGTGTGAAGTCAAATTGACACAAGAGTTATTTTTTTCTGCCTTATCACAATGGAATTTTTTTACTCTTTCCAAGTTAAACTTTTGATATTCTGCCAAACCCTTCAAAATGGCATGAGTAAGAATCTACTTTTCTAGTTTAAACAGACTCATTAACCACTGACTCCAGTTCAGCCAAATATCTAATGAGTCCTGCTGGAGTCCAGCTTGTTTGGATGAACAGGGATACATCCTAGCGTGAAACGCAAAGCTCTCCTGAACCAGGATCTTGGCACACAATACACTTTTTTTCTGAAAACTGCACTCTGAGAAGGTTCTGATAAAAGGTTTCAAAGGTCCCTCAAAACAATTCATGGCTTTGTCTTTAATTAAAACTGATGACACCTGCAAAGCTTGTGACATTCCGTGTTTGCCACCTCTTCTTGGTGACACAACCTAGGACAACATGTTGAATAGAGTGAATTACCGTTGGTGCCTGGTCCCTGGAGAACATGCCATAGGTAACAAAGTCCATGTTGTGCTTGAAGGTAGGGTGCTCATGTTCACCAAACCCATACACAGAAGTGGATGGCACAGTGGTGGTGATCTGAAGGAACTGGTTGGAGAAGAACAGATCAACCAGGGGACTGTCCCACCTGTGAAAAACAGAGGGAGACAGGATTAGTTTGCTTCTCTTTGGAAGGTTTAAGTTTAGGTTTCATTTAAGGTTTCATTTTAAGTTAATATCTGGCTATTTATACTTTTATGTATTTCGGAGAATAACAGTATTAAAAATCCATTAAATTCTATGCATTCATCTAACGTGTTTAACCTAACACATTAAATTAATCTTGCAATGGTTGAAGATATCTCATCTACTTAAGCAAAAAAAATGCATCAATATAATTTTTGGAAAGAGCAACTGAAACAACAGAAGACAGACTATAAATCTATTATCAAAATAAGTAGTTGCTTGTGCTATTTCTATGACAACCAACATGAAAGGCTAAAAATTGTTATTACACAGTGGAGTTCAGAATACTTAATGAGAACAACAGACATTTTATCAGCTTTTTTAAAATGTTTTGCAGTGTCAGGACCTGAATACCCCCAACTTCATGCAGGTGCCTAAAACAGAGGTACAGCTTTCTCCAGACTCTGCTTGAACAAGATGTTTTTATTGTGATGACTCTCTCCTGCTTCTCTCACCAGCTTAATGCATTTATTTCTATTGAATCATCTGTGGACACAGGCTCACATTTTAATTAGGTGCTACATTCTGTTTCCTATCTCTAGAGCTATAATGAGCTGCAAGTTAGATGGGGGAGAACATAGTCAAGCTGTGGAGAAGTGTTTTGTTAATGGTCCTGTGTATGCCATGAGTAGCTCATTTAGATAGCACCCTCTCGAGCCTTGTTTAACCATGAATTTGTTACAGCTAATTAAAATAAATGAGCCCAAGCCATAGAGCACAGAAGTGGCATAACTCTCTTTTTAATGTTCTTCTGTCAATGATTTTGACAAAATTAAATGGTTGATCAAATTGACTGGTAAATCAGAGAAATGGGAGATGGGTAGTGGTGGTGGGGAGCAGATCTACCCCCACGAGGGGAGTGCTCTGGTGAGTGGCCTGCCACCTGTGCCACCAGCAGCCCTGCCTGGGGACAAGTCCCTGCTGCTGGGAGGACTGGGAGGGCACCACTGCTCCCACCACACTGGCAGGCTCTCCCAACGAGGCTGCAGGGACAGCCACTCATGGGGGATGCTTAAAGCACTCCCTTGCCTCTCCATGCAAAATACAGGCAGAAACTGTCCCTAAATTTTCCTAGACAAATCCAAAGTTACACACAAATACTAAATGGTCTGTGTATTTTTTAAAAAGTCTATTTGTCCTTCCTTACAAGCAGGAAAAGTAAGAATTTGCATATAACTCTTGATATGTTTTTTTTTTTGCCAACAGGAACCACTCCCTTCTTCCTTTCTATCATCTCCACCAACATGCAGTACTGAAAAAAATTATTTTCTTTCAGGAGGGTTATGCATGCAAAACATCCCTGAGAATCAGATCCAGTCCTTGATAAAGAGAGGCCTTTCTGCAAGAAGCATTGCTCTGTAGGATTAGGGATGGGCTCTGGAGCTATATTCCTGCTCAAAGATCTGTCACACAGCTCTGCTCTGTGCCAAGACAGGAAGGGTCACTGTTTTAAGCAGACCACAGGGTTATGGAAAACTCAAACTATGCCAGAGGGGAAATGCTTTGGGAAGAGTTTAAATATCTGTCCTAAGTCATTGTGCTCTCCCCATGATGTCTGTTCAGAGGAGACGAGGATTTGTACATACCCACATTACAGCATGGACATTTCCTATCAAGAGAACACTTAGTGTTACCATGGCATTAAAGCATTCCTTCAGCTCAGCAAGACCCCTCCCTGACCAGGAGGGTGACTGGGGTGGTGCAAATGACAACCCTAGGAACAAGCCCTCTGCCCCACCATATCTTTACATGTTGTGGAGAAACTGGTTTATGACTCCTGCATTCCTTCAAGCAGCTGTCATGCACTTGACCTCTGCATAACAGTGCCCCGCTCTGCACCCCTCCATGGCTCAGCTCCCTGGGGGCTGCCACCCCCACCAGAACTGCTCCCCATGCTGTGCCACCAGCACTGCTCCCCATCAGCCTTGTCTTTCCCTAGACCTCCACATGCCAGCAGAGCTATGTACTAAATACAGCATTAACTATGACATAAAAAGGCTGGCAATGACTCTCTTTTTTTCCAGGCATCATTATGTCATTTCCATCTGAAGGAAAGTATGGACAGGTTTTCTGTTTTCCTCTGGTACTACTCTGCCTTCTCTCCCAAGCAGCTTCCAGAATCCTTGTGATCTCCAGCACACTATGGTAGGCTGTTGTGCTACTTTATGTCTTTGCTCAAGTGGTGCTGGCAAAGAGCAATTATTTAAATGAAAAAAATTTAAATCTGCCATTCCTTAAACCCTTGGATACAATAAAAGAAAATGTCATATGTCTCCCACCTTCCCTCCTGCTAGTTTAAAGCTAATAGAAGGAAGAAAACAGGAGGGAGCATAAAATGACATAATGTCTGCAGGAATTAGCATGGTTCTCCTCCAAGAGTCCTATGAACCATAAGAGCAGTGTGATGGACTACAGAAAGGGTCTAAAAAAGTCTAAAATCTCAGCTGAACAGTTGCTGTCAAAAATCCAACCCCTGGAAGTTAGACAAGGCAAAAGACAAGAGGACAAGAACACTTCTTTTTGCACAAGAGGTAATAGCTGCAGACACATTTACTGCTGAAAGTCTTAACCTGTTAGTGTGTCTATGGTAGGAACATTTCTGCCTGTGGAAATACAAACCAGCCTCCCCTCACATCTGCCTGGCCCATTGTCTGTGCACAGTCAGCTGCTGCCTGCCCAAGGAGCCTGACTGATAAAAGCTGCTCTTTTCTTCCATACACAGTGCACTATACTAAAGAGTAAACCTCTCAAGTTTTTAACCTCTTATCAGGAAAAAAATGAATGACTCAGATTGAAAATGTCTCTGCAAAAATTAACATTTTTGGCCAGCAAGGGAACTAGTCTCACACCCAGCAGTCAAGCCCCTGGCTATCAGGATGAAGTATAACTGAAGTGGACCAAGGAAGTAGTATTAAAGGAAGGTGAGTAGGCAGATAGATAAAACATCCTGTTCGCGTTGAAGGTGTAGTTCATGACTAACATTGTCACAATGTTTGAATGGGATGACTAAAAGGCTGTACATGATGGTTTTCAGGAGTGCAATCATCAGTCTTTTGTAATACAAACTGGACATGACAATTTACCTCTCTGAAGGACTGCTCTGTTGAGGTTTATTGAAGGCCAATGACTGCAGTGTGTGCAACAGCTCGAAGCACTGATGCACCTGCTGTGAGTGACCAGCTGGTGGCACTTCTAAAGGTGGTCTTACAAAACCTCCAGAATTAGGAGACGTGGGACAAATATAGAATACATCATTTGGACAGGCATCATGCATTATCTGGACATTCAAAAATAATTTTAAGTTGGGAGAGATTTGGTCTTTTTTTTCTTCCTGTTACAATGAATCCTGGAGAACTGAGCTCATTATCTTAAGTTGTAAATAACTGGTCCACTCAGTCACTTGGAGAAAAATGTCCTCTAAAACAGCTGCTTTTCTTGGTCTCCAGACAACCCTGCATATTATCTCTGTGCAAATTTAGTTGTAACTTCACATGGCTATCCGAAAAGGGGGTCTAAGCCTCCTGGCAAAGCTTGGGCTCACCCTTCCAGAGGGCCTGGGCTACCACAGTATGCACAGGCTGCCCATAAAGTGCTAAAGCACCTTAGGGAGTGAGGAGCACACATCTTATTTGCAAATGAACCTGAATACACTTATTGACTCAACGCACTTGAGCTCCTGAGGAGCATCACCTTAGGAGCCCAGATCTCCGTGGTTTTCCACTGAACTCAGATTGCTAAAAATATTTCCACTGACTGCTGGTTTTGCCTGGAGTTAACCTTCTTCATAGTAGCTGGTATGGGGTGATGTTTTGGATTTGTGCTGGAAGCTGTTGATAACTCAGGGATGTTTTAGTTGCTGCTGAGCAGCTCTTAACAGAGCAAAACAGGACTTTGCTGCCCCTTACACTGCCCCAGCAGCAAGGAGGCTGGGAGTGCATGAGTAGCAGGGAGGGGGCACAGCTGGGATAGTTGGCCTCAGCTGACCCAAGGGATCTCTCATACCATATGGCTTCAGGCTGAGCACTAAAACTAGCAGGAAAGTTGGCTGGCAGACTGCTGAGACTGCTGCTCAGGGACTGCTAGGCATCAGTCAGATAGTGGTGAGTAATTGTTGTCATTCGCATCACTTTTCTTTCTTGGGTTTTATTTTTCTCTCTGTTATTTTCCTTTTAATGGCATTATTATTATTATTATTATTATTATTACTGCTACTACTACAACTTTTTTTTTTTCCTTTTATTAAACTGTTCTTGTCTCAACTCATGAGTTTTCTCACTTTTACCCTTCCAATTCTCTCCATCTTTCAGGCAGGAGTGAGCAAGCAGCTGTGTGGTGCTTGGTTACTGAATGAGGTTAGACCATAACACTGTTTCACAACAGCTGTATTCCTTTTTGGTTGTAAGTCTTGGGACACCACTGGAGTACAGAAGGCCCACCAAGACTGAATTTTTATATGTTTATCTTACTTTAAAGGTGATTTGTCAAGTAGGTGGAGAAAATCAGCAGGAGTAATCAACAGATTTTCCACAAACATGACATTTATAAAAAACATAAGTGCAGAGTATATTTAGAGTTATTGACATAATTCTGCTATACTTCTACTTTATTCATTGTTGTGATATTAGGAAATGTCCTATAACTCCCTGGATATACAATGCTTAATTTTTGCTCTGAAAAACACTTGGCTAAGTGATACACCTACAATACTTCTTGTCTAGGTAACATAAATCTCAATGATTAGAAGACTAAAATAATGGCTCTTACAAACTAGGAATAAACCTGTTCTACCCATGGTGCATAGAATTTCCTCCCCTTGCTTTCAGCAAAACTGCAGTTATGACAATAACATTATAAATCATTATAATAGCCTTGCCTATGTAAAAGCACCTTCATGGTAAGGGGTGTCTGTGCTAACTACCACAAACAATAAAAAAGGCAGCTGAACTCTGCAGCAGCCTTTTTGAAAATTAGGGAAAATCTTTATTAGGTTTTGGTTATCTGTGCAGTATATTCCCAAGTGCAATAGCAAGCAAGGTATTCCAAACGCTTAATAGAAAGTAGTCCCTATCTGGCTCGTAAAAAAATGCTCTGCCTTCCATTATTTGTGTGACATCATGAAGGAAAAGTCAGGATATTAAAGTGGAGAATCAAATCAGTAGTCCATCCCTCTGCAGCCTGTCTCCAGCAATGGCCCAGGCCAGATATCCCAAAGGAAGGCATAAGATATCACTCAGAGCCAGTCTTGCAATAATCTGCTTATGCAGGAAGTTTCTGGCTGTTTTCATAAAATTAACTGATGTTGTGAAGCATAGAGACAAAAGTATTTGGGGGTTTTATTTTCCTACAGACGATTTTTTTATTATGCCTGAATGTGTATCCTGCTAGGCCTCCTGTTCCAGTGCTGCCCTGGGGAAATGAGTGCCACAGAGTAATCACACACTGCAAAATGAGCATGTGTTTGTTATTTATCACAAACAGTTCCCAGCCTTTTACTCTCTGTTCTTGAGAAAATCTGTGCTTTCTTGGAGCCTTCATGCTCCCAGTTGATACTTCTCCAGTGGTTGCTGTTGTTAGTGTGGCAGGAGCAGGAAGGAGAATAGCACTGAGTGTATGTGCACAAAACAACTCACAGGCTGTTTAGCTTCCTCACCTGCCTAATTACAACACAGTATTTTCTCTCTGGTTTTACTAATGTAGGGCCCCTGCCAACGATAGGACAACTTCCCATTGCAAGATCAACCAGGATATCCGAAGCAAGGATTTACTAAACTAAAGCCAATCTCTTGACAAAACATTTTTCCACTGACTACACCAATTGTGCCAAAACAGTTATTTTCCAGTTATGATGGGAGTGAAAAGAGGCTCCCTGCAGTCTCCACTGCCCAACAAAGATGGTAGTTTTGGAGCTTTACCTCTGGGGCAGGAGATCCACGCATCAGTTCCTGTCCCTCATGGTTCAGAACTTGCAGCCTTAAATCACATGCAGGTTTCTAGTTTTCTTGTGGAAAACAGAAAACACCTGATGTCTGGATGGGAGCAGAAGCTTTGCTGTGTCTCATCTGATCCCCTTGGCATCTTCCTAGTGAATGCACCTCCCTAGTGGATGTGGACATGGCACCTTTTTACCCCCTTGGCTTTGCATAGCTACTGGCACAGAAAAGGACCTTGCCTGGCTAGTGGCAAAACAGCAGGAGCAAAACAGCAGGGTAGGGTGAAAAGCAGAGCAGAAGGGCACAGGATGGGATGGAACAGAGAACAGGACAGCAGTGGATGAGAAGGAGAAAAGTAAGAGGGAGTAAGAGAAGAGACATTACTGGGAGGAGAAAGGAAGGCAGCCCAAGAGCTCCTGGTCCCAGCAGCCCCCAGCAGTGCCTGGATCATCTCCTTACATGACTCTAATTTTCGGCCCATGCAGGCAAAGCAGCAGCTGCCAACTGATTACCTCGGAGACCGCTGAAAATGGAGCAGGACGTGGCCTTTTATTCTTGCTCCTGGCTCTGCATGAGGTTTGCAATCAGCTGTTAATGTCTCTCCCCTCACATAGTTTATTCCTCTCCCCTGTTATTGTGATTACACGGAGCCCTGAGTTTGTCCTGCCCTCCTGGGGTAGCTCAGCTACGTCTCCCTGCATGCAGCGAGCGTGAGAAACGCCTGTAAAGCACACTCAAAGCCTCCTCTGCCTCTCCCCTGCAGCATTTCCAATGCAGAATGAAATCATTCCTCACAAGGAGGAGGCTCTGGGCACATGAGTGGCAGAGCAGGGATGGGGGTTTCTATCAAGCAGACAGACAGGAGCCCGACACCCCATTGCTTACAGCCTACAGCACAAAGACACAGATGGCAGGACACTGCAGCTCAGAAAGGAGGGTAAGGAAATACAGGTGTGGACTATGAAAGAGCAACCCAAACCTACACTGTGTTTCTGCTTGGGACAGGCTGCTCCCTTCCCAGGTGGACTGTCAGCTGTGTCAGATCATGCTGGGCATCATGAAGGAATTTGGGGTTTTTTTGGGGGGTAGGTCATCCAGCAGCATGGCTCTGCTAGCAAGGGATAAGAAGCATAATGAAAAGCAGATTTCTGAGGATTTGGGAATGTTTTACTATGGGAAAGCTTTCCTCAGAGATATTTAAAAGGTCCAGCAGAGACCTGGTTTAGTCTCTTGGCAGATACAAGTTATTATCCACCCATACCTGGGGAGTGCAACTGCAGCTGTTGGAGAGGCTTTATTTGCCCACATTGACTGTTCTGAGCAGTGTTTGTGTGCATATGGAAATCAATGATTGATTCAGCTGTTCATTGAGACAGTAAGGCCATGGCTGTTCTCATCTTAAAACAGGAGGCTAAAGTCCCTCAGGTGTCCCACTTGCCTTTATCTCAGGGACAGCCTCCCCCACAGCCTGCCCTAACCCGGCCCAGGCACAGAGGCCACCAGCTGTGCAGCTTGGTGCCTGGGTGCCCTGGAGCAGCTGCTCCCACTTCTGGAGGGAGCCCAAAGGAAAAGATTTGGGTTTTAGCATTCAAACCTGCCTTTGGGCAGGTTGAACTAACATGAAAATCCACTTAGCATGCCAGATGCCACCATTGCACCCCTGGACCCAGGCAGTCAAGTGCATCCTGATGGGGATGTTCCTATAATGCTGATTGCTGAGGGTTCGTCCTTCCCAGTAAAGTAAATGCAGCCACCCATAGCTTTCAGGCCAGGATATATAACCTGCTTTCCTGTTTTGAAAGATTCCATCTGCACAGCTCTTTTGGTGGCTAAGGAGATAGCAAATCACTCTAAGACAGGCTGTGGAGCTATCTCTGAGCACCTGCATTTCCTCACTCTGACAGGATGGACAGGCAAACAAATGAAGGGGAAGCATTTTTGCTCCTCACACGGGGAATATAACTAAACCAAAAATCATTCAGCTGTGAGAGGAATGGCTCCCTGACAGGATCCTTCAGTCTACAGTACTGGCTGTGCCATTTCACATGAAACAAGAATTCCCAGGAATATATGAGTTCCTTTTCTGTGCACAAAATCCTGTGTTTCTGCTGGTGAGAATATTTTGGGAGCAGCCTTGCCATTGCTCGGAGGATGAAAGTCCATTATCTGTGCATTATATTCCCCCACAATCTCCTCTTTTTGGGGTTGGCTGGGTTTCAGGAGCACACCTTTACCTGCCTGGAGGCAGTGTACAATTTTCCACGGGGATGCTGGAGAGCAGAGCATCACTGCTGCTGCTGTGCCAGTGCTGCAAACCAAGGCTGCCCTCTGCCTCCCTGTGCAGCACAGCACTGCTGCAGCCCACACCTCTGCTGCTGCTGGGCACGGGCCTTGGGGCACAAGGAGATGGAGGGGAATGCAGGAGGCTTCCCCAGGCCCACGACAGGCACTGAATGTGCCCTCCTGGAAACCTGCTTGGTGGGGAATGACTTGTGCTCCTCCGCCTGTCACTGGAGCTGTGCCTCTTGCAGACCCTGTATCTGCTCCATGGCAGGCCCCTTTCCCTAGCTGGGACATATCAAGTTTCATCAACCCAGGCTAAACCCTCAGGGTCTAGTTGAAGGTGAGGAGGGCTGAATGGGAATGTACTGTGAGCTAGCCACTTGTTATGCATTCACCCCTTGCATCAGCATTCCAATCAATAAGCCTTTACAAGAAGAAGAGGAAAACTGGACCTTTAACAAAAGCCCACTGTTTACACAGAACTGTTAAGTCTAATGAGAAATTTAATTATTTTTGTTATCAGAGTAATGCATAATAGATTAATTTAAAATAGACTGCATAAATAAAACTTTACAGAATTGATTGTGATGTATAAAGAGACTAGTTCAAAAGAATGGTCAGCTCATTAAAAACCCAGCATAATGGTTCCATCTGGAGACCATTCTAGAGGCTGTATTGTCTTATTTGCATCACTTATGTTAAGCCATCCTTAAATTGCTCACTGCTGCATTCCCAAAAGCAGCTGGCAGGAATGCACCTTGATTGGGACTCTCTTTCTAAGTAGCATAATGCCCTAGAGATGTATTGATGGAAGCCAATCAATGTATTGATGGAAGAAAAGGGGAAATTATGACACCTGGTGACAATTGTTAGTGAGGGGAGCTTTTGCTGAGGTTAAACTTACAGTACTAGCTTGAAAAAACAAATAGTATTTTTGCAGAGGGACAAACTAGAGCCAGTGCTATTCACTGACATCAGTGGAAATTAAAGGCTCATGGCCTCCGTGGCTTTGAGCTTCCTAGACCTGCCTGCTGGAGATGGTCAGGAGATTTGGTGCTCAGTTCCTGACACCTCAAATTTCAGAAATCTTAGCTCATTACTTTGATAAGTTGAGTTTACCAGCATCCCAAGTCATGAAATTGTAGTTTCAGAAGCTTTTTGACTTACTGAATAAACTTTTATACATGCACATAGATAACTGTCTGTTATACAGGCACATACCCCTATTCATAATGGAAGTCCTTCAGGGACAAGGCATAAATCTGCCTTGTAAATACACCTCCCTTGTCACACAGACCCAAGCAACAGGGTGCAAGGAAACAGCGCTCAGCCCATCACACCTAATTTTTACAAAAAGCAATGTGAATCACATGTAGTACTCACAGCACAGTGCCAGTGCTTTTCCTCTTGATGGTGAAGTGCGTGGAATCCTCTGAGAACTCCACCTCATAGTTGGCTTCTTCAGCAGTAACCCCGGGGCCATTGATCTTCAGTGGGACTTCAAACCGCTCCTTGTTGGGGTCATAGAGCTAAAGCAAGGCAAGCAGGGGCAGGTCAGTTCACTCCTTAGCACGTGTTGCTTTGGTTAAATGATTCCAACCCCCCAAGTGCTCACCCTGAACCGGAGTCTGTCCTTTGTCTGGAACTCCACTTCCAGGACGACCGGGGAAATGTCATTTCCGAAGAGGGTCAGGGCCTGGCGCTTGTTCAGTGTGACTCTGCAGTGGAAACACACACGCATTGGTGCCCACCGCCGTCCACCACTGGGGCAGGGCAGGGGAACCCCCCAGCCACTCTGCGTCAGCTCTCAAAAAATAAATCAGTGACTTATTGAGAGAAATAATCCCTGAGGTCAGTTTAGGCCCTCCTCGATGTTAATGGATAAAATAGGGGCCACCGAAGAAAGGAGACCTCACCAATTACTGGCACACAGCTCCCAGGGTTGGAGGGACCACTCTGTGCCTGCACCTGCTTTCCTCACCTGTGGTGTGGTGAGAGCACAAGCCCCAGTTCTTCGGCACGTGCCCAGGAAAAGGTGTCCAGGTGTCCCTTACCCTCCCTGTCACACATGTACCAAAGCAGCTGGGGGAACTTTCCAACGCCAGGCCCGTGGGGCCCGAGGAGCCCCAGGCCCTCACTCACCTCCAGCCCTTGTCCGTCTTCTCGGCGCTCCCGCTGCGGGCGTAGCCGTAGGGACTGTCCTTGGGGAAGAAGCACCAGGGGGCGTTGGGCACGTCGCTGGAGCACCACGTGCAGCCTCGTGCCTCGCAGGCCTCCTGCGAAGCGCCGGGCTGCGGGTGGCAGTCGATGCGCTTCTGCACGGCCACGGCGCCGGGGCACTGCGCATCCTGCTCCTCGCCCCGGCACACGGCGAGGGCTGCGCGCGGGAACAGAGCAGCGAGAACCGCGTTAAAACCCCCAGCACTGCCAGCTTCGGCGATTCTTGTTTGGGACGTGCTTTCTCCCCATCTTAGGGCTCGCACCCACGATCCCTGGGACTAAGATGACGGCAGAGCAGCTGTCTGCTCATCACGGAGCCAGAGCATCAACCACTTTCTTTCACAAGCTGAGGCAGGGGCTCTGTGTTACTCAGCACTCAGAGCTGCCTGTGCTCAGCTGAAGCACAACTTGCTTGAAGAGCTCATAGAAAGTTAAATCGCAGCATAATGAAGCTGCTGGTGAGGCATGAAAGCAACACTGCAGGCTGGCAGAACAGGAGGGGTTCTTCAATAAGGACTGCTATCAATATTAAAATGTTAAGTTTTCTGTATACTTATGCACAGATATTTTCTATCTATAGAGACAAATATGTCATAAGCAGCATGCACTTGTATGATATAAATAGAAATATAGTGAGTATATGTTCATACTTAGTTTCTTTTCTGCATCATATGACTACTGTACCTACGTAGTATTAGGAGTTTGTGTTAATATGGGTATGGTTATGAGTAAAGGGAAAATGCCAGCAGTAAAAGAAAAGGCATATATTAGTCACTCCCAGAATTGTCATGAAAAAAACCTGTTAGTAAAGTGCTAAATTTTCCCTTTTTACAGCTGCAGGTCAAGCTCTCTGGTTGAGAGCCTCCCAAGAGCAGGGGGACCACACCACCACCTCCCTGCTGTGCTGACAAACTGCTGTTACCAAATATTCTCAGAGAGAGCAGGCATATCACAGGCAGCATACTTATTTTGAAGTTAATTTATGTCATTTTAGTCATTACAGCAATATTCAAAGATTAAATCTACTTGAACGATAATTGCCCTTTTCTACAAAATGACTAATACCTCTGCTTTAATTTTTTTTTCCCATGTGTACTGTTGTGTGCTTGAAAGCCTAAAACATGATTGCTGATGCAGTCTGGGCTTCTCCACAGAAAGAATTCTACAGGCAGATGTGCACAAGCAGTAATTATGTATACTGGAAAAATTTACAGAACGAAACAGTAGATTTTCGCTAGAGAATGCCATCATGCTGCAATGCCAGAGTTGATTTCCAAGTGGGGGATATGAACACAGAAAAGCAGGAGTGCCATCTACTTTTTTTTTTTTTTTTGAGAAAACTCTCATGCCCCTTTTATACAGGAACATCTGGCACTCAGGTCTGATGCTCCCAGGCTGCTCAGCAGAGCTCACTGCTCGCAGCCACAGTGCCTCATTATCATCTTCTAGAGGCTGGAATTGACAGGAATTATCTGGCTGTTAACCTTTGCCAGCTGCTGGGCAGGCAGGATTGGCTTCCACCTCTGTTTTCGGGGGCAGAGAGTCAGGTCCCAAAGGCTGACTGTTCTCTGTCCAGCATTCACCCCTCATGACCTGCCACATAGAAAAGCTCTCAATTCTTATCCTCTTTTTCACCTAAAGCATGATAGGAATATGATCCTTCTGCAATCCCTCAATTACTTCTTGGAGCACAAAATAAACTAAACCCACCACATTTCATTTTGGTTTGGGGTGTGTTTTTGGGAGTCAAATGCAGCATTAGTGTTTTCTTTGCTGAAACCAGAGTATGACTGAACAGACTACAGTAGATTACTAACGTGGAGTCATTTTACACAGCACAGGCTTCTGAGAGACTTTTATGAACTAATTTGGATTGTAAAATACTTTTAAAATACTTCTTATGAATGATATTGTGAATGAAAAAGCTAGTTCAAGGAAAAAAACATTGTCCCAGCAGAAGCCAAGAAATTTCTTCCATTTTGTCTCCCATTAATGGAAAGCTTACATTTCCCAGCAAATTTAAAAAAAAAAAAGACTTGCAGGTGTGAACAGCTGAATAGGGCTGCAACCTTGTTCATCCCTTGTTCCTGGATTTACTTCTATTGTAGTGCAAACATGATAGAAGCAAGTGGGAAGATATAATCTTCCTTCCCTACTCTTAAAAATAATTTTAAAACCATCATTTTCACTGTATTTACGGCCCATATCTGTAAATGTACAAATAAGACAAAATCCAAACAAGCAGCTGAATATATAGCAACAGCTATGGCTACCTGCTGCTTTTCCATGATAATTTCCATGGGAACGGAAGCTAAAGCAAGGCAGTTGGAAAGATATACATGAAAAATAATCCTCATTGATTTTTAAAAACCTTGACTTTAGTTTCAAAAAATTAGATTAAAATTAAGGCATAAGGAAGGAATTAAAGCATTACCATACAGATTTTAATTTAATAGTAATAATCCTTGTATTTTGGGTTCGTCCATATATTTCAAAGGCATTTGCTGCAGAGGTTCCCTCCTCCAGCAGCAAAATCATATGTATTCCCCCTTTACTATGCTATGGACCAAATTAACCTCTGGTATGCTGGGGTAAAAATTACAGAAAAAAAAAGCTAACAAAGCACTAGATAACTTTCAGGAGCTGAATGATCCCACTGATTCTCTTTTGCCTGTGCTGATGCCTGAATAGACTGTAGGACTGGGGCATATTTCTAAGTAAGCCAGCTCTGTTGTCCTCCCACAGTCACCTCAGGTGGAGTCAGTGCCATGCCTGTTCTCTCCTTCTACATGGAAAGCAATCATCTCTTTTAACAGCTCTTCTATCTTTATCACATTTATACTTTGCTTTTGAACCCTACAACAAAATACAAATGTGGTGTATTTACCTGCAAGCACAACAGCCAAGAAACACAGGCTCCTCATCCCTGCCATGGTTGAAGGAGGACTTCCACAGGCAGTCTGAAGCCTTTTATACAAGGCAGGGGCACGATAAGCACTTGTTTTGATACACAATCAGAAGCACTGCAAATATTTTCTCAGCATTCATATCTTTGATGAGATTAATTGCAACATATGACCTTGTCTGTATCTAAGTAGATAAGACCAGTTACAGTCTTAATTTTTCCACACACTTGGCTCAACTTTTGAATTCCAACTTTGAGATGAAAACATGACTTCCTCATGACTTCTTAGAAAATTAATTTTTCAGAGACCACCTTTCTTTTTCCTTTTTGACACAAACATGTTCAGAAAGTGGGAGTCCAGTGCTTACCTTTTTCTGATTTCATATCATCTTTTGTCATGTATGCGGGTTTACAACACGGATGAAGTTTGGAGAAAAACAAACAGTCAAAGAATTCTCCATTAAAACAAAATACTGATACCGTGACCTTTACAAAATGACATTTTTCTTCCAATTACTTGATGGCAAGTACTTTCAGAGCAAAGGTGTGAAAGCTTTGTTCTATGGTAAGACCTGGTTTAGGTGGAATATCTTTCTGGAAGAAAAACATTTAAAACTAGGTATTTTTATGAATACATTACGTAACATTGGTGCCTCTCAGGAAATAAGTGAAACAAAATACGTGCACTGCCAGGCATCACTGGAGAGGAACATCTGCAGCTCAGGCCACAGCCACACAGCTGGACAGAGGGAGGCTTTTCCCAGGTCTGCAAGGGCTTTTGTCCTGCAGTTGCAAAACACAATATTCACATGTATCTTACACACACAGCCATGAGTGTTCAGCCCCAGAACCAGGGGTCACCAAGCTGTTGGTGTCATTTGTGCAGCTTGGCACAACACCTACTGAACCAAGGGGAATGGGGACCCTCCACCAGGCACACAAAGCCTCTCATGAGTCTTGCATGTAAATCCACTCTCCACTGGGAATTTGCTCAAGGTTGTGATATAGTCCCAAATAATTTGTGTACACCCTTTGAGTAGCTAAAAAGCATGATATTCAAACACCAAATGGTAGTACTGCTGCTTATTTTAACTAATTTATACATTATTTTTTAACAATGTATATCATTCATCATCTGTTTCTATCAAAACTTGGAATACATGGGTAACCTCAAATTGTAAGCAGTATTTTCATCTCCTTTCAAGCTGAGCAGAGAAGGAAGTAATTCCACCAAGATCAGTAAGAGGCATCAGAACTTTTCCTTGTTTGACAGCCCATATGCAATAAGGTAACAGAAGTGTCACCTCATAGGAACAGGAGTTACCTGCTTCATTTTATGTTGTACTGTACTAAGTGTGAGGGAATCCCCCTAGGGTACTGTAAAAACACAAATAATGGCCAAGGAGAACAGAGACATGGGATATGAGAACGTATGGGCTATGCTACTCACCAAGCTGCTCTACTGCACTGTTCAAAATTGTGGGGCTTATATTCAACACCATTGCAAGGGAAGTGAATTTTTTACAAGGAAGTATGATGAACAAGGCAAAAAAGCAGTTCACATTCACATCTTTATTTGTTAACTACACAAGCTATAATTTACAGACTGATATTTTCTGAAAAATAAAAACAAAACAACAAAAAAACCTCAATATCCAAACATCGCTTCGGAATCTACATAAAATTTTAAAATTTGCAGAATTTACAAATTAATTTTCAGAGCAGCTGGGTAAATTATACATCCTCCCTCAATATCCAGGTTCCAAGAGCTTTAAAAGTCATACAGGCACAAGATAAGATATTTTCTTTATACAACCATCTATTTACATAGCTTTTTCCAATATACGTGGTTCAGTTCTCAAAGTAACTGCCAAGGTTTGCAAAACAGTGTATTTAAAATACAATTAGCAGCATATAAAATTAGATAAAAAGGAAAGACAATTTGCTTAAAAAAAGAAAATGTGAGATGACAGAAACAAACCTGTAAGAAAAATAGATTAAGATACATTTGTCATGACATTAAGAACACCTAGTCATTGCAGAACATAGGCAAAACAAATAAAACATAGCCATTTGTGGGCATTTGAGTTCTAGTCCTGAGCACAGAGTATACACAGCTGCACAACTTTGGTCAACACAGATTATATGCTATCAACACACAAATCATATGGCATTTGCTGTTAGCAGGATACAGCCATGTCAGGTAGATGTATCGTTAACAGCTTCCTCCCATCTATTATTCACTCCACTTTCCTAACAACAGTGTAAGCGACCTTTAAATTCTTCAAACTACCTCTCATAATCAAAGGTTTATTCCTGGGACACATTCCTTCCCCTGTTACCCTAAAATGCAAAACAGCTGATCATACTTGTGAGTGAAATACAGCAGAGCACTTTTGTTATATATTTCAGGTTATAATTTTGAGATGGTCTTTAGAGAAGACTGAATTCCAGTTAATTTAAACTGCAAGTATTACATATGCACACAAATTCAGCCATAATATATAGAGATACACATGACTGTTGAGACTCAAGCATGTTACCAAGAGGTTATTAAATACAGTACATATTTTAAGGACAGCAGGTCTAGTGGAAGAGTTCACACATTTTCAGTCCATTCCAGTCATCAGTGTTTAACTAATAAACATGCAGCAAATAGAGTGCACCTCAAACTGATCAATGCATTCCTTTATCTCCCACAATTTCAATTACTGGCAAGATCTTCACTTGCATCTCCTGTATCTGAGAGCTGTCCATCCATTATATTTCGAGCTTTCCAGATCCTCACAGTGCGATCACTGAAAACCAAAACAAAGCAGTATTAGAGCACTGTAATTACACTGGGGAAGGAGGGAAGGTGAAGAGGGAGCAGGGGAAGTTTCCTTAAAAGTTTGAGTGTCTTATTCAGAAAGATATTGTTGGCAAAATAACAGTTCTTTAATGGACATACAAGGGCTATTCCACCTCCAGGAGACTTTGTAATCTAACACGAACAACACTGAAGATTCCCTAATCTTATCACAGCACTGACTATACCCTTTAACCATCTAAGAAAGTACAAAGACTTATGCCTAAAGGAAAGGAAAGAGGTGTCAGTCTACTATAAATAAAAAAAGTACAGAACCACAAGACAATATGAAGTCCTAACTCTCCAACAAAAAATTCCCAACAAGCCCAAACCCATTTGCAAGGTGCTAGATAGCATACACCAGTGAGCTGGCACTTAGAAGCCCAGACTGTAGTTCTGTACTTTGGAAAAAAAAATCACTATTTACACAATTTTAAAGTATGTGTAAATAAAATATCACATAGAATGTGTTCAAAACTCTATTATAAATTAGAATTAAAATAAAAATAAGTAAAATAAATTTAGTCTTGTTAACTAGCAATTTATTCCATGAAAGGGAAGTTATGAATTTCTCATAAATATTAACTTGAGTGACTAGCCAACATTGATTCATATATTCCTCACAACCCCCTCAAAAAAAAGCAGCAGGCAGAGCAGACTTTGTGACAGTTAGAAGTGTTTTCTGACTTGTGCTTTCATTTCACTGTAAATTGTTAGGAACACTCCAAATCTTTTAGACTTTAAGCCCACTGCTAGAAATACCAAAAGGCTGAATTTTTTTTTTATGACAAAAAACAAATGAATTTCAGATGCATGTATGTTCTAAATGGATTAATAATCTTTAGGCAAACAGAGACATTAGCTTTGACATGACCACCAAATATGAAAACTTGGAAATCCTGCTATGACTCAAAGACCTGCTTTTAATCCATAAGCTTCCACAATTGGCACAAGAATGTACCACGTCAGCTTTCACAGCTCCTGTGCTCAGACTACACCACAAAGAGGGTCTGTTGCTGTCTCCTGCACATTCTCCCTAACAAGGCATTTTTCTTGGTCAATTCCCCTGAGGTTTCAGGTCCTCAATTTGCTCACTTTTACTGAGGAAAGAAACATTCAAATCAAGGAGTTTACAGTACAGTAGAATGGCTTGCAAAGTTTCTGCTGCATGCCAGCACTTAAAACCAAACCAACAGCCATGTGCCATGGCTTTTAAGAGAATTTGCACAGGTCAGGAATTAGTCCTATCAGGAAACAGTCCAATTGTAGAGACAAGCTTATAAAGTTCTCAAGTTCCAACTGCCAAATTCTCCCTGCCATATTTTAGATTAGTGGTCTCCAAAATTTTTTGATCATGCACCCCTACCACTAAAATTTTTTTAAGCCCACACTGCCATGTATATTTATATAATTAAATACACATACCACTGAATCCTAATAATTTATTCCAGCACCCCAATGGGTTATGTTGTGCATCCCCTGGGGTGCAAGCACCCCACTTTGGAGATGGTTGTGATAGATTTAGCACTGAGAGGCACAGACTAGACAAGGTCTCCTGATGCTTTCTATGAAGTGACTTACACATGTCCTAAACGCATGTGCATGAACAGAATTCTAGCTGGGGACACAGAAAAGATTGACTCATGGAGGAGAACTCACTCTGCTGCTGTAAAAATCTGGCTGGAGTTGGTGCAGATGGCATTTATAGGGCTGTCATGTCCCTTCATCTCCCCAATGGGTGCGAAGGTATCCACGTTCCAGAGCTTGAGGGTGCCTCCCCTGCAGCCGCTGAGCAGAACCGGCACGCCGGGCACCAGGCCAAGAGCACAAACCCAGTCCTTATGAGCATTAGGAACTTGCTGAAACAGAGAAGGCAGACAAGTCTCACAGGGCTGCAAAAAATTCCAGAGGAACAAGCACAAAAGTGGAAAAACCCCAAGTTGTAAGCCTGACTCCTGTCTCGCAGCAGTTTTGCTGCATGGCAGCTCTGGGTGGCTTCTACACCTTTAGAGCGAGGAGAGTGCTAACTTCCAAGAGTGCTTCTTTTTGTGAAATAGTACTGCAAAACAAGAAGAAAATCCAATATGCACAATTGACCTAATATGGAACAGAAATCAGTTTAGGACAATGCAAAGTCTGCATGTTTTCAAATGTATATTTGAATGCATTTTTGAACATATGGTCTGTTTCAAGTCTGTAAAACTGTTATAAAACACATGAAAAGAAAAACCAAAATACTGCACCAAAATACACCAGGACGACAGAAACTGTTTCTGTATTTGCCTTCTTTCTTTCTTACTTCTTTTCCCACTACACATTATAAATTGATCTTGTGATGTTGCACTTCACAGAAACACATTAATTCTTTATTGAGTAAGGGCACTAGCATTTTAGCTCTAATTCAGAAAGCAAAATGCTGCACAGATCAGCTGAGAACAGCATTCTTTTGTTGTTCTCAAATTTATTCGAGCAAATTTATTTGTTCTCACAAATAAATACATGGGGAAAAATAAAAATAGCGGGGGGCAAAATAGTCCAAATTTGCTATCTTTTGGGGATACCAAAAGTGGCTTTTCTCCAGTTTGTTAAGAATTGCTTTGCTTTCCTGCATTGCTCATAATGGAGTACACTCAACTTCCTAGGATCCCCTTGGTGTTTCATCTATAGTATCCCCCAGCTACCACAGCACTGGTAGTCTGGTTCTGCAGCACTTCATGAAATTGGGGAGGGGGGATGGTTGTGGTTCTTATAAATCCTAAATCCTGTTGTCACAGCAGGTTTTTGTGACTTGGGATACGTAACACCAAGTAAAGTAGATGATCTCCAAACTCTTTTGAATAGCATGCTTGTTAAGGGATATCTGGTTTTGGTTGCTGTGTAGATTAAGATTTACTGCTGTTCAATCACCGACCTTGGAGGTTTTGAAAACAGAGCTGGGCAAGGCCTTGAGAAACCAGAGCTAACTACAAAGTTGGCCTTGTTTGGACCAGCAGGACAACTTCACATTGTGTAACCTCCAGTGGGCCCTTCCACTCTGAATTATCACATTATTAGCAGAGTAAAAGCACTTCCCATTCCCTAAAAAACAGTGAATAAAAATTATTTCTATTCTGTCAAATGCTTCAGTCTCATCTCCTTGAAAAACATACAGCATTTTATAGAAATAGAAATAAAAAAGAAAGCAGGGAGTGTGAAATTATTCTTATCAAGTTCTACTTTTAAAACAAACAAACAGGGGAAGACAAAGTAGAGAAATTATGAAATGCACATATACCAAGAGGAAAACAAGAAAAGTGATATAACTAGTCCAATTGACATACTTCTTCACCCCTGATCCTATATTCTTTCTGATGTTAAATTAATTGCAATAGCAAAAATGCATATTGCATAATATTTTAATGAGCCTAGAATGCAAGAGTGAAGACACTTCATACAACTTTAACAAAGTCATTCTGAGAATACAAAATCTTTCCAGTGCCTGTGATTTTGGTGCAAGTTGCTTAGTGCATTTTTCTGGAGAGACAGATGTGAGGGCAGATGTCCCAATATGGCCAAGTGAAGATTTTCTGTAAGAAGCTAAATTCATGAATCCTTATTTTAACTGTGAAGTCTTCGCAGTATTCTGAAAAGGAACTGGCACTGAACTGGACAATTTTGAATGAAGGTCAAGAAAGTTTATATTTATGGAATACTAAGTATGCCCATATAGAAATTTTCTTTTTAAAGTAGCCACTCCATTATTTTCTCTTGTCCCAATACTTTCAAATTCTATTTCTTCCTTGCTATCAGTCTGCATATTAAATGCATGCTCCTCCTTTTCAAAAAAATTATTGTAAAAACAGCACTCTCTTCTGGTATTTGTTTTTCTGCCTTCCAGTTCTCACTCAGTCTCAAGTTACATAATCACAACTATACCCAAAGAACCTCTCATAAGACCTAGAAGAACAGATCAGCTTATAGCAGGTAGGCAAAAATCAAAGTTCTTCATGCCAAACAAATTGCAAATTCCCTGGACTTGAGGTCCTTTTTCCTTTTTGCATAAGGAAAAATATACAGCAAATATGTTCTGACAGCAAGCACTATTATGAGTGTATTCTATACATTGCTAAACACATGCACTGTATAAGGCGATGAATCTGAAGTCTGAGACTGGGTGGAGTGAGGCTGTAAAACCTCTTCACAAGAAAATATTTTGTAGCCTGATCTAAAGTACTGTTTCTTATTAATGAGTTCCCAATCCAAAATGTACTAACTTGTCAAAGACAAGTATTCAATGATTCCAGTCACAGATGAGGCAAGTGCTGCTTTTATTCTGAAGCAGAAAAACAAACCCCACATACTCAAAGCTAAAACAGGATAACTACCTCACCACAATCTCCTGACGCTACATGCACAGAAGAAAAAAGCAACTGCATGTAAAGATCAAGTACATTATTGATTTCTCTTAGTCAGTGTTTTATGCTTTCCCTATTAAAAGCATCAGTGTCTATGTGAATAGTCATTGTGTGAGCTGAACATTTATACAGCCTCAAAACAGTTCTACAGCACGACTGTCACAGCAGCTCATTATTTTTTTCATTACCTGAAGAAGGTCTTTTTGAGACAAATCCCATTTCTTAATTCCATTATCTCTTGATCCACTAAAAAGGTTATCTCCCATAATAGCAAGTGCTTCAATGCCATCATAATGAGGAGGTTCAAAATTGTGTGTAGGACTTACGCTTCCAAGAGCCCCTTCAGTCACATCAAACATCTAAAATAAATAATAAAATATGTTATGTGAAATTTTCTGCCATCCAACCTGCTTGAAAGTCATGCAGCAAATAACTTTAGGGGAAAAAATTGGTAAGTCTTATTACAGGCCACTGTATCATGATGTATATTTAGGTAGAATGTATGTAGAATTTATCTACCAGAACCACTCCTTTCTCCTCTTCCACCTCTTGCCTGAAGTGGAAATACTCCACTGACTTCAGATAAGACTGCTCTGGGAAGAAGTACTACTACTTGAATATCATTTACATAGTAGCTTCACAAGAAGGATCCATATGTGCCCTGTGTGGTGGGCTAGAGAAACAAAGCTCATGACTGAGTTTGGGAAACATAACTCTCACTGGGAGAATTGCATGTGTAAGTAGCTTCAGAAAGAGGCATTAATGTATTTTCCTGGACAAGTTGTTTCAGGAAGGGTTATATACTATTACACACTGATGCTTTTCATGGACTAGACACACGTCTCTCCTTACCTGTGCTCCAAGAACTGAGTGTTAAAACAGACTCTTTAAGTAAGGTTGTTTTAACAATTTAAGCCATAATCAATCCCATCAGGTCTTTGTTGCTAGAGCTGCAGTGTAAGCAATCCTGATGCATTTTGCAATGTAGGGAGTCAGAACTCACCCAGTGAGACTGAGATGAAAGAACAGATGAGCTGTAACTTTTTAAACCACCAGCTCTGTTTCATAAGCAAATGTCAAACTTCATCCTCTATTATTTACTTTTTATTGGCCTTTTAGAATGAATAAGCTTGACAGTAGAAAAGGGAGAGCTTGGTAGCGTAAAATTAAACTTTGTGAACTAAAGCTATTTTAAAAGTTACTGCATTCAATTAACAGGCATCAGTTCCAGTTGTAACAAAAAATTCAATGATAAATCAGAAAAATCAGGTATCTAGAGATGAGTAATATTACTGACTCAGTAGACAAGACAGTAGTTTCCTGTGGCATGACAGTGTCTGTCACCAGACCTGGCAGCCCAACAGACCTACCCATGCAGAGAACCATGGTTTGTTAAGGGGTTAGAATGGACCTTAAAGATCATCCTCCCCAACCCCTCTTCAGTAGTAGGGACACCTCCCACTATACCAGGCTGCTCAAGGCCTTATCCAGCCTGGCTTTGAATACTGCCAGCATTGGGGCATCCACAACCTCATTGAGCAACCTGTTTCAGTGTCTCACCACCTTTGCAGAGAAAAATTTCATGCTAATATCATAACTTAAATTTCCCCTTTTTCAATCTGTACCCTTGTTCTGTCAGTACAGTTCCTGATGAAGAGTCCCTCTCTGGTTTCCCTGTAAGCCCCCTCTAATACTGGAAAGTTATGAGGTCTCCACATAACATTCTCTTTTCCAGGCTGAACAGAAGCTTTGAGAATTCATAGACAGCTGCACTATTCACATACAGATCATTTATACTATCCAAAGTGGCTTGACAGTTCTGGAGGCATTCACTTTGGAGAACACACTACTCTGAAGCACATAGAAACGGTTAAAATATCCCTGGACATTCTAGTGGTGTAAGTCAAGAGGCAGGCAGGCTTAAGAGGATTTATGTAGCCTAGCCACAGAAAAAGAATACACAAGGACAGATAAACTTCTCTGACTGTTGACAACTTTGTTTTCCAAAAGCCCTCCCACCTCCTTGCTTGTCACATGAGTTCACAGCATGACAAACTTGCATTACATCATCACACCTTGTTGTTCCCACTGAGGTCCTTCACTCATTGTTGTGCCAGGGTGGCAGCTCATAACTAACCCAATAATCTGAACTGTGCAGAGAAGTAATTCTCAGAGCATCTGCCTCTGTGTCCCCATTGCCTAAGAAAACCCTGGCCTCTAACCATAGGGACACTGCTGATAGGATTCAAATCCACAGCCCAACCTGTCAAACTATGCACCAGCCTCTCAGGCAGCTTTTTGCATCTGGCACTGTGCACAGCCAAGCATCTAAAAATTGTAGAATAATATAAAAAACAGAAAGCCCAGCTCAGTGAGAAAGCTCACATAGGTTCTGGATCCTCCACCCCCAGCTGTGTTCATACACTTTTTCCAGCATGTAAGAAGAACAGAACAAAGCTCATAACAAGCTAGGATTTCTTGCTCATTCTCTCTTTGGCCTCATGCATCACACATTCTTTGCAGTGTGAGGGTCAGCTTTACAGATGATCTACAATTCCCTGAGTCTGGTGAGTTGGGTGTAGGCCTGAGAAACAGGAGCTTATGGGCCCAAATTGCCACTGGCTGAGGTGAGGGAAAAAAAAAAAAAAAGAAAAAGAAAAAGAAAAAAATACCCCCTCCTCCCAAAAAACAGATTCCATATCCTTGAGAGAATTAATCACAGTTCCAAGAAGCAGGAAAGTATATTTTGGCCACCTTGGGCTGAGAAGTGCTGAACTTGCTGTCTTCCCCACTTCAGAACACAGGTAACACTTCAGAAAGAGCCTGGGCTAAACCCTGGACTCTCTTATGTGAACAACACACAGGATGTCTCTGTTGAAACAATTAGGTCTGCACTCCAAAACAGAGGCACTGACTTAAGATACTTTAAAGAGCTAAATGTTACCTAAAAGTAGGTGTTATGAATATTTCTCCAAGACTTTGTACACCTAACATTCAATTTAATGGGGATTAAGGAAAAGTTAACTAGAGACAGCCATGCATCCATCTTCCTTGGTGAAACAAAAAAGGCACTGAAGCGGTAAGTGTTTATTATGACTGAGTAATATTCATGATCCATGGCTGGTGAAATAATTTTCATCTTGGCTATGACATTTGAATGTGCAGATGTTAAGCCACTTCTGCTGCAGCCTGCATCCCATGCTGGGGTGTCAAGTTAAAATAAGCAAATACTAGTGGTTTACCTTTATATAATGATCCTTTGAACCAGTGACAATAAGATCTTGTCCATTGGAAATTTGATCAACAGTAAGGCACATAACAGGACCTTGGTGACCAGTTAGCTTTCCTGTAGACTGAAATCTTTAAATATAAGAGAAGAAATGAGGATTTGTTAATTTTTCATATATCCAGTACAGTCCATAGCACAGTTTCTGATAGAATGGATCTTTTTATTTTCCCTTTGTCTTCAGTACTCATCCTCTGGTTTACCTATACTCTATTGTTCATGTCTATGGATAAATATTAAATTTACGTTAAATACAACAAAACCCCTCTGTTTATGCAAAATAAGAATTAAAACATTTTAAAGTAAAGATTAATCAGTCCCCTTGTAAGTATTTTCTGTATTTTGAATGCAGCCTTTGGGAGCATGTTCTGTTTGGAAAAGCGTAATTATAGTGCAGCTATAACGATCCCATATTATATTACATTACTTCCACTGGCTTCCATCATCTCATCAACAATTACTAGTCAGGATTTCCACACTCACAAGAGTGTGTTTTGTAAGCAGCTGTCAAACAAAACCTTGTGTTTTTCCAGTCATTTTTACTGAAGTGATTCACCACAACTTTAACACATGAGAAAATCATTATCTCAGTAATCATCACAGATGGATTAGCTGATCTGTAACTGATACCATATTTTGTCCAGGTATGGACGCTACAATATAGAAGAAACACTTCACTGACTGTTTCATGTGCACAGCTTTGCTGTCTATGCACATTTAACCACCTACAGAACATTCTCTTTGGTGTTCAGCACCTTTTCAGGTCCCACATCCTCACGGCATTTCCAGCAGCTGCATAGAGGAATGTGCCAGTTGGATTTAGTGCAATTTGATTGATCTGGTTCTCTCCAGCTGGGATAGCAACTGTTCTGTTAGTACTTCCTGAACATACATCAGCAGGCATAGCTTGGCCTGAAGACCTGAGTACAGAGAAGGAGGAGAAAAAAGAAAAAAAATCAAATTCTGCCGTTTATTCACCACACTTTGCATAGTCTCTAAAAAAAACATATTTCACTGACCAAAAAGGATATAAACCAATTATGAATATTGAACATCTGATAAAACTCCTGATGCAAATTGTTTTGTGTTCCCATGTTACTGGTGCCCCATACTTAGTCTGAACATTGAAGAAAGCTTACATTCCCAACAGTGTACTTAGTCTGTATTGCAATATTCAATGAAATATAATAAAATGTATCTAAAACTAAGACTCAGTTGAATCCTTGGCATCTGAGGTTCAGCATACTCACGTCAGTGTCCGAATGCACTTTGCAGAATCTCTGATGTCCCACACCTTGATATAGTAGGTTGAAACTGTGAAGACCAGGCTAGTGTAGTTGCAATATTTAATAGAAACTACATTATTTGGATGACCCCCTAAAGACATAATCTCTTGTCCAGTTACCAGATTCCAGACTTTACAGGTACGATCTAAATAAAGACAAACAAAAAGGGGAAAATATTAACAATAATTTTAAAAAAACTGGAAAATCTCATGGTTTTACTAAATTCAGTAAATTTAAAAAAAAAGTACACGCATTCGTTTGCACTCATACATTTTCCTCCATTTCTGCAGACACTGCAGAAAAACAGCTAAATTAAGTAGGTCTTAAAAAATACACATAGCCATCCATCTATCATCATCATCAAAACTAAGCAAGGTTAATCATTAAATGTGCATTCAAGAACTGCATATTAGCTCCTGAAGCATTTTAAAAGGATTAAAATCTCATGGGAAGTGAAAATACAGACAATTTAGAGGCTATAAAGTGTGGATGATGATAGATGAAGAGAAGAATCCAACTTTTAATTCAAAAATTTGTTATCAAAAACCTCGCTCAGGACAAGTTTTGAGGTTTAGTATGGCCACATTCTGACTGCCACAACAAAACTACAAAGGTGAGAAGGGATCCAAACTCTTCAGTGTATTGGGAGCCTCTGAAAATCCCAGCAGAGAGTGTTTTAGTCACTGGTTTGATTCTGTAGCAAAGGAATTTAAATATTGCAACCTTTTATGCGTTAAAATCTCAAATGCATAGAAGTTTTCAAGAAATCTGTAACACTGCTGGCAAGAACAGGAAACTCTCCTTGCTACACCACGTCTGTATCACTCCATGTATTTTAGACATACATTTATACTGAAATAAGTACTGGAAGGATGAAGAGAAAGCTTCATGTATAGACTCCAGTTATGATAGCTTGAAGGTAAGTATAGCAAGACCTGTCTGCCACTTTAAAACACCAACTACCAAGATCAAAGATCTGCAATGCACATGAGAACTTAATTGGCATTTCTGAATTTATCTGCAAGTATTGTCTGGTGTCAGTGAGCCGAGACTGTCTGCTTCAGCAACAATTTCCAGAAGATTTAACCTTATTTAGTTAAACAACTGTCTACACTCTTGAGTAAAAGCATACTTGGTAAACTCCCTTCAAAAATATACATACAGGAAAAATTCTCCTGTAAGTTTAAGAAGCTCGCACATTACCTCAAAAAAGAAAATATTTGCAACATCTGCAAACAAGTGTTAAAAAAAAAAAATCACCAAACCTTTAGAATACAAATCTAGATGTAAAATAAAATTTTAAAACATGCCCTTTTTTTCCTCACATAGCCACTAAATTCAAAATCTCAACAGAAATCAACTATTATTTACAAAATCTAAATCATTGTCCTTTTTTGCAACTGTATATACTTACACAAATGTTAAAATGTTGGCTTAAAACTTGCAAGATCAAAGGTTTGCCAACTCACTCAAAGTGTGTGATTTGGAATTTTTAACAGCCAGTGAGTAGAATAGCCACAGAAACTATACCTGAATATTAGCAGTGGAAGACCTGCATCTGTTGGGGTTGTCAACTATGCTAATAGGGGGATAAAAGGGATGTTCTGAAATTTTAATATTCATTCATTAAATGAACTAGTGAAAAGGAGAGTCTCCCTGTCAACAGGTGTTAACTTCTCAGCCACTCTAGCACATCTTAGCTTTGATACTTTCAGAAAAAGAGTCTGCCATAGTTTCAGCTGCACAACTAAGAATATAACAAATCCTTTTCCATAAGTGCTTTATGTGAAAAGGCCCAGAGAAAAAGCACAACATATAAAAATCACTTTTTGAGCAATATTAAAATAGGTGTTTGTGAAAAGTAAACATTGAGCTCTGGTGACCTCTGGTGGTATCTTCAAGCCAAACTGAGCAATGACAATGGAAATTCACTACAGACAGGAGGAAAATGTTTTCTTCAAAACAGTGTTTCTATCAGTTTGAGAAGTTTATAGAGTGACTGCACCATCCAGCCCACAACTTAGAGACTACAAAAATTCCAGGCCCTCCCACAACTGCCATACAGCTGTTATAACAACAAAGGACAGGCAACAAGATGCACAGAGGAAGCAGAAGACACCCTCAGATGAAGACAGCTCGAAGAACCAACTATGGCATGAAAGGTATTCAAACTCTGTGCAGTGGTGCCAAACATGGGCCAATTCCCACCTCCACCCTCACCCTGAAGCTATTACTTTGCATTGCATATCATGTGTGTACATGCTACCATGACTGCTTCCACCATATCACTCAACAAATGTCAATGTTACTGCCTTTTGTGGTTTTCCACTACAAATAAGCAGCCAAATACTACACACTGGAGTTAGAAATCTGTAGATATTTACTGTAAATCCTTCTTCAGCTTATGTAGAGAAACAAACCCTTACAATTTTCCACTGTGTTTACAGCACTAAGCACAAATTGAGAATTTCACAACACCCCAAGTAGTCAAAGCAGCCTCTGCAGGCAGCAGAGGTGCCAGAGCTTGCCCAACCTTTAGATCCAGTGAAGAGAAGATCATCAGTGGCATCAACACAAAGCACAGCCTTGGTATGTCCCTCAGCTGTATAGATACATTGAAGTGGGGATGACCGGATGCATTTGGAAGCAGGAAATGGGTTAATTATCCCCCTAAAGAAAAAAAAGGAATGTGAGTTGGGCATAGTAATCCACACAGATAAAATTAGTTTACATGCATGTAGGGAAAAAAATTAACCTAGCATTCTTAGATGTGAAGGCAGAACAGCTGAATGCCTTTGATAAACTATGTAAGGATTTTTACTATTTAGCCTCAACACGTCAACTCTCAACTATCAGTTAAAGGAAATCACATACAAAAACAAACAAATGAAAAGACAACAAGGTGCTAAATTCTGGGACATGGCAAAATCTGCATAATGCTGAACAAACCAGGACACTTAAAGCTTCTGTATGCCCAAGATCAACATAAGACATCTTAGACTAAACAGCACAATCGGAAAAATGGAGCAAATGTACTGTGACTGCCAGTTCCAAACTCAGCATGCATTTCACATCATCTGCATTCTATGGGCAGACACAGAGACCTGCTGTTAACTTCTGTGCCTGAAGAAGGTTCCCACTGCATCCTGAACCCATCAGCACGCTCATGCTCAAATGGCCAAAAGGGAGGATGATTGCAATGCTGACACCCCAGAGGAATCTTCCTGGGCACTTTCAGCTAATTCTGTGGTGATGCCAAAAGACTAACCCACCTGGACAAAAGGCCTCACAATTCATTACCAAACAAAAATCATTAGCAGTCTAAAATCCCATGCATACAAGTGCACACACACAGACCCTTTTATTTCTGTGGAGAAAAGACTCAATGTAATGCCCAAAACATGCAACACAGCTGTGACCTGGCCAGCTTGCAGTAAAGACTCAGTCATGCTCTTTTGGGACTCACATGCAAAACTGTGAGGAAAAGGAACTAAACCATAGCCCTATCTCATCAAAACAAAACAAAAACAAAAAAGAGTATCAAATGCTTTAGGAAAATGTAAAAATTTTTTAATTTTTTAATAGAAGTTTGCTATAGAAAGAAAAAGGTCCTTTATGATACAAGCTAACTTTGTGACAACTGGTTAGTTTATCTCGTACATTAAAATTATGATTTAAAACATTTTTACATCTCAGGACATCTTCACTCATATAATTCATTACTCCTCAGCAATCCTTCTACAGATTTAACTAATATTAATAGTGCCTTAAATTGTGTAACAATATCTTCCTCATTTTGGAAAGGCATTCATCTTTCATCTGCACCGTTTTATGTTTTTAATTAATTTAAGTCTTTACACTTTTGTTTTCTAGCATTACACTGAACTAACACAATTTTCTCTGTAATATTCCCTAGAGGATCATGCTGCCTCTGAACTGAGTTACTCCTCCTGCTGTTCTTGCCCACTCACTTCTGTGACAAGCCATGTAAAATACATCTCCTGGAGCTATTTATCTACCTATGTGCAGTGTTCTAAAATCTACAGACAAAAAAACACTACAGCTGCTTCAGTGACCAGACAAAGCCACCACCATATCATTAGCAGTTCTTTGACTGCCTTTCTCTAGGTAAACTAATTTTTCACTGACTACCAAGGTCCTAACCCACAGGGACACCAGTGGTGACATTCCTTTCATCTCTTAAGCTACTGTGCATTCTCTCAGAAAGACATAATAAAAAAATACTCATTTTTGTTTACACTAGGATTTCATTTTTAGTGATCAAAGCATAAAACAAAAAAAGAAAAACAGAAATAGAGAAGCAGATAAAACATAAGAAAATGTCTTCTCCTTTTTTTTTTGTTTTTTTGAAGAAAACAGAAACAATATGTCTAAAGAAATGTTTAAACCATACTTCAGTTATAATTAAAATCCTGACATGCTCAACAATGATTTGAAAAAAACCTAAAAAAGGAGACAGGGAGACATGCTTGACCAAAATCTCAGATATTTAATGTTCTGGCAAAAGCAAGAGAAACAATGCATGGGTATCAGGAAAAATCATGCAGCAAAATGAAATGTCTTAAGAACTGGAATAACTTTGGTGAGAGATGCCAAGAAAACAGAAAAGAGAAAGAGAGAGTACCTTTGTACCTCCGACAGAGAGGAATCACTTTCATCAGACCTACAAGCAACAGTGATGGAATTGTGAGGAGAAAGAATATAGGTATCAGCAAAGGAACACCTCCATATGAGAAGAACAAACAACAGCATGGCCAACTCAGAAAAGCAATGCAAATCCACATTCATTATGCAGCATTGCTCAAGGTATATATCAAACCCATGATGTTATGGGGGGTAGGGGGAAAGAAAAGTTATCTTAAAATATCACTCTCAGCAGTAAGTTACAGTAGACTGTTTCCACTCCAGAAGATGAGTAACAGTGGCTGAGCCACTTCTTATTTCGCCAACAGTTTCTTAGAGAAGTAAAGGCAAAAAATTAAAAGAAGATAGATGCACAAGTTAACCTCCATAAGATAGGGCTTGTTGAGAATATAAAAAGAAAATAAATATTCTGAACATCAATGCCTGCTAAATGTAGAAGACATGCAATATATTAGTCATAGGGACAGAAATGTTAAATATGATAACCCACTCAAATAAATACAGCAATTTTCAAGCCATCCTAAGTTCAAAATCCTTCACCCCTCATTTTGAAAAATGTTTAAAAATAAAAAAGAAAACATACAAGACAATATTTCCCCAAGACGTGATGATTTTCAGTACGTCTTAAGATGTCCTTCATTTTCAACTCAAAGAGAATCAGCAGTTTCTATTTGACTTCAAAGTCAGTTCGGAGAAAATGAAAAGGGTTTGGTGGGAGTTAGTAATAAGAAAGGTAAGTGAAGATAAAGAAGTCACAAGCACAGTTACTGAAAGCCTTGCAAGCCACTGCTTGGTATATGGTGGCTGTAGACCTCTGAAAAAAACATTTTATTAAAAAAATAGTGGAAACAGACAACAATAATTTCTTATCTTGATTGTTAGGAAAAAAGGTTTATTTTAAATCTGACTTGCAGTTCATAAGCGCTGCATGGTATTTGTATCAGTATTGAAACCTGTAATAGAGATTCTAGTAAGTGAAGTTCACTTCCATTTGGAGTAAGGCTCCTAAGCAGATGCCTAATGTGAAAAAAATCTGTTCTACTTCCTCTAAACAAGATACGAATATCATCTACTACTGCAGATCACCTCCTGAAGTCAGTCTGTTCAATAATTTGGATAACCTCTAAACAACTGTGTTCTAGCCATTTCAATGTCCCATCCTCTGAGGTTGTGAGAGCACTCTGAGCAACACTGGAGCAACTGAGTAACTGTCAAAAGCACTATTTCCTAAATTATCACCTAAAATCTATTTCTGAGTGTAAACACACACACAAATACACAAACATCTAAGAATTCTACCATTCTTTTCTATTTTGGGTTTAAAACTACAAATACCAGACATAGCCTAGAAAACAGGAAACAAGGTTCAGCAGGAAATTTCTTTTCTCAAATTTTTACAGTGGTTCCATGGTAGTTTAAAATATTTCCTGTATTTTTGAAAACTACACAAAACACACGAGAAATATTTCCTCTTGTCTTGCAGAAGAGCAAAATTTCTACCAGACACTACACTGAAAACTTGATCACACTTTGCATTTCCTTGGTGGGGGGCTGAGGCTTCCCTTTGTGACTTACTTATCCTGCTGAACTGATGTGTTTCCCTGAGAAACAGTAAGACGACTAAAAACATTCATTTCATTACGGGGCCGGCTTGGTGGGGAAGTAGGAGGTGACAGACTAGCCTCTGGGGCTCCAGAATCTGAGCTACAAAAAAAAAAGAACATCTTCTTTAACAGGTTATGAATGGTTAGAAAAGTTAAAAGCAACATGCCTCAAATGTTAGATGCTCTTTTCTTAAGCAAATAATTAATATTGTAATATTAGCTACAGATATTTCTGTAGAAGGCAAAAAGCTTAAGGCTGCAGAGTGCAAGATGGCACAACATTCAAAGATTAAGTGGTAAAAGTGAAAGCTACAGGCAGAAAACACACGTGTAAAATGAAGAAATTCTTATAAAACTGAAGGCTCTTAGAGATATTGCTGACTTCGATTAAAAAAAAAAAAAAGTAATTTGCAAATGCTCCAAAGGACATTTTCTCAGGGCTCTGCTCCTGAGTTATTCTGTACAAAAAATCCACCTGGAAAAAACCCCCAAACAATCACACATAAATCAGTACTGACAACAATACTAATTGTCCTGAAAGAAAAGAAATAGAAAAATACAGACTTATTTTTCAAGAAAATTCAAAATTCAAATTACGTCAGAGGAAATAAATTTAAAAGAATCTTACAGTTTTTGTTCTTTTGACTTTGTCTTTTCCATTGTTTTCTCATAGGCTTTTCTCTTTGCTAAAGGTGAAGGCTCAGGTATCTTCTTCTCTGGAAGAGATGGTTGTCTCGAGCTAAAACAAGAACAATCATTATCTCACTCTAGGGCCCTTCACAGAACTTGGTTTTCTTACAATACCTGTCATTCTCTCAGTATGATTTCAAATTTTAGAATGTACTTAATCTATTATTGTCTGTCTTGAATTTAAGGATTATAAACTTGTTCTCACACTTGAATATAAAAACATACCAGGTTATTAATGTTCAAAGTTGATCAGTATATAGAGTCAGATACTGAATAGTTAAAGGAGATTAACTAATTCAGTCATAAAAGAGACTCACTAAAAGAAATATAGTGGAGTATGCATCCCAAACTAAGATCATGGAAATTCCTAAATTTGAGATTCCACATTTGCATTTACAATAGACCTTTTACAGACATGAAGAACAGAGAAATCACAATGATTCTTATACACAAATAACTTTGCAGCAACATATTCATGTTAATTAGGAAGTGAGAAAAGGTACTTTCCATTGACAACCTGACTATTATGACATGGCTTCTCTTTGTCCCCCACTTCCCTTCTCCCTTGCTTTCCATCCCTCATTTGTCTCTCCAGTTCTTGCTCTGAAACAATTCCAATTCACAGCCACTGGAGTCTTTCTCCCAACCTTTTATTCCCCATTAAAATTAGCAAAAATATAAAGAGGACAATATTAAAGCTGACACTCAAATGTTGTAATTTCATCACTGTCAGACAAAAGAAAAAAGGAATCTGAGTGGTCTCCATTTTTCTGAACTTCCATTTCTCACTAGTTGAGCTACCACAAAAGCAATATTTGTTTTTTCATATTTCTTTGTCTTTTCATATTTCTTTTGTGTTTCATATGAATATGAAACACTCATTAAAAGCAAGAAAGCAGATTCTAAAAGTGTTTTTGCTCCACACAACTCCACTAGGCAGATAAAGTTCATTTGGCAGGCCACCTGCCTGACATGGTTACTGCCATCAATCCCAGTGCTCTACAGGCTCTGAGTATGCATAGCTCCAACTTCTATCCATGTTTCCCTTGAGAGGAAGTCTGTGCTATATAAAATCCACCTGGAGACTGGAATGCAGAATACCATGATTTAACATGGACAGCACAACCACAAACAGCTACCTGACTCAAGTAGATGAGACACTCTCAAGTGATCACAAACCCTAACTGGAAGGTGCAGGACCTGTAGGACCTAGTGCCAAGAACTCCATGTCAACCCTAGAGCTCCCCAGGGTCCTCAAGAGACAGGAGAAGGAGAACAAGCAATAACCTGCCTGGTTTTGCTCAGAAGCCTAGCAGTTAAGTTATAAAAAAAAGGGGAGAAAGTAGGTTCAATTCCCTCATGGCCAGAGCACTTGTTTCTGTCAGGCTCCTTCACCTCTAGACATACTGTGCAAAGGACACCAAAAAAGGTGGAACAAGACACCCTTTCCTCCCTTTCCTCTCTTTATGCTGGACCAGTATGCATTTAGGAGTGCAAAAATCCTGATGTTACAAGGCAAATTCTATGACTCAGGCTGACAGGTCTTCCAGCAAGGATGAGAAACAGGCTATAGTGTCTACTGCCAGAGTTGCTTACATGTCTACTGAGCACCTGCTTGAGTAAATAAACCAAACCAGGAACTGGAGCCCAAGCTCCTCTGCCTCACACTGGCATCCTGCATACTCAGACATAGAGGCAACTTTTGCTTGTTCACCCTCTACCTGCCCTTGAGTCTTCCATCTTTAACTCCACATGGAGTGGAACATCCTCAGAAGAGGGTGTAAATAGCATCATCATTTTCTGAATTCTTTTGGAAAGCCTGGGAATTCAGGTGTTATAAAAATACAGCTGTCTTGCTGGAATTAACTTCCTAAGCACAGGTGTAAAAACCAGGTGCATGATGTCAATGACCTAACAGAAAAGGAGAAGGACACATACTACTTCCAGCTTTCCAGAGCCCTTTTACATTTGTCAGAATATCAGACATCTGAACAGAGCTGACACAAGTCTTAGAGAAGACAGTTATACTCTGAAAAAGCTGCTGTAGAGGAGTTGAGCATATCAAAGGCATATCATACTAACCAACTCTGTAAGCAGAATTCCTATTTAAATTAACTGTTGGTCATATGCATTTAGGTGCCCCCCTAACAACGGATTGGAAGGGACTTACCACCTAGTTCCAACCCCCTTCCTTAGGCAGGAACGCTTTCCACTAGACCAGGCTGCTCTAAGCCCCATCCAACCTGGCCTTGAACACCTCCAGGAAAGAAGCATCCACAGCTCCTCTAGGTAACCTGTTCCAGTGTTTGATTCTCACAGTAAAGAATTTCTTCCAATATCTCATGTTCACCTACAATCTTTCAGTTTGATGCCATTACCCCTTATCCTACCAACACATGCCCTTGTAAAATGCCCCTCTCCAAGGACCATGGAATCGCCATAGACCTAAGAAAACTGAGGGGGTTCCAGAGTGGAGCAGTTTGTACATATACAGACCCCTAAATCTGCACCTAAACATATAATTAATTTCTGTCACTTTGAGAATCCATATTTTGGATTACTGTTACAGCCTCTACATCCCCAAATGTCATTTAAGTAAGTGGCACAAGGGAGAAAACATTTATTGCAGGCAAGGTCACAATCTGCTCTTGAATAATATATTTTATTATGAGATATATGCTCGCACTACAGGCCCATAAGGGAGGGCCAGATGGCTCATAAAGACAAGCTTTCTTAACTATAACCAGATAAACCAGTTCTAGTTTTGAAGAAACATACTCTTGCAGTGAGAAAGTCACTGCAGATTGATTGTGGGAATTTTTGATCACTTATCTACTAAAACATGATGAATAAAAATTCAATACGTGAGGCCTACTGCTGACTGAAATGATTTTTTGACACTATGTAACTCAAATGCTTGCAGAACAGTTTTAGGAAAACTCTGATTTGCCTTTTTGCTGGGTCACTTTCATAAATGAATTCTAGAAGATGGAGCAAGGCAAAAGCTGGTATTACCTGAGTCTTGGATGTCAGGTCATAACACTTGATGTTTTAGATCTTGAAGCTTCAAAAGTCTCTACTCATCTCACGCTAACTGCTGAACCAAGTGGGTTTTCTCCACCTATGCTCACCCTCAAGAGCATTCTTTCCAAGCAAATTCTATTTGCACTGAAGCCATCAGCATGGGTTAATAATTGCTGTCAGCAGTGTTTTACTGTTCATGATTGCCGCCTCAAGCACATGCCAGAAATACACAGTAAAAAATATAAATTGCAAATGTACATTAGGTAGAGACTGCTGTAAAAATATTATGCAAATAGGACAGATGAATATTAAAAGATGCTTAACTCTAGAACCTGTAGCATGAAGACAGCTATGAGACACTGATTTCCACATCACTGAATGTGGGAAGTGCATTCAATTTACACATGTGCTTGTTCAACACAGCAGCTAGTACCTAAAAAGCCAAGAAAAGGGTCTCTAGCAGTGAATGGCTAATAACCAGCGGTGGTATGGGTAGATATAAAAAGAACAGCAAGAGCAAATGAATAGAAAAAAGAGTGTGTGTGAGAGACATCTGCTGGTCCCAAAGTAAAAAAACAAAAATATTTTTAGCTCTGTTTAGAATCAAGAGATACTTTCAATTAGCAAAACTGTTCTGCAGGTAAATGCAATCTGCAAACAGAAAGGATTTTTGAGGATTCATATCTAACATTTTACTTTCAACTTTTTACTTGCATACTCCATTGTTGCAGAGACTTCTTCATTTTAAGCATGGTCCATACAAGACAACTCACAGAAAGATTTTTTTCCTAATAATTAGGACCATATACAAATATCATGTTATATTAAGTTTTTGGGTTGTGTTTTGTTGGTTTTTTTTTTAAATCTCTCTGCTGTTCTAAGCAGATTCTCACTACCTCCCTAGAATGTGCATTTTCCATAGCACTAATACAGCAAATTCAAGGTATTAGAGGAGTTTTTCCCTCTACACAGAACACGGTTACGGTAACTTTACTATAACAAAGCAACCTAACAGAACTTACATGTTCAGTAAGAACCACAGTACTTACAACACTGCATTCATACTTTCTAGAGTGGTGATGGTAGAAAGGAAGGAGCTTTGTCAGTATTATTTAGTAAGCTTCAAGTATATCAACCTCATTTGTAAAGTTAAAATAGTAGATTACAAGAAACTGGCAACATGCATTTTTTAAAAGCAAAGGATAATTAGTACAGCATGGCCAAACTTACATGCTGCCTATCTTAGGAGGTAAGCCAGATGGTGGGGGTATAAACTCTCTGTCCCTAGCAGAAGTATCATGTGTGCCAGCAGCCACCCCACTTTCTTGGGTTTCTGCAATGGATGCGATAGGGCCAGAGGCAGAGTCTGCAGCACTGCTCTCAGAGACCAGGTCACTGCTGGCTGCATACAGCAACTCCATCTGGGTGGTGGTCCTCCGGCGGGCCTGGGGACAGACAAAAACCAGACTGCCATTGAAACATGCAATGCTATGTGCCAAGAGTCCTACACTCAAGCTTATCATTAGCTGGCAATTAGCATCCCCCTCAAACACCTGGCAACTGCCTTTGAAACTAAATCAAGAGGCTCACCTCTGCTTTTGGGCAATGATTTCAGAGAAGGCAATTCAAATTCAATGGCATGAAACACTAATTTGACAAGTGGTTTCCAAGGATATCCTTTCAACCAGCTGCCTGTCAATACTACATTAGTACAAGATTACTCACCTACAGTTTATCCAAATGAAATGTTATAAAGCAGGGGAGGAATAAAGCAAAGTGTAAATTTAAACAGCTACAATTATACTGGTGTTACTTCTAACATCAACGTTTCTTCCCATATAGAAACTCTGCTTCTCACTCAGTTTAAGTCAGCTCAAAAGTCCACATGAATTAAGATTCATTCAGTATTTCAATGATTTGAAAACAACAGAAAAACTCACAAAGGAGCTAAGCATTGTGCAACACAGCAATTTGTAAAAAACGGATCATACATGTTAGGTGTGATTTTACTGTGAAATTAAGATCTATTCCTCAGGGAAAGACCAATGGGGAAGACAAAGATCCAGTCTGAAAAGAACCATTACAAAAATGACATGTTTATTTCATGGCATTTTCAGACTAAACTCATTTAGTTAAACTGCCCAAATAACTGCACACCAAGGAATGTTACCAAATAATGCAACAGCCAACAGTGATGTTCTCTTTCAAAGCCAATTGCAGTTGAAAAAGTGGAGGCTAAGCTTCTATTTACTTTGCAAACTTTGTTTATGCTCTTGTGAGCACAGAAGCAAAATTGCCATCAGTGCACATGTCCAGTTCCCACTGCCATTAATATTAAACTATAGTCAGCCTAGATATATTCCTCCAATGTCAACTGCAATTAAGACCCTGGAGGTCAAACTTCTATTTGTTTCATAAACTTCCAGAAGATTTCTGTGACAAATTGTAAACAATGAGCATGTTCACAGTTCCCACTGGCAATAGCACTGAACTGTAGCCTTACTAATACTAATCTGCCAAACGACACCTGTTTGTAGTGCAAGTAACTGGAAGAATACATCTCCTTCTGGAATTCTAATAACTTAACCCCAAAATACTGAATAAGTTATTTTTATAATAGCTTCTTTGAGAGGTGTGTCAAACAAAAATCATATTGCACAGAAATCACATTAAAAGTACATCAGTTCATCTTTTGCACATCTTCATTCATTAAAGTCTCTTGGGCAAAGCAAGAGTATTCTCCAGAAGGTATCATTAAATTATGAATTATTATAGAATCATAGAATCACTTAAAAGATATGTAAAAGAATTATATCATCATCATACATCCTACCTTGCTTTTGGGTTTGACTTCACCACAAAGCTTCAAGAGATCTGAAGATAATGAACTAAAAGAAAAATTGCATCACAGTTAGAAAGTCATACTTTTTGCAGATGTGTATTTTTATTTTATTCCTCTTTCTACTGAAATCATGGGCAAAATATAATGAAACAATGTCAGAGATATTTTCTAAAGGATACATGATTTTGCATTACAAAAGGAGGAAAAATGGTAATTTTTCTACAATCAGTAGTAACAAAGACTTGCTGCTCACCTTCCTTCTGTTCCAGGACTATGCAATGGGGCATCCTCATCAGTACTATCTTCCAAATTTTCTAGAAAATTTCCAAAAGAATAACATTAGTCTGTTCCTCTACAACAGGATGTAAAGGCTTTAAGTGCTATACAAAACAACTCAGACAATGTTGAATGTAGATGAACAGAGTACAAAAGACAGGGATTTTCAAAATACCTTGACTATTTTCTATTCAGCCCCCACCAACACCTAAACTATTTTTTTCATACAATCTAAATACATCATACATCTAGGCAGACTAGATGGCTAAATGTGGTCCTCTATCTACCGTAGCAGAGCAACAGAGATGATAGAAAACCAGAAATTCTAGAAGGAAATCTGTAAGAAAGCAGATAAAGCAAAGAAAATTATCTGCAAGACATGGAAGACATGGGATGTAAATGAATTGACAGTAAGAATGTCTCTTTCTCCTCTTTTTTTCACCTTCTTGCTCCAAGACAGAATCAGCCTGGCTATAATGAAAGGAAAATCATATTTTTAACTAGCTAATGAGCTGAGACTCAGCCTCCTCTTATACAGAATGCCACCATTTGAGTTGACAAAAAACAAGCACTTTATTAGTATATAAGGATTCATTTCAAAAGAGGATGATGCTACCACTTAATACCATACAACAGCTTCCTAAAAAGAGAATAATTTCTAAAGGAAGCTGTATAGTAGAAATGTTCCTGAAGCAAAAATGGGTACACAAACCTGTCCACAGAAGACAAAAACCAGCATGCATGCCACACACTAACACTGTCAAACACCCAGTTAACATGTCTGCATGCAAACGGTGCAAAACATTAAGCTGAGACAATGAGTCAAGGGCACATGTACAATCAGTTCCAAACTGCTGGGAAAGCAGATCCACCAACTTTCATCTTATTCTAATAACACATTTGAGGCACAGATCAAGGACATAAGTAACACATTTTTGCAAGTCCCTTATTTTTGAACATTCTCATAAAATATTAAGGGTTAAATAACTTTGTAATGACATTCCATTACATCTCTTCTTTATTAGTAGAGACACTGAACTTCTTTATTTAATTTCTGTCAAAAAGCAGATACCATTTGCACTGCATAGACCCAATGTATTCGTAAGCCATATTAAAACAGGTTTGCCCATGTATATGTTTTAAGTGCAAGTTCATGCTTTGGAGAAAGGGAGGAGAGATATGCAGCTTTCAGCTGAATTTTGAGAAGGAATGGAAAAAAGGAAAATACTGCCTTTGGTGTATGCTGGACTTAAATATGTTACCTGAAAAAGTTAAAATCATCAACCTAGAACCAACACCAAAAATGCACTACAGAGTTACTCAACTGCTGTATTAATCTTAACAAGGTGATCTTAATTATCAGAAATACAACAATATTATAAAGAAAGCAAGGTTACAGGAATAGCACTCTGAATTTTTGGGGATTTTTTGTTCCATCCTGGATTTCAGCCCAGATTAAAACCTTTCAATACTTATTATTATTAGTGTTATTATTGCTATTATTATTATATGTCTTCTGCAAAAGTGGGGATTTAAAGTATTGCTCCTTTCAGTAAGACAAAAGTGGCATCCCTAAAATAAACACATTTTTAAAAAATATAGGATTCCTATCAAAATTATGTTTCTTCATCCCCTTCTGATAAAGAACTTGTGATCTCTTTTTACAGGCAACTAAGTTGAAAATGTGGAATGACCACAAAAGATGGGATTTTATTTTTAGGCTCACTCTCATGTGACCTGATGAGTTTCTTCGGTTTGCCTGCAATTTAACACAGGAAGATTGCTCAAAGCCCCAAGACAGAAACCAGTGAACAGTATCAACAAAAAAGGTAGAAAGAGTAAGATTCTGCATGACTAAGAAGAGATGAAAGGAGAAATAAAGTTAGTAAAGACAGTAATGTTTGCAGGGATAGCTGCTAGTAAACCAGTGACTGCAGAACAAGGTAGAGAATTTTCTGATTATTCGTCTTCATCCTCATGCAGTGGCAACTGGATGGTACCAGAACAATGCCATACACCAGACAGTTCACCCAGAGGAAATGACATTTGAGCAGCCCTCTCAAAATCTGCACATAGATGGTTGTGAGTCACATCCATGAATGTCCATATGTCACAGGTGGGAAGGAAAAGCAGCTCTCACAACTCCTCAAAGAGGACTCACTTCAGCAACATTCAAAACTCCATTTCATGGTCATTTTAACTCTTCACAAGAGCAGATGGATAGTGAAAGGCAGCTAGTTCATCCACCAAGGCTGATGTGCACTGAAAATCCATTCAAGTCAAAACCTAAGCCTGTGATGTACTTTTCTGCAGGCTGAAACTTCTTGTTTGCACTTGAATGAAAGTGCACAACTATGCTGGGGAATGTTCAAGCTTTTCTGAGCCAAGTGTATTCAAATGGCTAAGAACTTTTGAAGGTATTGGATCTGAAAGCAGGCATCAAGAGGGAGAATCACACACACCCTGGAAGTGCAATCACTTTGCTTGGGATAGGGCTCACTGTGCTCTACCACTGAGATATCAGGCATCCTGGTGAGACTGATCTCAGGATCTGCTGCCACACACACTTCTACCTACAGGAACTGTGTCAGGCCCTGCACCAACAGTCCCTGCAAACCAGCTGGCAATCCCTGCACCAAAGCCTCACTACAGTGGTGTCTGAACTCCCTGCAGCTCAATTTGGTCACTAGTGATCCACAAAACACAGACTACCAACAGCTGGGATTTCAATGTGGACGTAGGTTAGTGCAGCATATTCAACTGCATTTCCTTCCTATAAAGTGTTAGCAGAGTCCTGAGTTGTTTAGACACTCTAAAAGCCTCAGGTCATGCTTGCAAAGTGTTAAAAAGCTTCTTTGAGATAACACTCTATGAAAAATTTGATGACAGAGCTACAATACAGCTAGCAAGTGGCTTTTCATTCCTTCAAATGTTGTTAATAGGTAAAAGCCTGTCCAGAGCTAAAGAAAATGCAATGCTGTCAGCAGAAACAATGCTCCAACAGGGGTGAACATGCACATACATTAAAGGTCTGTTCTAGAGATACTATGGTACTAGAAACCACGGAGGTTCCTGAATAAAAAACTGGCTGCGTGCAGCAAGATCCCCTGACAGAGATATTCACCTGACAGGAAGCTGGCAAAGTTCTCACCACATCTAGACCATGATCTATACACTTCCATGTGGGTTTGTGCTTTTGTGCTGTGCAAACTAGCACAGGAAAGCATAATGTGATCAAAAATAGTACAAGACAACACAAAAGGAATTATCACTGATAACGGGAATATTTTTCTCAAGTTCCAAATACAGTCAATTTTTTTGGAGGGAAGAAAACAAGCTTAATTCATTTGGGAATAACTCTAAACCAACAGCAATAAGAGACTTATCTCAAAATCAGTGAAGTCAGTAACTCAAACCCAATTTGAAAAAGTGAGAGATAATCCTGCATTCTGTACAATGTTTACCTTATAAAATGAGCTATTTGCAAAAGCTTAAAAACGACCTGCAAGTTAAGAATTGCATTTTTTTCAAACCTAAAAGATGAGCACAATTTGTCACAACAGTAGTATATCACAAAATAGTTTTATGTAGTCTGAACATACTGTGGGTTCTCAAGTTATAAATTAGAAATACAGCTCTGCTTACTGTCTTCACTTTTAACTACCACAAGGGCTACTACCACAAAAGCTAGGGGTAGTTTCAGAAAGGAAGAAATGCTCTTTAAGCTCATAATAACAAGCAAATTTACAGAACAGTTCATGCAAACTTCACATACTCACAAATTCTAAGATGCATCAGTTAGTGAACATGAATGAATTAGTAACTCATGCAGCTGTACAGTACACAGAAAGCTAAACATACTTACCCAGTGGTATGCTATCTAGGTCTGTGTAAATACAGCAACAAGGAAAAAAAAGCAACATTCCAATCAAAACATATCCATTTATAAAAAGAAATAAAACAAAAGTACCCAAATGTATTCTAAATTTTACTTAGTATCATCATCTCATGAGTAGAATAGATGCCGTAATGACAAAATCCAAAATCCCTAATGTGTGATGACTGAACGGGATTAAATTTTTGAATTTTACATTCAGAAGTTAAAACAATTCCAAATTGTAAAAGTAGCAAGCAGATTATTTTAATTTTAAAAAATCTTAATAATAAAAAAAGCTTTGTTTCCTACATTTCACTGCTGAGAGTCTACTTAAAAATCTCATACATGCTTGTCAACTGTGAAGTATAAGATGTTATAATACAGCATCTATTCAGAAAAGAAATAGTCTAGAATGCCCAGTACAGCATGCACAAAAGGCAAACATAACATGCAGCTGACTATTCAGAAAACAAGATGAAAAAACTACCTTGCAAAGCGTGACCCAGAAAAGCATCAAGTTCAGGATTTAATTCAGCTTTTTCTTTCAGCATATGAAACAGCAGTTGGTTTTGAGTAGCACTAGTAATTTCTGTCTGCTTAAGGCGTCCCTCAAGAACTTTGATTTGAGCTTCTTTCTGAGCTGCTTGGAGACCCTAGGAGAAAAAAAAGATGACAAATGTTTTACCACAACCCTTGTTTAACAAAACGAAAATTGTCAAAAATTTTAAAAAACTACAAACACAAGCAATGTGTACATTGCAGCTGTCTTCTCAGATCCTGAAGATCAGGTATCAACAAAGGGTCTTTTTCTTTCCTTCACCTTTTAAAGAGACTAATTAAGCATTCCTCTAACTTGCATTTCTCAGACTGCCTTGCAAATATGCATGTAGTGGCAAAGTGGACAGGACTCCCAAGTGCAATTCAGAGTCTCAGCATTTCTTAAGAGTAGCAAGCATCCAAAAGATCAACACCTCCACTTTTCACAAATAACTACTTTTTAAAAAATTATTACCTATGATACGCTATGACAAAGAGCAGGGGGGAGGTGAAAATGGGACAGAGTGGGACTCAGAACTGCAATCTTTCCTACACAATCACTCAGTGAACTTTCAACTTTTAATGAAAAATCCTATGGCTTAACTTATGACAGAATTAATTCTAAGGGAACTTCCCTAGATCCACAGATTGGTGGGAATTTTTTAGTTGTAGAAAACACAGCCAAATAAATTTACAGGAAAAGGTTTCCAAATAGATTTCTAAATTCCAAAAGAAACAGTATGGAAAAATGACTCGAAGGGCAACACCAGACTTTGAGTGCTAGTGCTTGAGTAACAAGTGCAGCCCTACGAATTTACACACTACATTCTGGTTGAACTAAAGCTAAATATCCACAGAGACATTTTGCAGGTGAAAACAAACAATAGAATAGACAATAGGCATGACCAATTTTGCAAAAAAAATCCTTTCAGTTTTTCTATGTGACAATTACTAAACAAAAAGATGATAGAATCCTTCGCATAATGGAGCTTTTTATCACCATAAAGAAATTGTTAACAGAGTGAGTCAGAGGCACTTTTTTCACATTAACTCTGTTGCAAGATCCATTCAAACACATCCAAGGGCTGAAAAAATATTAAAAGATTGACATTTCCAGAAGCCAGTGTGATTGTGGGAACTTTCTTTACCCTTTTTTTTCTCCACAAACTTATTGGATTACCTGCATAGTGATGAATCAAGAGTGCAAAAGAAACCCCAGAGAACTGGTCAGGGAGGCTGACCCAAAGACAGTTTCAGTATCATTGAAATCTTTCATTTGACTGAATGAGACTGACCACCATCCTCCAGACAGAAAGAAAAGCAGCAGCAAGGGCACATTACATATGTGTGCACAGGGTTATAAGCTGCCAAATACTTATTTAGAAAATATGAAAGAAAATATATGTCCCCAAGACTTTCAGAAGAATCCCTGTGGCTCTATTTAGACTGAAGTATGTCATGCATCAACATGTAACTTAAAATAAATTTTTTGAGGTTCATATTTGTACAAAGGTGGCTGAGCCAGTGTTTTAAAAAAAAGATCTTAAGCTCTTTTTAAGGAGTTTATTGAAAAACAGAGATTTATTTTATTACAAAAAGCTAGTGCTCCTGTAAGAACAACATGAACTAATTAATCCAGTGAAGTAGGCTCTACTGGGGCTTGAAAAACAGTTGAAGAGGACGACAGATCTCAAGGGCCTTCACACTGAGAATCAGCATGACTCAGTAATGTTGAGTAGCATTGCTTTGTTAACACACATTAGTCCTGTCTTTATGTCAGCACAGCATATGTGCTCCTGGCACATGCCATAGTCCTGGCACACACATAGTTCACTTAACACATTACCTTATTGATACCCATCATAAGGAAGTGATCAAGCAAATATCGTGCTTCTGTCAAAGTGCAAGCATTAATCACTGCTGTTACATCCAAGGTCTCTCCTTCTTCCTATGTGTGCAAGAATAAGCCCAGTCAGATTGTGAAAAAGTCCCAAGAATTATATCAATTCCAGCATACTAGAAAGCATCAGCTTTGACATTTAAATGCTTTGTAATCTTAACTTGCATTACACTATTGACACTAAAACTCAGGTATCAATTGTATAAGTCTTCATCTCAAACTTCACATGAAATTTTTCATCAATTTTCACTTCCCGGCTCAATAATTACACAGACAAACAAAAGCTAATTTCTAAATGAGAACATCTTTAAGACTAACACAGTTGTGTTTTCTTGTCCCCATTTCACCATTTTTGCAATAATATTTGACCTACCTTTGCTTCTTCCATTTGCATAATGTTTGCTTGGCAGTCAGAAATGCTGTCGTTAATGTAGTCTATGTTTGCAGTTACTGATTCCATCTCTTCATTTATATTCTGGACATTTCTATCTGCTTCACTGCCACCCCCACCCTTGATGAGCTTCTCCCTTTTCTTTGAAAGCTTATCTCTTCTTTTGGTGAGTTCTTCACGTTGCTATTTTCCACAAAGACATAATATTACAGGAAAAGGAATTAGTAAGCCCTCAGAACACTGAAGTGCCTTTTTGTTTACGTTCATTTGTTATAGTTTAACTAATAACTAAACTTCCCATGATTTCCATGGGAAGAAGTTACACAGGTGAATACAGTAATCTATTAACACATGATGCTATTAACGTGCTTCTTAGTTCTTACTAAGCACAGCAACCCCATGGCTCAAATGCTTACTGGAGTCAAAAGTGTCTTCACTGACTGCAGTAGATTCCACCCACTTTGCCAATGCTGCCATAACAGTGACTAATTTACAGCAAACATACTGTCAGTGCTCCCTGTTTAATACAATAATACAGCCAACAGTGCACACAGATCACCCACCGTAAGCAGCCTGTTCATGTCTGCCTCCATATTGGAAATAGTCATCCTCTGCATAATAATATCAGTCACTCTGCGTTCCAGTAACTGCCACTTCATCCTGGCTGCCCTTGAGGAGTAAACTCTGCTTGTCACTGCTTTCCGCTGGTACTTCTTTCTGTGATACATTCAAGAGAAAAGAAAAAATACACAGCTAAGTCTAAAGTAGTCCAGTTACAAATTTCAATGTGGAAATGATCAGGCTGGAATATTTTTCACAAACAGCTTAAAAATTCCATGCAGAAGTTCTTGTAGGTTTTCACTGCACCGGACAGCTGCCTTTACTCAGCCCCGAACTCTACTGCCCTCTAACATGTTGCACTTGAAAAACAGGTATCAAACATCTTTCATCATGCACTATTGAGTTCAAATGTCGTACAGGGGTTCTCTATTCAACAAGGAGATCTGCTTCAAACCACAGTGAAAAAGCACAGTGAAAAAGCACAGTGAAAAACCTGATACTGCATTTTCCAGCAATCTTTTCTGCAAACTTCACACTGTTGGCATGGGACCATCAAGATCATTTCCCTTGAAGAGCAGATTTTAAAACCCTCAAGATTTCAAAATCCAGTTTATGTGACTTGCCCTTTAATGCCGTTTTATATTATTATATTATTGTCTTAAACCCAGAAAACTGAAATTGCATTTGATAATGGTAAAATGCCCATTTTATGAGCATTGCATTATAACAGTTTGACAAATAACAGCTCCTACAACATGTATCATCACAACAGTATCTGCTAGAAAGTCCACACAAATTTCAGTTCTTGTAAGAGTATCGTAAAAAGTTTTAGCCCTTACCCTGTTCCATTTGTTGCAGTTACAGATAATGCTTGAACCCTTGCAACAGGAATTCTCATCTTCTGCTGTGCTGCTGTTCTGGAGCCATCATGCTCGCCTGACAAACTAGAACTTGCTTCCTGCATGGAGTGCTCAGGCAGACTCAGCTTTCGGCTCACTTTTCCTGCCACTTTGTCAGACAGAGGCCTTACTTGCCGACGAAGGGCTGTGACCTGAAACAGTGCAAAGACACAATTAACTCTCCCAAAACTGAGTTCTAAGTTACAGCAATGCAACATCATTCTGTTTTCAAAAATGCATTGTTGTTTTACCACAGTACCTCTTCAGTTTTGCGACGTAAGATAACTTCTTGGTTTCTTTTCTGAGCTTCCAGAAGTTTGAGCTGATGCTGTGAAAAAAGAGAAATAGCAAATGATATTTTTTCCATTATCTCTCACAAGGATTACATTGTATAAACAAAAACAAGACCTCTGCACATTAATACAAATCTGCAAAATTGCTGTGACATGAAGACTCAAGTCATGATTGTTTCTTCATCATCCTAGTGCAGAACAAAAATAGGAGTTTCACTGTATCAATTCTATCAAAAATAATAACCCCATGCAAGTGAAGTTGTAGCAACAACTTTGTGAAGATTCACTAATCACCAGTTCACTGATAACATTGATACACATACTCAATAAGCACAACAGGAAACAGAAGACTTATCACCTGAGGCTAGGAGCTGTGTTTGCATGGAAGTGAAACCAAATTTTGTGCAATTTCACTGATGAAAATACACAGGTACATGCCTGCTTCAGTGAATGCACATATACAGCGTGTGCCTGCAAGGGAAGGCACATCATAATGACAGGTGCTTATTCCAAATGAAAGTTCTTTATCTGTCAAATCACCTCTCGTTTGCGCTGCTCCTTTTTAAGCTGTGCAATCTCTCTATTTCTTCTAGATTCAGTCATTCTAGCTTTCTCCTGCTCTTCTTTCATTTGTTTCATCAAGCGAACCTGTAAAGAGGTCAGCACTTAGAAAGGCTGTTCACAGTCAAGTGCTGCTCCCTGCCCCCAACCATATAGAGTTTTCTCTTCAAATTGCCATTTCCCAGTATATTACATGCTTTTAGCCATTTACCTCTTCCATCTAATGTCTTCTGCACTCAGTGCTGAATACCAGCTAATAAGCTCTGCAAAGCTTATGCATGTTTGATACCTTAATTTCTGTTCATTAAACCTAAAAGCTACCCTTCTCCCCCAGGAATAGCCTGGTGCTCACATCTCTTCTATTTTCAGACTTTCAAGCAGATAACAAGAACAGAACTATAAGGCAGATGGATGCACAGGAGATTTCAACCCAATTTTCAGTAAACATTCATTGTGCAACACTTCCATTTACTGAAATATACCTTGGTTTTCTTCATCTCTGTCACCTCCTGCTGCAGTTTCTTCAGCTGCTTTTCATACTGAGACTGATTTTTAAGCAATCGTGCATGTTCCTTTTGCGCTGTTTGAAGTCTCTGCAGTTCTTTATTCATGGCTTGGAGTTTCTTTTCATATTCTGACTTGATTTTTTTTGCCTTTTCTTCTGAATAGGTCTCCACAGAACCTAGAGCAATAGGGAATTCTTTATCTGCTTTTGTTCAGGGTACTTTCACTTTGCCAGCCACAGCAGACAACTACTTCCTCTGCTCTAGCATTATCTGCAATACCTTTAAAAGACCCTAATTTGTCTCTAGTTCCTGCCACCTGCACTGCTTTGAACTTTCCACTTCTTATGTATTCTGGGATAAGAGATCAAGTATTAACACTTTCCTCTGACTGCTTTGCAACAAATCTGAGCACCTGAAAGCACAAATACACACATTCACACATGTACACAGGAGTACAACATTCCTAAAAGCCATGAAGCCTAGTATTCCTCTTCTGACACCGAACAACGGGGAAGGTCTAAGGAATAACAGGGAACAGCAAAAGCTTAGACAGTGTATAACCATAAAGCATATATAGTATACGTATAAAAAAGAAAAACAAACAAAATATTTTCCACAGCACTCCCAAAGTGCAGTTATTTGTGGCTTGTAACTCCTGAGTCATAAGTGGTTTATCATCTCAATACTGATATTCATATTCAAAAGGTCTGGTCAGTAAAGCACTTCTGAAAGGTCATGGATCCTTATTCTTATTTTTGTGCAAATAAAAAGAAAGTGGGGAGGAAAAAAAAATTTTAATTCAGGTACTATCTCCAGGATTATGAGAGCTCTTAGAAAACTGAAAGTACTTATGCACCCAAATCAAGTACCTGTCAGTTGCAACACATTTCAAAAAATTTTACTCTCAATTCTGATAGAAACCAGAATGAGTAAAGAATGATTCACTGGCATTATCGGTACAAACCATATTTCTGTTTTCTGCAATTTCTTATCAAATTTGAAAAAGAAAATTAGAGAGCAGAAAACAGTTCAACTTGAACAGCTTATACAAGATCAGTGATTTTGTACTTCTTACCCAAGTTTTGAAGGACCTGATCTCTTTCAAGCTGAGTGTCTCGAATTTTATGTTGCAGCATCATTAGTTTCTCTTCATACTGTTTTTTCAGTGTTTGCAACCTTCGCTGGCTGTTTTCTAGCTCATCTATCAGTTTCTGCTTAATGGCTATTTCACAGGTGATATTTGCCAAGTCAGCTTGATAATTTTCTAAAATAGAAAGATTTCTGTTAAAGTAAGAGCAAGGACCACTTGAATACATGTGCAATCTTAGGGTCACTGAAAATACGTTTTGTGTACAGGAGGATTCCACGTAAATCACAATGCACCATGCAACCCTCTTATCTGCAATTCATGTTAAAGTCTCCTTCTTAAACACCCAATCCTAGAACTGGGAAAGAGGTAGAGAAAGATGTCACACTGGATCACAGTTGTGCCCATGCTATAACTACTCACATTTAAATTGCAGTATCAGCAATCTGACCTTCCCCATCCAAAAGGCTTCAAGATTTCAGCCACATCTCAGGGCTGAAGAATAACTGTCATTCATAAACCCAGCAAGTTACAATAGGAAAAACTGACTGCTGGCAGACTCCAAATGGAGACTTTCCCTTCTCTAACTCTTAGACACAGTCAGAATTCTCAGAAGAGAGGCACCATCTCACTTATGGAAGTGGAATGGTCAAGGGAAAAAGTAGGCGGAAAAAGCAAGGAAAAAGTACTAACCCACAGGATAAATTCAAGAAAGTTAAATTAACTTCTTTAGCCAATTAGGTCCTTTTTTGTTTTAGGACTTTGTGCTTCAGAATTAAGATATTAGTTGAGGATTATTATTTTTCAAACTCCTGCTAAAGGTTTGTGTGACTCTTAAACAAGAAGAAACCAAGAGACTTGGTTTGCCCATTTGGCCCAACTCACATGAGAGAATTGCTGGTGATGGTGTTTCTGACTCTCGCCATATAAAAATGAGGAAGGCTGACAGACCTCCAGCCTTTCAAAATTAAATACTGCCATTTCCAAATGAGCTGATAGGAGCTATCACCTTGGTATTAGTCCAGAGACATAAAAATAAACCAGTACTTGAACCTTACACTTTGGATGTCTTAATAAAGGAAGAAACACATTAGCAAACACCGGATGGCTTCTGATCAATTTCAAAACCCATACAGGGACACTTAATCAGCTGTCTATTACAGGTTTTAGCACCATAACCAAAAAAATAATTCACTGGACATACTCTTCACAGAGAATTACAGACAGATGGTTGACAACACACTTTCTTGCCTACCAGGACCTGAGGTCTGACAGGTATTATTTGCAAAACTCTGCAGAATATTGCACTGACATCACCTTTTTCATCAGAGTCAGAATCTGATTCATCTGAGCTTTCAACAACTTCCATATCATCTTCATCCTCATCATCTTCCTCTTCTTCATCATCATGATCACTGGCTTCCTGAATTTCCTCCTACAAAACATACAGACATTAAAGGAATCCCACACTTTTCCATGCCTCAATCATTTGTGACTATCACTGTGACGCTGCATTATTCACCTGGTCCACTCCCAATTTTCTCTCTATAACCTTGTAAATCTTTATACAGACAATGAACAAATAAAACAAACACTTAAAAATACTTACTCCCTCCAATTCATTATTCTCTCTCTCTGAAGTGCCTTTTTCATCTCTCTTCTCCTGCTCGTTGTCTGTGTTATCCTCTTTAACACTAGTAGAACAGGCAAACACAAATTATTCACAATCTGAAATGGCAAGTGTTTCCCATCCCCCCAAACCACTAAGTTGTAATTTCAAATAAAGATGAAAAATGAAGTGTAGGTAGAAAAACATATAAGTGTTGGGCATGGGTAAAACACAACTTCTGCAGATAATAAAATAATGCCTAATTACTCTTATCTTGGTCTGCAAGGTAATGGTAACAATCAGCACGTTGTTCCAGCATACTGCACAACTGGGACAATCAGAATACACATTTCCATATACTACAGCAGTACTCATTTTGCATGGAAGTTGCAGTTTACCCAGAGTAGCTTTTAAAAAACAATAAAAGAACATTGGGTGCAAGTACAACGTACATTACAGGTATTCCTACACTTTCAAGCTATAACAGAGCCCACTGTACTTAGGATAGTCTTAAAATTTATGTGCAAACCTTAAATAATATCCTGATTTATCATACTATAACCACTCTTTTGATTAGTTATCTACTTTGACATAAAGGGAATGCTCAAAATAGGCATTGATACAACAATAAAAAGGGTTTACAGTAGAGTTATTTTGGTTTTGTTCTAAAGGTTTGGTTTATTACCCATTAGGGCAAGTTTTAAAGTTTTTAAGTGTACATTTAGGACATCACATGCAAATAGAAAACAAAAAAATCAATGGCACTCTGCAAATTGTCACGGACCAGGTATCAGTCCCTCTAGTGCAACGTGTACAAAACCCAAAGCTCCAATGGATGGGAAACTGTGACAGAATAGAGCTAGACACCATAGGAGGTAAAATGAAAAAAATGTCATTAGGATTGCATAATGTGGAATCCAACTCAACTAACTTCAGCTGCATAGAAGTTTGGCAAGTTGTGCTGTCACTGATCAGGCACATAAACTAGAAATGCACATCTTCCTCCACTTATACCAAGAGAAGCTCAGATTCAAGATCAAACTCTTGGGCAAATCCAATACTCAGTGCAGTGACAAGAAACATACAGTAGATTTGAGACATTGTAATTTGGTGACCCCTTTAAAACAGCTCAAATCTAAAAAGTGTCTCTTGAGTAACACAGTGCTTCTGTGTTCACATGATTTTCTGTTGTATTACTTTTTAATCTGCTCAATGCTAACTGATTCCCTTCTGCCCCACTCATTCACAGTTATTAGCTGACCATGCACAAGGCAGAAAGCTTTTGCTTGGACCATCTGAATCCATGCAGCAGCTGGGGATGATGGAATTAAAAAGTCTAACCAGACTTGTACACAAAAAAATGCCTAACAGGGAACACTATGTCATACAATCTCATTTCCACAGATTCTCATCTCCCTCAAACCAGAACATGTTCTGTTTTACATTGGCTATTAAGCCCAAAAGATAATGGATCTTAGCTGCAATCCTCATGCAGATTGAGGCAAACCCCAGCTTCCCTTCCAGCTGCAGTCAGCACAGAACTAACCACTACAGAGAACTTGTGTTCTGCCTAAGAAATGGGAGAGACAGGAGGAAGGAGAGCCAGCAGCTCTCCCAGGCAGAACTCTACTGCTTAACGTGTATGCTGCTGGTCTGTGGATTCACACCATCTGTATCAATTCAGTGGGTGGGTTTTTTGGATCAAAGTAGACAGCAAAAAAATAAAAACTCCTTCAGCTTCACTTTTAATCATAATATAGTTCTCTTTTTAGAGCCCTCAACTTAACTGCTCCCTGTGAATGATTATTCATCTACAGGTTTGACTGAAACAGAATGGGAGGAATGATCAAGGCTTCAGTCACACGCTTTCAGAAACCAAAGCTGCAGACTCAACTGAGATGTGATGGTCCAAGACACTCTTGATCTCATATGCCAAAATTATTATTGTCATATACTGCCTGCTTGACATTTCATACCATATGTGCTACTGCACCTTCCTCCTGCCTTTCATTTCACTTAGGCCATGCAAAGAAGAAAACAATTAATTCAACAGGAATTCCCAAAGGTGCCATCTCCCCACAAATGCTTGCTCAACATTGTGTAACTCGAGTCAGCCTCAATTCCACAACAGAGGTTTCTTCCAGTTAAAACACCAGTTGAAAGTGAAAACCCAGGAAAGAATTCTGAAAATTAACTACTCCTGAAGTACCTATGAATCTGCCCAAATTCTTTTCATGTATGACAACCAGTTAATTGAAATGACAGGTAATTAAAAACCTGGGAAATATTCCAACCTTCTTTCTTCTTGACTGCTTTCCTCAAGTTTCTGTAGCCTTCAAAAGCACGAGGTACAGTATTGGAAGGCCAAGCCAATGAAGGACAAACCAGACAGTGAAAAGCAAAAGTGATAAGAAGGTAAAAAAATGATATATATGAGCTTGCGGAGTTTAAAATGAAATTTTAAAAGATACCATCAAGAGACAACAAGTAGTAAAAAGGCAATACATCCTGGACAGTTGGAAAGTAAATAGAAAACATAGAAGAAGCATATGTAGGTTAACTAATCTGCCACTGATAACAAGTGTAAATTCAAGTTACACTACAGAAGAAATTTTAGACAATATATTTAACTTGGCAAATTATTTCTAATAATGGGTTAAGAAAATATCTCAATTCTAGAAAAAGCTTTCTCCTCTTTCTCCACTTAAAAATGGCAGCTAAAATACTGAAAAATGCACATACTGCCACTGACCCAAAGTTACATATTCTCAGGAACATATCAGGAAAAAAAGCAATGCACTCATTTTATATATGCTGATAACATATTGTAATATATAGTAGGAATAAGAAAATTTTAGTATTAATATTCTAAACAATATATTCTGAATATAATTAATACAAAAAATCTTCTGCATTCATGGTTTTGTTTGGGTTTTGTTGTTTGTTTTTAAATAAAAAGCAGAAAGCTGCGGCTTATTTTTCTGGGATTCATAAAGTACATGTCAATCATTTCTTGTTATTTTTATTAAATTAACAAAAAACATGCACAAGAAGCAATGAGATGGAAAAAATGTTAGTATTTCTGCCTGGATTTTTTCCTCTTGAATAAATGTGGATTTATCAGTAAAAAAAGTCTGCACAACATGTAAGCATAGAGATGGCTTAAAATTAATCAACTACTGAAATTCCTCATTTCTCATTATGACAAAGTTTCAAGTAAGAGATTTTGCTGCTTTTTCACTTTATAGTGCCTACCATCTTTGGTATCAGCTAGGAGCTGGCATGCTGAACCATGTGTAATTTTCATCACTAATTCAGTTGAATAAATGTTAGGGGAGTAAAAAGAAAACAGTCAGAAATGGTTACCAGGTATATAAGGCTGACTAAACAGTTGAAAGGAACATGTAAGATTTGCTCACGGGTTTCTAGTGAGTAAGTAACACTGTGGGACACCCCAATCGGGTCAGGCAAAATATTTCTGCTGTGTCAACTGTTTCCAATAAACTTTATGACAGATGCTTATTAAAGGCTACAGATATATAGCAGTACATACCTGCTGCTCAGAACCTTGGTCTTAGGCCTTCAGCCTACCTCACAACAATTTAAATAAGTTGTATAGATTTAAAATTGTGCACCTTTTGTTGTACTGACCCATAACCAGGAAACAAAGACCAAGAAATGCAGATGGGGCAGAACTAGTAGCTAGGCTTACCAATCCCATTTTAATAGAAAAACTCTAGTTAGACAACTTTAAAAGAATGGCACACTAAAAAGAAATAGCAGAGTAAATGTAACTAAATGCCTGTAGAAGACAGAATTAAAACAAAGAATACCCATCAAACTGCATGGCAAAGTGTCTGTGCATTACATTAATGTACACACCACCAATTCCTGAAATTTCAATAGAATAAAAATTCACAGTGATCTAACACAGACTTTTCACTAATTGGATAGAAGCACTCTGCAGATAACAAGCATGACTATGTACAATCCCTAAAATTCTGACATTTCTTAGCATCTAAGGAATTTTCCTCACAATACGTGTACCTCAGAAATTTCTATTTATTACAAAGCAGTCTGCAGATAGGCCAGTAGATATTCAAACCACCTTAGCAGCACTTTGAAGAGTATGACCCATTTTATAGAACCCAAGGCCCACTTTAAGATGGAGCCATGAAGAGTCTCTTCCAACTTTAATTTTTCTATAGCTCTCTAGTTCTATAATGCTAGGATTCAAAACTGATCTCAAAAATAATTTATGCTAAGTAGTCCCTACTTTCAGATCAGATTACTTGGTCATCCCATCATAATATAATTTTCTTGGTGTGAGAAAGTATGACTGGCTTTTGGAAAAAAAACAAACCACAAAAACACAACCTAACAACTGAGGCTCTATCTAAGCAGGTAGTTAAATGCATGCTTGATATCAAAATGTGTTAAAAAATACAAAATCAAATCTCTCTGCTCCTGCATTTACAGTTAAAGGACATGTCGAAATGCTTGGATGAACATTCTGCTGATTTTATTTAATACTTCCATCTTGCCCTCAAGTTCCTACAAAAATGAGACAAAATCTATCAAAATCCCCGTAAAAGTCTACGAGCTTCCTGAAAAATGACATGCAAAGAATCTAGTTGTTCTTAAAATGAGTGTTCTCTAAGTACCAGACATTCGTGTAGTGAACAGATTTATAGATACAGGACCTAAAATTAAAGATATGACTGACCCTCATCTACTTTATACTTTGACTATTTCAAGCTTAAACTGTCAGAGTTTTACTCTGACCTGAGTAGAAGTCTGAGGGACCATTATTAAAAAGAGTAAGAAATTAGAAGCATGGAAAATTTCAACTAGAACTGAGAGATTTCTAATGTATGCAAAGTGTCCTAGTACATAAAGCTTTGCTGCTATCTAAATAGGCATTTATGTCAATGTCTATGAGGATTTTAGTAGATGAGAAGTTGGACAGCAAAAAAACCAGCAAAGCATGATGTTGCAGAGAATCAGGAAACCTCAAATTAAAAAACATTCATAGAAGCAAAAGACAAAACAAAAGAAGCCGTTCCAACAGCTACCAAAGAATCTCCAGCTATTCAGAATATCTTTTCTTCTTCAGAAAGCTTATTCAGTTTTGACATAGAGTTGAAAAAAAATTTATAATTTTTTCAAACTTCTGTTAAATTTCAGGTGCATTTTAGAAGAAATTTTTAAAAGTATCAAAATTTAGAGAGAGCATCTCTGCTTTTATCATTGCGCATTAATTACATAGAAAAGTTCATTAAGAAGGAGACATTTATTCTACAAACACTGCACACTTCACTGGAAGAAAAGATACAAAAGAAAAACTGTAACTTCAACATGTAAGAGGGTTTGAAGGAACAACAGTTCAGGGTCTACACACACAACAAGCCTTTTTAAGTCTCAGTAGTTAAAAAATAGGCCTTTTTACTAAGAAAAAAACAAATAGCATTATAATTCATACACCACCTCTTTTTCTTTTTCCTTTCTTTTTTTTTCAGCTTTTCTAGATCTTTCTTGGCTATATCTAGAATTTCCATGGTCTCCTTCTCTGAGGAAAGCATAGAAGCAGAAAATGCTGAAGGTCCACCAAAGAACGTGGCTCTTGATGAAGCTCTTGACAAGTTGCGTCGAAGATTTTCATTCACTGCTTCACTTTCTAATAATTTTGCTCTTAATAAAAAAAAAGAAAGAAGGAAGAATTGTAGACCATGAATTACAAGTATTGCCAGTACACAAGATGTACACTCTTTTGCCTCTGTAACTTCACTGCATTACATTCAGTCTAAAAAGAAACTACAAACCAAGGTGAAGTCTAAAAAAATACAATATAGTAAATTCCTTTAAAATACCATTTTACTCAATGGTTATATATTGTACATAAATCATATAACCGAGACAGAACACATGAAAATATGTCTGTGTGAACATATACACAGATACATATACATATATATATACACACAGATACATACCTGAATATGCTTTATGAATATACATCATATATGAAAGCTACACAAAAGCTCTAACATGAACTGAAGATAGGCTAGATAATTTTTTGCATGGCATATGTCCAAGACACAGATAAATAAAAATATCTAAAATATTAAGGAGTTTTTAAATTTCAAAAGGAAGTATTTTTTAAAAACATATTTTTTAAGCAAGTAATTTTTCAGTCCTATCGTTTTGATATGAGGTTATAAAGTTATTAAAGAATCTAAGTTTTACTGTGCTTGGCACAACAATATTAAGTTACCATCATATTTTAGGCAACATCTTCCTCTCATTTCTGATGTCAGTTTGATCTCTACCATTTTACATTTTTGTGTCCAAGAGCAACACCAGATGGTCTTAGAAGCTGAAGGACCACTCTCCTAAAGTAATCCCCACACAGGAAAACAGCTGAAGTATTGCTAACACTTCTATTATTTTTTTAAACAAAAATTGTCCAAACACATATTATGCAAATACCTGAGATCTTCAATTTCCTTGATATAATTATGAATCATGTTGCTAATTTCTTCATTTCCTTCCCCTTTGAAGGACAGAGAGAAAAGGGGAATGAGGGGAGAGAAAAATTAAGAAAGGGTGGTAATAGTATAAATATCTGAATATAGCTACTAGGCACAAGGTACCAGCAAAAGGAAACAGTCACATGGACTACATATGTAAATCTTGAATTATTTGTAAAATAGCTTTCCTTCTTAAACTGAATTACATTTTTTGTTCCTCTCTCATGTGATCACCATATGACTACCAGTAACTTGTTTTCCATATTAGCACATTTTAACAATGCTTAAATCAAAACTACTTATCTGGAGTTTAATTTGGAGTCAAATTTATTTGGTTTGGTTTGGTTGTTAAACTACCACAGGGGCTAAGCATACAAACAATTCCTATACAAAAATATTACTTAATGTTTCCAGTGGTTCATATTTCTAAATGGACAGTCAAATCAGGTTATCAAAAAACAATCATATGGGAGCCTATCTCTGCTAAGGAAGGCCCTACATTGCTAATAAAAAGGCATCACTTCATTCCAAGGGATCAATGAAGCAAATACATATAAATAATTTAAGCTCATGAACTTATGAAGCAGTTTATGCACATTCACAGCATACCTGTCCTGGCTAGCACTTGGTTGGCCTGATCACTGATAAGCTGCGTTATTCTGGCTCTAAGAGCATCAATAGTCTCTTGCATTGCTTTAATCCTAACGCGCAGGTTGTTGTTTTCTGTTTGCAGCATTGCATTTTCATGGAACATGTCATTGATGCTTTCAACACCTTCTTCATCTATAATCCTTTTACCCTTTAAGAAAGAAAAATATTTTATTACTTGTCAAGGCTGAACTACACTTAAAAAAAAAATTCTAACTTCATAAATGTAATCCACAGATGAGTTAGAATTCCAAGCAGACACTCGCAGCACAAGACAATCTCTCAAAGAGTTTAAAACAATGATAAAGGGATAGTTTTTAAAAGACTGATATCTGGGCCAACACCTTAGCATCTGGGTTTTGTGTAATTCCACTTTAGTCTGAAATACAAGTTCTTGAAGAGGTTAAAAATGAGAAGATAGCTCTTTATCAAATCAGAATACTATCTCAAGAAGAGCAAGATGTGATCCTGTTCAGTAACAACATTTATAGCCGGAAACACTGTATAAACTTCAGGAAGAAACAAGCGTGAGTATTTGCCTTATATACTTGAAATTGTGTTTTTAAAACAGAAAGAGTTTTAGCTATCTAGTAAGTTTTCAAAAGCAATACACAGTAACTGTACACATTAGTTGTGGTTTGGCTCTACATCTTCTAAAAATATCTGGTAATCACTGGAATTAAGTGTTGCTTATGTCAGGGCTGCTTTTCCAATGTTTTTAGTGTGTGAAGTGGAAATAGTCAACAGGGGGAAAAAAAAAAAGCTGTGCAATTATAAGCATTTTAACGCAGAAGAAATCCTAAGAGGATAAACTTACCGTTTTGTATTCCATGAGTTCCATCTGCAGCCGTGCAATCTCACTGCGCAGGGCATTTATTTGTTGACTGGCCCTATCCTGATTAACCATCACCTTGTTCTTGATGTTCCGTGCCCGATTGGCATACTTCAGTGTGTTCAAAGTTTCCATGAAGTCTCGATCTGAAGGGCTCACACACGCTATCATGAGCGTTTGACTGGAAGTCAGAAACACAGGCCAGCATTACACACCAAGAACAAAAAGAGCAGAGAGAAGCTAACAGGTCCTCAGGCAGAAGGCAAAACAAGAACAGCAACTTCACAGTATTTGTGAAAATATTTCTGCATCTAGCTCATTGCAAACTGTGAATCACAAAAGTCAGCAGAGGCTATGTCTTATATCTCCCTAGGGTAGCATAGGAGATACTAGATTATTACTTGTTCCACACATGAAATCGTAAAAGCAATTAATGGGTGTTTCCAGAAATGTTTCTCAAATTACATTCAATTTGTCTAATCATAAACAAAATAAGATCAAGGAATTTATAGCCAACCTAAATTCCTAGACAGTGATTTGGATCATGCAGTCATGAGGACTACCTACTTCAACTGAATGATTCCCAAATGCTTATCTTACCTGTCCATACATGCCTAAGGTGCCTGTTCTCTACCTCAGGTTCCAAACTGGCTGAATTCTCCACTGCAAATTACCTCCTGCTCTCCAGCAGAAGCCCAAAACTAGGACTTACCCTTAGCACTCTATGTCTGTATTTATACCACATTTCATAACACCACTGCTTAGAGCAACTTTCTGCAACAAAAAGCAGTAGGACCTGAGCTCTTGGCCCAAGAGGCCTATGAATAACCATCCTCCTTTTAGTTTCCTACAACATCCCCTAGCCATCCCATCATGGGATACTATTGCAGAATGAGAAGATATTCCATGCTCCAAATAAAAGATCAAGGAGACAGACCAGTAGGAACCAGTATGACAAAAGCAGGAAAAAAAAAATCAAAATAATTTTCACTCCAACCGAGTCCTTTCATTATTCAACAGGTTCCTTCCCTCACTCTCTGGAGCATACTCACTTCACAATCAGATAAGAACAGCCTAGAGGGTCAGAACCAGAATTCCAGCTGCAGATCACTCTGAAGGTGCACACATGGCCCAAATTCTCAACAGAAAGGGCAAAACATCTGCATTCGATGGACTGACTCCTCCAAATTTTAAAGGAATTTGCTTCATGCAATGAAATTGTACATCACAGCTTGGGGAGTTACGTTAGGAAGAGTGAACTGTCTCTGGGACAAAGGAGCAATATATGCATCAGGCAGGCTGGATTCTGGTCTTCATTTTCTATAATTTCAGACTGAAACAAACACATGAATTCCTCCAACACTCTGTGAGGCAAACAATTATATTCACCATACACACTGGGAAACTAAGCTAGAAAGAGTAACTAGCCTGGGGCTACAAAAAACATTCACTTTCAGTAACTCTTCCTCAGCTCTCATCCGTATCTTTGTGTCAGTTCTCTAAACTCTTTGTCCTCAAGATAAGGCCATGCAAGATTAGGAACAAATTATTTTATTCTGGCATTGAGAATGTGCTTATTTTTATAAATCTTAGAGGACTGGTTCTGCTACGTGTCCATCTTGAAAACTGAACAACTTGAACTCCAGTTTCCCATCTGAATTGTAACATGGACATGGGGTTTTTGACACTGTTCTTCTTCCTTTATGTCTCCATTTCTTTAAATTGCTCTCCCTGCTCCTGAAGTTACGCAGGTTTTCATTTTTCATATTACACATTATAACATTCCTTTTAAAACACTAATGCTCCATATTTTCCTTTGAATAATTCAAGAAACATTAATATTTAAGTGCTGCTTCAAAACTGTTACAGCATTACTCTTAAAATAAGGATTATTGTGAGAATAGTACGGTGATGCAATGTCTTCATCACTGTTAACTCAAGATTTGCTACAATCTAACCCAAATCATTACTAAATGTAATGTAAATTACATTTAGTAAATTTCTGTAAGTATTTGTTAAGAGAGAAACAATAATGTGGACAGTTGGAAGGCTACAGAATAGGTTTAAAGAAACCTAAATCTGATTCTCCAGAAGAAAAAACTGCATATTTGTTAAAATAGCTTTTTCACGCATTTTGATTGCCAAAGTTCAGATAAGAAATCATTAAAAATGTGAATGTTTTATATATAAATATAGATTTTAAAAATCTTCCTTAACAGCAAAGTGCTGATTTGAGATGTCTCAGCATGTATTTCACATACAAAAAAACTGAGGGGAAGGAAAGCATTCACACAATTCTCATCAATCAGAAAAAGACAGAAAGAAATACATACAAGTATCATTAAAAACATTCTGGGCAGCATTTGCTATCTGTACATTTGTGCTGGTTTTGGCTGCAAAGAGTTCATTTTCTTCACAACACCTGTTCTGGGCTGTTTTGGATTTGTGCTGGAAACACCTACTATGGGTCCATAATGCAGGTGTGTTTGAGCTGCTGCTGAGCAGGGCTTACAGAGCCAGAGTCTTTTGTGCTCCTCAGACTGCTCCACCAGCAGGATGCACAAGGGGCTGGGAGGGGATGCAGCCAGGACACCCGAGCCCAACTGACCCAAGGGATACTCCATCCCTTATGGAATCATGCTCAGCATATAAAGCTGGGGACATGTGAAGGAAGAGAGGGCATATTCAGAGTGACACCATTGGTCTTCACAAGTCACTGTAAGGCATGATGGAGCCCTGCTTTCATGGGAATGGCTGAACACCTGCCTGCCCATGGGAACTGAATGATTTCCTTTGCTTTGTTTGCATATGCAACTTTTGCTTTACCTAATAAAGTGTCCTTATGTCAAACCCTGACTTTTCTCACTTCTACCCTTGTGATTTTCTCTGGGGGGCAGGGAGGGAGTGTTCCCCAACCCCATGGCACACTAAACTCCATGATTGCTCCTGAAGAACACAGCAGGGAGACACAGAGCTGTGAGACGCAGAAATAATTCAGAGTCGAAGTAGTATTTCTACAAAAGGCTGATTTTAGAAGAGTTTGGAAAAAAACCCATGCTCACTAGCTGGTGTATTTGATAAAAAAAAATTAATGTAGTGCTTTTTGCATTATTTACAGAAGGAGCTTAGAAAAGATATGCTGTTTGATTTCTGCTGATGTTTTTGTAATTCTGGAGTTTTTTCCTCCCTTTTGCACTCTTGAAAGCTTCTAGCCCTTATTTTACTTGTTTTTTCTGGCTCCCCTTTCCCCTCACACTGCAGCACTTCAACTTGTTAATTAAGTTATCTCTCTGAAGAGCATAGCAACAGTTTGAGAATTTTCTTCCACTTCTCCCTATTCACTTGTGAAAAAACTTCCTACCCTCTTAAACACAGGAGCCAGGCATATTGGATGACATAAAAAACAAGAGTACTACCTTACTAAAATATACTCAGCTGTAATCCCTCTTGTATTTGTACATGTTAGCATTACAAATACAAAATCTGTATTATTTTAATAGATTTGTTAATGCTTCCTTATATAAAGCCTTCAGAGTTCAAAGCTTCCCTTCTCTGTATGTGCAGAATGTACACAAATGGATTCATACAAACAACCCTGGTGAAAGACTATTTTGTTTTTATTAGGCTGCGATCCAACATCAGGTAACTGAACAGATGCATCACAGGCTGAGATATATAATCTCTAAAAAGATGGATGTGACTGTGGTAAACTGACTCCAAGCTTCTGTACATGGCAGTCAGACCAAACAAATCACTGACATTTAAAAAACAAAGCAACAAAAACAAACAAACAAAAACCAAACAACCTCTACAGCAGAAACTCATCACATCTTCACAGATTTAAAATATGCTGTAAACAAAATCTACCATTTGTACTACCTACAATCTACAGATATTTTCATGGGAAAAACTTGGCTGAAAATGGTAACTTCTAAGTAACCTGAAGCTTCATTTCTAGTAAAATAACAATAGCACTGAAAATGACAAAGAAAAATCCTCTTCAAAATCTTTTCCTTCCATTGACAGCATTATTTTCACAGCAATTTATCTCCACAACCTTCCTCCAACAAGATTTTTATTATCATTTAATGTTCATTTCACTTTCTGCAGATTATACTCTCATTTGTGCTCTTTCACAATGAAATACATAAAATGTTCCAATTTTCATACCTGTTGCCCCCAAGAGAGTCTTGAAGCAGCCTTGTAAGCTTTGAATCTCTGTATGGTACATGAGTTGCCTTCTTACTTTTATCTCCCAGTGCACTTATTACATTGCCAAGTGCCAGCTATAAAACACCAAATCATGTTACACAAGTCAGAATAAGCTCCTGTGTAGTTTTATTTTAAAACACATGTTAACTGGAGTCAGCATACTGTGAGAAAATTAATATACTCATGAAAGTTTCAGTAAGTGTTTCTGAAGATTTCTGTATTTTACATTTAGAAATGTTTGTGTTATCAACAGTGCATGGATGACTTACAGTCTGGTACCTGGAAGTACTGAAGTGCTTAGCACAATTCATATGCACTGTCCATTATCTCATGTCAGTCACAAACTAAAGTTGGTACCACTTAATCTAACAAACATTTGCTTTGGATGATAATTAAAGTTGATCTCTACCTCTAACAGTAGCTATAAGTTATTTCAAATGAATTTTATCAATCTGCTTCATGCTACATTTAGAATAAAATATGGGGCATTTATATGAAGAAAACATCTCTGAATTTAGTACCTCTACAGTTATAAAGCAAAAAATGTCTGATGATGATTTGTTCACTTAAGACTTAAATTAAAGGCTTGTAGTCCACAGCTATCATGTTTCATTACTAAAAGGTCTAATGCATGTTTATAAACAATCAAACATTTGGCTGTGAAATTATTTTTGTATGGAACTGCACACACTTCAGTCCAACGGAAGGATTTTGCTTTAGGTGGCGCCCTGTACTGCAAGTTCTTGCTTTGGAAATGGTGCAGCTGCCACCAGCAGAGGGAGAACTGCACACACCCCATGCTGTGCCTGCTTGCTTTGAAGGATTTAAAGCACTTTCAATCTGTTTCACAAAACTGAGGGCTGGACTTCGTTGTAAATAAAAGTTTTGTGATCTTATATTAGTTACATCACACTGATTTTCACCTTCGTGCACTTTATGTTATCTTTGTTAAGGACACAGCTATGTCATCTAGATCCCCCAAATCCTGCTGGCTTTGTGCTTATGGCAATGATGAAATGGAACTGAATATTCCTTCTCTTCCAAATCATATAACCAGAAGAACTAAAGAAAATAACCAATGTCATGATGGCAAGAGAATCACTGAGAAAACTCTAATTGCACAGTAGCCCAGAAAAAACAAGACAAGTTTTCACATATAGAACAGACATGTACTTTTGTGTCTTATTTACAAGGGTTGCACATAGCCATGTAGCACAAAACAAAGACATGAAACTACAATCTCCACTGGTAATCACCAGCTCTACTTTTCAGTGCAGTTTACTGTAAAGTAAAACATTTAATAGTTAATTTAAAAATTACATAGCAAGCCAGTACACAGACAAAAAAAAAGCTACAAGTTATAAATGTCATTTCTAAGTGTTTTGCCTGGGGTTGTTTTATAGTATATTGCATAGTTGTATAGTCTTACTAGTCCACAGTTGATGGAAATGCCTTCTTTTGCCCTTTCTCCTGTAGCTCCTGTTCGCTTTAACCTTTCAGATCCCGCCAGATCAACAAAATGAAACTTGGCAGTAAGAGTTTCATATTCATTCATCTCAGAAGATTCAGATATTATCCTGTTATCAGTGGCATTATCCTGAAGTAAAGAAGAACCCACAAGGCTTGGTGAGATCTTTCACATTAACATTTGGAAAGTTCAATCAACAATTGTTTACAAAACCACCTCTTTACCATGACCATCTCCTTATTCATTCTTTTATAACAGTATTTTGAAACATCCTATCTCCATTTTAATCATATGTACTAACATCTTGTTGAAGACCCAGGTCTAGATGCAAGTGAATACAAATTACTTTAAGTACGAGCTACCATTGCTTATTGATGAAGAAATCAGCAGACACAGCTATTAAAATATACAAGTCTCCAGCAAAGTCAGCAACAAATTTGTATCCTAGAATGCACTCTTGAATTGATTGTCAAAGGAAAATTATTTAAAAAGAAAACTTTAATTATATTATTACCCCACAAAATCACCACAACCAGCTAGTTCATAAACTGGCCAAGTAGCTGAAATTTATTTTTATTTTATACCTCTCTAAACTCCATCACTAGCCTTCCTGTGGGATGATTCTTCAACCTTCTTTAGGAATTATTGTTGGAGGCCATTTCTCCTAGCAGCCAGTATTCCACTAGCACTTCTGACTTCCCCAGAAAATAAGAACAGTAGAGGGAACAAGGGAAAATGAAGAGGCTCCTTTCTCCCTTCCACCTTCCTCCCCCAGACAATGACTGGCACTTGTTGCAAGTCTCTATCAGTGCAGGGAGTCTGCCCAGGAACACACTGCACTGGGGCAGGTACCACAGCCTCAGCCTCTTTCCACTTCACGTCCCAAAGCACAGCAGGAAAATCATCCTTTTCCATTAGACAATCTCAAACTTTTTTCTGTCGATTAGTTTAGTTCTACTATTCACTGTAGACTTTTATTTTACTCCGAGTGCAGTTAGATTTATTGTTAGGAAAGTAACACAGTGAGAAAAATCTTTAAATCACTCACTTCTTGGCTTTACTGGTAAGATACTCATTGCAGGGCAATTTCTACTAACTTGGCATGGTGTCAGATAACAAGCATATGTTGAGTGTATACTGGATTCATAACAAACTCTCACAGCCCAAACTACAAACTTTATTAGGAACTTCTAATCACATTAAGCATAGAAAATCCAGAAAAACCTAAGAAGAAAATAATAAAGCAAACAAACAAAAAGCCAAACACAGACCCTCAGGTATTCTGCAGTGACCTTTATGTCCCTGGCCAGCTAGCCTAGAGCTCCTTTCACTACTGCAAGGGGTAATGCAGGTCTCTGCAGACTAAACCATTCTCATGGTAGTTAAATATTTCATGCATCCTTTTGTAGCAGTAACAGAAGAGAACGGGAACTGTGCCACTTCCACAAGACCAGGAATCATTATTTCTATTATTCTGATGTTTACACTCGGGGGGCCAGGCTCTCATTCCCAGCCCCTGAAGTCATGATTAATGCATCCTTTCACTCTCCTTCATTTAGCAAGTGAAGGGTACATCCAGAAGCTTCCAAGGAGCATGGATGGTGTGAAGAGCCCCAGGAGCAGGTCTGTGCACTGCAGCCCTGGCTGCCTGCCAGCCCTGGGCACGGGCCGCTGCACAGAGGGGCACGGCCAAGGCTGTCATCCGAGAAGGACAAACTGCGTTGCCCTAGTAACAAAGGTCTCCCAAAACTCTTGTCTACAGAAACTTGAGCTACATGTCTCCTGGCCACCCAATAATAGCTTGTATTAATTTAGATTCCAAGAGCATTCAGAGGACAATGTCAGGTCTATCCTCTACTCTCCTGAACGCCACAGGGAAAGAAGAGGGTGTTGTCTAAACAAATTCAGGATTTAGAAATGCCCAGCTCCACAGTCAGATTATCTTGTGTGTATCTCCCAAGAAAAGCAGCAGCAGAACAGTTTGACATAAGGCAGAAGATGGCCACCTCTTCCTCTAAGACAAGCCTCTGTAAAAACACAGGCAGAGCCAGGCAAGTGTCCCCTGGGGCAGCTCAGCTGGCAGGGAAGGCTGCACAGGGAAGGGCACCAGCACAGGGGGACTGCTGTGCCAACAGCCTGCAGGAAACAGGCTCCCAGGTGACTTCTCGCTCTTCAGTAGACAGTTTGCAACAAAAATTTTCAAGCAGTGTCACCACACAGTGACTGAGGTGCCCTGTGTGGGCTTGGAGTGAGATGCCAATCCCTCCCAAGCTTACCATAGCACCAAATGCAGTTTCAGCATGGAAAGCAGAAAGAAGTGTTTTTAGCAGGTGTATAAAGCAGGTTTACATAGCACAAAGGACCAGGAGGAACACTCATTTTGCCCATAAATGATTATTTGTAGTATTAAAAAAAAAAAAAAAGCAACCTCGCAGAAAGCACTGCAAATCAAATTCATATTGGATTTGTTCCATATGCTTTAAAATGTGATATCTATGGGTAGGATGCTATCCAGATAGCATTTATATTTAAAAATTATATGCAGAAAACCTGTAGAATATTGAAGTTAAGTCCCCCTGAAGGTACTGTAGTTTTCAAAAATGGGGATTTATTCAGAACTCTCCCCTTCACAAGATACACCCAACAGCATCTAACAACTGTTAACAACTGTTCATAGTTTGAATTTCAGGTGCATAGATTTAACCAAATACCTGCACCCCAAATATATAGCTGTTTAAAATAAATACACCAAGTCTCAGAATTTAATGCTTTTCTACTTGCACCTTATTGGATATCAACAATTAATTTTAAATATCCAAGCAGTTTCAGTTAGCTGACTGCAAGCTTAAACTCACTAACTGCTAAGACATTTAAATATACTTTCCCAATTAAAGACAAATTATATTTTAACTTTCTCACTTGTGTATGTCGCAACAAAATACTGAAGAAAACGCTAGAGGAGAATAGGTAGGTTCCTGTAAGAGTCTGCAATTTATGGTTGCCTCTGGCTAGAGGTTACATATGCACAGATTAAATCAAATTATTATAATGCTTAGCAAATTCATCAAGCATTATGATGACTACAGCATCCTTACTAAGTACAATTCAAATAGCAGTGGCTGCCAAAACTATCCCCATTTTGAAAAATGGCTATGAAAGAGAAGTTTACCAACAGCAAAAATACGTACAGCGTTAAATGCGGGGCAGACTCTGGTCTGACACAAGTGTATAGTGAAGATAGCGTGTGACCGTGAGCTCTGAACGTTCATCTGAGTGCTGGCAGTGGTTCGAGACAGAGCTCCCAGCTTCAAGCACTGCATCATCTAGAAAACAGGCAAGAAGTACATTGCATCCCTTGCTGGTTAAAGGAAAAATGCTCCTACAACACTTACTGTTTTGGATATATGACTAAAATTTCTCTCTGCTATGAATTCAGTTCCTAGATGCAAAAAACAAAACAAAAACAAAACAAAACAAAAAAATCCTTAAATAAACAAACTAAACGTATTTTTTGTGAGTCCTGCAAGAAAACACTTAAATCTTCATATTCCTCTCTCTACTATACCCTAGTAGCAACATCATTTACCTGTGGCAAAAAATGTATTATTTTTGTACTTTTTGTACAAATAAAAGAGCACAATAACATTTCTATTCAGATTGGCAGTTTATTTCACATCAGCCATAATGCAAAGCTTTCCTCCCAAAGAAAAAAATAACATGTATAAGATTGGAAGATCATATTCATATATATGCCAAAATTCTCCCAGAACTCTTATGAACAAAAGCCTGTTCATAGCTTTAAATGAAAGTGACATGCACTTAGTATCAAACATATCAGATTTAAAGCTATAGAGAATTAAGAAAATTAAAATTTTAGCTAGCTTTTACACTTAAATTGCCCAGAAGATAAGTATTGGCTAGCACGACCTCTATTTTTAACCATTCATCAAAGCATACAGATATTTTTAGAAACTAATTGGCATGTTACAGTGTAATTTATTTCCAATTATCACCTCAGATTCTCCATTCACAGTTCGGGTTGTAACGCCCACTGTATAAATTCCTCCTGCTGAATCTTCATGTATTTTAATATTTGATTTTTTATTCTTTGCATCAATGTCACGTGTGGTATCAAACAGGTCAAGAATTTCTTCATTGTAAAGCTGAGGAGAAGAAAAAGACAAGAAACATATCATTTTTGGAAGGAACAAATCTGTGCATGGCACATACCAAAAGTTTTAAAATTCCAAACATCTCAGCTCCCGAAAGATGTGAAACATTCAAAGTTACAAGGACAACTGGTGACAGAGCAGCTGCAAATTAAGTGACCTGCACAACTCCCTATGCCACCCAAAGATGTAGTAACTTCCTCCATATCACCACATCTGAGATAAAATTCATTAGTGGGACCAGGGAAGAGGAGGAATTCTGTGCCAGCAGAACAAGAGCAGTTTCTGTGGCAGGCACCTGCTGTCTTCAGATTTAACCTTGGGCTCTTCTTTTGTGGATTCAGTTGGCTGCACCCTGCTCCAAACACTTCTAACTCACTCCACTTGCTCTCCCTGCCATTACACCTTTCCTCATCTCCTCTCTCACACCTTCATAATTCTATGGCTCTCATTTAGATAAATCCTTCCTGCCCAGAAAGGAATTTGATATATAATAGGTTTTGTGCAAGCTGCTTCTTAAAGACACCAAGCATCAGTCCAAAAATACTATGGCATGGCTTCTTGAGCAGGGCTTTTGTACTCCATAAGAACGTTCTGAGCTTTATGCAAAGTGTTTATATCCAATTGAAGATACCAGGGGGAAAAAAACCAGACAACCCACCCAGAAAAAACACTATCCCACTGACAATCTCATGGCTCAAGTCTCTGCCTGTGCACACTGGAACATATCAAGTGTCTTTAATTTAGTTATACTAATTCACATCAGCAAAACTCAGCCCAGACTAATTCAATTCTTGATCAAAATCCCTAGGTAACAGTCAAAGAACCACCACAACAGATCTGTATTCACACAAGGTACTTTCTCATAACGCTGAAAATAAGTGACTTTCTCCTATCAAAAGCAAAAAGTCATCCTTGAGAAGAAAAAGCTCAGCATTCGTGAATGTGATGCTTTTAATCCTTTACATATTAAAAAGAGGATTTTATTTAATTATTAGGCATAGATATTCTATGTAGGAATCTTCTTACTAATGTTTTACCTTCATAAGTTCAAACAAACTGATTCCACAATTTAGAGCAGATCCTGATAATGCACCTGCAATTGGATGGGGCTGCACATGCCTGTCTTTCGAAAAAGCAGGAAAGCAAGGAGTTAAGGAAGGCAGACTGCAGCCAACTAAAGGCAAGAAAGTAGCAAACAGAAGTCACTGTTCCCAACAGTTATCCAGCTGTAAGACTTCAAAGTTATTCCCAAAATACAATCTTGCTTCAACTTGTTCAACGACTAAATTATTGTTTATGCAATCCAGCTCTAATGGTAGACAGGACAGGACGAAGAAGATACTTTTTGATACACGAATAATGTACAATATCAAACTAAACAGAAAAAGCTCTTTCTGGGAAAGCCTCCGTGAAAAAAAAAAAAAAAAAAAAAATCTATCAACTAAAATGACATTTTGTTAAGGGAAATATGATCATATATATCATTTAACCTTTCTCTAAATTAGGTTTCAGTACATACAGTTCAGCTGAAATACACTGTAATGGCTGCAATTTTCCTTAGCATAATCACTGCCCTGTGTTTTGTCATATTTGTAGTGTTATGTCAAAAAATACAATAAATTCAGAAACCACACTGGTTACTGCTCCTTATGCTACTCATGTTGCAGCTGCTCAAGCAAAGCTGCAGCTCCCTGCTGCACAGAGTAGAGCATTCCCACAGCACATGCTCAAGCCAACTCTCTCTAGGCAAATATTAGCCAGAGCAACAAAAAGTTCTGCATAAGGGTAGCAGTGGCAAACCTAGACCAATACAAAACTAATGCCAGCTTGTTAATCTTTAAAACACTTATAGGAATCTATGACTAAAGGACTTGGTTTATTTCATCAGTAATAAAACCAACAGCTTTTCTCATGGATAATATAAGAGTTTCCACCCTGAAAGTAGATAAAATTGTTCATACTGAAGTAAGCAGAACAAATTTATATCTGCTCTTCCTAAAATTGATTCTGCCTCACCGTGTGCCTAAGTATCAGATTTTGCAGGTTGGTAGCAAACGCAAATACGTTACACCCCAATCAACCAATTTAAAAAGCAGTTTCGCAGCCAGGAGATACAGTATAAAACCTACAAGGCATAAAGCAACAGCTGCTGCAGGTCAGAAAGATCACAGATGTTATGGCCCCTTTACCACTAACTTTGTCTACAAGAAAACACAAGGGGAGCAGTTTTGCCTCAGTATTGACCAGGGTTTTTTTTCTCTGGTTCTAAGAAAGAAGGGAACAGTGACACTGAAGTCCAATCCTAAACCAGAAATGGTTTTTCATGATTATTTTCATGATAGGTCTCTTCTTTGGTGAAAGAAAGTCTTCTGAACAGATTTTGAAAGCTAAAGAAATCTATGGCAAAATGACAAAAGCAGGCAAAGCATGGTCACTACTCAAAGCCACAAAGTACAATTAGAGGTTTTTTTATAATTTCTTGTTTTTAAGTTTTGTCAAGAATTACCAACAGACAGCAGCAACAGGCCCTATAAACAGAAAGGGGTAAATTATGATGAACATAACTATTTCTATATTTCAAAACAACACTACAAAAGGAAGTAGTAAAATAATTGGAATGAGATAAAAAGACTTTTCCATAGATGGAAGAGCTGAAACAAATCCCATAAATTTTCTTTTGAAATCTTGAAGATTAATTCAAAACATCTTGGCAGAAAAGAAAATTTAAAAGAAGCAACCAGAAAAATATTTAACCGTTTTTCTTAAAAAAAAAAACAAAACAACAAACCAAACCAAAAAACCACCAAAACCCCACATAAAGTTACACCCAGAAATGTGGATCATATTTACCTCTAAGAACTGTGCATTCACTTTAAAATCTGGAGGTGGAAGTCCTTGTTTTATAGCACCTTGTTTCTTTTCTTCAATACACCTGAAAAGGTGCTTAACAGCACGTGATATAATGCCTTGTTCCTCTTCTGTTATGTTGACATCAAATCCAGTGCCCATGGTATATGTTTTGCCAGCACCTGTCTAATTTGAAAGAGGAGTAGTCACTAGAACATGTTAATGGTACCAAATCATCATAAAAATACAGTTTGTGACACTAGTGTTCACACCAATCTGCCATCCTTACAATATTAACATACACAACAACAGGTAGCTTTGAAAAATGGATAAACAGCAGAATTTGGACAAACTCTACTGTTTATCCAGAGATCACATACAGGAAGGCAGAGAGAAGTTCAATCTTCCATAACCCTTCCCCTAGAAACTTTCCCTAACCAGCTTGCATCAGCCTTGAGCGATTGCCTCTAGGTCAAAACATGAGTTTATGTTTCCAACCAAGGCTGTTAATTAAAGCATGTATTTTGGAGGTAAAAACAGCATTTGCAATTCTTTACTGAAGTAGATCAAATTACTCCCTTAATTAAAATGTCTGAATATCTCAGGTATTATATTCCCATTGTTCTCACTTTATACTAAAGAATACAAGCTGTATCTTCACTAGGAAGATAATCTAATTAAACATGAAGTCCAATACAAAACAAGGTAGTGTAGTGTTTTCACTTAATTAGTGGGTCAAGTCTAAGACAAAGATAGGATCACACAGCTAAACATAATCTGCTAAACTGGATCTGCAAACTGCTTTGTTTGACTAGGAATAGACTTCACCTGGCTAACTTGAGGCACAACACCTAAGAGTGGTGAAATTCAGCATCCAAGGCCACATTCCATGCAATCAACTCGTAAGAGAATATTCAGAAGACAACACCACATTCTCAGCTTTGTGCTCAGCTTTGAATGTGCCCAGTGTAACTAAGAGGGTGTGTTCTCTATGAAAACTCCTCTGACTTTGGAATCTGATCTCTACATTTTGCCCACAACCAAACAATGTGGCCTGAAATTCCCCAGGATCTATTTTAAAAAAGCTCCTATTCCAAGACGTCTCTAAAAATGCAGTGGGTCGAAAAGTTGCTCAGAAAAGAATCTCAGTACAACCTATTTCTATAATTTCCAGTGATTAAGTCAATAATTTGTATTTCTGCACTGAGGTGAACTCAGGAATTATATGGACTGATACTATTTTCAGTATTACTATTAAATTCAGATCTGTAGCCTATATATATTCTGTGTTTCAACTGTCAGTCTAAACAGAACCTATATTAACTCAACACTCTCTTAAAGGATAACTCATTCAAAATAAACCCAAAGTGCTAAAAACCAGATTAACGCATTTGGAAATTTAAGAGAAAAATCAGTTGCAAAAAAACTGTTTATTCCAAAATTAACACTTTAAAATAAAATCGTGATGCTTACCTGGCCATAAGCAAAGACAGTGGCATTATAGCCTTCAAAGCAACCTTCAATCAGCTTTTCTATGCACTGTACATAGATCTCTTCTTGCTGTGAGTCAATGTTAAACACATAATCAAAAGTGAAGGCCTTATCTTTTCCCAAGAACACTTGAGGTTCACCAGGTGTGACAGATGTACAAATATGGCATCCTTCAATCTTCTCTTTGGCTAACTGTGGTCTAATTCTGTTTTGGAAGAGATAAAAAGAACCATTAGAAATTCTCATTATCAAAAAGAGGAGGAGTACACAATATAAATAAGGGATCTGAGAATTCCTTAATGACTGAGAAGTCAGATTTTTTCTTCACCAAGCCAGATGGTTTTCGGCTGTCTGAGCCACAGTACTGACTGTATCAGAACCCCAGCCATGAAACTGCTCATGCAAATGACACCATCTTTTCTGAACGTTCACCTACTCCAAGCTGATGACCAGCCTAGAACACTGAACGTTTCTGTATGTATATTATGCATTACTGAAGAGTCATTTTTACATGTTTCATACTTTGAAATCAAGTTCTCCAGTTTTATCAAACTTCTGCATGCTTTCATTGTAAAAACAGTAATTTTAAGTAGGTTGTTTTTTTTTTGCAAGCAAGTTAAATGTGAAAAAAAAAAATACGTGATAGTTTAAATAGCAATTTGGGAGCAAGGACCCACCCAGATCAATCTCAGTTGGTTAGAGCCTGGTGCTAGTGGTGCCAAGATTGTGGTTCAGTTCCTGTATGGGCCATTCACTTGAGAGTTGGACTTGATCCTTATGGGTCCCTACTAACTCAATATTCTGTGATATCATCTTAAATGAAAGCCTCCGAGCTGTGAGATCAATGACAGTAAGGAAAAGGCCCATATTTCTTCTTTCCTTTTGTCAGAAAAGGAACTTTGTACAGCCAGAACACTTCTGTGGAATGTTTGGTTTCAGAGAAGAAGTATACCTTCAGACAACAGGAAAGGGACAATATTTAACAAGTTCTAGAGGTAAGTGTCTCATTCCTCATTATTTCCCCTCTAAGACAAATTTCAGCTTTTATTTCAGTGTGTTCAGTTTCTTATTTTACAAAATAACTTGAACTTCTTATATTCTACCATTTTATCAATTCCTCTGCATTCTTAACACTCTTGCAACCTCATCAAAATTGAATTCATGTACTGGCCTCAAAACTAATAATGACTGCAGAAGCTTGTGATTCAATTGGTTTAATGATTAACTATCAAGAGGAAAAACTCTGGCCCACTTAACACACTGTTCTAGCTATAAGTAACTAATAATTTGCTTACAAAGCTACCTTTTTAAAAAAATATTTCCAAGTTCCCAAAGCAGCACCAGAAAAAACAACCCAACCCAAACAAACAAAACCCACACCAAAATGTCTGCAGTATATCTTAAAAGATGTGACAAGAAAGGCTAATAAGAATGATTAAAAAGCAGCAGTACAGCTACATACAAAGAGAATAATGGAATATTTTATATAGGCCCTCCAATTATATAAAGCTTCAGTGCGGCTACTTTCAGTCACACAGGGTCAAAGATCTGCATGCACAGATCTTAAATACTTAAAGGCACATATTCATCTCATTCCACTCTTTAAGGGTCACATGCACATTAATGCTCTCTTTAGAGAAGCTGTGCTGCCTTGCAGCAAATTCCCCAACATCCTCAGATATCACATGTTGGTTTGGATCACAGAGCAGTTTCAGTGTGCACAATTTACAGCCCCTTCAGAGCAAACTAAGCCAAAATGCTTGACTCCAAACACGCAAAACTTGTTCCAAAATCTAATGGGAGCATAAGGGCCCAAAGCTACCTGCTGATCTGCTGTGACTGTGCCAACACCTGCTGATACAGAGAGAGCTTGTCTCCAACAAGTGAGTGGACTGCTGCAGACCAATTATGTACACATTAGATGAAGTTAGAAATATCCTGCTCAAAAAAAAAAAAATACAAAAAAAATCTCACAGAGCATGATGTACCTACTTTTTATTGTATATTCTGAATTTTTCAAGCAGGGATGTGAATTACTGTCATGAGTATTTCAGATTTTTTTTTTAATGAGTGTTTCAGATTTTTCATTCTGAGGGTTTCATTATATCCCATGTGTGACACTAGAGATTAACTTTAATTTATCTGTAAGGTTTTCTGCACATTAATTCCAGTATGGAAACTTCATTAAAGATCAGGAAGTACCACCCTTGTCAGCTTACCCTCTAGTGTAAAGTGAAAATTAAGAAACCTTTGAAAAATATCATTAAAGAAAAGATTATATGATGTGCAAAACAGGCATAAATATTCTACAACAAGTATTTGCATTTAAAGACACAAAGTATGTAATATAGGTCACATTTTCTCTCTAACAACCTCATAAGGAGGTTTTTTTTTAAATTAAATAAGAACACTAAAAGTAATACAGGATTTACCTAACTCCTTCAATAACAACCAACTTGATCCTCTTGTACCTGTGTCGACTAAACACAGAATCTGATAAATATGTACAGAAGCTTGTAATACATTTACTTCCTCCTAAATTAAAGAAAATTTTGGTAATAAAATAGCTTCTATTTCTCGGTAGAGAAAGTCTTCAAAGAAAAATTAATCATATGCCTTTTCTAAAAGCACTCTACACAACTGGAAGGTTGAGCAAATAAAGCACTGCAGCTTGCTGTCTAAAACAATATTTAGAAAATGCCTACTCAGTGGGTTATTCTGCTGCCTTCTTTTACTGCCGTGAAGTCAGTCAGAGGGCAAGCTCCTTTTTCAGACTAAGCACTCTTATTCTTTCACTAATCCAGTGCACAGACCATCAATTGTCCTTACAAGAAGGAACTCTGAGGGTTTGTAAAGCTCCAGAGGTATGTCTCATGGCCTTCCAGAGCAAAAAGGAAGATCACTTCTAGAAATCTAGATAGAAAATACATTTTCAATATCAAGCAAGCTTTAGTGCATCCCAACTCCTCTCCAGTTGCAAAAGGCTTTAAGCATCAACTTACAGAATGTAGTTGACAAGTTTTGTTCTAGAAGCTTTTCTTCATATGTTTTTATTTTATGCTTAAAAAAAATTAATTTTCTACGTTGATGAACTGATGCAATTATGACAGGTGCCAAATAAATTTCGCCTTTCTGTTACTAAGTAAAGGCAGAGTGACCATGAAAAGCATGCCTAAAATATCAATGATTTACATGATAATTATTACAGTAATGACAGGACTGTGAAGTGAGCAGTTTCAATGTCACCTGGAAGAGACTTCCCATGGGAATCCTCCCGGCCAGGTCCTGCCTTGCAGCCAGGAGCACCTCCCAGGGCTGAGCTGCACAACTGCCAGCCAGTTCATATCAGCCCAGCACAACCAGCCCACAGCAAGACACCACACCACAGACCAGCTGGGCTGAGGGGTATCTGTGTCACTGCTTGCAGCTTCTTACCAGCTCAGCCACTTCCCAGGGCTGTAACACAACATTCAGAGATCCAGCCCTGATGATGGTGTCCTTCCTCCCCAACTTACCACTAAATCTGAAGGCAGTACTAGGAGAAAATGCAACATTTCACCAGCACTAATGCAACACAAAGGAAAAACAAAGCAAGACTCGCCACAACAGGGAAGCTTCTTGCCAAAGACAGACTCCCTTCTCATTCTGTCATTGATCTTCAACAATGTCCCTCTCTGCTATGGAGCTGAGAGGTAGCAGAGACAGATCATGACTGCATCAGGTTTGAATGACATCTTCTCTCAAAAAGAGATGTGCAGACAAGCAACCCTCATTACCCAGCCTGAGGTGGTCTCAAGGAATACTTCACACTCTGAAATCCATACAGCTTCCTTGGTAAATTTGCCATGAAGCTAATGTGATGTCTCCATGAGTAAGCAAGAGATTCTTCCCCTTCAACCTGATTTCTGGCCACTTACAAACAGTATGAGTGTATCACCCAAACCTCAAGACTCTCAGTCTTACTATTTGCACTGAATGGGTGATGTGTCAAAAAGTCCTCATGTAAGTCAGACTCTGCTCCAGCACTGCCTATAGGAACATCTCCTCCTTCTCCATCCCACACACGAATTGGGAAAGTGATTTTTTCCTTTCTGCTTACAGCCAAACATGTTCCACTCTCACATCTTAATGTGGTCACTTCTGTCAGCAAAGGAGGCAGCACCCACACTTTAAAAAGTGAAAGAGTTCATTCTGGTCATCTCTCCTTGCCCAGCCTGTGGTCTGGCAGTCTGCCATTGAGACTTTTCTCCAGGACTAATTTGACTTCACCCATTTTGTCTTCTACATGGCCCCACCCCACCTGTTTTTCAGGCTACTCTCTTAATTGCACACAATCTGGTGTTTTCTGCCTATTTCCAATCATATCTCCTTAGATGTGGCGACTTCCCAAACAACATTTTGCTTTACATCCTTCCCTCTTCTCCTCTCCAAAGCATGAACACACCCCATTCTTGTTTACGTCTACTTCACAGCACCTCCAGGCCACACACATGAAACTTAATCCCCTAAATCTCTCCTGCCTCAGCACACTGGGACAAGTTGTCAAATTAGGGAGTGCTAAACCAGCCAGTGGTTGCACAGTAATGCACTGTATTGTCCTGGAACTAATCCCTCAGTAGAACAGGGGCACAATGTCTCTGCTAAAAGTACTGTCAGCTAGAACAGGCTCAGATAATACAGTTCAGGGACTACTGTCATCATCAGGCCAATACCCTGTATTATGAAAGACATCAGACTTTACAGAATTGATTCCTGTTTAAACTAGATAATATCATAATATCTCTTTGAAAAGTATTCTAAGTTTACTTCTAGGGATGAAAAACTGTCCCAGTGATCTAAATATATATTATTTATACAAGTAACTACAGGCATATATAAGGATGTATATATACATACACACACATCCTTTTTTCAGCTATTAAACAGTTTTATCTCTATGCCTGTTTATTTTAAAACCTCTCCATTATTTAATTTTACCCTAGCAATCTCTAACCATCTATGATCACATCACCCCTTAATCTCATCTCATATATTGAACAAGACCAGTGATTTTTTAAATTTACAGTTCTTCTCATGGAGATGCAAACTCTAATAAAGGGTAATAATCAAAGTGTTTACCATATGCCTTCTCAGCACCTCTACAGAATAGCAATAAGTACACAAGAACTTCTAGGAGTGATCTAAAACGGGCAAAGAATCAAATTATTCTTGTTTTACAGAAATCACAGCGGAAAAAAATAATCATAGGTTAATCTTTCAGACTGCAATGACTATCCAGAAGCTGTGTATTGGAATGAAAAGATTACTCTGAAGCCCCATGTAAAGTTCTTTCTCATTAAAAAGGCTCAGTGGGGAAAGGGCTGTTTTTACCTTGCTCAGAAAAGCATAAATTCAAATCACGTGCTATGCTGAGCAGGAAACAAGTTAACCTATAAACCCAAGGCTCTCCAATACTTATCTTACTACACTAAGCCTATTAAATTTCACACAATTAAGTTTCACATGTGTATATGAAATATTAAATCCAGAAACACCTAATAAAATACTTAGCAAAGCATAGCAGGCAATATGAATTGGGAAACAGACAAAAAAAATTGCCCAAAATCAGAAGAAAAACAGCTTCCAACTCTTAGTTAAGCATCAGAATTCCCTCACCTTACTACTCTCTTAAATTTACACTCATCAAATCACTTCCATTTAACTCCCTTCAGAACAAGCAGGGAATAAAGAAAGCTAAGCAGGTTTCATCCCAAAGATACCTGATACTTAGGCTTGCACAAACTCAGTATTTTTGCTTGCACACTGGAATCTTGCTCTGCGATTAGCCACACTTTCAAATGAGACCACAACTATAATGTCTGAATGCATTCATCTGAACTACACCTCTCAAGGAGCTTTAAGGATACAAAAAGATCTGGCATATGAGAAACTCCAGGTTTATCTGCTGTTAACACAGCAAAAAGGCTGCAGGAACAAATCTGTAGGCTCGTACCAGCAACCATCACCTACAGAGAGTTTCTGAATAGTGGTATCACTAATGGTATAACTCCATATTAATGGTATCAATCACCAGTATTACATGTACTGGTATCAAGATGGGAAAATGGACATGCAATTACAGACATACAAGTTACAGTGACCACACGAGACATGGCTCAGCAGCTGGCCAAGTCTTTCCCCTTGGTATTAGTATCCCCTCAAACCATGTGTAGCCATTAAATATGACCATTAAGCCTTAACTTAAAACATGCAGCAAAATCAGCCAGTAAATTACCAGCTGGGCTCTGAGGTAGTACATTTTCAATAGCTAACTTACTGTAATGCAAACAAAAAAAAAAAAATCTATTCAAAAACAGACGCAGAAAATATTTTGTTCCAGTGCTGCAGACTGTCACTTCCAGTTTGCATTTAATGAGAAAACAACAAATGGAAAACTAGAACGAAATTAAATTGAGGAATATACCACTGCCATAATTACATTTGTCCAGTTCTCCCATACACTCAAACTCCCCCTCTTCAATAATTTTTTTCTTTTTTTTTTACACACAAATTTAATTTCACGAAACAATTACCCTTTTCAGTAGCCTGGGTCTGCTCAGCTCCCACACCCATTAGCTGCTCGTGCTGGAGATGACATTGGCAGTGCCAGGCTGAGGCAGTTTCCACAGGCTGCTGCTCTGCCCTGGCTCCTGAAGAGCTGTACAATAGCTATATCTCCAGGCAGCCACCAAGGCCACGACACAGCTCAGCAGTGTGATTTCAGATTAATGCTTGTGCAATTCTGTAACAGCCTAGCAGGCTGTGCAATGCAGATGGCATCCTCACACTGGCAGGCACAGCCCCATACTCAGTAAGAAAAGAAAATGCAGAGGGGAAGCACCCAGGCCTGCTCTCACATAATTCCTAGTGCTCCACATGCCTCCTTCCTCACACCACCCCCACAGGAGGGCTAGCAGATCCTCCAGAAGATCTAGAAGACCTCCAACATCTTTCTTGATAATATAAATGCATGCACTTACACAAGCCTCCTTCATGTGGTTTTATTATGACATAATTTGCTCTCTCGTGAGCAAAGAAATCCACAACTTTTGAGAAAAATTTGACTTTTGAGGGAGAGAGAAGGGAGAACTGTATTGCAGGGTTTGTACTGGCCTTGGTAATTTCTAGTTCAAGACAAGGTCATCTCTGATGGAAAAGCTGAACTACCATAAGTTTCTACATGCTTGCCAAGCACAGGACTGGCACACCTCCAGATCCAAGTGCAGTTCGAGTAGAACTAAACAGAAGTGCCTTTGGAAAAGGCAAACAGATTTTTTTTTTTAAAGTGTTCTACTGGGCTACTTGCCTTGGTTTTCTTAACATCTATTGTTATATGTGTCACCTCTCTCAGAAAGGTAGAAGAGAGATAATAACACAGTATCTTAATATAAGATAAAATGAGAGCAAAGCAAATGCAGCAAAATATAACTTATGTACTAAGACTTGAAGTACTTATGGTTTATGAGCAAGAAATGAAAGAAAGATTTAGTTAGACCTTCCTGAAAGCAAAACTCCAAATTAATTTCATACCATATAGGAAAACAGGCACACCTGTATTGTGCAATGAAGTGGCAGAAAAGAGTCCTCAGTCACAGCAATCAGGGGTCAAACATGCTTTGGTGCTGAAAGGGTCAAATGCACTCTGGTGCTGAAAGGGACTACAGTCACCTGATCTCCACTGCTGATTAGCCCGAAGCAACTGCCTCTCCCCATCAGGGAGCATGAACAAGTCATTCTGAGAGTAAGAAGCAAAAATAAGTATTTCTGCAGCATAATGAAGCACAGCACTCAGCTGCACTACTGTGTGATTGGCATTAGCTCAAGGTCTGGGCACTATGCTGTATGCAACATGTGGACACACACTGAAATAAACAGGTCACTAGCTACCTCTCCTTTAAGGATTAACCCTGAAAATACAATCCCTCAGAATCTTTAACACCTTTAAAATAAGAGAAAAAAAAGGAACTCCAGAAGGTGCTAGGTCATTTCAGTTTTTATTTGAGAGGTAGCTTCCGGTCTTAGAAAGCTCTGTGTACACTTTCAGCTTTTTGTCTCCACTTGTGGATATCACCCCACAGCTGGCAGAACAGCAGAGACATCCCAAATACTTGGTTCAGACATGAACAACAGGTTTCTTCCCAGGTGGTCTGGGAACCTAACATTTCCAAAAGGCCAATCAGAAAACAGAGAAATGTCTTCTGAACCAACATAAGAAATACACAATAAAGGGAAACTGTACCCAAAATACTTTCTCTAGGGAAGCAGAACCATCTGTGGCTATGGGTTTGGATAGCTGCTCCATATCACTAAAACTGTAATTTACCAGAAGGTTCAACCAGTCTGCAATTTGATGGCTGTGCTCCACATATATTTATATACCGAGTCCAATATCCACAAAGTAAATTAAGAACAGTACTGCTGCCTTTAAACTGCATATTAAATCTGTCCCTCTTACAATGACTGCACTTGATTCTTGTAAGTTAAAGTTTTCTATTGAAAAATATATTTTAGCTTTTATGACTATTAAGCTCATGCATAGAAGTATGAGACACCATCTTCATTTCACTGGTGGTGTTTCACATCAATCACTAAGCACAACAATAATGAAGACTAGTATAGATTACTATTATGAAAAATTTATGGCAATAGTACCTGAAGATTACAACATTTAAAGAATATAGAGGTCACAAATTCAAGAGAAAAGGGAAGAGGTCCTTTGGTGTGCCCCCAGATCAGTGTCCAACTATAGCTCTCTGGACACAAAGAGGCCAATTAAGCCAGCTAGAATATCCTTCTGAGGGTAAGGATTCATGAACAAAGCAACTCTACATATAAAAGAAAGAATTACACCCTGTATTTCTTTTGCAAATTATGGAGGGGTTTTTCCTCCAAAATACAGCTTTAGCACAAAATGCAGCAGCCTTCCTCATTCCTGCTCTGGGGCTCACAGCTGTAAGGAGTGGCTGAGTCACACTGCTGGGGTAAAGCTTACCAGAGCCTGGTACTAATTATGTAACAAGAGCAGCATCAGTTCCCGTAGCAACTTTCTGCACTATGACTGAATGCTTAACAGAGCTTACATGTGCTAAACAAATACCACTATAAGTAATTTCAGATGAAAAACATTTAAAAAAAAAGTTTAAGGAAGCCTTTTTGAAGAGTGCACAGCCCAGCAGCCTAGTATCCCTGAGTCAGGATAACAAGTGCTGCCAGTACCTTAGAGACACTTTGCTTCCAGAAATTTTAGCTTCTAAATTCAGCTGACAAAGTAATGTACTATCAAAATTAATGTAGTGAATATAGTTATCCAACCACCCAAACCACTGTAGTCACTGCTGCTTTATGAAGCTACAGAATAACATTTATTTAGGTCCAAGGGGGAAAAGCGGAAATAATTAAAAACAAAAAAAAAAAAACCTAAACAGAGCCAAAAAATCCAACAGCAAACATCCTCAACACCATCAAACAACACCAAACCACTAAACCACTGTCTGAGTGCCTCCAAACCTAAATTCAGTCATATTTACAGCTCGGGGATTTTGAGATAATTTGGTATCTCTTGTATGCCAGCAATCAATCAGCCCAACATACCCAAATATACTAGGCCTGTAGAAAGTACATTGGCCAACAAAAATGGTGGGTGTCAACTTTTTTTAGAAAGCATACTTGTAACTAATTAGCTACCAGAGTCAAGCTTTACTAAAAGCAAAATTTCGTGAGACAGCTGGTTTCAAAAACATTGCCAGCTGCATCATTACATCAACAAATGGCACAATAATGCCCACATAAAGGCAGTGGATTTCTGGTTCAAAAGTTGAAAACTCCTCCTTGCAGAGCAATAGTGTTATTTTTGCACACCCTCATATGAAAAGATTTATCTGCAAATTTAAATGAGTAACTTAAAAATACAATTATTTAATGCAACTAAGTGAAATATTTTAAGAATAAGTACATGCACTCTGGAACTTCCTCACATTACAACTTATTCTTAATTTCTTAAAGGCATCGATAAGTACCACAAATATATTCAGAAATAGCAAGAAAAAAAAAAAAGTTTCTTCACTATAGAAAAACAATTTTTTGAATAGAGCAAGGAACTGATGTCATGCAAGGCTATACAGATGACCAAAAAATTGTCAGTCATGACAACATGAGGCTTCATTGCCTTTCTTCCTCTTCAGTTAAATGTATGTCTGTTCTAGAAGTTCACTACTTCTCCCAAGCAGCCTAGCTTTTAAAAATAGGTACTCTGTTATTTTTAAACAAAGTTAAAAGTGTTTGCTACGTCTGCAGCAAAAAACTCTTAATTGCCTCTTTTACCCATATTTTCCCTTCCTTTCCTTTTTAAACACCCACACATATTCACTCATGCTTCTGGCTCTTATAGCTATAGTACACAAATCACTACATGTTCATGGAAAGATTACTGTGGCTCTAAAAGTTTTTTTCATTTCTTTCCCCTCCCTACAGAAACACTGTCTTTCCAGTTGTAAATTCTCAAGTTTCGGGCACTTGGTCGCTTTACTCCTCTGAGCCAGCAGTTCAATAATTCCACTTCACCATCTCAAAACAAACACACAGTTACCAACATACCTATAGGTAAAGCTACAAGCCACTTCATAAGTAATTACAGTTAAATAATAAAACAAAAAAAACAGGAGCGTCAGGTCAGTTTAAAAAAAAAAAAATTACAAGTTGTCATTATTCATTACTGAAATGACTGCTCAGCCAACACTACTAAAATAACCAGAAATTTCACAATGGGACAAGACTCCTAAAAACAGTGTTTCAATAATCTGTGCTGAATAGTGCCTTCACTCTGTTAACTTTCAAACCAACATTCCCGGAACAAAAATCACTGTATGACTTTTCTGCCACGCCTTCAAAAAAAAAAAAAAAAATCAACACAAAAAACCACGTTGTATCCATAACACCCGATACACCAAGTTCCAAAGCAAACTGCAGAAAATTTCTTCATATTTATTGTTGACTGTTTCTAATGAACAGAAGTTGCTCTGTTTTAAAACAGAAGGTAGACTGTTCAAGCAGTGACTGAAAGCTCTGAGCTTGTAAAATGCTAACTCTGGAGTAAGGAAAAATAACTCACTTGCTTTATTTAGTACTGTCTGTTTTCAAACTTGCAAAACAGAAAGAAACAATGTTATCCATCTTCTCCAGTCCCACTGTTTCAGCTACATGTTATGTTTGAATGACAATCCTCAAATTTAATTATTTTCTTCATGTGTATTCATTCTATTTGCAAGGCTGCAAAATCACTCACATCAGCAGCAACAGCATCAAACAGTTTTTCCATCTTTCCATTCCTATGCGATGACATTGTATTAAGCTACATTCTAAATCTGACTACCTTGCTGCTCTTTCTTGGCTTGAAAAATTTAGTTAAAATCAGGACAATACAGGAAACTATGCTAAAAATTCAGTAGGTAGCATTTTCCCCACACTGAGCCATGCTTCAAACAGATTGCTCAGTACAATGCTGGATGCTCTTTTTTTGAAAGCATTTCAGGCAAATATAAAATGCCAATCCTCAAACTCTACCCCACTCTTCCTCCATTCCTCAATCCCCACCAAAGCTGCAGAAGTCTGCAGGTCTCTTGGTACTGATTTTAAAAACAACACCCTCCATGAAGTTCCAACCAGGGGCAAAACTTGGGTAATCTACAGGCCATAATCTTTTGTTCAGCTAAATGCAGGCTGACTTTCAGATGTGGTAGATATGTGGAAAAATGTTAACGAGAGTATTTAGCATTTTTATGGAATAACAGTGGAAAGCTGAAATAATTGGAGCTTAAGTAACACAAGAAGTCAAAAGAATGGGATTTATCACAGTTGACTGGTGAAATAAGTTTGGAGTTGGTACTGCTCAATCAGGGCCTCATTCAACATCATCTGTGCAAGAAATCCACTGGAATCTGGAACCTCACAGGAAAGCCAGTTTCCACACAAAAATTCACATCCCAAAGCTAGAAAAAGGAGAGCTCTTCTCTGCAACAACACTTGTGCTTAGAGCTGAGCTGCTGCCAATTCACATGCTCAGCCTTTCATTGAGTCCAAAAGGGCTTATATGACACTATATAAATAGTGACTACAATACCCAATATATTACTGGAGATTTTAACCTAAGAGAAAGTGAAAAAGAATGCTTTGCTGCCTCACCAGGAAAGCATGGCCTTCCACACTAGGGGAGGTAGGAGCTCATTGTTGCCTAGGCTAAACAAATTCAGCGTGGAAATCATTGTGGAAATACAGTCATTCTCCTGGTTTAATTGCTTCTGGCATCAGACCTTGCTGCATTAGCAAGCTGACAGTTTGGAATTACTACTAGTAGTAATCCTGGTACATTTCACCAAAATATTAGCTCCAGGACAGAGCACATCCATGAAACAAGTACACCCTGGTCATGCACCACAATGTAAACTGACAGCAGCACAGGACTCATGGCATACACTCTGAAAAAAGTTTATAAAGAGCCAACTACTTCCTTGCTACTGATAGCTGCTTTAGACAACAGTTATCTATGCTGGCCTAACAGCAAGGCTAAGCACTTTCTGCTTCATGTCCTAGCTGTAGGCTTAATTTTTCATTACAGCTCAGGTTCCCTGATAAGATTACAAATTCAACCAGAAATCCAAAACTATTAATGCAAAGTCACTTCACAAAAACAAACAAAACAAACAACCACAACAAAAAAAATGCAGCAGGGTAGCTCACACAAATTGAAAGCAACTATCTTTGTTTTACATCACAGGTCTGGGATGCTCTGACTCCATTTCTGGAACAGTTCTCTGCTGTGTGCAGCTGCTGGCCGGGGCATTGCCCTTGCCAGTCCCCCTCAGCTCCAGTGCACACAAAGCAGCAACACCTGATCCTGGGATCATTTCTGCCTGCTGAATGCTTGCCCACAGCTCCTTGGGGACATAAGGTAAAGTCTGTCCTGACAAGCTGCTTCAAGGTCAAAACCCATTTCTTTTGCCTTGACTCAATTAAATCAGCTCTTCTTGGCAACTAATACTTCTAAATCGGGCGTTTCCCAGCTGCTCTCAGAAATCACCAATGCAAATCACTTGTGGTTTATCTGCATCAGAGTTCATAGTCCCTTACACGCTGGAGGTAGCACAGATGCTTTCAAATTAAGTATTCATGTATTAACTGTTTCAAATTGCCTTAGAAATTTAAGTTTATGGTAATTGTCTTCTGTAGTCCTGATTTGTAAACCAACTGAGATGGTCACCTGCCACAAAATTTATGACCAAGCATCTCATTCCTCTGAACATTAACACCAGACAACAGAAGAGCTTCTTTGGCTTAAATGAGACCTAAGAGGACAATACATGAAGGGAGTGCTCACAAGGTTCTCCAGGAGCTAAGAAGGAACTTCTATGAGTTCATACAAAATAGTGTGTTAATGCCATATAATGGTAGTGCCTCGAGGCCAGGGAAGGTATTACACTAAGGCTTACATAAAGCTTTTATAATGGGTCACACATTCATTAAAAGCCACAGACAGATATATCTCTATAATAATCCATAACTTTACAGCTCTTTCAGATAGTTTTCCTCACCAGCACCATGAAGCCGGAAGACTGGCTATTAGCACAAGCTACAAACTCCATTGCCAACTGCTATGAATCAGGCAGCTGCCTCCCACACCTTTGACTTCCACTCCATGGCTACACTCAGCTTCAACCACTCACTACGCCTGTTTTTACAGGGAAAAGGGGCAGAAAGGGGGAGAAAAGGGGGGGATAGAAAAGGTCATTCCACAATAACAAAGCTCTAGCCTTTTGGCAACCTTGTTTCCACTTAAAAGAATTTTTCTTAGCGCTACAAACAACATTTGAGGGATGGAGAGAAGAGGTAAAAGGCTGTTTACTCCAGCATATGCAATGGTACCAGATATTTAGAAAGAAAAATGGAATATTTAGACAAGACTTGTTAAGGTAACTGGTGCTCTACAGAAATTGTCAGCAAGTATTTAAAAAGTCTTAAGAGGGTGTCAATAGACCAATACTTTTCTCCCTGGAATGTACCGATTTTTCCAAAACAGGTACTTAACATTTTTTCTAAGACAGTTTGCTTTTACAATTTGTGTCAGAGAAAACCCTGCGCTATTTAAAATTTTAATATTTTGCTACATCATGCTATCCAAACTGTTAATTGTGTTTTAAGGGATTTCACCACCGAATCTGAAGAAAGACTAAGGCAAGAAAGATAGCAAAGAAGGCTTTTTCAGCTTTTTAAAAGTTTTTTAAATTAAATAGTCAGGATTGGGTTTTTATGGAGGTTTTTTGTTATTGTTTGTGGGTTTTTTTTTCAGAAACATGACAGCTAAGCAGACAGTATGACCTTAAGATCCTCCCAGGAAAGTTTGTTTTCTCCCTGGTTTCAACTATAGACTTTGACTGCCCATGCCTTATCACTCGGCTTTTGTTTACACAGAAATACAGAACTCTGTCATCAAATGAAGTGCAACTGTAATGCAGCCCTTACGTAAGCTCTATCACATGAATAATTAGCAAGGCATAGAAAACTACAAATAGCTTATTTCCCAACTTACCATTAGAGTTAACCATTTCTAGACCACTGAACTAAGGATCAGTGGCTGAAGAATGGGAACAAGATAAATTGAAACTGGAGAAAGATTCAGGACAGGAAGCAGGAGTACCTAGCACAAATGAAAGGACAGGATTTCTTTGACTCAGCATTTGAGGTCAGGACTGGTTTTACTTCAAATACAGTAATGTTTTTAACAGAAGACAGAATTACATTATCAATCAAATCCAGTTGACCAGCTGGTGTTACACAACATGTCATTAAGTGTCAGAATGGACAAAAAATTTATACAATCTTTTGTGTCTTTCCTATACCACCATCCTAATCTCAAGGTGTCACAGTTTTCAGTTCAGAGAAACAAGACTCTGTCCTCTGGCAGCCATTGCAATGCATCAAGCTGTTTATCTCTGATCTGCAGCAGCAGTGTTGGCAGAGGAGTGTTGGCAGAGGGGTCTTGCAACAGCACCAAAAATGGAGCAACACAAAGATTCAGCAGCTGAAAAATAGTCCAACAGTGACACTCCACCTAAAACTTACTGACAAAGTAAAAACTACTTCAGTAACTCTGGCAATTATTGCTGGGACTTAAAAAAAGAACAAAAAAAAAAAAAAACCAACCCCACACAACAATGAAATCTGGTATGTGTACTCTTTGTTACCCACCTTAGCTAACAATTTAAACTAACTACACCAAGACTCAAGTGCGGAAAAATAGGCCAAAAAATAACTTTTCCTTTTTAAAAGAAAAAGCCCTACACACCCCACAAGGGAGCTCCTTGTGTAATCTGTAGCTCTCCTCTAATTTTTGCATCAGACACAAGCACACTGAACTAAGCAAGTCGAGTATGCAATGACACATAGCAAGGATGTCCACAAAGACTCATGCATTAGATGGGACAATGTCTGGCTGTCTATGAACCTTTCAGACTCCACAATGAAACTGGAAAGTCCACGGCTCTACACCATCTTGCCACCCCTATCTAGCTGTGGAGGACTAAAGGGAGAGCTTTGAATGTCCATTTCTTTTGGAAACAAAACTTCTCAGCTATTTCCAAAGTAACTGAAGATATACCATGCCTCTGTGCTCCAATCATACCTAGATCAATAGGCAACAGGAGTCTCCTCAGCACCAAATGAATACTCAGAAGATGGGCTCATTGCTACTTTAACTCCAGAGCTGACCCTATAAACAGCAGTGGTCCTCCAACTCTGTGTAACCCTATACTGAAGATAAATACCTAAAACAAGTCACACAGATTATTTAATTATTTCCAGTCTTGGAAGTGAAGTGGCTAATGTCCCCTAACCACTCATCAGCTCAGCCTGGCACACAGAAGCAAGGACCCATGCAAGGTCTACAGCATCACCCACCCCAACACACAGTAGTATATCCAGAGGATTCCCAGTAACAGCTGCAGGAGAGAGACCCTTTGAACACAAAAGTATCTCCTACATTTTATTTTTTATTATCAGAATGGAAAAATAACATGACGCCAATTCAAGTTACTTGGGAGCAAAGGAGAGGACCTCACACACATCTGCTGGAGTGACCATCTCCCTCTACACCAAGGAGCTGGCAAAGCAGGAGAGCAATTATCATTACAACAGTACAGTACATGACAAGCATTTTGTCCCACTGGATATTCCCTGGACAGTCATACAGTCTTGAACAAAGGAAGTTTTCTTTAGGTGAAATTGTATGTATAAATTATAAAATACACATAAAAGGAGCAGTTAGTTGCCCAGGTAGATTATAAGTAGTCATGTTTCCTTGACATATTCAACAAAATTTAGAAGTCAGTAGCATTTCCTAGCTACAATCTGAGAAATCAAAATCAATAAATTCAAGAGAGACAGATATGAGCTTTGAAGCACTTTATTCAGTCTACCAATACATTCCTCTGTTTTAAACAGATTGAACTTCAACCAGACAACTCTTACACATACTAGGCAGATATCCAACAACACAAACCAAACTGAATGTGAACTTTGCCCAGTGCACCACATGCACTTTGAATACAGAAATCTAAATAAATAAATCAAGTTTTAAAAATCCATTTTTCATACACAAGACAAAAGCTGATAATGCACAAATTATAATTAATTTCCAAAGAGTCATAAGAAACCACTCCAAGGTAATCAATGCTTTGGGTTGTATTCACAAGAACATCACATGCTTCATGTGATAAACCACTGACTATTGTACACATTTCCTTCTGCCATACAGAAGATACTGCCTGAAGAACCCAAAAGAACTGAAAGAATGAAACATGAACTGTCACGGCACAGAACAGGGAAAGAGATTACTCTATGAGATGGCTGAAAAGAGCACATCTGAAAAGCAAAGAAACACTAAATAGTGATGGAGGGTAATTATTCCCATCAGTCAAAATAATGAGTAAACTTAAACTGTGGCAGAGAAAATGCAGGCAGGAGAGCACCACATATTCCTGCTGGGAAAAAAAGATGGACAGTTAGCCCAAACTGAATCACACTCCAAATGCTTTCACAGCTGCCATATCATATTTACCATGAAATAGTCCTCAAAACAGGTAGGAGCGGGTCATACGAGGAGAATGAATAGACTTTACACAGAAAAAGTATAGAAACCATGTAACCAAATAACAAAAGCCTCCAGTATTTCACCCTATTTGCTTACAACACAGTGTAACAGCAGCCCTATCACCAGCACCACTGGATGACTGTCAGCCCCCCAAGAATCTGCTTTACCATATTCAGGACTGGAGAAGAGGCTGCACCTCCTTTGCTGAAGGTGTGCCCCACACCTCACCTTTCCAACAGATCATAGGCACAGAGCTCTTCAGTATCTGCTTGGCTTCCAGGCCTTGCCTCTTTCAGTGCAGAAGAGATGACTAGAAAGACAAAAGGCCTGAGCTCCTTTCTGAGGTTCTCATTGGGAAGACAAGAGGCACTGGTCATAAAACAAAGCAAGAGATTTCCCAACTTGGTGTAAGGAAGAAATCTGACCATCAAAAATTGGAACAGTCAAGTACTGGTTGTCCAGAGACACAGATGAATCTCTATCTCATAGGATTTTCCTAGACCTAACTTCAGATAGAGCTTTGCAAAACCTCACCTGAATTTAGTTTTGACACTGCTTTGAGGGAGAGGCTGGATCAGATGACCTCTTGAGGTCCCTTTAAACTTGGATTAATCTAAGCTTACCCTTCCAAATCAGTAAGGCTTTACTGTTCATGTGGACATTGTCACACCTCTGTGAACACATTCTGACATTTGAATGGGATCATTCAATTGTGCTGAATTCAGGTCCTGGCACCCTACATGCAGCTTCACAGAATTACAGACAATTGGGGTGGAAAAAACCTGAGAATGTCAGAATGTATTCACCCACTCTAGCTTTCTGGTCCAAAGTACTATCAATTAATCCAAAATCTTCCTGGCAGTTACCAGTCCGAACTGTTTTGAAGAGTTTCCTGTATGGACAATCTCACAACTCCATAGACAAAGCACAGCTTTATTTCCCTCCCTAGTCTGGTAATTCCACAATATCCATCCTTACAATGGAAAAATATTTTCTCCTCTCTTTTACTTTTCTTACTGAAATTTAAATCTACTACATTTTATCGACTTCACCTTGAGCATGAAGAACTTTAGTCCCTTCCACTCTGTACTTGACTCTCGGTATTTTAGGATGCGTTTCTTTTAAATCTTCACTCCTCATATATCACATGGAACTGGTCCTGCATTCTAGACAAAGAGCCCTTTCCCCCCTCTTTTCAATTCCTCTTAGTCCACATTTTTCCTGAGCAGCAGGACCCAAAACCTACCACTAGACATCAGAAGTACTGAACAAAAAATGGATTTCATGGTGCCTTAGTAAAGACTCCAGTTTCTTCTTACACCGAGTTTCTTCTTTTGCTACAATATAACACTGACATTCCATGCTTATGAATAATGTGCACATTACTTGAACATTTGCCTACAGCAGCGGCAGAGTGCATCAGCCCCTTGTTTTTAATCAAGTATCTTCCAAGATATAGGTCAACAACACTCTGTGCAAGTTCCCTCTTCCCAAAGAGGCATTTCCACACCCAGCAGTCGTGAGAGCTCGAAATCAGCACAAGCATGGGCCAGCTGGCATGGGCCAGCACGAACAGGACAAAGCACTTCCAGCTCTCAGCTGTACAATGTTTCTTGGAGGTCCTTTCCTTGACAAGCCTATGATTCCTCTTCAGGGCCTACCAGGACTGTACTCGCTGACATTTAGAGAACAATGAAGAGTCCATCTGTTGCTCCAAGCTTTGCTAACAACAATAATGAAACAGATCGACAGCTACATTTTAAAATGCAGAGCCAAAACAGCGGGTTGACCAGCCAGCATAGATCGCTTTGAAGACTGCGTGAGGAAGACAAAGAAAGAGAGCAAACAGGAAAAAAAAAACTAAAACAAAAAAACCAACATGCACAAAACAAAAAACTGAAACAATGAATCAAACAAAGATTTAAAAACCCCACAAACGCAGCCCCCAACAGCAAATTCAATTCAACCCCAATTCAAACAAAACCCTTTTGGGAGTACAAAAAAGAAAAAAGAACATTTAATTATACCAATGCTTAACTGTGAAATAGTTTAGTTGCAGATACCAATGCAGTCCCAGCTCTCATTTTTAGAGCTTACTGAACATCAATCCACTTTTGCTGAACTCAGAGTTTTGCTTGTAAAGATCAGAATGGCAATTTTATTGTTCCTGAGTGATGGGCTGACTGATCAGATTAGACAGAAGCATAAGCTGCACTCTAAGTGATATAGATTGAACAGGTGGCCTCCCCTCTGATCTACAGCCTCTTCAAAACACAATTAGAATCCTTCTCATTTCGACCACCTCTAGAAAATATGCAGATACTCAGTCATCCTTAACCTGACATAAAAATATTTTTCAGGTCTTTAATGCATTTCAAACAGCTTGCTCAAACACATCAGCCTTTCCCAAATATACTAGTAATTCACGTGCATGATATAATTTTAACTAAAAAAAGAAAATACAGATGTTTAGATGGTATGAACATCTATAGTCTGCAAAGTAATATGTACAGATAATAATTTTAAGGAAAAATTCAAAGGCTTCACATTACAGAGTCTAAAAATCATTTGCCATGTACTTAAAATTAAAGATTAGACTTCAAAAAGAATGCATTTAAGACTAGGGAGTGAAATAAACCTTACCTGGACAACTTACGCAGAGTGACAACTAAAACAATGTACAGTTTGCTTAGCAGGTAAAAAAAAAAAAGTAGTCAGCTACTTCCTCCAGATCAAAGTGTCTGGTACAGGCATAATTTTTTTTTACTCTTCACAGAAATGAATGAAGAGGAGAGGGAGAAACAAAGCCATATATAGAATTTTTAATTGTAAGAATTTTCATAGAAGGTAATGACTAACTCAAGTCTTTTAGCAGAGTTGGTTTTCTCATGATATTACATCATGTATTATTTATATCATGTCTACTTTGAAGCTACATCTTTGGCCTGAGGATCTTATGACACAATTCTAAGATGACAATAAAGTGCCAGGGGAGCATGGGGAAGGAAAAGCAGGAAAATAATATTTTAAAAAAGACAAAAGCTTACTAACTACACTCATACCTCTCTCTTATTCTCATACAGGCTGAGATGGGTACACAGGGATAGTGTCCTATGAGAGACTCAAGCACAAACTAAGACAGAGGCACTGCTGCAGCTGGTAAATCAATACTGCTAAGAGAGTGATTAGCAACTCTAAGACTTGGGATAATGAGCTACTCAAAATGACACAAAAGGTCTCTGGACTCATCTCCCAGTTGGTCCCATGCTTAAGAGAAAAAATGTCCAACCAAATGAATGCTAAGGATTACTGACTTTGAAAAACAAAGTTAATTAGGTAAGTATTCTGAATAAAATATATAGACACACATCTTAAGTCAGTCTACCTTTCTTTCACTTTATTCCAAGAAGTCTCACACACAACGTGGTACCAAATACTTAAAGGAACCCAGATAGGCTGCTTTCTACATTTTATGCGATATTAAAGGTTTCACTATACATGAGAAATTTCCTAGCAAACCTGCTAGTGACCCCAAAATTATACAAGACTGTTTTTCATCATTTGCAATATATTTCTAGAGGATAAATTCTTCTTTTGTACTTTAGCCTATTACCGATGATTTGCATAACTTCTTAAACAACATTGCTAACAAATCCTGTATTTAATATAATTTCTTGACTGACATTAGTACTTCACAGCTATGCAGCTTTCCAGCTTAATGTCACCTTAAATTTGTTTTAGCAGTATTAAGCAAAGGATAACTAACATAATTAGAAATGGAAGGAAAAAACAGCTCATTGAAAAAATGCACAGCTTAAAGACAATAAGCAAGAGGAGAATTGACTCAAGATGAGGAATACCTTTTTTCAAGGCCCCAGATGAGATTAGACCCAGTAAACACAGAAGCCTGTTTAATCAAACTCTTCCATTATCAAAAGAGAACACAGCAGAAAAGATAAAGTGTCAGACTTTGAGATGTCTCACAAAAGGGAAACATTTTCTGTCTAACCCCATTATCCATAACCTTCCATGTGTTCAACTCTGGTAGTTGAACTGGTAATGCTATAGCATGCTACAGTCCTTTAGCTCTTACTCACCTTGAAAATACTGCTTTACTCATGCTTTTACAGGATCAATTAAGCTGAACATAAAGGAAAAGGAAAATAAGTATCCTTCAAAGCTACAATATCCAAAAGGACGCATTTCAAGAAACCTGGAGTATTTGAGAGCTAGTATGGAAAGATTACACTAAATCTATTATATCCTGCAAAGAGACAGTTATTTGCTAACCAACTGAACTATGCAGAGTTCCTATAGCAGCATAAATGCAAGGGCCAATGGTGAGACACTAAATTACCTAGACAACAAATCCCTCAGTCCTTTTTTAAATTCAACAATGGAAGTGCACTATTCAATTTGAATGCATATAAATTGCTGTGTATAGTAGAACAATCACAACCTTTTACCAAGGTCTTGTTGCTCTCAACTTTCTGTGTTGAAGCTCCAGAGCAAACAGGCTCAAGGGATAAGTCATCCATTTTTGTTAGGTAGACTTAAAGAATGTGCTTAAAGGGTGCACTGCCCCAACCAGCACTTGCCAGCTAATTTAAAGGAAAAAAAAAAAAAAACAACCAAACAAAACAAACAAATTTCTTTACACAGAAAAATAATTATTCCTGCAGTGGTCAACTCTACCAAATCTGCTGAGGATAACACTAGAATAAAAGAACAGATGGTACTCACGTACTCACTTCTCACTCTTTATTTCCATTCAGATTCTATTCAGGAAATATTTTATGCTAATCAATCATAAGCTCTGAATCAGCAGGTTTTCACATTTTAGAATGCATTTTGAATGTTTTGTTTCTCTTTGAATCAAACTCACTATGACACTAACCTTATCTTTTCAATATTTTCCATTTTTATCTTGTTGCTATAATAAACACATCAAACAAGACCATTTTTGAAAAATAAGGCAGCATTTCTCCCCTTACACTGGAGCAGATATATTTTGCTAGGGAAAAATAGAAATTAGCACATAACTAAAAAAAAAAGAAAACAAAAGCAAACAAAACTAACAAAAACACCACAAGGATGAATAGGAAGAAAATGAACAAAGATTTAAAACTCTTCAAAAGAAGAGAAAGAGAGCACAATAAGGCACAGCTCATGTAGTTACTCTTGCTAGACTTGTTCAGATCTGGTTTGATTTCTAATTAGACTTTCTTGTTCACCAGTTCAAATGACACTTCTTGAAAGAGTTTTACATGGAAATCAAAATTCTCTAGCCACCACAGATATTTAGTATTCTGCTGTATTTTCCTTAAAATAAAAAAAGCACCTAAAGTTGCTTGATTTCACCAGCAGTAGTCAGGCAACAGAACATGAAAGCAAGTATTCCAACAGCCATCTCTGAGTGGGCAGCAAGGACAATCTATAAAAGGCTTAAAGCAAATCAAGGGAAAGCAGAGGGAGGGAGCAGAACTCTCTTGATCCCATGCACAAGGGTCATTCAACTACAGAAGAATTTACAGATGTCACACAGTAAACCTGAAAATGTGAAGCCTTGAGTTCAGTAACAAAGGAATGTCTAGGCCAACAGATCACAAGTAGTAAAGGAAACACCATTAAATGGAAATCAGTGACTAACTCAATGGTTTTTCAAAGCTAAGTAAACTCCCAAGTCTTCTGCAAACTTTGGGAAGTGACAAATTAAAAATATAATTCATCCAAAAGCACGAGCAGACTGCCAGGGTACACCACTCATTGCTTTTTCTTCTTCCTAAATTCAAGATAGCCATCTTTGGGCGAGGAATACATGGCATTAAGGGAAAAGTCCAAGTAGGATTTCTTTCCCCTCCATCCAAGAATGAGTTTGTGTTTGCAGCACGAGTGGTGAGAAGGGAAGTTTATTTCCTAGAAAGCAAGATTACAGATTTCAGCCTGCCCCAAGCAATATCAGTAACGGATGATCAAGTCAGATATTATGAAACCAGCAGCAGATGGTGCCATGTCTTTTCTTCAGCTAAAATGCAAAACATACCAACAGGGTAAAGTTTCAGAGAAGGACAAGGGGACGTTTGTTTAAGTCAGAGAGCAAAGAAACACATCAAAACTAATAAAAAGATATGCAACAGGATCTTTCCAAAACAAGATTCTTTTGTAGCTTTCCCGTAACAGACTCCAAGCAGAAGAGCTATTTCCCAACACCTTGCTATTTAATTCTGTTGATAATTTCTCTTTTATTATTCTGGTACTTACAGACTACTGAACTTCATTAACACAGTTACATATTTTCCCAAAAAAAACTTTTACAGCTGATTGCAGAGGAGTAATAACTACTGTCTATTATAATAAAAATGTGGTTTATTTTAAGGAACCGATGGATAGTACTGTAGTCTATTGCTGTTGCTTCTCTAGTTACAGAATGATTTATGAGAATGCTTAGCACTGTATGGGAAGCATGAAATTAGTATCTCCAGAGCTTATAATATATACTACAGCATACATGTCCATTCATCTGGCATCTGAGGATCTATTCATGGTGGGAAGCTTAAACATCTGTAACTGTTCGCACAACAGCAGCCCAAGAAAGAAAAATCAATCAGTCAATGCCATTGAAGTGCTTCAAAACACACCTGTCCAAAAAAGACAGGTTCCTTTCACTCAGTTCCTTCTTTCCTAGTGTATCTAACAGTAGCTGGATCTAGCACAGAGGAAAGCAACCTCACTATAAAAGCTTAAAAAGAAAATGCTTAAAAAGAAGGATGCAAAAATGTGAAAAAGTAGGGGGAGGCAGGACCACAAACAGCAGATTTCATATGAGGAGAAAAAAAAAAATAAAAAACCCACACAGAAACTAGTGAAAAAGAAAAAAACCCCTACATAAGACAACCAACTGATCACACAGTTCAAGAACTGGGGTATGAATAGAATTCCATACCAAAGCTTTGAAATGGGAACCTAAAGTTGCAATGGATGAACATATCCCACTTGCCTAATCAAAAATCAACACTGTACCCTATCACCATGCCACGCCAAGCTTTAGTTGTAAAAATCTCTAATCTCCACTAAACTGAATTAGTAATCAGCATGTTTTTCCAGCATACTTCATCTCCCTTTTGGAAAACCAGAAACAGGAGCCGTGTGGTTTTAATTCATCAGCTGTACTTATTACTTCTACTGTTACTAAAAATGTTTACCAGTAGATCCATTACATTTTGGACACAGTTTCCATACTTGGCAAACATCAACATTTCACTTTTGTGAAGCAGCCTCACAACATATTGCAGACACCCAGGGTGGGTATGAAAAGGAAATTTTTTAGACATCTCAAGGCAGAACTGGGTGCCCAGATTCCAGAGCCTCTCTAGACACATGAGGAGGAGAGCAGCAACACTCCTGTTCTTCACTTGAGGGATGAAACAAAGCAGATGTCAATCCCAGCAGATGAAACAGTACCAGTGAGGCACTTCTGCCAAAGCAGGGAAGAAGGCAGACAGACACAGACATACCTAGGATGATGAAAAGTGGAAACTTTCACTACTCTGGTCTTTACAGATATCAAACATGCCTGATTATAAAACACCATCCCCTGAAGCCTCTTTGTGTTCTGCCCATTAACAGTTTCAACTGGGCTCCATCTTTCATGAGAACACACCCAATGCCAAAGCTCTACAGCTTCACCAGCTTGTACTTCATTCTCTTTTAGTATCCACTCCACCTGAGGTGTCACCCAAGCATGTCAGTGACCATCTTCTCTTGACTACTGCTCAGCTTGTACAGCAATTCCTCTTTTCACATGGTACTTATTTCTTCTTCTTCTGTTTTAATACAGCATCTCTAACAAATCAACACTGAAGCTTTTCATCTCTGCATCCAGGGCCTCCACTGACTCAGAGTGGATCAAGGCCACCCTTCACCCTTGAAGGGCTAGAAGACAGACATCTCCTTCAATGCTCTACATTGTTATTTGGATCCTGTCATGGAGAAGACACAACAGACACCCCTGCATGCTTTATCAGGTACAGTCCTCCATACTTCTGGTTAGACCTCTCCAAACATTACAGCTCTCCAAAAGTTCCTTTGTTTAACATGTATCCAAAAGTGCAAAGGACTGAAATGCAACTTTGTCTTCTTAGATCACCACTGCTAGAACATCCTAAGGGCGTGGCCCCAAGCCACATGGAGCAAGGATAGGCACTACCAGCTGGAGCCATTTCAATTCCTGCAACCCAGATCAGGTCTGGCTGGTAAAATGACAAAAGTAACTGCACACTTCTGAGTGCAGTGATCCCATCCAGCCCCTTCCATGGGTCATACAAGAGTTCTAAAGTACAGTAACAGACCTAGACCACTGGCTGTTGAGGATCTAAATCTTAGGTGAGAACTTCATCTACCCAACATGCCAAAAGCCTAGACCCTGTATTTTGCCGGTGGACACCACTAAAGTGGCAAGAGACAAGAATTAGAATCTATAATCTACATCCTTTTGTGAACTTGAAACAGTTGCCTATGATGTTGATAACATTTCATAGCCTTCTTGGCAAACGTGCTGAAAAGGCACTTAAAGCAAGAGTTACAAAAATGATTGTTTTTCACATTTAAAAGAAAGTTTTCTAATCAGATGACTGTTTTCTATCATGGGGGCTCTCTGACTTTATCTGAAAACAGACACTATACAGAGAGCAAAGCTCTTTGCCAAAGTTGCACATCATCATCCACAAAGTCCACAAGTCTTTCAGTGGTGGGTGACTAGAGAAAAATGTTTTCTTAATTGGAAAAATTTAACATTAGTTACTGGATTATCTGCCAAACTACTTTCAGCTTTCATGCTTCACTAAATCAGAGCTCATCAGTCACAAACCCATTATTACACTGAAGAAAATGGGGAGCAATTAGCATACAAGATGATAGCTTAAAGCTGGTGCTAATTGGAAAGAATGAAGTATTTTTCATTCCTGTTGGATACAATTAGGTGAGACAACCAGGTTCTGGAAAAACAATTTGCTAAACAATTTCAGTGATGTCTATTCTGTAACCTATGTTTAAAGTCTAAACAAATTCATGCCTTTGCAGTATATCTTGCAAGCATGGAGGTTGCAAACTAAAGCTGGTCCAGCTGTAGAGTGAGCCTTGTTCAGAAACATACATACAAAACACAACGAGTAATTCATCACAACTGTGGAGATTCTCACTGAACTAAGCTCAAGTTGCCAAAAAGAGCTGAAGAGCAAAACCGACAAGGAAACAGAATGCAATACTCATAATACACAGTACAGCACGGCACCAATATGCACTGAGATGCAAAATCAGTTGCATTACAGGACTGCACAAAATACACAATCAGAAATAAAAGAACACCATCTACAAAGAGCTACTGATGCAAAAACAATTATTGTGCATGCTTTTGTTCACGAATGCTAAACAGAGAGGGGAAAATCTTGTACATTAATAGTTAATTTACCAAAAGAAAGCAGACAGGAGGAAAAATGCAATCCTTCATTATTAGTGAACTGCACTCAAGCACAAAATGTTAGTTAGACAATTATACTGCAGAAATATACCTTACAACATTAGGGATTTGTTGTCAAGAAGTATAGCTGGGTGACTTTAATATACTTCTACAAATTCTTTACCATATATTACTCCTAATCTATTCATGACACACCTACAATTATAAATGTATTTCTACCAGTAGGAGTTTTTTTATTTAATTTCAAGCTGCAACAAACCTCTATATTTGTAAATGAACTTCTACATCACTATTTCTTTTGGCTCAGAACATATTTAATATTTTCCTGAAATGAGACAGCAGTCTGTAAACCTGTAACACGCCCTATTTTTAGGATCACACCTATCTCATATTTTCCTTTTACAAAATACAGCCTCATTATGCTTTAGGATAGAACCTCCCTGAACATTATGTGAAAAATGCTTCAACAGATTGCACCCACAAAAGCATCTCTCCCAACAGAAAATGCTGCTGCAATCAGACTTAATGAACAACTGCAGCATACACCCCATGTTATCATGCAGGGGTGGTGCTTCTCTGTTTACTGAAAATGTTATTGCACCGTTCCCCCTACACCATGTACCAACAATAGCACACAGCAACATCGCTTATTTCTACATCCTTCAGAAAAAACAAAACAACCCTAAGAAATCACCCTCTTCATCTTCCTGAACAACCCTTGAATTCTCTAATTCAAGATTAGAGATTCTCCAAGGACCCACTGAGACAAACAGACCCTCCCCTCAGGTCTGATTTCTTGTGGTATAATACTCCAAGTGTGCCAGCATAAAGAAACTTCTTTAAAGTAAAGAAATAAATCAACAGACAGTATCACAAACCCCAAATATTGATGTACATATACATAAACAGACATAGATATATGCACACACACATGCATTTCTCCGCATGCTTCTATCATGTAAAGACATTTTGAAAACTAAAGCATCCACGGGCTAAATTGGAAGCTCTTCAAACAATAAAATAGTATTTTCATACAGAAAACGGAGAAGAGCCAAGAGCTCACTGATGAACAGCAGATTTTTATCTCTGATTAAAGAGCAATTTGAATTAACTGATGTTTTAAAATTATTTAAGCTCCCTCCCATCATGACTTCTACATACACCTAATTCCTACGTGCTGCGAGCAGCCTTATGGGAGTGCATCCCTCTGGTATGTGAGGTTACAGAGCCTCCGCGGGATAAATCCTTTATCCTTCTAAAAATATCGCCGTGCCAGGACCCACTCCCGTGGAGCTCCGTGATGCAAACGGCACCGCCACAGTCCCGGGGCTGCTCTGCTCCCATGAGTAAGCACTAGCAGCACCGGGCTATAATTAGTTGGGGTATTTTTAGGGTCACTGGTCAAAATTGGAGAGAAATGACTGAGAAAGATCTCAGAATGGTGGGGGTTTCCCCTCTCCCTTTTCCTACTGCTCTGAGGAAAAAGAGGCTCAGCAGGCGCCGAGGGGAGGGACCCCGACTGTGCAGGGAAGATGCGCCCGGCCGCTGTCCCCGGGCGCTGGGAACACGGCTGGAACAAGGCTGGAACACGGCTGGAACACGGCCCGCGGGAGCTCCGCTTACCTGACCGCCACTCGCACCGAGCTCTCGTCCGGGCCGGTCGACATGGTGCGGCGGGCGAGGGGCGGCCGCGGCCCCGCCGGGAGCTCCGCCGGGCCGGGAGGAGCTGCGGGCACTGCTGCGGCTCCCCCTCACCTCCGCCGCCGGCTCCGCCACCGCCTCTCTCCAGCCATCTTAGGCGACTGAATGAATAGGTACGAGCCGCGGCAGCGCAGGGCGGTTCGCACCGCTCCTCCTGCTCCTCCTCCCGCCCGGCCCGGCCCTTCCAGCGCCTGGGCGGGGAGCGCTGTCAGTCAGCCCCCGGCGGGCCGAGCCTCACCCCGGTCAGCGCCCCCGCCCCGCCGGGCCCGGCGCCTCCGCCCGCTGCAGCCGCAGTGCGTCACGGCCCCGCCCCGGCACCGCCAGCGCGGGCACGGGGCTGTCCAGAAACACAGAGACAGACACACAGACAGATACGCGGACAGACACACGGACAGCCCCTCCTCTCCACATAGCCCCTTCTCCACACACCCCCTTCATACACACAGACACACACACCCGGACGCGCCGTGTCTCCGCGCACACCTGTTCGCTCTGTGGACGCGCGGTGCTCGCGTTTGCCTTTGCCCACGCACACACTCGGTGCTTGCCCCCGTGCACACACGGCTCTCCTCACGCCCGCCCGTCCATGGGGGCGCAGCACACTCGCCCTGCCCGCGCACTGCGCTGGCCGCTGTGGCACTCCGAGATTCCCCAGGCTCACACAGGCTCACGCGTGTCTGCTCCCCTGTCTCATGCGTGTCTGCTCCCCTGTCTCACGCGTGTCTGCTCCCTGTCTTACATGTGTCTGTTTGCATCTCACATGTCTGTTCCCTGTCTCACATGTCTGTTTCCATCTCACATGTGTCTGTTCCCCTGTCTCACGCGTATCTGTTCCCTGTCTCATGTGTGTCTGTTCCCTGTCTCATGTGTGTCTGTTCCCTGTCTCATGTGTATCTGTTCCCTGTCTCATGCATGTCTGTTCCCCTGTCTCATGTGTGTCTGTTCCCATCTCACGTATGTCTGTCCCCTGTCTCACACGTGTCTGTTCCCATTTCACAGGTGTCTGTTCCCCTGTCTCATGCGTGTCTGTTCCCATCTCATGCGTGTCTGTTCCCTGTCTCACACATGTCTGTTCCCCTGTCTCACACGTCTGTTCCCCTGTCTCACGCATGTCTGTTCCCCTGTCTCACACGTGTCTGTTCCCTGTCTCACATGTCTGTTTCCATCTCACATGTGTCTGTTCCCCTGTCTCATGCGTGTCTGCTCCCTGTCTCACGGGCACACATGTGGCCTGGACACGCTGGGCCCCACAAGCACAGCTGTCCCCACACACCTCTCTGCTCACGTTATCAACAGCACAAGGCTCTGCTCGCTGCTTCCAAGGCCTCCCTCCTGGGGAAGAGGGGCTTATCCCGCTCTCTGGGCTGGGTCGTTGCCCTTGCTCACATTCCCCTTCCCCAGGCAGGAATGAGGTGTCCTCATTCCTCTTCTGGCCCTGAGTGGTTCTCGCGACCCGGGTTCCCGCGGGAGCAGCGGGAGCAGCTCTCCCACCTTTCTGCGGTACTGGCAGGTTTGTTTGCCGAAGCTGCTCCAGCCAGGCATCTCTGTTCTCACTTCGTAATGAAATCCTGGCTTTGAGCTGGAAACTGAGTGGGTGGATGACACTAATTTTTGATGCAAATAGTATCCCTGCCAGGAAAGAAGCCTGATTATTTTGCCCAAAACAATTCATATTCCTAAGGAAGATTTTCCATCAGAATAGGCCCGGGTTTGAATTTGTAATGATATGCTAAAAACCTTGCAGTTCTAGTTGTTTTGCTTCTGATAGTGAAGGTTGATCACACCCAGGCCCCAACCTCTGTCAAAGATGGGCAGGTGAGGTCTCCTGCCGGATGGGGCCTTTAGTCACAGCCCTGAATCTTTCAAAAGTCTCTCCTTCTCAGCAAGAATCCACTGTGTTATTGTTACTCTGTGTGTTTCTCATAGTTATTTTCTATAACTTTTCTATTTTTCTTTACTTACTTAGAAATTGGATAGTTTCTAGAAAATGGCCCACTTGGAAGTTGCTATACAAAATTATAGTCTCCTTTCTTCTGAGTTACACAGCACCAGTATTAGAATCCCCAACAGCATTTGATAATATGGGGAACTTAAGCTACATACCATATTGCTGAAGTAAACTGAGATAATATTTATCCGAAAGACAGAAAAATGGAGACACAGATAGATCAGTATGAAGTCATTGAGGGAATCTGGTACGGGCAGAACAAAGACTACATTTCCCTGAGCTTCTCAGCTCACTGTTCTGTATTTGATGCCATAGGCCAGATGCCTTGTTTCTCCTTTTGCCATGATATTTTATGGGATAGGCAAGACAGCAGATAAAGAAAAAGCTCCTGCAGGTGAATTGTGTTGGCATTCATAAGCAAAAAAAATGAAAGGGATAGGAGTTTCATAGTCCAGGGCATTTCCTTCTAGAGGGGACTGAACACTCGTGACTGTGTCATGCATCTGTGGGTATTGTACTGAGCTCTTTAAAAATACCTGCAGCCCACCCACTGTGAGTGGAATCCTATGGCATAATTAGGTTCTGACAATTTATGTGCACCAGATTTACAAAGCCAAATCTTATCCAAAAGTATCCAGTGCATTTTTTTTCAGCTGGCACAGTTACAAGGTTAATGTAATAAGCCTACTCAAGCCAAATTTATACCTTGGCAGTATCTTCCTGCATTTGTTTCACACAGCATCTTTTGCTGGCCGGCCCCAGTCCAGCAAAGCTCATCCACATCACATTGCCCGTAAAATCCTGCTAAGTCAGTGTCTCCAGTTCACATGGGAGCTGTGCTGAAAACCCAGCAGGGAATAGCAGCTGCAGGATGCTCAGACTCAGAATCATATTATAGACCGTTCCAGGGCCATTCTTTTCTGGCTGTTGTGTGGCTATTAGACATTTGCTTCAGCTTGACTTCATCCTGCCCTCTTTCTTCCATACTGAAAAAAATAAGTTAGCAGATCAAAAAATCTGGCAGAAGTTCTGAGCTTAATGTGATGTGTATAAATGAGCTGGTATCCACAGATTTCAGACCTTAATGACAAAGATTTTTTTATCCACATTGGTATTAAACAATTTTGATGTTATGGTAAAATTATTCTATTCTAAGTTATGGTTATTTCAGTCCTACAGTATTACCCACATATTTTCTATCTTGGATATTTCACTCCAATGCCAGACTCTTCTGAAATTGATATAGCAAATGACATTTAGCTTCTTACCATGTTTCATGCAAATTGCCTGATTTGTGTCCATTCAGATGTAAAGCAGGAAAAATACATAGGTCCTGTTTCTATGCAGGATTTTTCTCTGTGTTCCCCATTTCCAGAAAGCATACAACCCTTCTGTCAAAATGAGCTTTTATTTTGGTTTATTTTTATTTGGTTTTTCCCAGCTTGTAAACAAGGAGAGTATTATACTGTTAACTTGGCTGCACCAGGAAACTTAAATCAAATCTGCTTTTCCTTTCTTATAATGTGAATGACCTGTGCCCTCCAGCATCCTATTCATCTCCTTGAAGGATTAACTTGAATAATTAAGGGCATAGTATTTCCTTTTTTTTTTTCATTGTCTAAGTACATAGCTAAATTGCCAGTGTCTTGTTTATCTTTACATAAAGCTACATAAATAGATGGTAGTTTTTATCAGATTGTCCAATGTTGAACAGATTTGTCCAATCTCACAGCTAATGAATGAGGCTTTCCTAGAGGTCCCCTCTCCTCATGGCTACAACAGCACAGGTACCAGGCACCTCTGGTCACTCCCTGATCAGCTGCAGACAGAAGGGCGACAAACTGCAAGGCTGGGGAGCAGGAAGGTGTTGTAGACAGGTAAAATATGTTATTAAAGAAAGGCCTTATGAAATCAGGCCTTGCTCTGCAAACTGACCAAGCTAGCCTGTCACTTCTTCTAGGTGCAACTTGCAAGTTCCTATGCAAAACAGTCTTAGGTATGAAAAGTTCATTCACACAACAACCCATTCTTGGGGAGGAAAACAAGCGCACCTGTATAAACATTAGATATATCCCCTGAGAATCCACAATGGAAAAATGTAAACACCTGAATCTTAGCACGCACACACAATTCACCTTTTGACCAATGGATGAAGTAGTAAGAAAAGTACTAGTCAATTGATATTGCACACGATGTCTGTGAAAACTGTATAAAATGAGTTACGTGAATAAAGAATGGGCTTTTCCTGCATGAAGAAACTGAGTCCCAGCTGAATTATTACAACAGGGAAGGAGTTTACAGCTCTGGTCCCTGCTCGGGGCTTAGAGCAGGACTGCTGGGAACACCCTCATCCCTCCCTGGCAGCTGTCCCGATGACTGCTGTCACACTTTCACTGCCTCCATTCTCCTGCCGTATGACTCAGCACCATGAGCTTCATTCACTGGGCAACCAAACAAAAACCTGTTTGGAAGGGTGAGTGCTCTGCCTGACACACACACACAGAGCACACTCTGCACAGATGGTCAAGCTGCCCACAGAGCCCCTGTAAGCCTCAGAAGCTGCCTAAAATCACTGAGCTGCACACAACCTGAATGGGCCAAGCAGACCCCACTTAGGAGTCAGAGCCCTGTGCTTTGACCTATCAGCTGTGCCTGTGCTGTACCAGTTGGTTTTGAAATTATCTAATTGATAATAAACTACTTACAATGGAAGAGACCCCACTTCAAATTTTTTAACTGATAACTTACCAATGCTAAATAAGCCAATTTAATCAAAGATTTGACTTGTTAGTTGCTTATTTCTTCGATCTGTTGAACATTTCATTTAATTTGAAGAAGAGATTCTGTTGAGAAATGGAGGTGACTTGGTTTCATTGAGACAGGCAATAATATATAAATCACTGATTTCTGATTAAGTGCACCATGACTGGTAGAAGGCTTCAAAAAAAATCCTTAGATTTTGTCAAGTGAAATCATTAGGTTTTGTTAAGTCAAGCACCTGACCTAGGCATCTGCCCACCATTATGGAAGGCAGAGATTCTTTTAGATACTGACAATAGAACATTAAATATTCAAGGATATGAAAGAACAATATTGGAGGACATTATGTCGCATCATCTGCATAGTTCATGCTGTTTTATCAAATTCACACACACAAATAATCAGCTATTATATAATCTCATTAGTTACTATTGTTTTCTTGAATGTATGTACTAAATAAACTCTTCTTTGACACATAGAAGCCACAATTTATTCCGTGATTTTTGACACACCATGAAGCCTAAACATTAGGCAAATAGAATATAATTACACATTATAATGAGCAAAATTTATATCATAGTCATTCATACCATAGTTCGAAAAATGGAGATATTTTGGATCATATAAGTGTCCACAGATTTTCTCTATATTTTTCTTTTTGCTTGTCCATGTCTGTCTATGAACTGTGTGACCCAATAACTCCTTCTCAGTATATAACTCAGTGTCTTCTGATACAGAAAAGGTAACTGGACTTCTGTGCAGCTGGGTTTCATGAGCTGTTGCTGATGGAAATTGTGTCAGCAACATTCACGCATCAGCAATAATCACTCCATTTTCTCTCACAAACACTAAACTCTTCAACATTAATGTATACAGTGTTTCCAGCTTTCTACTTGGCAAAGTGAAACTTCTGTTTGTATTTTCTGCTTGATGCCTTGGGCTTTCATGAACCTTAGGCTTTTCCATAGTTGTCTTTTGAAAGATCTTTACTACAAACAAAACAAAACTTCTAAAAACTGTTACATCTTGATTTTTAAGAACTTTCTAACAGTTTTTTCTTCTCTGACTGGCTTCTCGTCTTAAACTGCAGGTCTTGGAGAGCAGTCAGGCCTATAAAAGACATTTAAAATACCTTCCATATTCTTCCCATCACTCACTAAGGCTTTTGGTTAAATAACAATGAGTAAAGAAAAGTTTTAAGCCACTCTTAACCGGCAGGCTAAAATACACAACAGAGGAGTCTTTGCTTCCAATGACTGTGGAGAAGAAAGCAAGCTGCTGAAGGAAATTATCACTTGGCTCATGACAGGATGGGGGGAAGTAATCTCAAAGTTGAGAAGGAAAAAAGGAGTGCAGGGTGATGTTTATGTAATCAGAATAACACCAGATAAGGAAAGGAAACAGACTGGTTTAGTACAGATGTCTGTGGAGAGAAGGTAGAGAAACCAGAAAGGACAGGGTGGAGAAGGAAGAGGGATTTCTGGAATCAAAGCCAAGTAAAGGCTCTGCAGGGTTATTTCTGGAGCTGATCAGCATAAGAGGAAAAGCAGCATGAGGCACCTCTGAAGTGAGAAGAAAGGAGGTTGGTGTTTTCCATCTACCTTACAGAAAATGAATGAACTCTACATGACAAAATACAATGAAAAAAACTGTATTGCAAAAGGATCATATCTGGAGCTGAGCAGAGGATTCAGTGGGAATAGAACCACTACACTTGATGAAGAAAGAAATAATTTCATTATGTGCTAATGCTTTTTACTCATAAAAATCTTGCTGTGTTAACTATATTGTTGTTAACAAAGCAGTATCATTTCCTCTGTTCCTGGCAGGCCAGTGTGGTTGTGTTATATAACAAAAATGTGCTTTTACCCATACACTTATTTATCTTTCTTCTGGGCCTAAGGAATGCTGTAATTTTTACTACTATAACTGCTGTCGATACTATGATCAGGGTCATATATATTTTGATATAAACATGCATATTGTATTATGTCCTATGTAGCACAAATACACATTAGATCCCCACTGAACCAGTACTATTAGACTAGAAGAAAATACATGAAAAAAAACAGGGCTAAAACTTATCTCTGGGGAAAACCTCCACTATGTGATATTAACAGATTCATAATTCAAATCAGTTGGTATCACTAAGAATGAATATGCCTTTTTTGTCACTGTGTTTTGAGGATTTTTTGGTTAACTGAAAGTTGGATTCACCTGTTTTGCAGCAAAATCTTGCAAGTTCAGCCTGGCAACTGGAAGTGCCTTCAGGTATTAAAGGAAGAATCTAAGTAATGGAGATGAAAGGAAAAACAACCAGAAAGTAGTCTTTACAATAATGTAATTTAGTTCAATCATTTATGATAATACTATTAAAATCTAGCACAGTATGAACAAAAAAATAACTCTTAGCAGGACAAGACCTTACTGGGTCTTCAGGTTGTTAAATATCTCCCAAAGTTAGCAGGTCCTGTAGTTTTTTTCAAGGGACTTAATCCTGTGGATCAGAATCTTGTGCATCTAAACCTGGCTCTTGGGCCTGATTCACTAATCTTTGAAATAAACACAACGTGATCAGGATAGCATCAGGATAGCTGAATGTTATGCTGTCTTCATGTTATTGCAAAAGACTGCAGAGCAGTAACAGTGTAGTAGCCAGCTACTTTACAGGTCTTAACCAAAGCTTGTACAGCTCTTTCCCTTCCTTGGACAGAGAAATTGAGGCAAGAAGGACACGTGAATCACAGATGCCTGTAGAAGAGATGGTTGTCAAAAACAATATTAGGTCTGACTCCTGTGCCTGTGCAAACACTATTAGACCACACCTTAATGAGATGCATTATTAATACAAAAGCTACACGGGAAAATAATTTCTGCTGCCTCTCACCAAAACCAGCTGCTCAGACTTGAATGTGTCACAGTTGCACAACGTAAATTTTGCCTTAAGGATACAGTTACCCAACATGATGGATTTTTCATGATGTCCTTCCTAATAGTATCATCATCCTTCCTCTGTCCTTCCCATTTCCCTCTGCACCACCATGATTTCAATTTTTGGTTCAGCTTTCTGGACGATGCTGAATGTTCTGTATTAGTATGGTGAGCACAGCATTAGCAGCCACAGAGCAGACTCCTCTGGGCAGCCTTGCCAATCTGCCCAGAGGATGCTTATCTGGATAAGATAGAAAAAAATTACGTATTTAAATGACAAGCATCAAACCCTAGCACATTCCGGATGAAATCAAACCCTAGCACATTCCAGATGAAATCAATGTTAAGTTGCCCGTCTCTGGTAAAATATGCAAATGAAAGTAGTTCCAATGAGGCTGGGAAATTTTCTGTTCCCCTACAGAAACTACTGATGACTACTAGCAGAGGTTACTTGCTGGCTAGTTGTATTGTTACACATCTATAAGATGTGTAAACATCTTATCCTGCTGTACTGTGTTCCCAGATTCCCTCCCACTTCTCTATTCACCCATGCCTAAGACCTGATGGTGAGTTCTTCAGCTTAGAACTTGTATAATTTTTCACAAAATCCCGTTTCCTAATTGGCATCCTTAGGCATTACCACAATAAAACCAATAAATAGTAATAACAAAAAAAGAAGGATGGAAGGTGGGTGAAGACATGACTAATTACCTAAACAATACTTGGACCACAAGCCACAGGCAACAGAGGAGCTTGGGGAAGAGCAAGTGGGTGGAGAGTTGCCTGAACAACAGAGGGTTGGGCAGGTAAGGAGTAGATATTGCAAGACAAAACTGAGAGTCTTTATTTTGATAGCATCATGGAATTTATAAATTAACGGATGACAGCTGCAGATTAAGCATGGCACAGGTTGCTTTACTCTCTCTGTGTTTGCAGCCTGGCTTGGCACTGTTACACAGACTCATGAGAAGAAAGGTTAGTTGAAATGGTGCTATAACAAGCTGGGAGATGTGAGCAGCAGAAGTTCCCAAACAAGGTTTGCAGAAGGACCAAGTGCTGCACCATGACAGCTGCAGTGCCAAGCCTCACCTCTCCCTCCTGTGAGGAAGGATGTGCTCCCAGGGCTTGGCTTACGCTTAGGTAGAGAAGAGGGATGCACTTATCCAGGTAGTAGCAATGGTTAAACAATAACTCCTCACCTTCCCCTGGGAAAAGGCAAGAAACTGAGCCTTGTTTGCCTTAATATTTATTTAAATCAATTTTCATACCACTCACTGTGTGTATATCACTTGGAAACACTTAGGCCAAAAAATGATACTCACAACAGTGACAGACTGAATTTTGTGTAAATTTATATTTATGGACTGGGAGCATACATATAGTTGCTCCTGAAATGAAAGAGCACTTCTTTGTGCAGTGGGTAATGAACTTCCGGAATTCGTTGCCACAGGAGGTTGGGAAAGCAGGCTATTAGCAGGTATAAAAAGGGATTAGACAAGATTTGTGAACAATGCTTCTATTAACAGATAATAAAAGGAACAGGCAGTTCCAGTGTCTGTGAGCTTAGGAGACTGGACCAGAGGAAGAGGCCAGGCACTCGTGCTCTCCCTGAAAAGCATCTCCTATGTTCTCAGGCTTTGCTATCTGGCTCTGCCTGCCCCATCTCTGTTAATGTTGTGCTGGGAGTGTCATACTTTTCTGGCCCTGCTGGGGCCTTCAAAACCTGTGGCTCAGCCAGGGCAGATGGCCAGCACCCACGCAGCTACCCCAGTGCCATCACAGGCATTGGGCAGCAATAGCACCTGCAGAGCATCAAGCACAAAGGGGTGCTCCTCTCAAAGAGGGCCAGAAACCAGGATGGTGGAGTTGAAAAGGAGTTCTAAAGAACAAAAAGGAACTGGCTTTAACAAAACATTCACTGAGGATCAGGAAAGTATAGATGGAGGGAGACAGAAAATATAGTATGAGTTTGATAATTGTTTGGGATAGCACCAAAGGAGTTCACTCTCCAAAAAGTGAATAAAAGCAGGAATTCCTTTATGTCAGGGGAGCCACTAAAAGGAAGAGTGATAATCAAACTAGACATGGCTCTTCAGCTGTCTCATTTTCCAGCTGAAGGCTCTAAATCCATTTGATTGTGCTCATACCATTTCTGAATACTTCTACTGCCCTTTTCTGGATTCTTTCCATTCTGTTATGTCCTGCCTGAAATCAGGACACTGGACTGGAACTATATTTCATGTTAGGCTGTACCATGGATTCTTACCCTAGCACAAGGATGTTCTCTGTTTTTGCTGTTTCGTTTGCAGGTCCTGAGGCTGTATTTGTCTGTTTGACCAGCACTGAGCTGGTATTTGTTATTCACCATCTAATATCTTCTTCCTGTATGGTAATAACAAAATCTTTTTTTGTTTTGTTTTCCCTTTAAAATGAAAGATCATTTTCTCCTCTTTGTGCTCTGAATTTAATTTACCACTTTTTATCACTGAGTCATTCTGTATTAGGAGATTCTTCTAGATATTTTTACAACAATTAAAGTTATTATCTCATTGTCTGGCTTTTCATGGATAATGTAGATCTTGGCAAATATTCTTCTGAGGCTCAGATAATCAATGCATTGGCAAAATTAAGGCTGTTTGTAGAAAAGTACAAGGAATGAGGAAGACCTGTGATATGTGATGGACTGGTACAAGGGAAAAAGACTGAGAGACTCTGTGTGTGTGTGTGTGTGTGTGTGTGTGTGTGTGTGTGTGTATCCCTGGTTACATAATAGCCACAGAACACAAAACTAAAGAACAGAAATACCTGGAGGGAATGAACGAAGTGACTTACAGAGGAACAGACTCTGATTGAGGATACAGAAGGGAACACAGAGGATCTCAGGAATGAAATTCATTACAGTGATCTATGTACATATCCAAGAAAATCTCTTTAGGAAAGTAAGACACTGTGAATACCACGGGCAAGGAAGGACCAGGAGCAACAGCAGTGTCCCTTCAGAAATGTGCTGTGACCTTCTTTGTATCTCTGGTCCCGTGGACAATGACTAATCAACACAAGAAAGAATTCTGGTTTGCTTTATGCTTTTTCTTCTGCATTTTCTGTTCTCTGAGTGAAGTCCTACTGTAACAAATGTAGCATGAATGTAATGAAAAAAGATTCCTCACAACCATTGAATAGTAATATAGTCAGAGAAAAGAGCACCACCTAGTGCTAAGTGCTGTTTCTTGATGCTGAGGTGTCTCCATATGTTCTTATCTTCTGGATGTCTTGATTTTAGGGTTTTACTGCCCTTTACCCATCCAGGGAGAATTTAATCCTTAGCATCAAGGAGTATCCAGGCTCCCGATAAGAGTAGCTGGTTCATCAAGAGCTCAACATCTCTCAGAGTTTTGTGCACACTAAGGTAATGCCCTAGGCACCTAGTTAACATAATTGTGGTTATTTGTCTGATTCATTCAGGCTGGATTCTACTACCTTTACTCACCCAATGGAGTTTTGTGCTCCACAGATAAATCTCTCTGCTTTCACTCTAGTGAAAATTAATCAACCTTATGGAACAGGCTTAAGATACCAGAAGACCAGTCTTCTAATTCTTGCACTTAGAAAGATAAGGATTCAATTGCATTTACAGTCTGATCCTACATTCACATCAAATTTCCAAGCTTTTCTTGGATATGTGAAAGTTGTACTTTTTGTTTGTTTGCATGTTGTGTTTTCCTGTTTGACTGGGGATTGTTTGTTTGTTTTTGCTTAAAATATACAGGAGATCTTCAGAAAAACCATTGTTTTACATGAGAGTTGCCTTCATTATCATGATGATAGATGATATGCAACCTTAATTATTTTTAGGCATTTATAGTTAAAATGTATTATTGTTTGTTTTCTTCTGATTATCAATCCACATTATATTAGTGTTCTTATTTGTGATCTTCAAAGCCTTCCACTTTGTATCGCAGCACTGAGTTTTCTGTCATAATGTAATTAAAATTTCAAAAGAAGACGAGAAGCAGGTAAATCAACTTAGAATGATTCTGCATCAGCTATCATTATGCATTATTTAAATAGCTCCAGACTTGAAGATACATGTAGCATTGGTTATGTGAGTTAATTTGCATGTGGGTGTCTATAGTAAAATGCCATTTAAATATCTCATTCCACTAAAATTTGTGATCTTCAGTGACCCCTATGGCAAGATTAAATTTCTCTAATAATGGAGTTATTTCTTCTTCCCTTGAAATTATTCAGCATTCACCACCATTTTAACAGGAAGATGATGAAACTTAGCTATTCAAATTCCTTCCACATCCTCTGATTTACAAAGAAGAGTTTAGCCCACAGAGCTTTTTATTTCTGTCCTTTATAGTCCTACATTTCTATCCTAGCAGGCAAACTTCACCAAGTGTAGTATTCACCTGAAAAGAAAAGCTCTGTGACACCTAGAGCTCTTTCTGCAATATTGTATCTATAGTCTCACTGTTGCAAATATTACCACCCATTAATGGTAATTTCTTATTTTAATTTCTAAAATACCAGGTGATTGGTTCAAATGTTTTTTTTATAGGCATGTTTTATTGTTTTGTGGGGGTTTTTTATAGGATCTTGGTTCATTCTTACATATTTTTGTCCTCTACCAAGAAAAAACAGCAGCATTTGTCTGTATGAGTGTGTGTGTATATATATATATACATATATATAAAATACTTCAGAAAGGGCTGGAATTTTGCATCTTTTCTGTAGTAATAACTGTGGGGAGCATGGGAGAGTCTGTGGGGAGTATCTTACTGCACATGGGTTTAATTCTATCATCACACTCAGCAGTAGTACTTAACATCTATTCATAGCCACACTATTGGCAGTAATTAACTAATTAGCAGGGACTAATTGTTAAAAATATGGTATTGCAACTACAGTGAATTAAATAGCCTGTGCATTTCTAACTGATAGAGTTATGAGTTCATACTTTTTCTCCTCAGGAAGCAAACAAACTCCTGAGAAATGAAACCAAACTCAGCAGTTCAAAGCAAAATTATATTTTGCTATGAGTAAAGCAGGAGCAATAAGAGACTGGAAGCTGCATAAAGTTCAGGTTTATGGCCCCATGCAAGGAGTGTGTGTAGCCCTACATTAATGACACCAGTAGTAGTTAAGATCCCTGCTGTCACCAAGGGCCTGCTGCTCTGCCCTCCCCAGTCTGGCACCTTGGTTTTTGTTTTAGAGGAAGCAGAGTCACCAATCCTGCCCTTCAAACTGAGTGGTGCTGGGCTCTACCCCAGTGCAAGGAGAGGGCAAGCCCTGCTCCACTGCACCAGGCAGCTGTTCAAGCCTCCTCCCTGTTTGTTCCACAGGGTCTGGGGAAGGAAAAAGTATTAATGCCAGCTGTGTTAATGCCAACTTGGGAGAGTTAGTTATTCCTTAGGGACCCCTTTCTGTTCCCACACAGCATGCCCACTGTCAGGAAAGTTTGGCAAGGGTGAGGCTCGTTGCAAGCAAGAAGCCAGTCCCACTCTGCTGTGATGATAGCTTTTGCAGGAGCAAGCAAATGGCATCTGCTTAAAAATTGTTACAGACCAAAGATTTTTTTTTTCCAGACTGTCTATTTGTTCCCAGTTCTGGTTTTGTTCTGTGTTTTCAGAGAGCATATAATTACCATGAATTATATAGCAGAACAGGGTGTGTACAAGGCACACCTTGAGCAAGCAGGTTCTCATTGGCTTGAGCAATGGCTTGAGAGGTGTTGTTTCCCAAGCACAGCTTGCAAACCCACAGTCTGGGAGGCCTCTGCTGAAAACTGTTTTGTTTTAAAACTTTAAAAAGTGACATTGTACCTCCTGCAACAACAGAGCATTCTATAGCTCTTGGATTAACTAACCATAGCCTCTTCTTATAGCAAATATGGACACATTAAAGATCTCAGACTAAAATTATATTAAAGCAGATACAGATACTGGCTATCAATCAATTTTAGCAGATGTCTAATAAATCCTTCTTTTTATGTTTGGGCAGGGTAAAGTAACCATCTTGCAGATTTCATCATCATAATTCAATTTAGTCCTAAGATTATTCATAGAATGGTTTGGTTTTGAAAGGACCTTATAGACCATTTTGTTCCAACCCTCCTGCCATGGGCAGGGACACCTTCCACTAGGTCAGGTTTCTCAAGGCCCCATCCGACCTGGCCTTGAGCACTCTCAGGGCACCAAGAGCTGTAGTTCTGAATTCTTTCTTTTTTCCTTTTTTAAAAATGAGAGTTATGTTTCCCCTTTTTTAGTCAGTGGTAACTTCACTGGACCACCACCACAACTTCTCAAATATTATGCATATTGGCTTACCCAATTCCTCCATCTGAAGACCCCACAGATGGATCTCATCAGGTTTCATGGACCTGTGCACCTTCAGGTTCCTTAGATGGTCTGAAACCTGTTCATCTCCAACAGTGGGCAGTTCTTCATTCTCCCAGTCCTGCTGACTTCTTTGCATCACTTCTGAGTTTGGGGGAAGTAACCTTTGAATATTAACCACCTTTCTCAGGCTTCTCTTCCCTCCAGAACTTTCTCCCATGGCACTCAATCAAGCAGGTTCTTGATTAAGCCAAAATCTGCTCTGTTGAAGTCCAGGGTATTGAGCTTGCTGTGCAGCCTAATCACCACCCTGAGGATCTCAAACTCCACCACTCCATGGTCACTGCAGCCCAGGCTGCCCTGGAGATTCACATTCCCCACCAGATCCTACTTGTGGGTGAAAATAAAGTCCAGCAAAGAACCTCTCCTTGCTGGCTCCCCTATCTCTTGGAGGAGTTAATCAATGCATTCCAGGGATCTCCTGGATTGTTTATGCTCTGTTGTGTTGTCTTTCCAACAG
>JAOTQP010000870.1:14305177-14332351 GCA_026413545.1 Cichladusa arquata | reverse complement strand
GTCTCTGCCTGCTCCTGTTCATCCCCCGTGCACAGGGGCAGGGAAGGGTCCCCACTGAAACCAACTCTGGCTGCAGTGTCTGGAGTTCCTTTGTGCTGCCCTTCAGCTGCTCTGCTGCTGACCTGTGATTCCATTTTGGTGTCTTGCTTTCCCTGGCATCAAACTGGTAGGTCTGGAAAGAACTGAAGTTTCCCTCCCCTGGAACCTTTGCTTTAAAGCTCTCTTCACCAGCTGGGCAAGCCCTTGACCAAAGATCCTCTTCCCTTTCTCTGACAGATGGACCCCATCAGTAGTCCAGGTTTCTCAGAGTGGGACCCATGGTCTAAGCAGCAAACCCCTGGCTGTGGCCCCAGTTCTGTAACCATTTGTTGAGTCAGCAGGTTTGACTGGCCCTTTCAAACCCCTTCCCTTTGACCAGGAGAATGGATGAAAAAATAACTGCTCCCCAGAGTCCCTCAGTCTCCCAGCTCTGCAGTCCTTCTCATTACAGCATTAACTTGATACCCCTGATACTCATTCTGTTACAGAAGCCTTTCATGAAGGCATCCTGCAGGGTGCAGGCTTCAACACGCAAGGTGATTAAAAAAAACTATCAAAAACTAAAGACAAGAGCAAGTCATTGTCAGACAAGCACATGGATAGATGGAGCTCACTTGCCTGAAAATCAGCGCTGCTGCTCCAGTCAAAAGAAGAGGGAACTGATTATCATTATAGGCACAGGACAAATATATAGGGAATATTTGTTGATATTTATTCTTCCTATTTACTTTTTCCTGCATAGATCTGCTCAGTCTAATTCCTCAGTTAGGTAGATACAGCTGCAATTCAGAATTTTTTTCTGGGAGCTTGTTTTGGATACCCTCCATGTTCCTCATTGACAAAGTAAAATGCAATAAACCCAACTGCTACCTGAATGGTGGTTAGCTCAGGTGCTAGATGGGGGCAGGACACAAAGAAGCCCCCAGAGTATTACAGAGAGAATTTTAACACTAGTCCCTTTCACAGAGTTAAGGTTTTTAGACTGAAGACCCAAAGATAGTCTTTGTGCTCTGAATTTATCTATTTACCTGGTAAAACAGTGACCACATTTTGCTGCTTGACAAACAGTGGGAAAAGTTCTAACTCACTTCTTTCTTGCTCAAGCATGAAGTGCATGATGTCATGCAGGCCTGTGACATGTGTACATGACACCCCTGTCACAAGATACCCTCAGAGCAAAACCCCCAGTGTCACTCAGAAGAGACAGAAGTTTTCCCGTGTCCTTGGTGAGGTGCTCCTTGCTTGTACATTGTATAGCAGATGAGTGGTGCTGGTAGCCTGTACTTTGCCATGTGATTACCAATGATAATTACCAATAAATAACTCCTTTACATATCAAAGTCCAAGCCACATTGTGAATAACTGGGGTTACAGTAAGCTACCCCTATGGGCAGTTTTTTATATAATTGTCTACTATGGGTACATGCTCACACAACTTCCAAACTGTCTTTCAAATTAAGCTAAACCACTCAGACATGTGGCAGCTCATTCACCTGGCAAACTCTCCTGAGCCCCACAGAAAGTTTGGTTGGCATTCGAGTTAAAACCAAAGGAACTGATGTAATGCTGCTTTTGTGAGGCAATTCCTGCCTCCCCTTAGCTAGGCAGTGATGTGTGCAGCCATGTCCTTAGAAAGACAGAATTTGCCATTAAAGTACTTGTACTGCCTTTTCCCTCTAAACACCAGGTTAGGAGACAGCAAGAATAATCAATGAGCTGTGCTTAAGGCCCAATAGCCCAGAATCCTTCTACATAATAACTCAATATTCATCACTATCTAATTTGCCATTCAGTCTTTAGGGTAATTGAATGTGTTTCTCCAGAATGCTCAATAAAACATTCTTAATTATACAGGCATTCCTGTATATTTTCTAACTGAACTACTACTTACAGTATTTCTTTTTAACCTGTGGGTCATGTTCTTTGAAATGAATCTGAACTTTACCCTGTTACTGTCATCAACCATCAGCCACCTGCTGAGCTATCTTCTATTACCCAACAAGTTTTTGTGTAGAAAACACAGTGATTTATGTACTGTCATACAACCCTCTATTTAGTTATACATAAAATCTTGTGAAATCTTTTCTGGGAAGACTGAAATTTTGCTGACTTGACTCAGTTTAAAGGTATACACATAAAATAAAAAATAAAATAATATTTTGTTAATGTTTTGTTTTGTTATATGGCATAAGGACAGAGTTATTTTTAAAATTTTGTAGTTGGGCTAAATCTTGTCGTGTTATCTTGTTGTAAAGAGTTTCAAAGATGTGATGTTTTTCATAAAGGCCAAACTGCTGCAGACCCATTGTTATGCAAGAGTAAAATCTTTCCAGATTAATAGGAAAGTATCCAGCACTCATACTGACAAAGAAAGTATGAAAACTCAGATTAGCCACATATTGAAGGCTTGTAAGCCAGAAATATTAAGATAACAACAATCCAGTATTTGTTGTTTTGTTAAAATATCACTATTTTTAAGAAAAATTGCTCAAGGTGTGGCATTAGCAAACATGAAATCTTGCTCTGTTTTTCTTCATTAAGCTATCAGAAGTGTTTGAACTCTGCATTGGAAACATTGTGCAAGCCATCCCCAGCACGTAGAACCTAGTTTTGAAGCATGAAGAAACAGGTTTGGAATCACCAGGGAAATGGCACTGAAATAACTCTAGGTGAGAACAGGCAGGGAATCATTTCATCATGTTCTGTAACTCGCAGGTCCAGCTGTTTGTGGCACGTGCAGCAGCGCTCGTAAGAAAACCTATTTTCCCCAGTCATTTGCACAATACATGTGGCATGCCATGAGAGCCATATCAAGGCAGCATCTACTGGATGCAGAGGAAAAACTATGCAGAAGAGGCAAAAGCACCATAAAACTTTGCCCACATATTTCCCAGGCTGCAGCAAGCAGCAGGTTAGAAACATTCCAATCTTGCCATCGTGTTCAGGACACAATTGATAATCTCCAGGAAACAAATCTAAAGGTATGCATGGGTGTCAGTCTGTGCTGGCAACAGTGAGGGTGCTGCATCCACATGAGGCACATTGATAGCTCTCATAAATCGTGATTACAGTGGAAATAAAGAGTAATTTCACATCCATGTGGGCTGATTGGCAATCCACCAAGAGCCCTCGTGCACTGCTTTCTGTCCCAGCCACTCAACAGTCACCAGTTCAGCTGTTCTCCTACTCTGGCGTGATGAGGAGCTGGCTGCTGTGGGTACTCGTGTCAGCACATGCCACACACAAAGCACTGGGTGGCCTTTGCAGTCTGTTCCTGTGCCCCACACACTCACCATGTTTATCACTGGTGGGTTTATCAGTGGGTGGCCTGGGATGAGTGTCTTCCAGCACAGCAGGAGGATGCTGGACGTGCTGGTGTTCAGACAGGGAAACCATAGCATGTCAGAAAGGCATTGCTGTGGTCATGGCTGGATGTGGACAGAGGTTCCCAAAGGCATTCAGGTGTCCCATAAGGACCAGGGGCTCAAAGAAATTCTACAAATGGGTTGAAAAAGAAGCATTAAAATTTTATTGGCCTATACAATACTGGCTGAAGGGGTTGAAGGGAGCCTGGCTCTAATGATTCACTAAGGGTGGGCAGCAGCTCCCCTGGCTGGGGCAGGCTCTTCTGGAGTGGGAATGAGGGCTCTCTGCCGTGGAAAGAGTGGTTTTCCAGCTGCCCCACCTGCCCTGTCAGATGGTGAGGGATGGGTCCTTGGCTGGCAGTCCCACCCCACTGCTCTGCCTGGGGAGCGGCTCCTTCAGCTCATTCTTGGTTGACTTCATGGCAGCCCTTGCACAACCCCTGGAACTACTGCCAGGCATCTCTGTTATGTGAACACCCTCAGAGCTCTTATGTACTCAGTTTGAAACAGACTTCAAAGATGCACTGCTTCTAGTCTTCAAAAGAAAGTTCTGCTGCCCCCAGAGGGGAAGCATTCCCTGGCTTCCCTCTTCCCCAGCTTTCCCTTTCCTCCACCACACTCTGGCTTTTGGCTCCACTGAGGTGCAGCTGCCCTTGCAGCCTCCCAGCCTTTAACCTCACCCCATCAGCATGAGAAAGGAGTGGTGTTTCCTCCTTGCCCACTCACTTCCCCAGTGCAGGCTGGCAGAGCAGCAGGGTGCATTGGGAGGTGTCCTTGTCCAGGAGCCCTGCAGGACACCAGGACTGCTGCTGGCTCAGCCCCACTCCCTCACTGGGGCCAGGACACGGTGTTTGGGGGAGCCAGCTCTGCTTCCAAAACAGCACAAATGCTTCAGCTGGAACAGATCAGAGCAACTAACCTATTTTCTCAACAAAGCCAATTCTCACCCTTTGTATCAAAAATCTCTTAAGAACTGGATTTGACCCTGCCCTGGGAATTCCAGTTCTGTGGAGGTAAGTAAAATCTACACCGATTAAAATAAATAAATAAATAAATAAATAAATTAAAAGGAACCTATTTTTAGTTTCACAACCAGGGAATAAATCCTGAAAATATGAAGCACAGGCAAGGCCAAATGCACAGCAGTGCTGTGGGTGTGTGTGCTGGGGAGGTGCTGCCTGTGCTGTGTGGCAGCTCCCTGTTCTGGACCTTCACCAGCACCTCCTCTTGAGAAAGACATACCAGGGTGTAAACAGCTGTGCTCAAAATTCAGTGAATAAATAGAAGCACAAGCAGAAAAAACCCTAAAATTCCAAAATTTCCATTTCCTCCCCTTATTTCACCTTGGAATGACAGTGTCAGGAGCATGTCCCTCTGTCTCTTGTCTTCAAACTCTGTGGTCTGTAAGCAGACAGTGTCAGTGATCCCTGCAGTGGAAACCTGTCTGAAAGGGAGCTCTGACAGTCTCAAATCTGCTCTCTGGAAGCTTTCTGGGCTAACCCCTTCAAAGAGCAGGAGGGACACACTATCTGCCTGCTGTATCAGAGGAAGAGTGTATGAGATTTAATTAAGATGATTTTGCCCTCCAGTCAGGCTGTCTAAAAATTCATTTTAGTTCTCCTACCTCTTCCATAGAACTCATAAGCTAGAGGGAGCAATGCACCCTGAAATATTGATTCTGCCTCTCAGATGGCAGTGACCTACATTCATGGGTGCTCAGCCCACGAGCTGATGCCCAGGACTGTTGCTGTCCCACCACTCTGCAGACTGGAGGAATGATCAAGGTGCTGGTTTGGATCAGAGGCAGAGTTTGACATTAATCCTTTACTTTCTTTTAAATGCACTATGATTCATTATCTCAGGCAGGATCCCATATCAGGTGCATTAGGAAAGCTTTGTGAGAGACAAGCTGAGGCTGTTTGATCAAAGCTATGCCCTAGGCAGCATGAGAGCTCTTCCCAGCCTACTACAGCTGGTTTCTGTGAAGGCAGACAGCACTGGTTTGAGTGCTGGAATTGACTGGAAGGAAACTTAGATGTGTTTCATTTTTTTCCCAATTTTTTTCCCCCTTAGCTTATCAGTCATGTCAGTCCTACTAAACAAAGAATAACTAAAGGCCAAATTCAATTAATCTTTGATTTGCACCTGCAAAGCTTACATCATCCTCACTGCAGGCTTCCTAAGTGTAGCAGATGAGTATTCAGCTAGGAAAATATCAGCCTGGAAGAGATAAAGTCATGAAACTCTTGGGAAATGCTGTGGTTACTGAGCCTTGCCCACTGCAGTGCTGCTCCAACTTAGTAACGTAGTGTGCAAACAGTGGGGAAAATAATTTGGGAAGGAATTTAGGATTTGTGAATAATTTTGCCTTCACAACTCACCAATTAAATATGCAGTATATTGCATAGTCAGCCACACCAAGAGCAACTAAGCACCTTAAAATTATATTAATATAAAACAAAACTGTTAAGTGCCTTACAATGTTAGGGGCCATGAATACAGTCACTATTTTATATGTCTGAAAGAAATGACAATTTCTTAGCCCACTAATGGCAAGAGGAGTTGCACATGTCATCATTGGAACTCACTCACTATCAATAATCTTTACAGGAAATTACTGTAAAGGAAGCAAGCCTGGATTGGGAGCAAACCTTGGCAATGCTATGCTGATAGGAGTCTGCCAACTCAGCAGTAATGTGGGTTCTTTCAAGTTCCTCTCTAATAATCTAATCAGCGTCATTAAGGAAACCTTTTCAGAACAGCTGAGTGACTGCTGACAGGTGACTCTAAGCTTTATGGTTCAAACATTTGCTTTGTTTAGTTTCCCTCACATGCTCTGTGTTTCACCAGCAACAATTTGGTTCCACTGCTCAACATGGTGCTCAATTCAGCATCACTTTTCACTCCTGCCAGAAGCCCACAAGACTGGAGTTCTAGCAGCACTTTCCAAGCAGCATTCCTGAGGTTTAGCATTACATGTGGAACAGGAAAGCTAAGCCTCTAAGACAAAACAGACAATACACAAAAGCTTGTGTATATGTGCCTGAATCTGGTGCTCAGTCAGCTGCAGGAGCTTCTGATTGAGTTAAAGGAGCAAGACAGAAGATGAAGAACTCTCCCAGGTCTGGAGTATTCCTGAATGCTCATGGAGTGCATTTCTGGTGAAACTCTCAGCCTGAAAGCTCTTCATGGCACGCAGCAGAGTTCTTACCTGAGCCACTGTGGGTGAGGACTCATCTTCAAGGGCAACAAAGCAAATAGTTTCTGCTCACACACGCCTCGTTCTGCAGGAGAGCGTGTAGCTGTGCCTCTTCTGCCTCTACCCACAAGAAATCAAAAAAGCCCTTGAAAAGATAGTGACAGCCAGATAGGATTAAAGCACAAGCCCAGGTAGATTATACCAGTCTAAGACCTGTCTGGGCAGGCAGGTGCAGACAGCAGAGGTCTGCTGGCCATGCTCTGGGCTGGTGTGGCAAGAGCCTGCTCTGACCTGAGGCAGCCCAGCACTGCATTTCATTGCAGCCCAGCATCATGTTCTGCCTGCCACTGGGTAATGCAGGGCAGCTCCTGAGAGAAGAAGTGAGTGCATTTCAGAGTGGGCAACGCTGACTAAATGTGCTTTCATGGGTGCTGGGGCAGGGCAGCTCAGGTCTGCCTGCACTTGCTTCCAACAAACGCAGAGAGACTCGTCCTTCATGACTCCAGGTCTCCAGTCCTTTCCTCCCAAGCTCACTGCAGCTCTCCTGTGCAGCAGAGCTCAGCAGGGTGGCTGTGTTGCCCATGGAAGCACAGGGTACTGCACTCCTTGACTCCAGCAGCACAGGAGCTCCCACTTTCCTGCTGGCCAGGAGTGACTGGTTTGGCACCACTTAGCACAAGCCATAGATGCCATCAAACAACACCCTGTGCCAAACAGGCACTTTCTGCTGGGGTACCCCAGCACCATCAGAAGTAAAACCTGTCCTGCCTTCATTAGAGTCTGAATTTGTCTATTTCCAGCTTCTCCATCTCATTTATGTCTCTTGCAGCAGCATAAGGTTCTGAATAAGCAAAGTAAACACCCATCTTTAAGCACAGCTTTAAACAAACTGACCTAAAATGCTTTGAACATGGCCTTACACTCAGAGCAGACAAGGCAGGTATTTAGTGATACAGCCCTAAACTATGTCCTAGGTAAGAACATGATTTGGGTCCATCTGGTTTGTCTTTAAGGTGCTCCCGAGAGCTCCAAACTCCCCTGGAAATTTGGACAGGCAAAACAGAAGTGAAAGTCAAGAGAGTGAGAAGATCTTTCAGGAAATAATCCTTTTTTGTGAAAAGGAAGGGGAAGAGGTTGGAAAGGTTGGGGCCCATGCCAGTACACTAAGCTCTGATTTCCTAGAGGCACCCAGAGGGGCAGAGGAGCACCTTGATGGTGGCCCAGCTCTGACCAGTTCAGCTCCATCCTTGCCCAGTGTCAGAGAAGGGGAGAGGGTCTCAGGAAATTGACAGATCAGATCAATTAAGGGAACATCTTTCAGGCTCATCAAGAAACAGAGACTTTTAAAAACCTTTAAAACTGATGTTGACACTGTTGGTTTTTTTGTTTGTTTGTTTGGTTTTTCCCCCCCTGGTTGTTAATTAAAACCTCTGCCAGACAGAGCAGTTTTCAGCCCATGACTTGAAAGAGGAATTGAACCTCCCTTCAGAAGTCCCTGGGAAGAAGTCCTTACAAAGGAAGTGCAGTTGTTCTCCCAGGCCGGATTACCTTGCCTCCACTTTCATCTTGGCATGAAATACATTAATCACTCTTTTTCTACCCATATTAATTTAAGCAAGAGTCTAACAAACAGAGTCCTCATCCTCTGATGCTCAGCAATGAGCCACATGGCACATACATAAGGGAACATTAGTGATTAGACAGGAGTTGAATTCTCTATAACATGATTAAAAATAAAAATAGGCCAGCAAGAGGCTGCAACAGCACCTCTTTTTATGCTCATTTTCACTAGCAAGGGTATGGGGATTTTCAGAATTTTGCTTCTGTGGCTGCCATTTCATACTGCTTATAAAGGGATTTTGGTTGAATAGCAGAGCTCAGACAAAACATGTTGTTATTTAAGAACAGATTACACATATGGGTTACCTAGAAATACTCCAAAGGATACTATAAAGGCAATTGTGTGCTTCTGATGAAAACTGTGGGCCGGGATTAAAAGAGTATTTGTTTTTCACAAGTATGAGCTGTGTAAGTTTTAAATCAACCTGGCTTTGCAGGTATATAGTGATGCTGGGAAGTGTTTGCTCAGTTCCTGTCACTGTAAGTGTACATCCAACAGAACCCAGCTTTACCACTATGAGCTGCTGCACCTTACTACTTTGCATTAGTACTTGCCAGCTGCTGCATTTTAGTTGTGCAGGCATTACTCCTTAAGAATTTTCCTCCAAGTGTTTGGATCTATGAAAAAAGCAGATGTATTAGACAGGACTCACCACCTCCCTCCCTCTCTTCCAGCACTTGCCATCAAAGGCACCGGCCCCGGATGTCTCAGTGCTGCATCCATCCCAGTGGGACAAAAGGGTGGGAAGGAAGACTTGGTGACACCCATAAAATAAAGATTGAGATCTCCAAACACACCAGCACAGCAAACACCAACTGATAAAGAAGTACCTCATAAACTTGATTTATTTATAGCACACTGTAGCTACAACTGAAGAGAAGAACATTTTAACTGACAACAAGAATATTGAAATTACTGAATGCAATTTTTTGGGTTGCTTTAAATATGAATAGATTGAGTTTGCTTCAATATTGTATTATTTAAGATAAGAATAATTTCTAATTCCCAAAGACTCATGTCTTTATGAAAAGCATTGTGAATCTGATATATTTGAAATGAAACTCTAAAATCCAACAAATATGAACTCTCTTTCAAAGACATTTCAATCTAAATAACTTTTATGACAACTTTTATTTTTTCATGCTAGAATTGATCAATAAATGAGTGGTTTTGGGGTTTTGTTTGTGTTATCCTAGAAGTGCTGTGTCAGGCACAGCTTGTCTTTGTATGTTTGATGACAAGAAAAGAAAACTAATGTACTATTGCACAATTACTTTATTTCCAAGACAGGTTTCATTGTTCTCTTTTTCTAGCATCTGGCTCCTCCCATGGGCTCTCCTAGACTATTTTTTCCCAGAGCTCATCCCAGCCTGGTGGCTCACTGGGAGCTCAGCCCCAGGACCCAGCTGGCTCCTCAGCCCTGCATCAGCCACCATCATAATCTCTTTTTCCCTTTGTTAATTACCTGTTTAAAACCAGATTGTTCAGACACATCAGACTTGCATTGAGTCAGTGCAGTATTTTTGAAAAGTCACTGTTACCCTCTCAGAGATGGTATCCCATTAGTTAAAGACACTAATTTAAAAAACACAAAGCAGGTACAGCAGAATGAGCTGTAATCAGAAATAAGCTATACAGAGACAGCATTAAGATGTTCCTCCAGATATTCCCCACCTAATAGAAAATTTCATTTGTGGGAAGTCTTTGAACACCTTTGCTCTGAATATTTCCTGAGTCCTTTTAGCTCCCATGATGCAAGTCTTGCTGTTCCCTCTCTTCTGGGAATACCTAACCCTTGAGCAGAGGCTCAGGACTTTGGCACTTCACATCAAACCCATGGTATCAGTGGTATGCTCTCCAAGGAGTGGACACCAAAGTATTGGTCAAAAAAGGTGAAACTGAAGTGCAACCTCAGCTTTCTGCTCACCTTCTCCAGTACCATGATGCATGAGCCCCAGCCTGGTCCTACAGCCCGCCCAGAGACCCCCGAAGATGAACTTCTCATTGCTCATGTCCTGGACTTCACTCTCTGCCACTGCTCTCCCTCTGAGTGGGTACAGTGGCTGCAAGGGAGGCACAGGGGACTGGACTCCAGTAATCCATAAGAATCTAGTTCTCAAGATCACCATCTCCACTGGCTCCCCAGCTGCATAATCCAGTCCTGTACCACACAGCACCTCACCATCCTGTGCCACACAGCTGGAAAGGGGCTGGACACAAGCTGTCAAGCCTCTGTCAAGGCTGCCAAGGAGCCAACCATTGCCCTCATACTCCCTAAGAAAAAACTCACTCCTCTGCTAGGCCATCTTGAGCTCTTGCTTGTTGATTATTTGTGGCACTTATGCTTTATGCATTAACTGTATCTTACAAAAACCCTAACAACAGCCTTTGGGAGTGATACTGCTGAGGCACTTGATGTTGCACTGCTGACAGTCCCCTGGCAGAAAGCCCTAGCAAGGGGTGGCAGCTCTTGTCACCTTCCTGTCATCAATCAGGTACACACTGAAGTGGGTGGCACCAAAGATGAGAAACCTCAGAGCAGCCTTTGACGCCAGCCTGACCTAGGAATGAAATACTTGTTTTAACTTGAAAATGCACAGCATCCACCCCGAGCTCTCCTGCTCCATCACAGAAACAAGGGCTGGGAAAGGACTCCCAGAGCACATGCAGGCAGGTCCTGACTGCTTTGTGAATGACTCATAAGGAATACTGCAAACTGAAAGTAAATGCAACATGTTTTATTTGAGGTTGGAATAAATTACAACTGTAAAGCACGTTTTATTGCTTTATAAATTGTCTGCTCTTAAAAGGCATTAATATCAAACATAAACAAAACAAAATCACCTTGATTAACAGTTCAATTCTCCTAAGCTTTGTGAACAACTCAGTAGGGGGATTTCTTTATATGATTGGCTCAGAAATTTGACTTTGACATGCATTATCACCATTCGTATGTTTGAGTGGACTGCAGATGTGCTCATTTGCTTTAACATACAATTTTCTCTAAAATATCCCATTTAATACCCAGTCCTTCATTCCCTACTCATATAAATCCTACTGCTTTTGAAAAGTTAATTTGAAACATATATGGGGTTTTCTGTCCCTGCAGAAGGAGGACTTCCAAGTCCAAACCAGGAATGAGTCTAACCCCAAAACTAAGTGAAAACCAAACTCTTCCCAGGTTAAGAGTGAAATCCCATGCACAAAAAATGTGGCCTTTCATTCTGAAGATTCTTGCAAAAACACTTTGCATTATCTGAACACACTGATGTGGAGAATTCATATTTTTGTTGTACAGATACTACCTGCCTGAGGCAGGTATGAATGTTGCTCATCACCTGTACTCCTCTAGGTGCAAACAGACCCAGGCAATCCAGTCTGCCCTAAGCCTGGAGGGATGAGAGGGTGCCCACAGGGCCGAGTGTGCTCAGCACTGGGCAGTACCCAGCCCTGAATGCACAGACAGCTTGGCGGGGTTTGGCTGGCTCCAGATAGACATGACAGGCAGAAAGGAGGCCAACAAGTCACTTCTTCAGCCTCCTGGGGAGCCACAGCTCCTCAACACCAAAAAGGACATGAATATTCATAAGCAGCTCTCCTTGCACCACAAAAAAGCTTCTGCCAAGGTATCCTGTCCCATGTGGGCACTCTTGCACTGCCAGGGCCGTGTGCTCCCCATGCCCTGTCTACAAAACAGTGTCTCCCTGAGCCACTCCTGACCAGGGAGCATGCACCTCTGCTAGGCTGGGCGCAAAGCAGCACAACATGAGCTGGACTATGCCCTGCAAAACTCTCCCAAAACAGAAATGGAGACTCCGGTCTCAGCCAGCCCTTGGAACAATACAGAGAGTTTGCAAAAAATACCTCCAGGGCAGCTTCTCTTCCTGCCACAAAACTAACTTAAAAATAACGAGCCACTGTTACAGAAATTCCTTCTAAAACCAGCTTGGTATCACTCAGAAAGTTGTTTAGAGAAGTGTTTCCTATCATAGCAGCTTCTACTGCTCTTGCCATGCCTACAGGAACACAAATAGCTGAGTGAGATGCTAGAGAAGTTTACACTATACAGCTGAATGGGAATGGTTGTCTATTACTAGATCCAAGAAATGTATGTTGAACTTCAAAGAAAATACTACAAGATTGATCCTAGTGTGATTTCAGTTTTCATCAACATTTCATAAGTAACATATACAAATTTCTTATGTTTTATGCATAATCTCATTTAAAAAACCAACAAACAAACTTTCTTGTACTAAACATGGCTTCCTCAGAAGAGATTTGTTTTGTGCCGTGAGGAATATCCAGCTTTGATGCTGTAAGGCATACAGCAGATTTCAGGTGCTGCACTTGCCCTAATGGCTTCCAGCAAGTCAAAGTACAGGGGCAGAGCTTTGGTGGGATGTCTGGAGCTGTGCCAAACTGGGCCAATTCTTCAGCACTTTTCAGTATCCCACTCACTCAGGGACTGGATAAGCCTGATTTAGTTCCCAGCCACATGTTAAAGTGCTTAATGGAGAGGTGGGGAACAGCAATGCCCCTTCCTCCACCTCAGGTCCTGGCCTGGGAAAGGCTTGTGGAAAGGTGGCTTTGTGGCTGCCTTGTGCTAGCAGGATGCACTGCAGCTGGGACAAGGGTATGTGCATGGTGTGCCCTGACTCCTCTCATCTTAGAGAAACATCAATCAGAAACCTGCAAGCTTTTACACTCATCAGTCACCTCAGTTATGCTCACTGACAACAGATTCTTGGCTGACTTCTTTTTTTCTTCAGCAGTTATGAATTTTGCTTTGAAGATGAGAAGGGGGAAAGCTCACCTTCAGGGAGAGGGACAAGCACAGACATCTGAAAATTAAAATGCATACACGTCAGCCATCCCAGCAGTGACCTCCATCTGCGCTTTATGACACAACATCTTATTATCTTGAACCTTAATTTTTCAGCCCTTTCCAAGGTTCCTAGGAGCATTCCTTTCTGTATCAGTGAGATGTCTCAGGGGGCTCTACAGAAAAAACTAATGAAAGGAACCAACTGTTGTCACCAGGGTAAGTTACAGGGTAACATTCAAGCCACAGACTCTGGAGGGAACAGACTTGCTCCATTTTCAGGTGCAAATGCCATACCAAGCAGCAAGCTGAGCACACTGAGAAGGACTATGAGCTGATGGTTAGTGCACTGGACTGGGATTTGGCAAATGGAGTTAATTCACCTTTCTCTTGTTCTTGAAGCAATCAGAAAAAAGAAACAGTTTATATTAACTTCAAGATGCTCAAACATTTCCAGCTCAGCAAATGCCCCTAAAATATTTCTCCTCTCCAAACAGCTCTTAGCAGTTTATGCACTGCCTCTCTCAGATTAAGAACACCAGACAGAAATCTTCTAAGGAATCACACTTCTGGGGAAAAAAAAAGAACCAACAAACGTCAGGATTGCTACATCTCAGCTAAGGCTCATTTACGCATCTGCAAAGCCTCTTACACTTCCAGATCTTCACTCCTGAGCTGCCCATGCATCATGCACTTGCAGTCAGAGAGAACAGGAGCTCTTAAATACATTCACATCTTTATTTCTAATTCTCCAGCTTTTGCATTCAGCAAGGCACTCAAGCCAGCACTGTCTCAGGCAGCTCTTTTAAAAGCACCTTCTGACTGACTGGGGACCTGAACTGAAAAGCTGATGGGACAATCAGTGAGTACATCTGAAAGCAAGGCTGTTAACCAGTGCATTTGCTCATGGGGAGGACAATGTTCAGCCACTCCACCAAAACATGGCAGGTATATTCATTAGTGGTTACCAAATGCTCTAACTTTTCACAGACCTTTGTAAGTGCTGAGCATTTCATTTGGCAGGACAGCCATGTCTGAGAATTCAGTGTATTGTTAGAAACTGCCATTTCCTTCTCCTACAGTCCTTCCCATCACAAAGTGTCTCATGGAACAAACAAGTGTCTATACTGTGATTATGCCAATGGAGGAAATGGGTCAGACGTGGATGCCAGCTGGATCAGACCCATGGAGCAGATGAATGATTTAGTCAAGCGAAAACTAAATCACTTGATGCCAGGCCCAGGGCTCCATCCGCACCACCAGAGTTACCGAGTAAGGGACATAAACAATCCCCCAAAGGAACCAATATATCATGAAGGGCAAAGAGCCTCTGAAGTTATGTGTAATGGCAAAAAGTACAAGTGTATTACACTTGTATTACAGCTTCTCTGTCATGAGGGCAGTGGGTTGCTCAGACAGTTGCCTTCTGGTCAGCCTATTACATCATTTCCTATGGAAATGCAGGTAAAGGCATGTATACTATTCAGTAGTAAAACAGAAGTCTTGTTTTACATGGGTTGAGAGAATGTTTCTTATACCCAAAAGAGATTTTTGCATGCATCTGCATACTCACCCAGATAGTGCCCCTGCTGTGCTCCATGCCTGAGTGTCATGCCCGGTTGCTCTGCGTAGCAGGCATGTCATACGCACACAGTGACCCGGTACAAGGGCACTTCTGCAGGCCAAGGCTCAGGCAAAAATTCACCTACAAAACCTAAGTGTGTTGGTCGTTTCTTGCAGTGAATCGGGCTTTCACTAGGAATTAACATAAGCTGTAATGACTAATCTTATACTCTGTGCACCTGCTTATTTTCACAGTTCAACCACTTTCCTCCTTAATACTAAAAGACTAAAGTCTTACATAGCGTTCAGAGCATTATTTTCTGCTGGCTGTGTTTTGCTATGCTCTAAGCCTCTGTCACAATGCATGCAAAGGATAATGGCTGAATTTGTAATGCTTTTAACTAAAAAAATACTTTTAAAAACATAAACCATAAATTATTTATTCCTCTTTGTCCATTGTTTTAAGCACTGAATCTTCTCCCAGGATTTTACACAGTTCATTCAGTCTCTGCTGCATTTTAGGAATTCCTGCCAGCTGGGATTCCAGTCTCTGTTTTTCCTCACTCAATGATAAGCGGATAGCAGTGTCCAACTGCTCGAAACGCCAGCCGCCTTGTCCGTCAAACTGCAGCAAGTGAGTGTGGTACTTCCTGCAGCAGAAATGAAAACATTAGTAATGGCTCAGGGAACAGATGGTGTGTTTTTGCATGCAAATTTAGATGTATGTGTCTCTTTTCAAAGGTGCCTCTCAGGAATTTGAGTTGTCACCCAGTTTCTGGATCACTGGGTAAGACCTTTTTTTCAATGACTCCTCATCCTAGGACACTCTTTCATAAGGGATTTGGGTATTTCAAAGGCTGTCACCAGGACTGCCCCAGGCCAATAGTGAAATTTGGTGGGTGCCAGCTGGAAGTAACAGCACTGGTGTGGGCTCCCAGCTGGGGCAGTCATTGCCTCTGCAGCCCACCTGGGGCTCTGAGCTCCTCCTCACCTGCAGGGATGCTGGCAGCAGTGGGCAGCAGGACCATGGACGGTCCACTCATCACCTGCTGTCCCTGGCCAATGTGGTGGCCCCCTCTCACTGCCTCCATCTTAGAAACACTGTGGCTACAGTTGCCTTCACTTCAAGTCCATCAGATGCCTTTTTCCCCAGGAGCTAGACCAGCAGCATCAGACAAGGTTCATTTCTCCCTCAGGAGTTCTAGTCCCAGTTTATTTTATTTACTTCCCTTTCTGATAGATGTCTTACCTCCTTAGCAGCAAATACAGTGAGGCAGGCATGATGCACCTGATTCTACTGATAAAACTCAAGTTTGTTCAATTACACCTCCGTTTGCTCCCCTTTGTCTTACAAGGTTGTCTACAGGTAACTTTACTCCTCAAACATGGTTCAGTTTGCAAGGGGACAAAATAAAAGTCTGTGTAGAAGTCATAGATCTTTCAGTAAGTATCAGGGTGTGTGCATTGAAAATATTCAAAGGTGTACATGTGGAGTCTGTCAAGACCTGACAAAACATTTTTCAGGAGGTGCCAGAGGAAGAGCAGAGAGCTCCCTCAGAGCTGCTGGCATGACTGTGGAATTTATCACTATAAATTATAGAAGGTAAAATGCATCATAAAAACTGACTATAAATCCCATCCAAGGAATGTAACAGTTTTAATAAACTCAATGGCTTATGACATTGGACTGAAAAGAGACTCATCTCCAGACTAATATTCACAACTTCTTGGATATCATCCTTTGTAATACCAAAAGCTTAACCTATCCTTCTATTTCCCTCCCACCAAACTCCGAAAAAATCAAGAAGCTAAATGCTGCAGATAGAGGACATAACTGTTAAAAAAGCATGGTATTTCTAAGGAAGAACAAAGTATACTTTAACCACTTGCCATGTTTCCCATCTTTTCCCTGCACTCATAAACTTCCCCAGGACACCTCACGTATCTTGTCACCTCTACAGAATAACCTGGTGATATCTATTGTGGCTGTGGTATAGACTAATTAATTACCTCTTAGATATCTGCATATTAATAACTGAAACATGTTGAAAAAATAAGAGGGATGAATAAATATCTTTCAAAGAATGAAAAAAATCTATGCTAAATTAATTTACACCACTACTGTTGTAGACAACTTATCTTAGAAACCGCAGTAGATACTGACTAAACAACTGTCCCAGTACAAAGAATAAAGGCCAATCCACTGCTTGTCAGAGAGCTAAAAGCAAGGACCATGATAAAGCCCTGAATGTACTTACCAAAGAGAAGGTCTGTGTGTTATGGAAAGCAGGGATATCCCAGCAGCTTTTGCAGCTTGGAATATCTTTCCTTCCACATCAATGCTTACAGCACTTGTACATTCATCCAGCAATGCATATTTCGGCCTTTTAAAAGCAGATAAAGAACATTACTCTTCTAGGTTTTGGACAGTATTCCCATGTACAAGGTTTAATTGAAAGAACAACAGGAAGTAGAGAGCTATTTTTGGCAGACAGCTGTCTCTTATTTACAGCTGGAAGCTGTCTAGAAACAACATGAAGTTTCCATGCATTATTCAGGTGAAAAAACAACTTCCAGGAAAAATGGGCTTTATTTCCTGGCCCATTTGAGTACACAGTGATCTAACTTCTATGTCCTAGTCTGACCTAGTATTATTTTGTACTCTTATCAAGTAATGCAGTAGCTAAAGCCAACTTGAAGCTTCCTATCACTGCTATGTAAGGACTGAGCTGTCTTTGTGTGCCTGCAGTCTTCAAAATCAACTGGTTAAGGAGCTTGGCTTTCAAACTCCCAGAGCTCCTTGCAACAGTCCATCACACTTCTGCATCATTTGCAGGAGGGAAGATGTTTGTGCCTGAGATGTTAAAAAAAGAAATATCTGAAAAATATAATGCTATATTGCCAAAAGCAAAGCTTAAAAAGCATTATCCAAACCAAAGGCAGAGCTTGTATGAATAAACAACAAGATTTATGCAGGTCCTATGCTAGACAGTGTAGCATATTGCATGCAGATTATAGTCTACAACTGCTCAAACTGTAACAGGAAATCTGCAAAGCTCTTTCTCATTTTCAAATGCTTCTTAAAGAGAACCATAACGCTTACTTGTGGTAAAACATCCGGGCCATGCCCATCCTTTGTTTTTCTCCTCCTGATAAGACATCTTTCCAATCCATGATTGCATCCCAACCTTTTTAAAAAAATGCAAACAAAATGAGTCAGGACAATATAATGAAGAAAATGCAGCTTCACTTGCAACACCTCTGCAATCCGTAACCAAAATCATAAAGAGCATTTCAGCTGCAGAAGAGACAGCTCATGCTACTGAATCACATCTTCTGAAATACTTAAATGTCTATTCACTGGCAAACAACTGGAAAAATGTCCCTTATATTGGGACAATTTTGAAAGTGGAATTTAGACTTTTTGGTCATATAGATATTGTCCAAAAACTTTACTTACCGTCTCTTTTAAAAAAAACTCTTTGACCAGTATATAACTAGTAATTTTATTCTGTCATATTTGTTTAATGGAACAATTCTCTATTTTTTCTTGAAAGGTATGAGTAGAAATTTAAAAGCAAAGTAAAAAAAATGAAGTGTAAAATATAAGGACCAGTATCAGACTGCACTCACTACTGTAGGCCAAGAAAACTTCCAGCAAACCCAACAGAAACACAACTGCAGACACAGGGATGTATCTTTTCCCTAAACCAGGACAAATAGGGTATTCCTATTTAATATTCTGCATGGTCTCTAACTGAATTATTTCTTTATCACTTTCAGGTACATGCAACAGGAGCATGAGGCACTTTATCTGTGATCTTACAGCAGACTGGTACTCTGTGAGTACTTGGGCATGATTAATTCCTCCTACTGAAAAAAATAAAGTAACAAATTACTTTACTGAAAATAAGTTTTCAGTTGAACAATCCAGATGGATAGAGTAGCAAAGTAGACAAGTTTTTAAAAGAAGACTGTGGATGTAGCAAAAGATCTGAAAAGACATTTTTCTCTACAGATCATCTACTCATGAGACAAGCAGCTGAAGCAGGGCTCAGAGGAAGAGAACATTTTTTCAGATCAGTCCCAGAAATACTGTAACTAATAAGTTAACAACACAGCCAAAACCCCTTTTCTGCCACTGCCAAACTTAAAATAAGTATTTGCCAGAAAAGACTATAAATAAGATAAAACAAGGAAGGTGGGCTGTGTTATTTCTGATACTTGAACAAATGTGAGACAATGGGGCTTGTGACGGTGCAGGAGACTTGGTACTGCTCTGCCTGTGCTTGGTGCTATACCAGGGCTTGGCAGGACTGAACAAAACATCAGTGAAACATCTGATGAAGGGCTGTGTGACCAAAAACAGCAATTAATAATGACAGACTAAATTTCAAGATCTTGCTCTACATAAAATTAGAAAATATAATGCAATGATTTTGTAATAAATATTTATAAAGTTAGATTTAAAACCCAGGCATAGGCAAGAAAGACATCACCTTTTAGTGACCCTACAGTTTTTCCCTATTTTCCTTCCATTCTTGTTTAAGGGTGCCAGTGGGTACCCTCCCAGGAGCATATACAGTGCTTTCTATGAGCAGGCTCCCAGCAAAGATGGACTTGTGTACTGATTAACTGAATCACCATTTGGATATACTCTGGTAAAGGGAACAGATACACACAGGCTGCTATTGCTGAGCAGTCCCAGTGCTGGGACCTCACAGAGAGCTGGAGTGCTGTTCCATCAACACCCTGAGCTTCCAAAAAGCTATTCCACCTTGAGCTTCCAAAAAGCACTGTAAAACACCTGGAGCACCCTCCTTTGGCAAAGGGTTCTAGCAAGGGATGGGAACTGTTCTTCACAAAAGCCATAGAAGCAACTATGCTTCTGAAGGCAACATTCAAGCTGCTGCTTATGTTATTTTTAAGCTGAGAATACAGATGAGCTTCAGGACCTGGATCTGAGCTAGGGTGTGGGTGGGTGTGCATGTGTGCACATGTGCCTGTGTTCAAATAGTTTCTTCCTGATCAGCTAGTTTATAAAGGCTTATTAACAGACAAAAAGGGAATGAAGTTCAAAAAGAAGCATCCTCTTGTCAGCAAAATAGTTATATTATTTACTCTAAAGGTGTAAGATTTAACCTGCTTTTAGCAAGATAGAATGATCATCTCTGTGGTTACTTCAATTTATGTTCTAACGGAATAGACATGCATCTTGTCTCTTCCTGCCTAGCACCCTCCCTGAACTCTCCTATTTTTCACTTGGAATGCCTCAAACACAGATAAGGAAGTGTGCAATTTTATATTATCCCGTTAAAAAACTCTTTTCTAATGTCTAAATAATTTCATCTGAACACTTAGGCATTGTAACTCACACTAAACTGACTCCCCCCTGTCTGTGAACAATAGTGCACCTACGTGTCTCCTGTTTCTTCCTGCTGACATGGCACAGGTCAGTGAAGGTTCTTAAGTGTTCTGGAAATATCAGCCAAGTCAGTGCCTTAGGTCACCCATAACTACAACCACTTCAGAAATGAAGAAATGAAATGGTTCGCCCATGAATGCAGCACAAATCTCTCTGTAAGTGCAAACACAATCCTGGCTTTCAGAGCCCAAATTCCTTGCCCACCTTCTTGTTATGGCTTTTGCAGCCAGTAACACAAAGAGCACTGCAGCAGAAATACATACAGCTACCAGCAAAAACCAGGGATAGCTTCAGGATAGCAGCATTTCATTTTCTTGCACGGCTTCTTTTATAATTCCTTTAATCTCCATTTTCTGAAGGAAAATGCAAGCTGTGTCTGGCAAAATCCAAATGGTTACTCCTGGGATCCACAGCCCTCTGTATCCTTCATCCTTGTGAATCCTTGCATTTTCATGCAAGACTGAGCACTCAGCTGCCATGAAAAGATAAGCTTAAAAGTTTATTTTTTAGATCTACATTCCAATGCACCTTATCAGACAGGGGCTAAAGGACAAAAGAAAGGCTAGCACAGCAGACCACAGCCAGAATGTCCACCCATGCCGAGTTTTTGGGCATGGAAGCCTCTTTCACAGTTTATGTAAAGAAAGCCCAGTGCTGTGCAGGATGAATATGCAAAGGACATCCTGGAGCTGAGCAAGGAACAAAGAGACCCTGGATTGCATGAGCCCCAACTCAGCGTGACACTGCAGGGATTTGTGACTCTGGATTTCAGAGGCACTGGAAAAGCTGGCAGAGCTCTCCAGAGTTCCTGCTGGTACCAGTAACAAAAGCAAATCCAGGGCTAAAGCGATCACATGAAATAATCTCAGAGAGAGGAAATGGGTTTGTCCGTCTGTTTATACATGGCCTAGCACAAAGGCTCCCTGGACAACACCCAAAGATATGACAAATGCTCAAAATAATGAGGAACAATTCTAATCTGGGGTGCTGAGAAACCATAAACAGGTTGAACTTGCTCAATAATGTCATCAGCCCCAAGCGGACAGGCCCAGTCACGCGTGGAGGCAGCTCCACGGCCCCGTGGCTCCTCTGGTGTGACAGGCTGCTGGCAGCCCAGGGCTGCATCTCCACTGACACTTGCCAAATATTCACAGATTTGCAGTATATGCACTGCATATCTCCATGCTTTTAGCCCCCATTTCTGGACATGCCTTTTCACCACACACGCTGAATACAACCTTCATTTTGTATGAAATTATGGTTCTGGTAGAGCTAACAACTTTGCAGATATTGCTGGGGCACCTCAGAGATAATAAAAAGTTAAATGACAAAACAGCATTCGTCTAATATCCAGGTGGTGAGAAAAACATTACTGTGGGCTTCAGTGGAAGGGAGCTCTGCCCCCAGCAGCAAGGGGGCTACTGCCAACAGCCACTGCACTGTGTTCTTCAAGGGCTTGGGCTCAGGAACATCCAGAACAGTGGTGCTGGGAAGGGATAGTTGTTTTGGTGGATTTGATTTATTCTGTTGATACCAACTGAAAAATGTTTCATGAGGGTAACACGAAAGCTAAATGCCAAACTGGGCTATTTATTTTACTTACTTCTAACTGGGTCAAACCTTAATGCTAGCAAAAGAGAGGAATTTCTGTCATTGGCAGCAGCAGAAACAACATCAGACGTAATACTTGGAATGTGGTGATCCTTGTACTGTTGCAATGTGGAAGTAATTCAGCTAAAAACAATAACATTGTGCTAGAACAAATAATTTGAGTCAAAGTTGTGCACCTCTGGCTTCATTTGGCTTTTTCAAAACTGCCCACAAGGAGTAGAACACAAAACTGCAAAGCATCAGATTATATATGTTACATTCATGATCAATTAAAGCACAAGAGGTTTATATGAGATTTTTCATTATTTCAGAAAGAAAAAAGTTCCATTTTGAATAAAAATATTTTGAGTTTAAAAATATGATTTAAAGCAAAAGAATAAAATAAAAATTGGATTTAAAAGGTATTAGTCTATGTATAAACATAAAATGTCAACTGTTTACTTTCAGCAGGTATTTGTCTGTCTTGCTTGTTCAAAAAACCCCAGAACATGAGTCTTTGTCCCAGACCAGGGCAGCTTTCAAAATACCTAAGCATATGAAATCCATGTAACGTGTCAAATCATATGTCACGGATTTCCTCTCTGCTCCTACCTTGGCACTTGTCTCCCGTAAATGCCCAAGAAGAAAAGGAACAAGTAAGTATATTATGGTCCTAAGAACTTCCTGGTATGTGGTAAATCTCTCTCCCTGCTTTCCGGCTTTGCCCATTTCTGTCACTTTAGATCACAAAGCACCTAAGACACATTTTTTCCCAACATTTGTTTGTGCAACTTTTGCACAGTGTGTCCTTATCCTGAGCTTCAATATAGCACCAGTGAACATTAACAGTGTCCTCTAGACTTTGTAATAGACTGTGTTTGTTGTGCATGTGCAATCAGACAGGCAGAAGAGCAAGAACAGGGTCAGCAATCAATATTTTCTTTGGCACAGAAAGCAGCATGAGACTGATCCAAACCTGAGGTTTCAGTGACTGTAGCCAAGGCATCTTGGACATGGGGCACAGTGACTGCCCCATCAGCAGTTCCACGCTCCAGCTGCAGGGTCAGAAACCACAACCATGTGCACTCAGAGACTGCTGGGGGGGTGGCTTTGGCCACCAAAGATCATGTGCTGAGCAGTCCAACCACAAGTCTCAGCACAAAGTGAATGCCCACACTCCACAGTGACTTCTTGCCACTGAAAATTCAACTGTTCCTCCTTTTCCAGCTGCCCATTCCAGCATTCCTGCTTGCTCTTCTGCAATCTGGGCACCTCACTTACTGAAGTGAGTGACTCAGGAATACCAACAGGAAAGTTGTAGTGTCAGTGAAGGAAGGAGAGGCCTTCTCTGCAATTGTTCTGGTCACTGAGCTTAGCTCAGCCTACTTTTTCTTGTGTTATAGGATCAGATTTGAATAATAACATGAATCAGAATGATGGTAGATTCTTATTTTCTATTGCAACAGTCATTATTACTTTTTTAACAAAGAAGCATTAACCCATCGTGGAGAAGTATCTTTAGGTACACAATTGCTGTTTTAAATGATTACTACTTTCCACTCTAAAATGTGCAGAAAAGACTCTGAAGTATCCACATATACTTTAAAAAAAAAAAGACAGCTTTAACAGAACAACAGGCTGCCATCCAGGAACGGGACTTCAGACATTGTCTTGGGATTTCCAGTGGTTGAAGCACTACTCTGTGTTGTCAGAACAATCCTGAGACTCACCAAGCACACACAAGGCAAAGTACCTGATCAAAACCAGCACGGACAGCTGGCAAAGAAAGGCAGAGTACATTCAGCACACCCCCTAAAGGGGTCTGAAGATCCTTTTGCTTCTCTCTAGATGTTATCAACTCTGTCTTATGTCTCTTTTAAAAGCATAATTATGGGAAGGAAATTGAAACTAGAGATTGGTGTCTGATAGGAACAAAATGATAAAAATCATTGCTGTGCTCTAGAAAAAAAAAAGCCATTAAATGCTCCAGTTCCTTAGATACAAAAGAAGCCTTTGACATTTATAGTGCCAGTATATATACATATATACATATATACATATATATATATATATATGTAGATATAGATATATAGATATACACTGTCCCCAACTCTGAGAACAAACAACACTGAGAACACATGGCAACTTAAACAGCAAGCAGTAGATGGCAACATTCTACTGCCAGCCAGTGTTGCTTGGTTATTTTCAACTTGCTTACTCTGGTGGGGTGGTCTCAGACATTCCTTCTCATGGCATATAGCCCTGCTGATCACACAAACTAAGGAGGTGAAAGCAGATCTGACTCCCTTCATCCACATACTTTTAAGTTGATGTAGTCAGTGACATTACAGTTTTTTAAGACAGGCTACAGTTTTTATGAAAATCAAGGACAGTAACCATCCCACAATACCAGGAAAAGACTGGCCATCACAAGGCAGTGAGGATGTTCAGCTTGGGCATGGATTTACTGAGGAGGGGAGGAGCACTCAGCTCTTATCCCTCTGTTAGCATCAGAAGCAAGAACCATGTGTCTGTGCAGCTCCCACAGCCATAGAGGGCTGAATCCAATTCTCCCAGTTTGGTTAGTAAAGTTCAGTCATACTAAGACACACATGCAAGGAATGGATTTTGTCAAGTTTTAAACAAAAATATGCAATTTACCTCCTTCTCTTTGAACTATGTGGTACAGATGAACCATATGCAGAATAGATTCCAGATCTTGATCTTGGTAGCCTTTCTCATGCATGTCTTCCACTGAGTCTGGATAGATGACTTGATCTCGTAGTGTTCCAATGGACATGTAGGGCCTGAGAAACAATACAGGGAAACTGGTAATCTGAGGATGGCTTCAAGTGAGCACATCTCACTGATGCTCTATGAACAGAGTATAAGGCTTTAAACACTATGTTGCCAAAACTGTATTTATCCAGTGGGTGCATTGTGGGTCAATATTTTTCTAAACTTACCTTACCTTATTGTTTCCATAACAGTTGATTACATGGTAACAACAAGGGTAGTGTTAGCATGGAAACACAATGACAGGCAGAATAAATATCCACTTCATAGCCCATTTTGAATGCTTTCACTTGGAATCAGCAGAGCTATCCTATATTCAAGGTTTGGTACTCTTAAGAGATTTAGAAACTGATTTAAACACACACATTAAAATCAAGTTGTAACAAAAACATTGCAGCTCAAATTGGTAAAGAATTCCATGATGCAGCAGGAAATACACCAGTCAGACAGGAGAGCACCGAAAACCTTCTTTGCACGGAAAACCTTCTTTCTCTACTATTCTGGAGTGCACAATTCAGACTGTGCATAACTTAGCTGACTCTGGAAGCCAGTGCACCACCTCTGAATTGCAAAGTAGCACACATTAAAGGGACTGATCACCTTCAACTTCCCAGCACCAGCCTCCCTTTGCCAAATACAAGGCTGTGCTGTATGTGAAGCAGCTTCTTAGTCACCGTTCCAGACCAGGTAACATCATCTGTCTTACTAAAGCAAGCTGTCTCCAATTTGAAGCCAGAGTTCCCAGTCATGGTTGGGGAATGGCTATGGCAAATTGCCACAATGTCATGACCTCTGCCCAGCCTCTGGTACAGCCCAGGACCCAAAAATCCCCCTAGTCTCAAAACAAAGAAAACTGAAAGAGTAGTTTCACAGCTCTCTAAAAGGTATCAGGCCATTCTGGTTAAGACAGCAAAGGCAGCCTAAAACACATCTACTTGACCATTTCCTTTGCTAGTCTAAGGATTTCTTGCGAAGGACAAATATCCTCGTGTCTCACAGACACTGCTGATAGCTCTAGGAAACTGGAAACACCACAGGAACAGTCTGTGGGATTTTGAGTTTGGAAGGAAAGTCAGAGCCAAAGAACAGTCAGGCTCCAGACTCTGTCCTGCTTTCTGTGCCAAGTGTTCCACAACTCCCTCTGGGTTCATCTGCTAAAACAATACTAGTCTTATTAAAGCTGTAGTGCCAGGGGATGATGATAGAGAGGAGCAGTTAAAACTGGGCCAGCAACGAGGAGGATTCCAGGCAGCTTGCTCTTGCCACCAAGAACTGCTTCCAACAACTTCACAGTGTGTTAAAAAGCGGTCAGTTTTCTTCCCTAAAAAGCTCTGGACCTGCATGGTGGGAAGGTCTCAGCCATGCAGAGGCTTTGCCTGGCAGAGATGTGTTAATACCTCAGCAGATTTCTTCCCTTCCCTTGGAGGTGTCTGCAGAAGGGTGGACCTATCCATTGTTATTCTGAGTCCCTAAAATACACCACAGAGTAATGTGAAGGAACTCACAGTGCAACAAATGAAGAATTACAGAACTAAAGCTGCCATATAAACTAAAATTTACATGCAAGCTGGCATCATCTGCATTGGTTTTAGTGCTGCAAACATCCACAGTGAACTGTCTGTACCCGTCCGTGGTTAAACTACTTTCACCACCAACTGGGTGAGGATGGCAAGGGCAGGGGATGTGAACTCTTTAGAAATATTTGGTGATCTCCATGTTGTGCCAAGCACCCAGATGGAGCAAAACCAGAACCACAAGTCAAATACAAGCACTGCTTGCTCCTCATTGCTTATTGTGGCAATAGTACCGCTCTGGGCTGCTGCATCACCAAGTGCAGTGAACCACTTACATTAATTGTGATATTGCAAAATCTCAACTCTAAACGTTAACTTCATGAAGTAATGAGCTATTACATATTCACAATGCTCTCCATCTAAAACCCCAAAGGGCTTGACTTCTTCCATGTGTAGAAATCACTTCACTTGCTCCAGACTGCTGCCACCTCTGGGACAGAAGAGCAACTCCACCAGGGCTCAGAAAGGTTTAAATCAGCGGGTCAGACTGTGTAATTTAGGTGAAACTGCAGGTATGGGCAAGGAGGACAGAGTTACCTATCATATAATTTGTCTGGGGTTTAATACCTTACTCTTGTGAAGTATGATCCTGTAATGACTAGCAGCTCTGAGATTTAACCTATGGCGAAACAGGGAAAGCAATGCTCAAACGCCCTGTGCCAGGACACTGGGTGCCATGCTGTTTCCTGAGTCACCAGCACTGCTTCCTGACACAGCTGGATTTTTCCTCTGGTCTCCCAGCTAAACACACCAGTACTACCAAGCATGCCTTTCCCCACCTAGTTTGTAAAAATTACAGAAAAGCCCAGCTGGCAGTGGAGTAACAAACCCCATCAATTACTAACTAGCAGAAAGTAAGAATGGCTTACAAGGAAACTACTGTTAAGAGGCAGAAACCATGTGTCCAAAGAGAGAGTTACTGGAAAGAGCACAATTATATACTATACCAGTCAGAATCCTCAACTGGAAGGAGGGAGACTTTAGTACCAGTCTTTTTTTCCCCAGTGCTCTCTAAGATAAAATCCAGTAACTATCCTAACCCTTCAGTAGCATTGTACAAACATTTAAAGGGGGTTCTAATCTTATTTAGGTGGCTACCCTCAGGAGAGATAAATGGGTTTAACATTTAGCTCTCAGTTTGGCATCTAAGCTGCAGTAAGTGGCAGAAGATAAGACATAC
>JAOTQP010000870.1:14288616-14305077 GCA_026413545.1 Cichladusa arquata | reverse complement strand
GGAGAGATAAATGGGTTTAACATTTAGCTCTCAGTTTGGCATCTAAGCTGCAGTAAGTGGCAGAAGATAAGACATACATTTATACATAGAGATTCCTATAGGTTAACTCTAGGTGGCTCCCTTTACCTATTACATAGATATTTTGGACCATTTGCCAAAAACTCAAAATCTCTGCCTGATCATCTAGGGGATCCCCCCATATCTGAATTTTGTATCACCTCGCTTGCCAAGATCATATGAGCTGCTATACTTTGTCTGGAATCACCTCAGCAAAACTCCAGCTATTGCAATGCTCCTGGTTTAGATTAATAGTAAAAACTACAGTTTTCACCAACAGCAAATCTTGATCATCAGTGATCAACAAGAAAAAACAGCCTTCACTAATTAAAGTAACTGAATTTTTAATAATTCTTTTATAATAATTCTGTCTATTAATGACATTAATAAAATAAACAGGAAAAAAAGATGGCACCACTACTACAAATTTGAGAAAATAAAATGTCTTGAATGAATGTGAATTAAGTTCTTTTTAACTAGTGTTGTATGCACTGCTCTCAAACAGAAGGTGCTGTCATCAATAGTTAAACAATAAATATTATTTATCAAAATTTAAAAAAACATAACAGGCTGTTTCTTTACCACACTGTGTCCAGTTCAAGGGATTTTAGGGCCAGCTAAAGTTTCAGTAACTGTTCTAAATAAATAAATAATTGATCTGTCTTTAAACTATCCTACACTGAACTTTGCTCTCCACTCATACAGAACTGCCCAGAAACATCTTCTAAATATTTCAGATAGATCAGTTACCTAGTGGAAAATCCTACCAGAGCACTAAAGACCATAATGCCAAGGAATATAGTTAACAGGAAATTAAATGCACAGTATGAAAGGCTGAATTCCCAATGCATATAATTAGAATTTTGTATCAAAGGCTGAAAAAAATCACATTAATCACTCTGTGGTTTTTTTGTTTTGTTTTGTTTTTTTGCAAAAAAGCTGTGCACATTTCTACAAGAAAATAATCTAGGAGCAAATAATAACCTGAAAGGTAAAAGAAGCCTTTAAAGTGCTATTCATACTCAGACTTCATCTCACCTCATGATTTTTCACTATTACCAAGATCATAGACAGAATATTACTAGAACTGGTCAGATGGCAAAAAAATGTTTAAGGTGAGCAATTCACACAATTATGCAGTTCAGTCTGTTTGTATCTTGTCATAGGCAGAGAAAACACAGAAAAATGCACATTTAATTAAAATCAAAGCCCAAACAATTTCTACAGAACTTCAGCAGCTAATGCATTCTGAAATAACTATACTACCTGCAACAAATCAATCAAATGAAAATACTCTCCTTTTCTTACCTCTGGCAGTACTGTCGACAAAAGGATTATCTGGATGGATGATCATGAAGATCAAGGAAGTGAAGAAAGAACAATGAGCTGTTCTGGACAAGATTCTAGCCTGTCAGTCCCACTAGGCATACTCCAGCCTAAGAGATGTTTCTGAGTTTTATCACAGAAGTGTAACACAATGAGCAAGGTAGTTTCCCTCTTCTAGAACAATCCCAAATTATTCACAGTTTTGTAGATGAGAAGTGACACCTTACTTCACAGAGAAGAGGAAGTGTAGACAGCAAAGCCTTTAGGACAAAGGCTGGTTTTGCTCTGGATTTCTACAGTACTTAGTTGTCCATGGCATAACTTTTTCCATGCACTGTGATATGAATACACAAGTATTTATAGAGCAGTAGTGTGTCTGCAGTGAAACACCTGCCAACAAGTGAGAAGCCACACACTGCACCGACTTCCCTCTCTTATCTGCTGTGTAACACTGCATTACACTGGACAGAACATGACAGACAGAACAGAGACACACCATGTATATGGATACATGGAACATTATTACAGATATTTTATAAGCATTATTGGTATGTGACACGGCTGTTCAAAGTAGCTGCAGTAATAAGCAGAAACTGAGATTGAGAGGGTATAATTAATACAAGATGTTAGGCAAATAACCAAGCCTGGAAGTCTTCCCTCTTGGGAATGCCACACTCCCATCTAAGCTAGATAGGAGCACATATGATGAATTGAAGAAAAAATCCCACCTGCCACATTCTCCCATGAGACCATGACATAATTAATGTCTAAAGAACAATGAAGTGAAAACCCAGTGTTGTGGGGACTACTCTGTATTGTCAGCAGAAGAGACTTGTCTTACCTAGAAGTTACTCACATTAAGTCTGAGCTGGTTACCCCTGGCCCTCTTTGTAGTCAATGGTGTCGTCTAGTGAACTGGTCCTAGGACACAGGCCAAGCAGCTGCAGTGACCCCAGCTGCAAGACTGCTGTGCTTTACGGAGTTGGTGATCTGTGGAACAGCTGCCTTGAGTGACCATGGGCCTGTGCTACACTTTGCTGCACTGTGTTGGGCTGTGCTGCACATACAGTTTGGCCTTCAGACCTGTGCTGCATTGCACTTATCTCCTGGGTGCAGGATAAACTTTGTCAGCTAATCTTCACAGAGGAGCCTGCAAGCAGCTCCCACTTGGCACCAGCAATTACACTGCCAGCTTGTCCTTGTCTTTATCTTGAAGTGAAGCAGCATGTTCTCATGGTAACATCCTTTGGTCTGACAGTAAAGTGACAAATGGCATTGTTTACTCCTAAGAAAATCCTACCAGAGTGCTCAAGACCATAGTGCCAAGGAACCTTGGCACAGATGGGCCCAAGCATAGCATATGCTGTGCTGTGAGGTCTGTCTGATGCGGCACAGTGCTGAGCTCCTGGCATAGCATGGGATTCAAGTACCACAGAACTGGTGAAGGGGCTGGAGTAGCTCTCCTATGAGGAAAGAGACCTGGGAGTGTTTAGCCTGGAAAAGTCTCAAGGGAACCTTATCAACATATATAAATACCTGAAGGGAGGGTGCAAAGAGGACAGAGCTGGGCTCTTCTCGCTGGTGTCAAGTGACAGGATCATAGCTAATGGGCACAAACTGAAACAAGAGATGCCATATGAGCATCTGGAAGCAATTTTTTACTGTGAGGGTGATCAAGCACTGAAGCAAGTTTCCCAGAGAGGCTAGGGAATCTCCATCCTTGGAGATATTCAAACGCCATCAGGACATGGTCTTGGGCCAACAGGTTTAACCTGCAGGCAGTCAAATACAGAACTAGAACCTAAGAAATGTGTGAGAGTGAGCAGACCATGGAGAAGCTGGGAGAAGGCTGAATGACTTTGGAAATGGGACCCAGTTCTGGAATTTTGGAGTCCAGGACACAGGGGTAGGCAAATGGCAAAGCCTAAAGGGCATGGAAATAACTACTACCTTCTCCTCAAGAAAGAGGTGTTGGCTATGTCTACCACCTGGATTTTAAAAAGCTAAGACACCGTAATGGAGTTTCTGATTAAAAACTATAGTAGGAAGGAGGAGAAAGGACTTATTCCCAGGAAAGTTGATACCAGTTGTTATTAGAGCTTTCAGCTGTCCTTCCCTTAAAAAAGCCAGCATCCTTTTAGTCATTTCATATCAAGCTTTTTATGTCAGGCTGATTATGTAGTTGATGCTTCCCAGTGCTTCCCATTGTTAAGTAACCAAATTGTTTTCCATTACTTGATATGCATAAGGCATTTGAAGCGTATTTTATGATGCTCCTAGGTAAAATATTACTGAAATAGCAAACAGTTGCCATTGTTAATCTGTCAAAGATCCCTTGTTGCACAGTTGCAGGGCAGGTGCATTAAGCTGGACGTAACTGCTCAAGCTGGACGGAGTAATGGGAGCTTAGTGCAGAAACTAGGTCATGTAAACGCAAGCACCAGATTACTCCCTAACATGCAACTTTGTCTGTACCACTGCTAGGCTACACAGAGTTCTCAGTTAACCTCTAGGTGAATTTGTTCCCCTGGTACTGCTATCAAAACTAAATTTTAAAGGCAAAAGAAGTTGTGGATACCCTATTCCTCTAAATATTCAAGGCCAGGCTGGACAGGTCTTTGTGCAATCCGGTCTAGTGGAAGGTGTCCCTGCTCATGGCAGGGGGTTGGAACTGGATGGTCTTAAAGGCCCCTTTTAACCCAAGGTATGCTATAATGCTCTGAGCTGCTTGCATAAGCAAAATGAACCTAACATAGATTAAATAGATTGTCACTGTTTTGCAGGACAGATCCTATAAACACCAGCCATGTATTCAGTTCTTACAATCTATTAATGGTTTTGTAATTATAAAATGTTTGTCAAGCTTAACCTGACTATGTATTTTAAAAAAGTTCAAAGCTTATTTTTCCTAGCTTTTAAATGAAGTTTCATAAACAGTCTGGCACATACATAGACGACTGGAGTAAAAGTTGAGTATGTATCAACACCTCTCAATTCCTCACCCACATTTGGTCCTCTTGGTATCTCCCATAGCCATAGCTTGCCCCAGACACGCACCAGTCTGAAGCACTAGGGATCAAAACCCCAGAGAATGCTGAAGTCCTTCACAAACATCAGTTTAGCAGTAGTCCTTAAATGTTGCATTTATGCAAATACTTCTTAAACCAAAGGTAAACCCCAATGCAGCAAGTTGACTATATACTTCAATCTGGAATTTATGCAACATTTTCCTTAATAACAGCAAATACCTGTAAACTGTGCTTTAATGAGCTGAGTCTTGCATCTGGCCAGTAGAGAAGACACCTGCCATGGTTTGAGGGGGAGTAGCAGCTAATCCACAAAACCATTTCCCACCTCTGACTATCAGTGTTGGTGAATTTTGTACACAGTGTCCTAACAAGAAGTACTGCCATTAATTGTGAGCAGTCAGCACATGGATCTAATAATAAACATTGAAACTTTACAGCTCTGAGTGAGCATCCAGTGGAAATGGAAACGTTTCACAGAGCTCCTGGCAGGCAAAGCCTCAGCCAGCCTACAGGGCAGCAAGGCAAGAACTTTTCTGTTCTAGATGAGGCAAGATGGAACTTCCATCAATCAGGAAGGGTAAGTGCAAGCATTTCTACAGGAATGCCAAAAAGATTAAATGAAGAAGCTGTGCCCTGGCCAAGGGGAGAGCCTGACAGCTCTCTCAGATGCCAGGCCACAGCTTCTAACAAACAGCAGAACTGAAGTTAGTTGTCTGGAACTGATTAATCTCAAAAGAGGAAAAATAAGACACAAATAGCAGGTAATCTTCAAGGCATATCTATATCAAAATAGTATGCAAACTATTGCACACAGTATGAAGTGTGTTGGGCTATGTTTTTTGTTAATGCTTATCTACCAAAGACCTTTTTCTCATCTGTCAGATAAGTGGTGAACTTTGGAAATAAACACATTGAATAGGAGCATCGTGAACTTGATAACAGCAAGTCCAACAGACAGATCCAGTGTACCAGGGAGCAGGTACAGCATGACATGAACTGATGACAAAGTATCGAAGGAACAAGTCAATGTGGTGATGCACTCTCAGCAAAATGCAGTGACAATCACTGGTGCAGTGTTGGCATGGACAGAGTACAGCTTAACTCCACCTGACTCAACTAAAAAGATCATTGTTAAAGACAGAGCAATATTAGCTGACAACAAATTAGGATGTGCAAAACACAACACAGGACAGAGACATCTGAGCCAATCTAAATGAGATGAGGCAACAGAACTCATACTGGGGTATTTGCACAGCACTTCATCCAGGCTACTTCTCCAGCAGACCACACACTAACAAGAAACTAGTCTGATACAGAAGAGTCATACAGATACATACTCCATTTGAACAAACTTCCATATGTCATATAGGGTATCTGAGAGTGAAACACGGCAATTTTGCAGGATTAAATTGTTTACTAATCAAGAACTGTTTCAGGATGAGAGTGGTCACTACTAACTATTTCATGCTTAAAACAACATTTGAGTTGCACTATAATCTTTCATGTGCTTATAATGTAAAATTTATTTTATCACTTTATTATTTATATCACTTAGAACTGAAACATTCTTGCTTCATTCATCCATATGATGAATATCCTTGGACTACCTGAGGCAAATCACATCAGACATTTGGATTACTCAGTAGAGCTAAGGAGAGGAAAAATATTTCTGTGGCTGATGTAATTTTTTTTTGTATCCAAGGATATTTTTAGAACACAGACAGGAAAAGACTTGCAAATGAACCCCAAATGAAATACCAGAAATAGAGCAGATATATGCAAAACCAAACAGCTTTGGAGGGCCAGATAAACCTTTAAACTGTTCTATTCCATACTGCCCTAGCATTAGTAAGAAGGCAGCAAGATATAGGTATATAAATTTTAAATGACAAAGAACAAACAACATTTGATACTAGTTTATCTTTGGTTGCCTCACTTTTAGCATTTGATAAGCCTGGTGTTGAAAGAAAGAAATGTTAGAGAGCTAATTGAATGAGCAATAGCAAGAAAGAGAATACAGAACTGGGCCATCACTGTGACTGCTGAGAAAGTGGGTAGGTCTTCTACTAGAATGGCACACAGAATAAGAAAGTATGCATACTACTGGAGAAACACACCTTGTTGGGAAGGAATTAGAAAAATCTTATGAATATGAGTGCCTAGCAAAAAGTGCTGAAACCGTAAGTGAAATAGAGATGTTAGCATTTTTCGATTTAGAGGCTGAAAACAGCCATGTGAAGGTATAGGGCCTCTTCCTTTGTTTAGATGATGCCAAATGCCACAAATACCAAAGAACCAACAGACATCCTGTTCCAAATATGGCAGGAAAGGTCTGAAGATAAGGGTTACAGATAAGAAAGCCATAAAACATGGTAATTTAGTGATTCCTATAGGTTGCATGCAAATATTAGGAAATTAGTATATTGTATTAGATTGGTTAATGGAAATTAGAATATTCATCATAGAAGAACACTTATTGTATTGTAAACAGGAAATCGCTCTCTTACCTCTTACCTCTTCCTCTTACCTCTCTTACCCCTCTTATATTCTCTCTGCTCTCCATGCTCTACACTCTCTCTTACACCCATGCCCTTACAATAAACTACAAACCTGAAGAACAGAAAATAGAGAGCTCCTGAGTCTGTCCAGCGACCGTCCACGCCAACAATATAACCCCCACAACACCTGTCACAAAAATACCCAAATTACAGTAAAAGCAAGCTGGAGAGAAAGAACAGTGACAATGGATGAGGAGAAAGAAGTACAATGTATTACTCCAGGCTCTACGGAAAGCAGACCTCAAGAAAGACAGAGAAAATGCTGATGGACATTTTAGATATGTGCTGTGCTAGGAAGACTTGAGAGTCACGATCAAAGGTTATGGAACTAACAGAGACTGCATGAGACGTTCCCCCATGCAAATAAGACAATATGACACAGCAGGCAGAAAATTATTAACAATTTATATCAATAACCCAGTGGTAATTAGAGCTTTACTGCAACTTACAGTGCAGAGATATTGAGGAATACTCCTGTGCTGTTGTCAAGGTAACCCGCACATATGTAGGTGTGCAATTCTGCTGGCATTTATATCGAACTAACGAAATGAGAGCCAACATGTGCAGAATCTGTTTCCTTACATCTTAAAAAAACTGAGACTTTTAGTTGGAGAGCAAGAAAAGCTGGAATAAATGCCAGGAGCAATTGCATGCCAGAGCTCTCTTATTCCATGGAGTCACCTCCAAAGACCAACAGAGTAGAAACAGGGCGCAGTCTGGAGAAATAGGCTACTTTCAGATAGGCTGTGAAAGGCTCATTCCTGAAGTGCTTCAGATACATCTGGTGTCACTCTCTACAACTCCCTGAAAGGTGGTTGTAGTCAGGGGGGGTTGGTCTCCATCTCCAAGCAACAACTGACAAAACGAGAGGACACAGTCTCAAGTCGCGCCAAGGGAAATATAGGTTGGATATTACGATAAAGCTCTTTAGAGAAAGAGTGATAAAGTACTGGAATTGCCTGGGAGCTGGTGGAGTCATCCATCATCCCTGGATGTGTTTAAAAAACAGACTGGATGTGGCAATGGTTTAGTTGAGGGATTATGGCATGCGTTGGACTTGATGATCTTGAAGGTCTCTTCCAACCTAGTGATTCTGTGATTTTGTGTGTGGTATATCTTCAGCATCAGTACTCATGTTACCCACCACATACTTTTGTTAATTACTTACTATTTAAAATGATATTTCTGGATTTTGATTTGAACCATGACTCCTTACCAACTAGAGTGCCACAAGTGTTAATTTTTTCATTCACGTTACATTTTTGGCCAGTTGATTCAAAGAAGAATGCAAAGAGGTGGTTAACACAAGTGAATTTTACTTTGCAAAAGAGGGACAGAGAGAAGTAGAAGAAGGGGTAAGAACACACACTCTGCCAGTTACTGAGTCTCCAATGAGATCTGACAACTTTGTTGGTTGCCCTCACAATGATTCACAGCAAAAGACTAAAAAAGCAGTATAATTATGCTAAGAAATCTAAAAACATAAAAAGACAGGAATTCTTAAGGCTCTATTTTAAAGCCTACAAACCACTAAGTAATGCTAACTACAAAATGCCTGCAATGTGGATGAAATTTGGAGTATATAATTTGGAGCTAATTCATATTTTAATAAATCATAGTTTTGTATGTAGCTTTTGAACTTGAAAAAGACACGATTTCCCACACATTTCTGGAATACTATGCTGGAACATTAAAAAACAGAAATGAAAAATAAATCTTTTCAGTGAGCTCATTTTTACTGTGGAGCATTCTGTTACTCAGTAGCCACTGTATTCTCCACCATTCATATGTGCAGATGAGGCTTCCCACACTTGACTCAAGATGGGCTGATGCAGAATTAAACTCAGCCACAGGAATGCAGATGCTTCAATGGTAACTGTGTCCACTAATGGAAAGCATCTGCTGTGTCTTAGACAAGAGATGTAATGTATATACATAAATACAGGCATGTCATCCTAACTTCCTGCTCTGACAGACATCCACCAATTCAAGAGCTTTCTGCTGTACCAGTTTCACAGTGAGGTAGGCTGATGCCAGGTTGATCCATCCTACCACCTCCCAGATCCCGTCAGTCTGAAATATCTCCCAGAACACTTTCCAGATTGACAGGAACAATTTTCCCCAAAGTTATGATGAAATACAAACATGATGAAATATAGGCAGGGCACTCTATTCTTCAATCTAGAATGCATAGAATTATACCTTACAAAAATAAACAAACAGAAGGTAATCTTGATAAAGCAGCAATTTCCACAGTGTTAATAAGCAAAATGGTTGCACCAGCAGGACCTTACAAAACAAACCTTTTTAATTTGGTGATTTCAGACAGTTTAAAAATCAGTACAAAAATTCTAAATTTACTAGAGCCAGGGACATACAAAAAACCCAAATGAAGGTGTGATTTATTTAGGCCACAAATAAAAGACCTGTTAAAATACTCACTAGTATATTACAGGCAAAAAAAAAAAAAAAAAAAAAATAGAAAAGCCTGGACCATGTAAGGCAATTCACACAAAAGCCCTAAAACTCCAGATCTGTTGCAAATCTTGTCCTGAATGTACAAACTTCAATGTAAAACTGGATACTCTTCCAGTAATTCTTAGTATCTCAGATATTCATCAGACTCTGTATGCCCAAAGAACAAATACATTGGCAAAAAAGCAATTTGTGATCCTGAAGGACAGCCAAACATACTGCTCTCTTTCATCAACCCCTTCAGCCACATTCACCCAGAAATCCCTACTCAGTCCTCGTCCAAACAGGAGACACTTATGAGTGACAGGCCACATTTCTGAGTGTACAAAACACATTCTGACACAGCTGAATTGTCCTCCAGAGCAGACCTCAGAATCTTCAGCCAGTCAAGGTGTAGCACCTTTACAGAAGAGCCCTCTCTGTCATTCACTGTTGCCCCATTTACCCAGACACTGCTCTGTCCCTTGGGAAGTGAAGCACAGGGCTCACGAAGAGCCACAGAGCTGAGCAAAGGCAGTGTCCCTTGGATGCTGCAAGGACATTGCAGCAGGACCCTTCCTGTTGGGGATCCTACTAGAATGGACTGTATATGCCAATCCCTACATGGCTTTGGTCACAGAGGGCTCCAAAGACATTGGGTGAATTCTGACTAAAACTTTTTGAAATGTTTCATAGAAGAGGTTTGCTGGACAAACTCTTCAGCCCTGCAAAGTTAGGGGAAGCAGTTAACAAAGAACCATGTTTATGGAAATGAAAAATCAGTAGATGTGATGCCATCCCCTCAACCAGCACCTTGGCAAATCTGCCTGAATGCAAGGCGAGTGTGATTGCTTTTACAGAATAAAGGGAATCTAAGTAAAGGGAAAGGGCTGTAAGCAAGCCAGCCACAGATGTTGATCTGAGTAGGGGCTAGGATCAGACAGAGGAAGGAAGTGGCTGAAACTCAAGATTTTCTCCAAGAAAAAAATTCAGATTAGCTTTTGTTCTGAGTAAACCAGTTTTAAGATTGTTCCACACAATGGGTATTCTGAAATGTTTTGAAAAACATTTAATAAAGCATTTTGCTCCAAACTCCTGAATAAAAGTCTTGAGTGAATCAGAAAAATGACAATGGCTAGCAATAAATTATACAGATATTTTAAAAAATCATAGAGCAGTGTTCTTTGCTACCTTCACCTGCAGCACGGAAAATCTGCTGATCAGTTCAGTAGATTCGATTCATCTTAATATCTAGTACTTTTTAAACAAGGCTACAAACTGTTATCATGAATACTTCTTTTGCCCATGGGAAGAAATGAACTAACAGGAAGCAAAGATTCAGTGTTTGACTTTGCTTTTGCAAAACAACATAGTTAGAGGTCTCTAAGGAGATACTCTAGAACCAATTGCATAAGTGCATGTACTGAGAGTCCAACGGCATGTCAGGGTACAAAGAAAGCACAACAAACCAAGCTTCCATTAGTGAAATGAGCACATATTGTTAAAAAGGTAATCTGCAGTTACTGTTGGATTGGATTATGGTCTTGCAGTGTGAAAGTGTGAAAGTTTTGGTTACTTTGACACTTAAGAATCAAACAACTCTCACTTGTTTCAATCCTTAGTTTTAAAAGAAATCAGATTTGAGATGTACCAGGTCTATTTCAAATTTCTTCCAGACTCCCCATTCCCATGATCCCAATTATCCAGGACTTCAGCCATCTGAGGAACACAGGCTCCCACACAAGTGTATGTGAGCCCTTTCCAATGACTAATGATGTCGCATCACCAATGAGAAAAGATCTCTTTTTATAAACACACTTCACACACCTGAGGTTGTGCTTAGCACCTTTCAGCTTGGAAGTACACATCACAGATTAGAAATATGAGAAGAAGGGTCAAAATTCATTTAACCAGATAAGAGGCATCACCTTCAGCAAGACACATACCTTTGTGGTATATAAAACATGTGTTGTGGAGGGGGCTTGTAGAGAACTCCTCCATACACAGGCCACAAACCACTTAAAATTCTGAAGAGTGAACTCTTTCCACAGCCATTGGGTCCAGTGATTAAAAGATTCATGCCCTCTTCGACCTGCAAAGGGGATGAAAATGCAAAGATGTTACTACACAGTGTTTGTAGCACAAGAGAATCTAAGACCCCTAAAAGGGGTTACATAAGCATTTATATAAAATTATCAACCAATTTCAATGATATGCTGCATGCATTCATGCAACTATTCTGGAAACAGTGGCATTAGATAAAATATGTGGGCTGAGATAATGAAAATAATTTCTATTATATATGAGTATCTCTATAATCAGTGTTTACAGTAGTAAATAGTAGTAATATTTACAGTAATATATTATATTCAGGTAATGCAGTATGTAATATGATTATATTACAGTGTCAATACATCACAGTCAGAATCAATTGTTCTAATGCAGATTCGGTCCAAGGGTGTTAACAGTGTTTAAAGCAGTATTGTGCCTATCTGTGATAATTGCAGGCATGGGAGGCCAATCAAGAGATTTGGAAAATTTATTCACATTGCCATTTCCCACTTAATTACCTATGTTAACTTGGCTGTGATGCCAAGAGATTTTTTTAACTCATTTGACTATTATCCTGTGTATAAATGAGTGCATATTTATGTTTAATCACAATGTCATTATCTATGTTTTACAGAAATTTACTAACTTCTGTATTTTCTTTGTTTCTGTCTCTTGAGACAAATGAGTAAATAGAATTATCTGCTTGATCACAAGATTGTAATTTCACAATTCTGAAATTCCTACACTGAAGTTGTTGCAAGTTTTGCCATAGCTAAGACCCTTTCCTCCTAGATCCTAATTCAGAGGAAAAGGATCATCCTGCTTTAGCTAAATTAAAAGATCTGCCAGCATTGTCAAATTTATTTCTGATAACTTCAACTCTTTTTAAAAAGAACAACATCTGAACTGGAACATCAGATCAGGACACATATGGGAGTAAATCAGTAAAGGTCACTCATTAAAATGGTGAGCAGGTACCAAGAGGTGTCTGGAATAGGTTTTTAAAAACAATACAAGGTTATACTGAGTAAATGCTCCCCAACTGGACTTGTGAACTATACCATCACAGCTATTAGTCAGCACTGCTCTTTGTGGTGATTGAGAAAAACTATGGGTTTGATTTTTTCACTGTTGCTGTGGCCTCAGACTTTTAAAAGAGCCTTTGTGAGTAAAGCATCCCAATTTGATTGAAATTAACTAAAGATGGATGCATGCTCCCATAGACACCTTTGAAAATCTCAGGTCAGTTTTTCACCTGGCAACAGCAACAGAAATCCTCCCTTTTCCTTCTCTGAGCAGGACAAACTACATATGTCTGCCTCTATTGAGCTACTATGCCTACCTTTCTGGACTTCCCCTTTTATCCATATGCTCCTCCAAGTACTTAACATAAGGTATATGAATTCTGTGCTGTTTATGTTAATGTGATGGCAACAATCAGAAGATTCTTGCATATCATCTTACTTTGAAGTTTAGTCTGGAAACCACCACATCGCCATTCGGAGTAATTATAGGAACATTTTCACAAATAATTCCTTGATCAACATCAATTACTTTCCCTAGAAAGAAAAAAAATCCCAAAAATTAGAGTTTGTGAAACCCTCCATGAAGCAATCAGTTGTGACAGCCTTATGCACAACTGAGTATATTTTCAAGTAAGGACTGGTGTTTGAAACAGCTCTTGTATGTGCTCCAGGTTCCCCTAGTGGAAAACCTGGATAATAAATCTTAGCTAGTCCAAAGGATATTGCCAACAGTAGCCAAGAAGGTGCAAGGAAACCTAAATTTGATCCTAAACACAATGCACAGTATGCATCATAAATATATGATGCACTATAAAGATGTGTTCATTCAAATTTTACTTGTATTTTCTGTATCCTGTTTTAAACAGCTGTTTAATATCAAGCAGTAAAAAAGTTCATGGACAGCCTTAGCCACAGGCAAACCAGTTAACCTTTTTTTCAGGATTTAATTAGGAATCACTACCAGCTCTGAACATACGAGCACCTTTCAGTCTCCTCTAGCAACGAAAGCAAAGCAGAAAAAATTTAATGGCTTGCTTCCATCTCTTTTTGATGCCACAGACACTGTAAACATGTCTTGTAGGTATTTGCAGAAACTCATATAACATTTCAGTCAGGTAGATACACTTGGCATTTGGATTTCTGGCAAATTAAATATACAATCTCTATTGGATGTCTGGATACTCTGTAATACAAGGACTTTGATATTAACTGTCCTGGAAACAGTAAAAGGACGAAACTAACTTCTCAGTCACCTGTTAATGGTCTTGTCTAACAGAACCTAACCAGCCTGAAAAATATTAAAAAATTACCTTTATAGACAAGATGCAAGGGAAAGACATTTCTCTTTGTATTAGAAAGCTGTTTATTTATAACTTACACTAATCTGAACAAAGAAAAATGTAACAAAGATCACGTTAGTTAGTTAATTTTAAAAGGCTCTGGTGGCATTTCCTTCACTAAGTTTAGTCTAACATTTTTCATTTAGATGCTCTTTGTTCAATTGCTTTCAACTTTGCCAAACTACAACAACCTGGGCAGAAATTTTTATGCCATGTATCAGTTCAAGTGTTCTTCTTTCATACAGTAAGTTTTACTTAAAACAGCATGAGCTTATGGGGGAAAAAAGCTGTTTTCTGTGAAAAAGAAATTATTTTGATACACTGGAGACATTGTAGTTAAAATAAATCTATGATAAAATATAGTCAACTAGTAAGAATTAAGTAAACCTAATTCTCATTTCCTAATCCTGACTTTGCAGCATTTGATTGCAACTTTAGCATGCTTCTAAAGTATATTTATGTGTAATCAGGCATACAATTTGACAGTATTTGTACAAGATGTACAAAATTCTGTTTAATTTTAAAAATCCTAAATTATTAAATATGCTATAAGGCAACATTATTATCTGCAAAATATTATTATCATTTTCATATTTTCACACTCTTACAGTAAATGCAAGGCACAAAACAGATATTGCTTAGTTACAAAGACTTATGCTGAATGATTCAAAAGGAAATAATTATTATGTGTTCAAAGAGCCATTGGGGAAGCTGAATATTAAGATTTTTTCTTCTCTAACAATGCAAACACATACAGGCATGTGAGCATGTGTACTTTTACCCACACACAATCCACTCTTCAGGGATTTCTAAGTATCATGACCAAAAGCAAGGAGCAAAACCAGTATTACAATAGCACTTGTCATAAAAAATGTGGAGCCTGTGGCCTAGATTCATCTGGCCTAAATTCTTCTTAAATCCCTGTGCACAATGCTTGGTCTTGGCTAGCTGCCTCTGAGAGCTACAACTACACAAGAGCAAATGCTAGTCACCATGGCTTAGGAGGAATTCAGACTGGACAAAAAGTGACTGTAGTGGAATGAAATCTTGGGAAAAGGCTGCAGAGAAAAGAGGAGTGAGGTTTAGATATAGTAGACCTAAAGGGACCATGAAAAGCACACTTGCACATGTATTTGGTTTTGTTTTAAACAGTTATCTAAAAAGAGCCCCCAAATTACTTCATTGGTCCAGAAACTACAAACCTTTTCTCAAGTACATGACAAAATGCAACAGTTATAAAATGCCATTTCTTTTAACATCAGCCAAGTATTATCAAGATCTACAAGATTAAGACATCAGCTATTTCCATACCTATCCATCACACTTTATTATGATGAACCTTGTCAGAGGATCTTTGAGAAATATGAGCTGAAGGGCAGCACTGTCGAAATCGCTGCAAGAGTTATTTCGCAAAGAGCCCTCTGGGGCCTATAACTCTACTGAGGCTTAACTTTTCAAAAGCTAAAGGAAGAGAATGAGGCTTTTCAACACCACAGAGGGCAGCAGCAGAAATGGTATGATGGGAAAATGAGGAAAAAACCATTGCAAAAGCTGCCTTTGAGTACCTCAGAGAGAAGCTGAATGCAACGGGCACAAAGAGGTGGCACGTAAGAGAGCACAGTAAGAAATGGATGTACACAGAAGGTGCTCCAGTGAGGATGGAGACAGAAAGACAGTGACATCAGAAAGACACAGGATGGGATCAGGAGGGAAAAAGTATATATTGATCAGATCATTTGGGAGGTGAGGAGAAGGTTAAAGTTGCCATTTTCAATTTATGATTCCCATTAAATTATGAAAAAAAATGAGCACAGGTTAATCTTAAATCATGGGAAACATAGTATTTTGGGGGAAAACTACTGAACCAAACTGTCTTTTTTCCTCCTACCTCAAACAAAATAATGTGATGGTTGAAGATGGAAATGTTACAGTCTTCACTTTCTGAAGAAAATGAATGGTCTGAGCAAAACAGGCACTGTAAGAATACTAACATCACCATCACATATAACAGTATAGTTGAAATGCCTTTTCACTGAAAGTTTTTACAGAAAACATTTGAGCCATGTGTATCAGAAAAACACACATAAGGACAGTCAAGGTAGCAGGGGGTTAGAATGAAAGGCAACATGGTCTCTGGGGCATTAAGGCTGAGAGGCTGATTACTTACAGAAAAAAAACCCTCTGTTCACCTCCTGTCCCACAGCTCCATGCCTCCCCCACCACCCCTGGGAAATTCATACAAATATGAATTAATTACCTTTGATTTCTAAGGGCCCATCACTGTGTAACTCTGCTTTATCTTCACTCCTGTTGTTTGCAGACCCTTGAATAACAGCAGTTCTTTTGTAGATGCCTCTCTTCACCTCGTCAAAGACTGAAAACATGTTGTAGACACGGGCGGTGTAGCCTGCTAGCTCAGTGACCTGAGAAACAACAAACACCTCGTTTCAGTTGCACTTATGAATTCTACAAATTAAATGTTTGGCCAAAGATCAACATGAGCAACAATGTTGATCAACACCTATTGATTTTCATTCCTTGAAATTCTAACCATATGAGCGCTAGCCCATACACCACCTGTAGCGCCTGCCAATCAGCAGAAAGGACAGCTGAAGCCCAA
>JAOTQP010000870.1:14278508-14288516 GCA_026413545.1 Cichladusa arquata | reverse complement strand
ATTCTAACCATATGAGCGCTAGCCCATACACCACCTGTAGCGCCTGCCAATCAGCAGAAAGGACAGCTGAAGCCCAAGTAAGCTATGATAACTCCAATAAATGAAGTCATTTCTGTAGTCTTCAATGAACAGAGAACATGTCTGAACATGTCTGAAAACAAAGAGGCTGGTACACAAGAAAAAAAACCAACATCTCTGCATTTTCCAGAAAAATAGAAGTCCACAGAAGTGAGAAAAAATGGCATCGGTAATTACTTTTATTTACTTATATTTATGAAACCTGCTGTGGGAGGTTTACACCTGCTGTGTAAAAGAGGCAGCACCAGGGCATCCTAACCTAAAATACAGTACAAACCAGAAATGAGTCTTCTATCAACTGCATGCTAAATCTGACACCTTAGAATAAGACTGGGCATTTTTAAGATGGTGAGGTGTCTTTAAAGGCTTTCTCCATTTTTCCTTTTTGGTTCATTTGCCACAATTTTCACCTGGTGAAGACAGAAACAGCAGATCTCTGGACCTTGTAACTTCATATTCATGGGCAATTTAAGAGCTCCCAAAGAACTGCCTCCATCTGCTGGTAGTAAAGAATTAAGCCAAGGCCTTTTATTTTAAATGTACTATTAGACGGTTTTAAAAGGATACATTTTTGTACAAAATGCAGAGAAGACAAGAATAGCAACAAAATTAGATTAAGCTTATACAATCCTTGGCTTGCCGTGTTAAATACGTACACCCCATGACTGAGCTCACCCACCACAGTGTACATAATTCCAAGATTATTTGAAATAACTGGATCCATAATTCTTCACTAAGTTTCACTGTTTGTGCCAGACTCAGAAGGGAGCATTAGTTCTGGCCACATGGCCATCACTTCACTGGAGGACAATGGAAAGAATCCTGCATGTGATAAATGAAACTTAAACCATTGTCCCAAGAGAACCATAGGGCGCAGCGAGCTTCTATACCATGACTGTAGAAACTCACTTTGTTCCAACACTAAATAACTAAATACTAGCACCTAAACTATTGACTACAAAGAAAAGCTGAGCCCACCTCATCTGGACAGTGAATTACACTGACTTGAAGGAGGCTGTGTTGGTGGAAGAGATGGGCAAGAACTGGAACTGCACTACCACTTAATGTGTGCTGAAGTACACTGTCCTTTGAAACTACCTGAATCACCAAACGGGAATGACAATGTGGTTGAAGTACTGCAGTGTCTCTTGAAAAGAAGCATAAATGTAAAATTAAGATGGAAATTCACAGAACTACTCTTTGGTCTCATGCTGTCTGGATTAGTATCTTACCATGTTACAGACAAAGTGAGTTTGTACAGCTCTTCCTCTATTGTTTTGTGGGTACATTTTTTTTTACCAAAAAATAAAACCACGTTTTTTCTAAGTCCTCATGCACATTATATAAACTACTTAAATGCTGAAAACAGAACAGGTATTACATCAGTGTATAACACGTTACCTGGCAGTATCTTGAGAGCAGAGATCAAGCAGGGGAACAGCTCTAAGACAACAGGTCAAAAACCACAGCCCATTAGAAGGACTCTGGCTTTGTCAAAGTCTATATTTGAAGGTGCCAAACTACCCCCCCCGACAATTTACAAAGCTGTAGCTGTTATGGCTGGGTTCCAAATAATAGAATCCATGGTCTTTGATTAGCTGCCCTAGCTAATGCATCCCTCCTCTCACTGCACTGGGAAAAGGGGCTCCCACCAAAGGGAGAAGCAAACACCAATTAAAATATGAAGAACAAACGTTCAGAAGGAAATGTTGAGATTAACAGCACTGCCTCACATTTCTTTGGCTTAACAGCTGACATTTAAAGAAATCCACAAGAGAGACAACAGATCTAAGCCCAGCTCTACTGGAATTTGGGTAAGGACCTGAAACAACATCTCTGATCTTCTAGATGAATATTCTGTACTTCTAGACTACTTGTACTCCCAAGGTGAACTTTCTCCCACTAAAATTTCTCTATTTTGAAAAATTACTTCCAATTTAACAGGTTCACAAGATACTGAAAACAGCCTTACAGTTTAAGTGGCCCAGAAATAAATATTCAAATTCTCCTTGTTTTTCATACAGAAACAGGTTGCCCCATCTCTGGAAACATTCAAGGTCAGTTTGGATGGGACTCCGAGCAATCCAATAATAGTTGAAGATGTTCCTGCTCATGGTGGGGGGGGGTTGGACTAGAAGACCTTTAAAGACTCTCACAATTAAACTATTATATGCTCTTATGACACTTCAAACAGAAGAATGCCAGTACACTGAAGGCAGACAGCCTGAATTCAGGTCTGGGCTCCAAACAGAAGAGGAATCTGAACCTTTATCACTGACATTCCAGGAACTTCTGTTGCTCTCTCATGACACCTGAACACAAGTATTAAAAATGACATCTGCGTGTTGCACCATGCAGGCAACTGTGCACTTTAGACTCTGTCAACTTAACCCTACAGGTCAAACCAGCAGTTCAAAGATCTCCATGGATTTCACTGCAATACAACTTGCCTTTAAGAACTGCACTACATTTTAAAATATTTTATATTAAATTCAAATTGTTTTTTTCCTTTTCTGCTTCATGCATGCAGGATGTGCAGTACCTCTTTGTATGAAGACATAATCCTTTCAATAGCATCTGCTCCAGAGATCAGCAAGTTCCGTGATGTAGTAAAAGCTTCCGTCCTTTCACTAACCATTGCCTGTTTCTGGCCATCTTCCAACTCTAAATTAAAAAAAAAAAGTTTTGTTAAAATATTCTGCTGAAAATTATCTCTACAAAATAAATTATTATTGCAATGTGAGATATTATAGAGAAGACCTTTTCTTTTTTTAAGAAAAAGTTAACTCTGTGAAGACAACCTTTCAAAAAGAACTGGTAAATGTAACTGCCATAGCTTGGTCAAAAAGAGTAAGTGGGAGCATATGGAATTCTTCTTGTTAGGCAAAATATCCTATTATTTTCTCTATTTATCTACCTGGATCAATTTCCTTTTAATATATCATCATACAACATAAATTTTTCAAAATATGGAAAAAGTGAAACCTAAGCAATGATCTGAAACAGATTTTTAACATAATTTTTAACATTTTTGCGATTATTAATTTTCAGCCTTCCTTATTTACTGACTTCATGTAGAAGGAACCCTTCACATTTGTGTAAATCTAGCAACACAATGATATTTCTGTAAGAAAGCAATAAACTCTTTTGGTATCAAAGGCATGGTTTCAGTAGGACAACTCTCCTTCACAATGAAGTTTCTCTCTTCATTTGACCTCAGAACAAACTTGTGAGGCTTTATTTATGACACTGCATCCTGTTAACAAGAATACTCTAGCTCCAAAGAAAGGACTTGTCTCATAAGAATGTCAGCAGCATTAGGCAAGGAGAAAATGCAGCAGAATTTATAGAAGATACATAAGAAGCAAGTATATTTAAGATATCTACATACACCATCTTGCTACCATGGGTCCCATAGATTCAACTTGCAAGGTTTGTTTCCTGAAGGAAACAAGATTTAAAAAGAAGTGGCTGACTATTTTGAGGCTAAATGTTGTTCCAGTGTTTATAACTGCAACTACAAATTACTGGTGTAGCAAACCAGTGGTGTAGTAAACCACTCCTAAAGATTTTCCACATAAGAGATTTACAATGAAAAATCTAAAGGGTTTTCTGCATCACATAAATTTATACGTATCTCCATATAGTGCTTAAATCTTTTCCAGAATGGAATCGGGATATTATTTTTTCCCCTCAAGTTTGTAAAGGTTTTTTTAAGCTTTTTTTAAGCTAAGTTGATGCTAGGAATCATGCTAGGCAGGGTAATAGGTGGATCCACTGTGGCAACTCCTGTACTAGGGATTGTAACTAACATCTGGGTTTCCACAGTGCTCATGATCAAGAAAATCTAGGAGGAATTCCCTGCAGGTGTGAGGCAACCACAAATTTCATGGGCTAAGTCAAGCAATACGAGAGTAGAACAAAGAGCATTTCTTTACTCTCACTTCCCTGACATATCAGATTCTAGAAATCTGGTGTCTGAGAATCTACAGGCAGTACCAAAGCCAGATGTATCTTTCTGTCTTTATTAGTTAAATCTAAATGTTATTCTGTTTTCATTTACACATCCATATAGCTATTCCCACATAACTGGATCATTAAATACACTGTATTACAGTGAAATACACTGGAACAACAATTTTATATATAATTATATGTTAATTAATATATCGATTAATTATATATTATTTTATTATTATTATTATTACAGCAACATACACAGAAATAATTATTTAATATAATATTATTTATACTGAATTAATTATTTCACTGTATTTCACTGAAATAGAGTGAAATAATTTATCAGAAACTTGAAAAATTGCTACATCATAACTTTTCATATATATATATGTGTATATGTATATGTACATAGACACAGAAAATCTATGTTATTTTTCCTGGTTTTAATTATTATTTTTTTTCCTTTCAGTTCTACATCAGCACACTGTCAACTAGTTGTATGCAATCTTGCTAAGACACAATGAGAGACGTGCTTTTAAAAAAAATACAGAAAAGCTCTTGCAAAGGAGAGATTACAAAATTCTTACTGATGCGGCCCTCACTTTAAAAAGTTATTTCCACTCCAAGAAGAATAAATCTAGTAAATAGGGAGAATTCAGTGAATTCATTAGTAAAAGAGGATTTGAAATTTGTTTACTTCTGACACAATCAATTTTTGCTGATTTTGTTGATATTATAGCACATGCAGCCTATGCTTTGTAGAACCACCACAATTCAATCATTTAGGAATCAGGCATGTTTTAACCACACTGATGCAGCGTTCCTCCCTAATGTAAATGCAGTATTTACTGATGGCTTCTTCCAGGACCCAGGCCAGCTCATCTAGCAAGAGTTTAAGGATCACTACAAGCCACTGCATCAGTCAATTTAGGAGTATGTAAAATATTGAAATTATGTAAAATTTATGAGCATTTCACAGCCCAAAAAGACAAGCTCTTCTATTATATAATCCACCAATATAATTTTTCTTGAACGTTTTGTCCAGAACATTTTTCATATGGCTGGCCTCCTATGTTTGAAATTGTCACATTTTATCAGACTGTCTCTGTTTCATACAGAAACTAACTTCTCTGTTTTCCTCTTCACTTATTTAATTGATAGCCACACTTATTTCAGAAACAAAAATAAATATTCATTGTGTCTAGAGAAATCAAAGTCTTGCTTCAAAAAATAGTTACCCTCCATAAACCAAGACAGAACATTTGGAATGTGAATGGTTTAATACAAAAAGAATGAGAAATGTTATCAAACAGAAATCCTGTCTTCATCACCTAAATTCTTCATTGAAATATATAACAAAATCTTAAAATTTCAGTCAGAAATGTCATTGTCAAAGAACATTATTTTTCTCTTATTACTGAAGAATTATTTTTTTACTTTTTCTTTCTCCTTCCTGAACGAGTGTACAAAATCTATAGCTTTACACCTGTAGTCTCAAGTCTGGCCATGGTACCAGTTTTGTACAATTCCCTGACTCTTTTGATTCATCCTAAAACAATAAATCAACGCCTCTTCCTTCAGGTATAAGGAAACAAACAAATATAAGTGAACAAACTTGTATCTGATCTGCTAAGGCAAATAGCACTGTTTTCCCAAGCAGGTCAATGGTAATTTCAGGTGTGCTTGATTCTTTGAATACCTGTAATAACTCAAACTGGTCTTGACAGTGCTGCAAGTATTATACTTGTGAACCACCATTATGGTAAGCCTCAGGACTCAACAATAAACCTCATGTCTTAATAGTTTAGGTTGCTGGTAGCAAACATAATTCTGCTTTACAATGTGAGCCACTGCTGCATCTTTGTTTTCTCTCACAATTTGAAATGTATTTAACAAAAGAACAATCATGAGTAACAGGAATGTTATTTAGTTAAGCAGGAATACGAGTCCTTTTTTATTCATGCTCTAATACCAAGGAGATATTTACAACATGTGGTTAAATGCTCCTTTTCTTGACTGTACCCATTCCCATCCTAGCAGAAAGACTCTTATCACTCTTTCTGTTGTGCTGATAACCTTCACTGTGAGGTGAAATGCCTTTGTACAGCCTCTTCAGTTTGGAACAAGACATTCTGATATTTTTGAAGCTGTTCCCAGGATGCCAGCCAGGGTGCTGATGTAGTGCCCTCCTAAGCCACGTGATGGGCAGCAGCTCAGGGAGCTGAGCACCCAGACATGCACCAGCACAACTTTTTAGTGAGACAGCTCAACCACGTGGGCACTGCACAAAGCCATCCTACAGCTCACACCAAGCTTGTCACTTGGACAGTCCTGATTTGGAATATAACTTCCAAGAAAGAAACAGAACTACTGCACAGAAAATAATTCACTCATTCCCAACTCAAAGTACACAATTTAGAACTGATCCTTCTGAAGACCTTTGTAGGATTCATGTTATAGGAATACGACAAAATTTTTAATATATTAAGTTCTAATTGTGCATGAGAAAGCCTGTTAAGCCAAATTAATCAATAGCCCTCCTTAATACCTTTCTTTTTCTATCTCTTGTTTTGTTTTGTTTTGTATTTAATAGCATCTGCAGTAACAACACTGTTTGAGTCTCATTTCACTTCCAGGAAAGCTGTGATAGGATGTCAAAAATTATACCATCCTAACCTGAAATCTGAATTTTACCTTCTCTCAGGGAGTTGGGAAAATCAGCGGTTTCCAACAGGTCAACAATAAGAGAAAAATTACCTATAATTACCAGTAATTACACTGTGGTTTACAGAAGGATAAGATAAGCACTCTAGGGAAGTTCATAGTATCATTTTGCAAAAGGAGATACTGTAAAAATTAGCCTGCCATTCCAAGAGTGACTAGTGAAAAAGGAGACTGCAATGATCATTACAATCTCGTGTGATACAAGGATCCTCTAAGTCCTGACTTCATACTATTTATCACACACTCCAAACTGGATCTTTGCTCAGCTGACTTGCTATGCTTGCAAGTTATACAGAAAACACAGATGTTGTAAGAAAGTCTGCGAAAAATAAACCAATGTGAACAGCACTCAAGGGAACTAGGGTCTTTTGAGGACATAACTTTAAAGAAGCATTTAGAAATGAGGTAAAAGATGGTATTACCGCCATCTGCAAATCCCGTTGCAGTGATGATGGGCACAGCGACCATGATCATACCACAGCTACTCCAGACATACTTCATCAGGAACTGCTCTATCATGATGTACCACAAACGTTTGGACAAAATGAGATTCATTTGATCTGTCAAATCCTTGTAGCTTTTTTGCAGTTGTTTCAATTCTACCTACAGTTAAAATAAAAAAATCATGTATACAATGAAATAAAAATGCACATGTAGTACAAGACATGTTCACATGTGTACATGAAATAATCAGGCACCCAAAGTAGTCACTTCTGAATCACATCTGCCATGTGGTACTATATGCTCACTGTGCTGCAGACTCACAGCAAAAGTGCACAGCTTTATGGAAGTCAGTGGACCTGGTTCTTATTTACACCATTGTCCCTCAACAGAACACTGGCAGGTTTTCAACTCTTTTGAGATGTCTAATATATACAAGAACAACATAGTAGTAACAACAGTTGATTCTAACAATCAAAATAAGATTGATTTCACATCCTTTTAATAAAGCTGCAGCTGTAGAGTTTCACAGCAACTGAAAATTATACTGGAAAGCATTCAGGGATTAATTATCTTCAGTGACTTAAAGTTGCAGAGTTGATTCCTGAAATGCTGCTTATTTTTGCAAGCAGTCTGGGGAAAGAGAGAATTATCCCAGGAGGTTTAACAAGTCAAAGACAGTTGCAAGTCAATACAGTATGTATTCAGTTCAAGCCTTTATATGTGGGAATAGAGAAAACGTTTAGTTTAGTTGCACTTAAAACATTATTATAGGCAGCTTTTGAGAATGATTGTGTCTACAAAAATAAATCATTAATGTTATATAATCATTGCTTGAACTGAAAGAGTAATACTTCAGGCTGGTTTCTAGCTTTCATTTTCACCTTGCACGAAACAACTTTTTTCCCCAACTGTGTTTGAAAGGTATTACAGCCAAAATTCACTTCTAATAAAAATATGAAGAGTCCCTTAATAAGGTGGATTTAAAACAAGCTTCTAGTTTATGTAACTGTGATTGCAGAAGTACTGTACTTATGCTATTTTAAGACTGGTGACTACATCTTTGCTTGGCTATGTGAAAGAGTGTCAAAGGTTCTAGTGTGCTCTGAGCCATCACAGAGTTTCCCCCCAGACTTTCTGGTGTGCCGTGGTTGCTATTTCTGTGCAATTAATTTTGGTGGTTCATACACATAGTCAGAAAAACAGAAGTCTGGAAAAGTTATCCAGAACAGACTGGGTGGGGGAAAAACAGTGATGTAGATTAGTCTTCTAGATAAGCATAAGATTCATCTGCAAAACCAGAACATTGCCAGAGTTCAAGGGAACTGTGATCTGCTTCCCCCAGACACTGCTTGTGAGACGGCATTTCCTAAGAAATGGGAAGTGCCAAGCTGTAAACAAGTTTAACTGTCAGAGGGACCAAGTGCTCAAGAAGGGCATCGGGGGGAAGCATGGGTCCACTCCGGCAGCGCAGGAGCGACCCCAGTGCTTCCAATTTCTCTCCTCCTTACCTTGTGCCCTCGGTAAAAGGCAATCTCTTCCACATTGGCGATGATGCGTGAATGTATGAAGCGCAGATAGCCCTTCTTGTGAGCCTCCTCAGCCACCAGTTTGCCAAACTTGGGCGAGCAGGCTTTGAGCACGCGGGCCGTGGCATAGACGACGAGGCCAGCCAGGACCGTGGGCCCGATGGGGTTGGCCCCCCGCGACCGTGCCGTGCGGATGAGGGTGTAGGAGGTGAGCACAACATCCAGGATGGGCTTGGTGAGGTTGGAGTAGAGATGCGCCACGGACTGCGAGAACATCATGATGTCCTCGGTGAGAGACTGGTCCGGGTTGGCCAGCCGCCCGTCCATGCTGATCACTTTGTAGTAAGTTTGGTTGGCAAAGTAGGTCTCATAGGCGTGATCCACCAGGCGAGTGCGGAAGGCGAGGGCCAGCTTGCACTCCAGGTACCGTATGGTGCTGTTCACGAAAGTGGCTGGGATTGCAATCATCAGCCACTTGATTAACTTGAAGACAAAGCTCCTGGGCTTTTTCTCCACAATGCTCTTCACAATTTTTCCATCCAGGGCGGCCACATAGATGGAGAGGAAAGTCCTGGATACCAGAGCAAACGAGTGGAGGCAGAGCAAGCCCAGCTCGGCACTCACCAGCTTCGGGAAGAACAGTTTGCGGAGTTCCAGCAGCTGCTTGAAGAATTCCGCGTCCACGGCCGGGGAGGCTCTGCCGCGGCCGCCGGCGCCGTGCGGGACCGCCCGGCCCCCCTCATCCTGCGCGCCGCCTCTGCCGCCCGTCCGCTTCGCCCGCCCGCGGATGATGGGGTAGAGGATTTTGAGCCCGTACGCCGCGGCCAGCAGGCACGCAGCCCTCTTCGCGGCGCCCGCCCTGCTCCACTGCACCCGCCGGGCTGCCGCATGCAGCATGTGGGCCATCCTGCCCGCCGGGGCACCGCTACGAGCCGCTCCTAGCGCGGGTGGCTCATGCCCGCTGGGAAGGCCGGTCCCGCCGGGTCTTCATCGGGGCGCTGGGCCCGGCCCGCCGCCGGCCGCCCTGCCGTGACAGATGCCGAGTGAGCGCTGCCTCCCAGGGGTGATGGTGCCTTCAAAGCGCGGCGCGTTGCACAACGGAGCCCCGCGCGGCGCAGCCCGCCCCGCCGACCACCTTTGGCTGCGCCGCGCGGGGCGGCACCGGCACCGGCAGCGGCCCGGCCGCTCAGCGCCGCCGCCCCGGCCACAACCGCTATAGCTCGGGGCGCGGCCGCGGCGGCGGCAGCAGCAGCACCGCTCTCCCGGCGCTCGGCTC
>JAOTQP010000870.1:14237600-14277978 GCA_026413545.1 Cichladusa arquata | reverse complement strand
ACTTAAAATATCACATTGAGATCTCTTATGAAAGATAAAACCATCCTTCAATTTTTTTTACATACTCGGGTTTTTGGCCGGGCTCACGGCGGGTCCCCCGGCGCTCGGCTCCGGCCGCACAGCTGATCCCGCGGCGCTCGGTGGGTCCGCGGCGCCCGGCCCTGCAGCGCGCCGGCTCGCCCCAGGCTGCGGCCGGCCCTTTCCTTCCGCCTGCCCTGCGGAGCAGGCTCCGCCTCCGGCCCCGGCCTCGCCGGCGGCGCGGGGGGAGCGGGACGGGGGCGGCAGTGCCGGAGGGAGCTCGGCAGCGCCGGCAGGATGGGCAGGCGTCACCCCCGGCACCCCGAGGCTCCCCGGGGCTGGGGCTGTAACCCGGCACAGGGGGCTGTAACCCGGCACAGGGGCCCGGGGCGGGAGCGGCGCGGCGGAGGGCGGCGCAGCCCGGCCGGTGGCCTCGGGTAGCCCCGGCTCGGAAATCGGCCGGGCGGCCGCGGGAGGGAGCCGGGCAGCTCCGCGTCTCCCGGGCAGCGCCTGCACACTGCTCGTAATTTATTTCCTGTCCTCTCGGCGAAAGGAAACCGGTATTGTGTACTGGCAGCGTTACTGGCCCAAAATAACCCCGACCGAGTCGCACGGCCCCTGCAGTAAAACCCGGCTAATTTCACACAGAGGAATCTACAGTAAAGGCAGCAGTCTTGCTGCTTTATTTTTCTGGTTTTTTAATTACTTTTTCTGCTGCTTCACCTATTTGGAAAAGGTACTAAAATTGCAGGGGGAGAATCAGAGTACTCACATACTCTGGTCCTTTTACACTTTGAAAATATAGTGGTAAGGTAACTGTAAGACAGTATATGATAAAGCATATACTTTAGAATGTGTATATAAAAGTATGTTTTTAAAATGTGGTACTAGGCGTTTATGGCAGTGGTGAGGAGCCCAGTTTTTCCCTAAAAATGGAGAGTGAAGCCACCTGCCTCAAAGTAACTCAACAAATGCTGTGTTAAATAAGTCACATTACTGTAACAACCCCCAGTTGAACAGAATGCAGTGATGTTTAGATAGCAACACAAGCTTCAGGCTGAAGGAATAATATAATTGATTTGAGAGCAAGTGAGGTTTCCTTTTAAAAGTCAGATCCCACTTCCCAAAATATCGGATGCCTGCTAAAAAGTAAGCCAAGACCAGCAGGACAAGAAGGAAGTAAGGAAGATCTATTTCTCATTTCTTCCTAGGAGGTTGCAAAAATTCAGCCCACAGTGGTCTGAACAGTTAGGTAGAGAGGATACGGGGTAGTCTTTAAGTATATTATATTCTTGCCAGTGAGCACAGGCCAGAGATCTGGACAGAGGCCCTTTTAATTTTCCTAAATGCATAGCTCAAAGCTTGGAAAATGTCAAAATCTGACTAGTGCAGTACAGAAGACATGTAGTAGGTAAGCCTGATTTCATTGCAGATTATTTTGTCAGTAAAATAGGTTTTTCAGTGCAGAAAGATACAAGATACACTGGCTAAGAATTGCTTTGCTTATGACTTGTTATTTTTTAAATCATGCTCTCCACTGGATACTTCCCTTGTTGGCTTGTGTGTAGCACAGCATACTCTTAGATTTTGCCAAACCACAGCTATTTGCAATATTCCATTACTCTAGCATTTTCTTACCAAGGGGAAAGTTCACAGATCTCTTTCGGTTCTGCATATCTGCTGACCTTTCACTTCACAGGATCCTGGATGGCTGAAACTTCTGGTGATTTGGTGGTTAGTGCAGATGTACACCCCACAGTCAGATCTGTGGGAACATTTAAGTGAAGCAAATCTAACTGCACAGTGTTTCAGTCGATAAAAGGAATGTATTTTCTTCTTTTGAAAGGATGAAGAAAAGACTGAACTGTTGTTTTAAATACCCCCTTTCTTCTGTTCTTGCTGTCTCAAGAGTTTTGCTCTGCCACAATCCTGCTCAGTAATCCATGCACAAACTCCTCTTTGTGGAGCATGGCCTTAGGTGTTAGATTTTTTTTTTACTGCTGAAGGCAGGAATTTTAGTACATTTAGTCATAGTAACACTTCTCAATATTACTGGAAAAATAAGAGCCAAAACTGCAGTAATATTGGTTCAGTGCTCTGTTGCCTTCACATTTTCTACTGACTTTATAATAATATTCTGGAGATATGTGTAATCAAATAAGTTTGAGTAACTGAAACTTGTTTTTTAGTCTCAAGTGATTGGTTTTTAGTCATATGGTTAGTTTTCATTGAAGGCATTAAAATAACTTGTGTGCGTTTTTAAAATATAGTAACCAATAGCTGAGGAGGAAGAATAATATATGGCAGCAATGAGTATCAGGGTGACTAAAGTCCATGAATGTTTGTATATGCAGGAAGTAGAGTGTAATCATGACAGCTGATGCCTCTTCTTTATCTTCTGTTTTGTGCCCACTGTCTCCCACACCAGCACTTCATCCTTGCACAACTTTGTGGTTGTGAAGAAGGTAGTGGGATTGGAACATGCAGGCTATTACACAAGAGATAATCTTAATCAATCATTACTCAATGATCATTTTTTTTCTACCATTTGATTTAGTGTTTGAAAAAATAATGTGCAATTTTTTAAACAAAGGACCATTTATCTGATGTCTTATATGATCCTAACAGAGGGTACAATAGCTGTAACACCAGTCTGCAGTAAACTGAAATTTGTTTGCTGCTTATGGAATTATCCACTGTGCCATAAGGACAACAAAATAAAAAAATAAAAGTACTGAAAAATAGATATAAATTCTGTGTTTTGAATAATTGCTATTTAGGACCTTTAAGATTTCGATGTGTTTAGGTCATGCATACAGTACATAGTGGTTTCCATGTGGATGAATGTATGTGAAACACGTAACATCAGTGCTTGTTTTCAGTTACTCATACTGAACTGTAAATAATGTCCAAAATATGATGCACTGTAATATGGTAAACTAGGTACATCTGATTTTTTCTTTAATTTTGAGCTGTATGTTTGCATAGTGGTGTGGGAACAGAAGGATTTTCTTTGAGTCAGATTCAACAGAGTATGAACATAGAAGCCATTATTCAGTAAATACCTTTCTCTGAAGTACTTCCAAACTTTCTATTTACTTTAATGTCATCACATACATAAGTAAAGAAATACAACCACAGAATTAGTTTGCAATATCAAGGCACACCAATGGCAAATTTGATGTTTTTATCAGAAAAGGGTGATAAGATATCCTGACCTTTGATTTCAAATTTGTGTCAGCAGAAATTATCTGTTTATTTAGAGAAGCTATTGGCTATATTCATATACCTCAGCAGAATATTCAGACACTGTAAATACTTTAGGATCTGGAGATCTAAGACAAACAGGAGCTTCAGTTTTGATGTCATGGATGTGGAAGCTTGTTGAAGTGTCAGTGTGAGACTGGCCTGATCCTACCAGGCAGTTGATTCCAACTCTTTTGGTTCTAATGAGACTGTAGGGGTAGCCAGACTAGGCAGAGCTATGTTATCACAAGAGAAAAGAGGGGAAGCAGGAAGATCCTATTCTCTTGCTTGGCTCCTGAGTGTAAGCATCACATGGATGGTGTAAATGCACCAGAAGTCGGTTTTTTTACTTTGTCATTAGGAGGATACATACTTGCTGCTGTAAATTTGAAGCCTGCGTGACTTGTAGGTTCTAATAATTTATAAGGGATTTGAGTAATCTCTCCTGACAGGACAGTCAATAGCAGACTGAGCACTAACAGTTCTGACTTCTGAGAACAGTAGCATTCTAGAGAGAATACAGCTCTAGAGTAAAGTATAAACAAGTTGTTTTCCCTTTACAAAGTGAGAGGGAGAGGGAAATAAGCAAAGGTAGAGGTCAATGTCAGCTACTCCAGGCATGGTAAACTGTCAAGTGATGTTCTCAGATAAGGAATTTCACTTGTAATATTTGGGTTTTAATACCCGAACCTTTAATATCTAGATTTCTCTTTCTTGTTAAACTTATTCCGTTCAGATAATTCAGCTGAACCAGGATGTGTCTCTTTTATGCCTTTAGTAGTCTCAAATACATTATGTATGTTTTTCAGGTTTTGCTTTAAATGTGTAAAGGTTTCTATTCTCAGATCATCTGAAGAAAATTCTAATGCTACCTTATTGAACCTTTTCTCAAGTGCATAGTAAACTCTTTAAACAAGCTGCATGCCAAGTACAAGAGTACAGGTATAAGTGGTGAAATCCTGTAGCTGGTGTCAGTTAACAACGGTGATACTGGCACTGCCCACAGCAGAGTCAGTGTTCTACTCTGTAAAAGTGAAGGCAGGAATAAATAAAAAATACCTCTTTTACTCCCGCACCCCCAACATGGGATTTGTTGCCATCCTTTTGTTATGCCTCAAGAATTTATTTGAGGGTTTGCAGCTGGTATGACAACAAAAATCATCTACTGCAGTTTACTTATTAACTTTTACTTGGGAAACTTCTAAATATTAAAAAGCAAGTAGGCCAGTGCTTTACCAAGTACAATGTTCTGTCTCTTAACAGTAGCTCTAAGCAGACACCCAAGAGAGAAAAAAATTGCAATTTAATGTGATGCTGCAGCTTCATACTCTCCCAATCTCTGGCCATTTTAAGCTGTGAGAATTTTGTGAGACTGGGAGGTTTTTCTTTTGAACATTCCTTACAATTACTCTTACAGTTACTTGTTCAGTCTCTCTTGAAATCCTGTAAACTCTTACATAAATAGAAACATCTGACAAGCCATTTCTCATTTCTTACGTGAAGAAGCACTCCTTTCTGCTTAATTTGACCCTGGCTCCCACAAGCTCCACTTTATGTCCATCTATGCCTGTTCTGGAAGAGACATTTGACAGCAGAGCTCACTTTTGCTCACTCTCTTCCCCTCTCCCCTCACTGCCCAACTTTCCCACAACATTTAGGAGTTTGTCAGCCTCTATTCCATATCAGTCCCCAGTGCCTGAGTGCATGAAAACAAGAACTAAATATTCTCTTCCCTCCCTTTTTCATTTTATTCAGTGGAAGGACCTCCCCTATTATTTCACAAGTTCTTTATTTTCTTAAAACCTTCAGTAATAGATACTGTCAACATCCTTAATTAAATTCATCAAGACAGCAGCAATCACTCTTTTCCACATGTGTTCTACAGTAACTTCCATCTATAGAAGCTCCACTGGCTTTTCACATGCTGGCCTACTATATAATTGCTGCTATTTTTTTGTGCAGAAATGAGCTTTCTGGATTGCCACAAAATTCTTACTTTTTAAATTGTGTCACATTTGCTACCCTCTAGTCTCCAAGATTACTCCAAATTCAGGTGGTCCTTTCCACAGTGCTGCATTATAGAACTCTTTGTTGAATACCATTTAGCCTGGTGCTTCGCTAGTCTTCATTCTGCCTTGATATGATCATTTTGACCTCATCTGCTGTTATTTTCTCTTTGGACAGATCCTCACTGAGTTCCTCAGGAAGGATTCCTGCATGAAGTTCTCCCCAGTTTCCTCATCAATGAATACTGGCAAAAAGCCCAACTTTTCTTTTCCATAACATCTGTGTCTCTTCTGAGCGCCTGTGTTGTTCCTTGGCCATCAGTTGTCCCTTTAGACTTTCTAGCAAGCTTTTGCTCCCAGCTGATGTGAAGAAAAATTTTTTAGTAGTTTGGTTACTTCGCCTAGTTGTTTCCCATTTTTTTCTGGCCTGTTGTAATTGTTAATTGTATTTTTCTCTAGGTTTGTATTCCCCTCTGTTATCTTGTTTTTGCTATGATTCAGACTGTCTCTTTACTTCAAGTCTGGTATCCTTCAGCTTTTTCCTAACCCCTTGTAAGGATTTAATTCTCTTAGCTCCCTCTCCTGATTTGCTTTTGACTCTGTTCCTAGCTGGAGTTTGGCACATCTACAGAGGATTTTTTTGTCTTTGTTAATCTTTGTAGAAATACTGTTTTTATAAAGTGAGATTTTCAATGCGAGGCTGTAACAGATCTCGTAGAATGAACCCTCAAGACACTTTGTCTTGAGGGTTCATTCTATTAAAAAAATATTCCATCTAAATAATACCTCCTAAGAATGGCATCTGCTTCATATAGCAATATCAACCTACTGTTGTCAGTGGTACTGTTCTGGCTGGTGGTTTGTCGTGTGGATCCAATCCCCTGTTCTTCCCAGCTGGGCATTGAATTTTGACCCAGGTAGATTAGGTGCTTCTCTCTGAGCTGGCCAGTTTGCTGTGTTTGGAAACTACTTAGCCTCTCTACAATCTTCTATCTCTCCACCCTTTAAAGGTGAACAGGACTTTTATTCCAATTAATTGAAAGAGATCTGTTTTTCAAGAGGAACTACTTTTAAAAGGGGAAACTTTGTTTTTAAATCAAGCTTTGTCTTCTGTTTTGAACTTCCTCAGACTCTGTCAAGATTTTGCAATATCACAGCCATCTTTTGAAAAGTACTCTTTAGGGCAAAACCATCAACCAGATTACTATAAAGCACCACAAGGTCAGTGTTGCTTTATTTCTCTATAAGCTGATCTCTCAAGGAAGGGATTGGCATTGAGTATTGGCTGGAAGAAGGCCATGCAACTCTGTAAACAAAGTTTAAACACTGCATTTGCCAAAGAAGAGCTTCCACTTGGAACAGAGTCAGGCTTTTTTTAGTCATGCATTCCTAGCCTTAGATAATTAGGTCAATATTTAGGGATCTAAGTAAGTGTATCCTGGTATTTAAAAGTGCCAGAAATTCTCACCCTGGATAGAGATGGGAAAGCATTTTAGTTTCCCTGCATCTTTTATGCAGTTTTCTACAGATGGATTTAGTGACCTAATGCTAGATATCAGGATCAAACAAAAAAATCAAAGTATGTTAAATTAACATTTAAAAAGTCAGTAATGTTGTAAAATATTTAAACCTAACTGTGAGATTCACCAGTTTGGGTTTGTTTGGGGTTTTTAACTTAATATTCATCTCTTTAGTAATTCCTTCTTTTATAGTGAGCACTAGAGTAGGACACTTGCTGGAAAGGGGAAGATTAATTAAGAAATATTACAACTACTTGCAGTTAGTTCTAAGAAATTTCTTGGAAACACATCTTCTCTCTGTTTCACTCTCACTGTCTCTGGTAAGCAGTGTCTATTCAGTCAAGGGAACATGTTTAGGGAAAGAAGCATCTTCAAACCTTCAGGGTACAATAATGCTGCAGACAGAGTTGGCACACACTTTGAATTCACAATTTCATTGTCTAAATTAGCTGCTTCCTCTCTGGGTGTGTTGGAACATAGAGTAGGGACCTAACTTCAGTGCTCGACTCACCCATCAGAAGACCTCCCTCTTTCTTATTTGATTATATAGGAGTTACAAATAATGACTAACTACCAGATAAAATAAGTCAAAGAGAAAGAAAATCCCACTTTTTCCCTTTAAATCTAGACAATACAGTAAAAATGGAAGAGTAAGGGTGATATAGAAAATATCATACATAAAAAAAACCCCAAATGTAAAAGGGATTTGATTATGTTATACATGAAGCTACATCTTAGATATAGTACTAGCAAGTTCAACGTGTACATGAGATAGACTTGAAAATAAAAATTAATATTTGAAATGATGAAATTAAATAAATTTTCAGTCTGTCATATTAGCTGTAGAGACACATAAACTTAAAATACAGATATAATTTATCATGAAGATTTTAATCTAGTGTTGTTACAGGAAGCAATTATGCGTACTTATCAGATTCTATAAACACCCTAGCCGAATTAGAAATATTAGAAAGAAAAACATCTTGACTAATTTTTAATTTTAGACTCCTAATATATACTCTGAACACTCTTCACATGGTTGTACTAATGCTAATCAAACTTTAGTACACTGAAAAACATTAGGCTAAAGATAACTTGGGAAAAGAAGCACCATGGGAAAAGATTCATATAGAATTTGGATGATTGTTTTGTAAATGGGTGCCTTCACTTGCTGAGATGATGGAAGTGAGTTATAGAGAAGGGAGCGAGTGCAGCTGTGCTGCTGCCAAGATTCCCCGAGTGCCTCTGCATCCCTCCTCAAGCGTTTGTCGCTTTTACACACAACAGCTCATCAGGCAGGGCCAAGGGCAACAACATTGCTCCCCCCTTGCCCCTAAAATACCTGAGGGAGAGCAGGATGGAGAGGAAAGTGCTCTCTTGTCCTAAAAATCACAGACAAGCTGGACCTGAAAGACAAATCAATTCACTTGGGCCAACAAGACACTCATGACTCCCTTGGGAAAGGGCGATGGCTTTGGCAGCAGCCTGTATGGAAACACTGGGGGTGGAAGAAGGGCAGCAGCAAGCAGAGCATTGCCTCTTCCCCATCAGCTGCCTCACTTGGCTTCCTGCACCCTTCCCCTCTGTCTGTCAGTCCCTGTACCACCCTTTCCTTCTCTGGGGGCACGGAGGGCAGCTGCCCTGCTGCTCCCAGGGAAGAGGAGGCCCCGCCGAAGCCTGCAGTGCTGCTGGGAGGCTGCAAACCATCCCTGGGGCAGCCATTGCCTCTGCCCACACAGCCAGCAGCGCACAGGGCAGCCCTGCCCTCCCTGCCTGCCTCCGCAGCAGCACAACATGAACTGGGTCGGTGGCAGTCGGTGAGTGAAGCTCTTCAAAGCTGACAGAAACTGCTCCGTGCTGTGTCAGTGTCCTTCACAGACTGGGCACTGCCACGGTGTGTTTAACCACCCTGATGCCCCCTCACAAACAGGCACTGCCACGTTGTGTGTGGCAGCCATGGTGTCCCCTCACAAACGGACACACACAGCCATGGTGTGTGTTCCAGGCCTCATTTCCCCTCACAAACTGGGCACAGCGTGGTGTTTGTGACCCCACGAGTGTCTCTCTGCCCAGAGCAGCAGTGGCACAGTGTGTGTGCTCCAGGCTTGCTGTGCCCTCTCGGAGCAGCAGGCCGTGGTGTGGGCCAGCCCCGAGTCCCCTCCTGAGCCAGGCTGTGTGACAAGGTGCAGGTGCCTCCCATCCCGGGCAGGGAATCGTGCTTGGGCTCAGTGTCTCTCCGCAGACAGGGGCTGCGTGAGGCCTTCCTCACGCCCTCACAAGAAGCAGTGGTTGCCATTTGGGGAGAAGGATGTACAGGTATTGAGATTCACTGAAATAGTAAAGCTTCACAAACTGCATTGTAATGATAAAGTAAAAAAAAAAAAAAAAAAAAAAAAGATAATATTCTGTTTCTTTGAGTGCTGTGCCCTCTGTCAATCTACTAGAAATGTAAAGGCCACAGACTTTGTCAGCCATTGGGAAGCAGCATTGCTGAGCACAGCTTTGTAATCATCCAGACTCTATGCAGAATCAAACTGAAAGAACACCCAACCCATCTCTAAGTCTTCCCAGCAAATTGAGTTTTCTGAATGTTGCCTCTGTGAAGCAGGAGGAGGGGAGAGTTTCAGTTGGAAAAAACCCCAAAACACCAACCCAAACTTTGTCCTAAATGCCTGTCTGCCATACCCTCTGTAAGAAAACTCAGTGTGTAGGAGTATTGCACACATTTAGCAAATACAAATCAACCTGCTGCTTGCTGATGCTGGTAGTACCTGCCAGGGTTCCTTGAGTGAATCTGGGGTTTACATTTGAGGTGTCAGAAAAGCTACACATCACTGGGGTTCTTCCCCACTGCAAGGGTGAATGTTATACACATATGTTTGGAAAGTTTACTCAAACTTTAAGTAAAAGGTAATTCCAAGGGAATACTCCGTATTTCCAACCCTCACAAGAAGTCCTAATCTTACTGACCTAAGTACTGCAGCCATGCTCACTGCTCACGGAACAGTGGCCCCGACTTCCAATTTTATGCACCAAGTCCTATGGGCATTTCACGTAAGGCTATGTTTGACAGGTGAGACAAGTAGTTGGAGGCATAACTGTGTCCTATATTGCACAAACAACAGCAACTTGTGCTGTCAATCTATTTTGCTTTCCTGTTTTACAAAACGTCCCCAGTATTCTGGAAAGTCCCAAAGGGTAAAAGCTTATAAAGTGCTCCTTTGGTTTGTTTGCTAATATAGTTTTGTAGCTATGTTGCAGCATGACAAAGAAAATTAGGACAAAATAATATATTGACAAAGATTTCTTAAGTTTTAAGAAATTACAAATTGATGAAATGTGCATTACAAGTCAAATGACTAAAAGCTTTTTCTGTTTTCTTTTTTCATGTTAAATGTGTTTGGTAGCCTAATATCAAATGTGGTCCTGTCCTTACTGGAGTAAACTGGGATTTTTGTCAAAATTACTTCAACAGAGATATGTTGACTTTATTACCTTTGTTCCATTATAACATATAACATATGAGATATATGAGATATGACACATAACATAACATAACATAACATAACATAACATAACATAACATAACATAACATAACATAACACATTAACGAGTTTGTGTCCTAAAACCTTGGAACCATTGATGAGAAATTCAAGCCATGACTCAAGATATACTTTTGCTATTAAAATCATACTTATTTGCATTTTTCAGAAGCAGAATCATATTAAAGAAAGAAAGGAGAAAACAAAAGGTAAACTGTTTCAGCCATATTGTATTTTGTATTGTTATATAAAACCTTTGGTGGGTTTATTTAGGTAAAACTTCCAAGGCATTTGGATTGAGATTCAAAACAGTAGCTGAACAGTTATAGTGTTTCCCTGACTTTTAGGGGAAAAGTCTTATTCTAGATTTGCTGAACTGAATTACAACAAGAAGAGGAGGGAGACAGAGAAGGTGTGAATGAAAGAATGAATGAATGAATGAAGGAATGAATGAATGAATGAATGAATGAATGCATGCCTGTGCCCAATTTTGGTTTTCCTGGATTACTTCTGTTACTATGTTGTGCTGGTATGTGGGGACACAAGGGATTGCTTGAAGCCTCGTGTGATAATCAGCTGGCCTAACACACACCCACACAGCCATTCTTCTGGGCCAGGTAAAAGGATGTTAGGCTCATTAAAGTCCTTTTTCTGGCATTTGCAAAAGGAGGATGGCTTATTAGTATTTTGAATCTGAAAGTGAAATAAGGGAATCAAACTTATCCCTGGCATAGCAGAAGACATTTTTGAACAGGAAAGAGAAATAAAACAGCAATAGAAAATGACTATAACCATAATAAATGGAGTTAGTTTCCTCCTTAGCAGCAGGAAAGAAAGAGGCAGTATGGGGAAAGTCCACCACTGAAGCTGATACCCCCAATACCCAGAGCAGGTGCACAGGCATATAGAGATAGAGGAAAAACAGGCTGACTGTATAGAGACAATTACTCAAATTAAAACATTTACATATGGGAATGTGGGACCAATCAGCAGCTTGTCCTCATCACTTTCCCAGTGTCCTTGAGGCCCTTGAGCTCTCTATTTTCTCATGGGTTGCTGGTCTAAGCCACATAATTTATATTACAACTATGTAACTTGCTTCAGTAGAGAGGAAAACCAGGAAAAGACAGATTGGTTTTAGTCATGCAGTATTGAATTACTTAACACAGTGGTATTATTTGTGTTATTTTATATATATATAGTGTTATGGTGTTATGTTGTATTATACAATTATTAGTAATTTAATAATTTAGAGGTGATGGGAAAAAAAGCATCTGGGATGCTGATGGGAAATGGTTACATTTTGGGAGTGTGGGCCCTAAAGTAACATGAATTTTGAAGTGTTGATTTTTACCTTACTGAAGATATTCTTTTTAACTGAAGAACAGATATTCTCCATATCATCCTGGAAAGCTAAAGATAATAATAAATGATACTAAAAATTAGTTACCAATGAACATGTTAGATTTATTAGTTACATGTAACCTGCAGTCATGAGAAGAATTACATTTCAGAAGAAGAGTCAATGCTTTTTTTTTGTTGTTTTTTTTTGTTTTGGCATAGCCTTCAGTTTTCAATATTCTTCTTTTGTTTAGAAAAAAAAATCTTACTGGGTTTACTTATTCATCTGCTGTACTTAGTGATTTTAGGATGGTTATGAATAATCTCTGCAAAATGGAGGGGTTTGTTTCCTATAGTATTGTCCTGATATATTCAAAGCATCAGTCGTCAGTCATATTTATTTATCCCTTGTAACAAAAACTCTTTTTGAATTCCTGATCTTAGAGATTTTCTTTTTACTTTTTCCTCTTTTTTTTTTTTTTTTTTTTTTGTCAGAAGATTATTTTCTTCGTCAAGAGAGATGAATTTGGAGAACAATAAACTCTTTGTATCATTGTAGATGGTACATCTGGTGTATCTAATCTTGCTGAAATCTCGCCTCCTGAAAAGCCCCTTTAAATTTTTTTTAGGACTTTATCCTTGCCACATTTGGTATCTTTTCTTTTAAGAAATACTTTTAGGGGTTGTACACAAAGTTTGGGAAATGAGCATTTAAGGACTAAATTTTTGGCATCAAGATACCAATTATTTACTTTGAATATGACCAAATTACATTTGCATTCTTTTTCAAGGCAATAAAAATAAATTAAGAGCAAACGAGGCGTGAGAATTCAGAGATGCTTAACCATGTGCTTTTATATTAGGAACAGTTTGCTAAGTCTTGCTTGCTAATTTCAGAAGAATTACCTATACTGGTAATGTGTTGTTGAAGCTTCTGCAAAAACTTATTCTGTCCTTTAAAAAATTAAGGAATACTTTGAAAGAAAGAAACTTAAGTCAAAAATGAAGCTCCTGGAAGTATCATCTCCTAAAAGTTCAGCAGTCAGTTTGGATCTTCTTAATCTATATGTGGTTAACCAGATATCAACCAAAAAAGACAACACTGGTGAGTTTTGGATATTCTGACTTCTCAGAATTAGTTATTCTTAACTATTACTGCTGTTATTTTAGTTCTTGTTCTTCCATTTGCAACTTAACCCTCAAGTAAGTGTTGCTTTATTTTTAAAATAAAAAACTGTAAATACAAAGTCATGACTGAATAAAAAGTCAGGGCATAAGAGGAATCAAAAAACCTTGGCTCCTGCCTGCTTCACCTTTAAAGCCTTGTGCAGTGTCCTAGTTCCAGGCCAGGCCAGGGTTTATTTTTGCAGTAGCCAGGACAGGCATGGCCAGGACCCTGAGGTGATTCTACACCTCCTCACATCGTGCACAGGGGCAGCAGGGGCAGGACTTCCATCCCGTGGGGTAACGGGAAGCGAGTGGCCAGGGAACGTTGTGCTCTCTGTGGTGAGCACCTGCCTCTGAATCATCACTGTTATTAATATCATTTCTTATTTCATTGCTGTCTCCAGCAAATTGTCCTTATCTCAAACCATGATCTTTATCTTTTGTGCCTCCAATTCTCCTCTCCATCCTTCTGCAGAGTGACAGGGAGTATGAAAGGGAGAGGGAGACGGAAAGGGGGGAGAAGGGAGAGGGAGAGAGCAGCACATGGGTTGAAGTGTTTCAGTGGGAACACTAAATTGAAGAACACCATTTCTAAACCACTAGCACTTATTACCTTCCCCATTCTATTCATTAATTTTATGCCACATCCATTTCTTTTCCTCTTTGCTGTTAAATTAAGTCCATTTCCCATCCACTTCCTTTTTCATAACTTTGGGGGCATTTGGAATAGTCTTGTCAGTTCTACCCAGATACTTTTTCTTAAAATCCATTATTAAACTTCTTGAAAAACATCATAAAAACTTGAGTCCTAGCTCTTTAAATGTACACGTGGTACTTAAGGATATGGTTTAATGGTGGACTTGGCAGTGCTGGTTTAATGGTTGAATTCAATGATCTTAAAAGTCTTCTTCAATATAAATGATTCTATTATTCTATGATTCTTGTCAACTGTGACATATTCATAAACCAGATTATGGAACATTTTTTGTCCTACACTCAGAAGAGTAGAAGGTGACTGAGGAAGGCAACAGAGGCTGTACAAACACAATGGCTGTGCCATTTAGAATAGAATTTTTATATTGTTAGTAGCAAAGAAAGAAACAAATATAACTTTAAATGGATTAAGAAATCTAAAACAATAGGTTTTGTACTCTAATGAAAATTACCTCAAAACTTTCTCCAAGCCCACCACTGACATAGCATACATTCATTGCAGAGAACATGAGGAAGCCAGTCCACATTGATATCACTGAAGATGAAAAGAAACCTATCAGAAGACATAACTTAGAGCTTCCCATGTCCCCCCTACGTACACAACATAAATCAACTTTAGATGATCTCCAGAGCAGGTACTTGATAAAATAGGCAATAGTTTCGCCATAGTGAGGTTCTGGGAGAGGTATTCCATGATAGTCTTAACATTTGGGATATTAAGAACACATAAACATACCATTGCAAACAGGGAAGTTTCACAACCAATCCTGTCAGGCCAGTGATACTCATGCTGTAAAAGAATAATTAATAAATTCTGAATAAAAAACTGCACATGAAGCTGAGAGATTTTTTTAAAAAGATGATGTGTCTTTAAAAAAGATACTGTATGTGCCTCATGTCAGGTACATACACTAAGTTCATCTCAAGGTGCAGGTTATTCAAACAGCATTACCCACTTACATGGATTTCCCATCCAGCTTTGGACACCCTAAAGTGACCAACTCACAGACAGGCTGTTCAAAACTGCCTAAGAATCAGACTGTTTTAAGATGTGTGGAAAAATATTCCTAAGTTATTTTGAAATTAATACTCAGAATATTTTGGATCTTGCATTTCTTAGGCTGTTTTTATTCATTTTACAAGGTTACAAAAGCAAGTTTTGGAGAGCAGAAGACAGCATCTCTCAGAAAAAGTAAAATACCAGCATAATGTAAGTTTATTGTTCTTATGATAAAAGACTAAAAATGTGCAGTAATTACTGTATTTTTAAGTAATTTTTCAGAGTGGCCAAATCTCATGGATACTGAAACACATGAAGACTTCTTTCTCTTTAAGACTATATTGATAAATTATTTTCCTGCTACTGCCTACATATTTCTTGAAAAAAAAGCTAAAAATATGGTTGTATCCATCTCTCCTCAGGATAGCATTTGTGTGCATGTTTCAGATTAAGTAGGTACTTACATGTTTCCCTGAAATAAGTCCTTATTGCCTTAAGTTTTTCATGAAAAGTCAGAATGTAGAAAATTTTCTCTTCTTTGTGGTTTATGTGCAGAGATGTAGAAGATATGGAAAGGCTCGATTACTTTGAAATTTATGCTTAAATCAAAACAGTTTTAGATAAATAAAATATCTCTTTGTTATGTTTTGTCTAGCTGTCACAAGTAATGGAATTAGGCTATGTTGATTCTAGTATGGAAAATGAAGACAACATGGCAAGAGTTTTTAGTGCTTGTCCGTTGTCCTCTGGTTTTCAATTCTCTAACCATACACAGCTTTCAGAAGAAAATTTCGACACAAACCTAATGGGCAACATTTGGGACAGCCAACAACAGCCCTATGAAAAGAAACTGCAAAACCAGGTTTGGTTAATATTTTACTTCCATGGAATTACTTTAAACTAACTTTCATTTATTTGGTGTGTAAAACTAGTGTAATGGTGATGGTAATTATGATTGAGCAACATTTTTGTAGGCTGGTGGCAATTAATATACTGTATTACAAATCTATTTATTTTATTATTCTGAAATTAGGTCAACTTGAGCTTTTGTTCACTGAGCTCTCAGTATTGCTGATATCTGCAGAGAGACAATTAGTCACATACTGGTGGCTTTCTTGTTTCTGGCTTGTAAATTTGATTAAAGAAAACTGAAATATATTGTAGTTCGAAATATAGCTTTCTCAAACATACAGTTGCATGATCCCAGGTGATCCCTAATTTTTTATCTTTTCATGTCTCAGTGAGTAACATAGTTCTTACAGTATTCTCAGTGCTCTGCTGTTTAACTCTTTACTTTTAAGAAACAATTGAAAGTTATTTGTTCTGATGCATATTACTATTTTTTCTTTTTGTTAACTTTGTGATTCTTAAAAGAATCATCCTTAGAAAAGTGATAGCAAATATAATATGCTTTATTTTTAGCAAATATATTATTCATTGGAAATAATAAAACTAATTCTATGTGTTTCACCAATGACATTCTGAAGTCTTGAGGTAAGTGAGGAAGAAATGCTCCAGGAGTTTCAGAAGGGGAGATGATGGGTTATTCAGGGGATAAGTAGGCCAAAACCCATAGGAAGCTGACCTAAAGAAAAAAGAAGCCCAAGAAATATGTTTTCAAAACACAAGGATAATCCACCTCTATGTGCAAGAGAATGATTAGATTCTGGAGGCCAGTTTGGCTGAATCAGGGAACTCCTAAGGTCAAATGCAAAGAGGAAGTGTGCAAGGAGGGATGGGCAACCCAGGAAGAAGACAGGAGCATCCCCTCAGCTTGGAGGGGTGGCATTAGGATGGTGGGAGGTGAAAATCACAATGGGTGAGAGGGACAGCAAGGAGGACTTCTGTAGGTGTGTCATCAAAGGAAGGAAACCAAGGAAAATGCTGTCCACTGCTAAACAGAGTTGAGACCTACTGACAAAGGGCATGGAAAAGCCTGAGGTACTAAAAACGACTTTGCTTCAAATGTTTCAGACAAGATCTGCTCTCTGGCTCATCCTAAAATGCAGTCAGGAGTTGGGGGGAGTTGTATGAAACAGTAGGGAAGAAACAAGTTAGAGAATCCACTATAACCTGGACATATATAAATATATGAGACTGAACAGGGTCCAGCCAATTATATTCAGGGTTTTGGATGACACCACTGCAAGGCAGATATTTATCACCCTTGCAAGGCTGTGGTGATCAGAGAAGCTTCCCAGTGAGAAGAAATAGTGCAAAAATGTAAGCATGATCTGGGGAAGCATCATCTCACCTCTGTCCCTGGAAGGATTAAGAAGCTAAGTGCCCAGAGGCAATTCCAAGGTACATGAGAAACAGGAAAGTGTCTGCAAACAACCATCAGATTTTCCAAGGTCATACTCTGCCTTGTGGACCAAATTGCTTTTTGTGATAGAATTAGTAGCTCTAGGAATTAGAGAGAACAGCAGACATTATTTACCTTGACTTTAGGAAGGCTTTTGACAAAGTTTCCCATGGGATTCTAGTAGCCAAAATGGGCAGCTATGAACCCGATGAATGGACAATAGGATGAGAAAAAAACTGTCTGCACTGTCATGCTCAAAGTAGTTACCTGTTTGCTAAAGTTTGTTTGGCAACAGTCGGGCCATAAGGAGGTTTAGTGCTTCTGCTGTAAAGATATAGAGAAATAAAAGTAGTGGGAAAATATGTATATTGTTTGCAAACCCAAGTTGAAAGTTTTAAAGACTATAACAATTATGTATATTTGCAGTTTGACAGCTTCTACTGTTTTCTTAGCCAGGAAAGAGCTTTGATCAAGACCCTTGGAATAAAAGACAGTCAAGCCAGTGTGTTTTCAGGAAGTCTGATACAATGGCTCAGGAACTGTTCAGGCCATTTGATAGGTAGGCAATGATTTTACATTAACGAGGAAAATAAACAGTCAAGTTTAATTAAGAAAAATACTAAAATAATCTGAACCTTATTGCTAGTTGTTTTTTTCACTGACTGTTTTTCAAATAGAAATTGAAATCACATGGAAATACTAAATATAGAAAGCTATTTAAATTTGCTGAAAGGCAACAAAATCTGAGTTTTGGAGCAATGGTCTATTTTTTGCAATGTCACAGACATGATAGTGTTGCTGAATTCACCTTGAATGATAGCACAGATATACTCAGAGGCCATGAGGAGGGGGAAGCTGCCCCAGGTGTTATTAGTTCTGGGCACTGTTGCAAGTGCTTTTCTAACAATCTTGATGCAATAGCAATTGAACATCTGCACCTACATTATTTATATTAGGGATTCCAGGAACAAAGCATTTTCTTTCCTTCTCTTTCACATGTGATCCTACTATAGCTTTCTTTTTTCCCTATAATTGATTCAATAACACTTCTATGAGAACATACACTTTGTTTTTAAAAGACTGGATAGAAATCAAGAACATATTTATTTTTGTATGTGCAGATTAAAAATCTTTCAAATCACGGATGGTTTAGGGCCAGACTCATTTGTACTGAATATTTTATTTCATTTTCTTTCCAGAAGCTCTCCCTTGGACCTAGAGGTCTTGCACAGCTAATGTTACTTTACTCCTTCTATTGCATAACTCTGCCATTTGGTTAAAAGTCCCTGTCCATCTCTAACTTAGGCTGGATTGAGACATAAAAAAGCCATACAGTATTTTGCTGTTCCTGAAGTGTTTGCAGCCTGTTTGCTTGGGGAGTCAAGTGATCCATAAACTCACTGGCCAAATAATAAACACATCAGCAACCTTAACTTCCGTGCTTTTTGTAGCTTCTCCTGGCTTCCTCCAGCAAAACCTAAAATGAGCATAACATTCACCTTGCTGTATATCTGAGTGAATTCCCAATTAATATATTTACACAGAGCCCTATATAACCTTATCTCACCTACATCTCTCATTTCTCCGCCAGCTATCAGGCCTGTACTCACCTGCTTATGTCACATCCTCTCATTTTCTACCCATCACTAACAACATCTTTCCAACTGCTCTTCAAATCCATTTCTTTGTATTGTCCTCGTTTTTTTTCATCCATTGTAGCCATAAATTCTTATACCTCAAGAGATCACAATAATTCTTCTGTGAAGGAAGTTTCCTTCACTGTACGTGAATAATAGAGTGTAAATTTATACAGTTGTTTAATGTAACATGCTGATGATGTAATCAATGTGCATAATTCTGAGAGCTGTGGCACCTCAAGGTTTTTAAATATTAATTAAAAATTTTCATGTCATATTTCCTCATCTACTCTTAAATTTTACTTTGCATTACAAAATACTCAGCTGGAGTTGAGAAAAACCCTCTGAATTGCTTCACAAAATGGTTTTACCTTCTTCATGTAGATCTATCCAAGTATCTTCAGGAATAAACTATAGTGTGTTCAGCCTTCTGAAACTGTCCTGATGAGGTTTCTGTAACTAGAGGATACTAGTTTCTCATTTAAGTTCCATAGAATCTTTAACCAGTTCCCAGTATTTGCTGATCAAAACACCACAGGTGTTTTCTCCAGTAGGAGTTTTCTGTAGTACATTTCAGTTTTCAAGTTCTATTGATAACCTTGCTCACAACGTTTTAAAGAAAGGCCTTGTTTTTTTGAATGGTCTTTTTTGCCAAATCGCTGTCCTTCAGAAGAACGTCAACTTTTTGCTCAGAGTTTCTGAAAGGTCAGTCAGCAGATCCAGCCTGGAAACAAAACAGTTAAAATGTTAGATTAAGAGCCAAATAAGTGAAAGCACAATAGCTTTCAAGTCCATGATGTTCACATGATAAATCTTCAAAACCGCTACTCTCAGAAGTGGGATAGGGAACTAGGGGCAAAACAAAATGTCTGACTGGCCTCCTGACTCTGGAACAGAAAAATTCTACGCTGAGTGAGGATTACTGATTTCAAGTACAAATTAAAGTCACTTGCCATGGGCTTTCAGTATGGAAGAGAAATATACTCTTAAGCAAACTACTTTTATGAATGGAAGAAGCTATCTTCCTCTTTATTTATTTCCCCTCCTTTTTCTCCCCGAAGTGGCAGCCTTTGGTCAGCTGGTGGAGCAGCAGTGACATACTGTGGCTGATTTTATAAATCACAGTTCCCTGTCCAGGAGGATGTGCTCCATGGCTTTGTATATTTGGAGACATTGAGAAATATAACCCCTTTTAAATCAATACTACTATTAAGTAAATATAAAACATAATAAAATATACACTTTTTCAGTTGAAATAAAACATAATAAAATATACACTTTTTCAGTTGAAATACTGTATATTTAGGACAAAATCAATTGTAATGAGCAGTGAAGTTTTTGAGATTTTTATCGTCAAATTATCATAAAATGTTGTGTTAACTGTCAGTATTTTGCTTATTTGTGTACTCAGCGAAATGTTTTTTTTTCTTTTCTACCCCTGTTACACCTCATTGCCTTCTCCCAGGCCAGACCACATGAATTCTGTCAGGAAAAATCCAGTGATAATAGCCAGTAATGAATCAGAAAACTGTGGAGGAATAAAAGAACCAATATTTGATGTTGTGAAAGAAACTGCAGAACTGAAAGGTCCCCAAGATGGAAGGGATTGTTCCTTTCTGGCGCTATTTGAAGATGAGAGTCAACCAATCCATAATAATCCTTCCACAGAGCATTTTAATCCTTTTTCTAACCAAAGCAATACTGACATTTTTGTCACTGTTCCTGATGTTAGAAATCAAATTACCAACAGAAATTATTCTTATGACACTAGAAAGGTTTATGCTGCAACCAATACAAAAGAAAATTCCATAGACAGATGTCTCGAAGGTGTTTTGACAGCTCCCGAACAGGTTTTCCTTAAAAGTAACAATGTATTAAGTACAAGCTACAAGGAAACCAGTGGACTTCATAAAACCCGTGAGGCACAGCAACACTTCATACCCTGTGAAAAGGAAGAAACAAGAGCAGATCTTGAAAAAATTGGTGCGTTTCATATTTTAAGGACATATATTTTGGGTTTTATTCTCCTTTTAAAGACATATGTTCTTATAACCAGAAATGTATCTGCCCTAACTGAAAACGTCATGAATCTTCAGAATGCAGTCATATAATTTTAAATCCAACTATTTAAATTATTTTAAAAACTTAACAGAAACTTTTATATTTAAATTGTGTTTATTCTATTGCATTTCAAAATCAAATTTCAAAGGTTTACTTTTTTTAATTTTTAGGGATATTTGCTTATCACCATGATCAGCAGAATAGCTTAAAGGAGAATGTGCAGAATTATTCAAGAAAAAAAAGGTGAGTGTCATGGAAATTACCAGTCTATTAACCAGTGATAAGTGCAGAGGCCTTGCTGAATTGGAGAAATCCTGCTTAAAAGCACAGGAAGGCAAAATTTTAAACAGTATTACCGAGGACCCAAGTTTTCTCAGTGAAGATAGTACATGCAATGTGAGTAAATTTATGCACAGGTAAGCCCATTATGCCACTGTGTATCTGCCCATAATAAGTACACAGAAATTCTTCTCCATGGGACAGCTTGTTGTCCCTGAAGTTAAGCTGTTGGTCTGGCTTGTTCTCTAAAATACTCTGTCTCATTCCACTGGCTACAAAGCATGTGAATGTTTTCCCTGGGCTATGTGAGTGCTCTGTGTTTTGCTAAAGACTTGTTTTTCAAAGACTGATACATAGCACCTTCCATTTTACAAAACAGAACTATCTTCTGTCATTGCTTCAATTCCATTTTGCATTTCAACAGACATGAAGTTTATTAAAAACAGACATGAAGTTCTTGGTGTTAAATCCCAGGTTCAGAGATAAGTCCAGTGATCTCAGTAGTGGGAAGCATTTAATGGTTACTGAAGACAAAATAAAAATTGAAAAGTCAACACTAAGGAATTTAACTCAGAAAGAAAATAAAAATACTGGGGAAAAATCACTTACCAGAGAACTTTGTGTTTTGCATTCCTCAGTGATGACAAGTCTGTGAAAGAAACAGCCTGGAATCAGAACCATCTCTTTGTATTTGAAGAGGTAACTTTTAAAAAGATGTATTTTTTGTCAATCCCCCTGTTTGCATGATTTGTTTGAGCTGGAGAAGGATTGTCCGCAACAGTTAGAAACTGAATATAGCTTCAATGAATTAATTACTGTGGAAGCTTCTTTTCCATCATGGTTTATATAAGGAATTCAGAAAGAACTGCTGCTAGTGACATGATTCAGATAGACAGCCCTTTGAGGTCCACAGTTCACATGGCTTCATTCACACTTCAGCTTCTTAATTTTTGGTACAGTGCAGTGACTCCTTTATCTAATATAGAAACTGAATGTTCCTCTCTTAACCTGAGATTCTGATCCAGCTGAACACTTACTATTAATATCTTATTATTTTTAACAGTTCACAACAGCATATGAGAAAGGATATAAGTTTGGATTGAGTTCATATCTTCAAGAGATGGAGACGGGTTAGTAGTATTTATACACTATCACTTAAAATTTTTTTCTCTACTTGTGAAACTGAAACTGTTACTTTTAAAGCCGGGGAGAATGATCTTTTTAGGATGTTAACTTTGTTGAGGGTTGTATTTCTGATTCACACAGTACCTTAAAAAGACAACTAGCATTACCAGGTAACTAAGAATTAGCTGTGCTTGCTTTTCCTTGAAGAGATATTCTCTTCCACTAGACTATATGCTGTCACTCCACATGTGGACAGAGGGAGTAAGCTAGGCAATCCTACATCCTTCCTATTTCCTCAGTAGCTGTAGGGTCAGCTGTGCTGGCTGCATTTCAGGGCAGAAGATCACTCAGGGGCCTCCAAGAGAGAAATATGTAACTTGTATGGCAGCCAGCATGCACATGGATTCTGCTGTGTCCTCTCACAGGCTGTGCTCTCCAGAGTCCCTCTTCCTTTTGGGTAGCACAGTTCTGCTGCTGATTAACAGCACAGCTGAGGCTTTGGGGGACCCATATCACAAATTCTGTTAAGATTTGTTGACTTGAGAAGAGAACTGGCTATTGCTAAGAACTAGATTGACCTTGCTAACATTTTGTTCTTTAAACAGTATCTTAAAACTGCATCAGAAATAGTAATGTTTAATTCTACATGCTGTACTTGAGAGTTGGATCTTTGGGGAGTGTTTGGTGAGTAACCTTTCTTTCTTTTTCGTCTAATTTTTCAAGATGTGGAGTCACCACTCAGCAGTCATTCTCACTTTCCAAAGCAGACTGAGAGCTATTTGAGCTCTAGTCCTGACACAGTGAGTAAACCCCTGTGGGCTGGCAGGGCTTTATTTGAATCACATCTCTATGCTGAGTGCACCTAAGGGTGGATGTAGCTGGAATCTCATTTTGTTTTGTACGAGATAAATGCATACTTCATGTATGATGAGGACAAGAAATTATGGGCTGTAAATTTTCCTAAGTAGTTTTACAGACATGTGGTCTGCTCTCTTGATAATGACTAGCCTTGTGGAATTACAGTAGCATGACTGTGGGAAGATGCTAAGCAATATTCTATGCCCTTCCTGTACGTATAGCTGCCTTACATCCCATGCCTGTAAAGCAGAATGATTTGACACACTGTGTTTTCAGTCATTCTTGAACACAAAAATGCCATGGTGAGAGAGTATAAATTGCATTTGAGAGTGAAGGTCTGCCTTGGCCACCTTCTCTTTGGCCACCAAGAGCCAGAAGTACGTCCTTGGAGAAGGAACAAAAAAACATGCAAACAACCAAAAACACTCAGTTCTGGCCTTTCTGTTTATTTCACTTAATTATTAGCAAGTCATTACTTTAGTCCTTAGCTATTGAACTATTTGAGCAGTTACAATTGCACAATTCTGTTTAAACAGTCTGAAGAAGAAGACACAGCCAAAACGAAGGAATATCTGAATGAACAGTCCTTGAAGGCACATGGTGCCAACCTATTCTCAGCTTCAGCAAGCAGAGAGGCCCCCAAGAGCTCTCACACTCGAAGTGTGGGTATGCAGCCCAGCAGTTTTTTGGCTAGAGAAGAAGCAAACAATCTTCGGGAGAAAGACTCTAATTTTTGTGCCGCAGAGGAGGGAAATAAAACCGAGAGAGCCCTGTCTCAGGGCCCATCACACCGCGCCCTTAAGAGGGAGCATGTCACTCGCAGCGCCAGGCGCGATGTTTGCTCGCAGACCGAGGGCTCCGAGACAGAAGTAGAGAAGGTGGATGTGGGCACCCAGTGCGGCACCTTGAGGGTGTGCAGCTGTGGGGGATCCCTCCCCGCTGCCCGCAGCCCAGGGGAGCAGGGCAGCTGCCCAGCTGCCCCGCCCGCTGCTGCTCCTCCCAGCGCCGTGCAGGAGGTGCCGCAGCCCGCGGGCACTGGCACAGACGCCTTCTCTGCTGAGACCGAGTACCTGAGTTTGGCTGGCAGCAGGACTCTAGAGGTGCTGAGCTATATTGATAAAATGAAGGAGAGAGCTCTACAAGCAGTGTAATGGCATGTAACGAACACAATAGTTTTGTCCTGTTCTTAGTGCATTTCATTCAGTTGGCATATTCTGACTTTTCTGGCATGGTTACTGCTTGTTTGCTTTAACTAAAAATAATTACAGATTTCTGTCTACCTATTGCTATCTCAAAGTATGGGTTTCTATAGTTATTCAACTATTAACAAAGGATTTTACAATAGCCTAGTAAATACAAACATTAGGAATTATATTGGTTTCCTCACCATATATCCATAGGATTCTGTAGTTTGGAATTGACTATGTTTCTTTTAAGCTAATGGGAAGTTGTTGTTCTACTTCAAAACATATTTATTGTGGCTCAGAGTTGAGAGCCCTTGTCTGATTCTTATCTATTTTAACAGAAAAATTTGCCTTTGTCATGTGTTCATACTAAACACAAAAATGGGAAGCAACAGAAAATGTACATCTGCACACATAGAATAGAGTGTAATTTTAAAAGAGCTAATTTATTAATTTATTTTTTAAATGCTCAATTTTCCTTCCGCAGCAGATTCATTCATTAATTTTCTGGTTGTTAATCTAAAAAAATCTTCCATGTGTTTCTGTGTTCTGTCTGCAAGTTGAAAATCTGAAAATACTTTCCTCTTCATTTCAGTATTTGTGTGAAGCTACAAATCACAACAAATAAAAGTTTCTGATAATATTGTTTCTAGGCTATATTCTTGCCTTCTAAAAAGTTCCTGGTAAAGGTGTCAGGGAGACTCAGTGTTACTAACATCTACTTACAGATCCATGCACCTTCACTTCTACAGAGATATCTCTCTATCTTAACTATGTGTGTGTATGTGTATGTATATATATAAAAACCTCTGTATGTGTATGTATATATATAAAAACCTCTGTGTGTGTGTGTGTATATACACATACCTTGTACACATATAAATGCCTGTGCTGGCATTAGCCAGCTGGCTGCATGCAGGATTCCTCTTCGTCACAAACTGGGCTTGGGCAAAAGCTACACTGGAGACTTCCTTAAGCAGAACTGGAGATTTGCCTCTATAAGGTTAATATGTCGTGCTTTCCCCTTGGAGTCTGCTGTTAAAAGATTCACTGCCCTTATTCCTACCAGGTCAGGGCTTTTTCCTACATTTTGTAGAAGGGGTGAGTGTCACCCAGCCTGGATGAGATCTGTCCCCGTTCTTTGTCTCTGTTCTCATCATCAAACTAGTGGCTGTTTTGGCTGCTGCATTTAATTTTTGAAGCTAAAAGCCTTTTTTAAAAGGTCTACATTGCTCAACAGTTTGCAGGTTTATGGCTGTGCTATTTTTAAAAATAGCAGCTCAGAAATTTCAGTGGGCTTTTCTGTACTTGGAAGAAAGTAGCATTGTCTTTCATATGTATCAATTGCATACATAAGAAGTGGTTTGCAGAGCCAGACTTCTGAACTGTGTAACTATCACTTAGCCAATTCACTGCCCACTTCCTAAGGCTTGACATAAGCAGATTCTCTTTTTTAGGTTGCCTCAATTTATTGCCAAAGCAAACTTCCTAGTAATTTTTTTAAACTGCAATATTCATGTTCTTCACAGGAGATATAATTTATTTGAATAATAGCTATGATTTTCTGGAAGCTCAGCTGTTACCAGCTGTTTCTAAAGCATAGTTTTTCACTCAGTATGACAAAATCAATTCAGATTGTGCCACAGCAGCAGTGGCCTATGCTGGCTTGAATGCTGCTTTCCCAACAGTGCCTCACACCTGGTACACACCAGTACCAGTACCAGTACCAGTACTGGTACCTGCCAGTGCTTGCAGTGGTGTGTGTCCAGCTGCCAGCCTCCCCCAAGGCTGATGTGTCCCCGAGGCACTTGGCCTGCCAGCCTGCACTACACTGTGGCAGAGGCCAGAGAGTGGCACATTATAGCTAAAAGCTCCAGCACTCTATGCTTTAGACTGGAAGGGTTTTATTACCCCAGCAGATGTAAAATTGCCTCGTGGCCAAAGAGTTCTTTGGTGTCTGGGTTAGAAAGGTGCTGGTGACCCAAATAGAGATGAACTTGTAGTGGAAGTTCTGCTCCTGATTTCTCTGCCATTTGCATTGTTGCTGGGACTTTTAAACCATGGTTAGTTTTACACTGTAAAAGTGAGCTACCCACATTCAGGTAGATACTCCAAATCTGCAGAGCTGGCCTCTGAGCAGACATATTCCCAGTCTGTGCCAATGACCTGGGACAAAGAATGCAGCTTGGAACACAGGTGGGAAAAGAGGGACAGTTGCACCATATGGATATATGTGGGGGGGTGGGATGGGTTCAAATGCTCTTTATTAAGTTATTGCTCATATTTATCATCGTTTAAAGCCCCTCAGTGGGTATCACTTATTTTCACTTCAGCCACTGATATAGAAGCTCTCACAGTCTGTCCAGTTCCAGCCAGGTTTCAGCCTGGTCTGCACTGAAATTCCACTGCTCAATGCCAGAAACTCACCCTCTGACTGGCTGTACATAAGAGCTGCATACATGTCTCTAATGTAATAATTCACCACTTGGGATATCATTCACTGTAGATTATCATGTTTAAAAACCTTAGGATGAGAGTATATAAATTCAAATTACATTCCCATTTTTATCTGTAATTGCAAAGCAATCAGAAAAAAGAAAGCTATCTTTGTAGTGGTTTGTGTGCTGGCAATGATGACAAATATGGCTGTGTGCTCTTTTTAGTGACTAGAGAAGTATTTTAAAGTATTTACATTACTATAGCATTAAAAGAGACTCATGCTTTCTCCTTAGCTCAGCCTGCCCCTCTGCTCAGGAGCTTTCTTTACCCTGATGTTTTTTGTGACTTCAGGGAAGAGCTGAGTTTGGTTTAGTAGGAAGTAGTAACCTCAAACTGTGCTTTCTTCAACTGGTAATTCAGCAGCTGATGCTATTAATCCATCAACATTTGTAGCCTATAGTAATGACTGTCATCTCACTAATTGCATTCAGGCACCACCAGCTTTCTCTGAGCTTAGGCAGAGGCACTCTTTTCTCATCCATGTCTTCTTCCTGGCAGCATACTGAGCCTCCAGGTAGGCCATGGAAATACACATTTTCAAGTGTTTGGTAAGCATCAATTATAAGTAGGGTTTTTTTGAGGAAAAGGACAGAAGAGTACCTGTAATTAACAAAAAAACCAGGAGCATTTGTTTATCAGTGGCAGTCAAATCAGTGGCTTCTAAACACAGATTGAAAGACTCTCACTGAAAATACTACTGTAAACTTCAGTCAAAATCAGTTTTAACATGCAGCTTGTAACTTTATTTCCCTCTAAAATCAGCTCTAATTACAATAACCTGCAAGGTAAGGTTTTCTGGGCAAGCACCAAAAGAAGTTTGGTCATTAAAGGGCATTTTATTGCTGGATGTTCTGCCAAGAACCTCCACAAAATTTGTAGAAATTCTTATTTCATTTTAATGAAGGATTATCATTATAGGAAATGAGAGTCTTAAGTCTTCATACATGTAATTATTTATCTGGTAGAAACTGTGAGTTGGCTTTTTAAGGGTTTTAGCAGGTAGCAGATTGATGAAGGACAAGGTTTCCTGGAAAAAATATTTAACTCTCTGCATCCAGTGCCTAATGTGTCCTCAAGAAAGACAATGACCTTTCTGCAATGCTTCTTCAGCCTCCTCTCCCTGACAGCCTCTGACGGGTTAGAGGTGACTATCCCAGTCACCCAAATCAGAGCTTGATTCTCCAGGGCTGGTGATGTGGAACTCCAGCCACGTCTCCTGACTCTCTGAGCTGAATGCTGAATGTTTGCCCTGTCTCCAACCACACTGCAGTGACTCCACACCCTGATGGTGCTTGCTCCAGGTGCCCTCTGGATGTGCAAACCAACAGGATGAGCTCATGGTGAGCTCTCACACAGCACACGGTGCTGATACACCAGCTCTGTGAGAGGTGATGGGGGAACTTGGGCCCAAGCACAGAGGGGCGGAGAGTGAGTGAGTCAAGGCAGGAGGGTAAAAGAGGCCTGCTGAATTATTTAATAGAGCTGAGAGGAAACATGTCCAAATCAACCATTTGTGCCTGTTTGCAGAGAGAGTGCTGTGATTTACTGCCAGTGTGTCACACTCAGCACATGGGTGCTGGCCTGGCCCGGGGACCCAGAGCTGTGACTGATTACAGGACAAACCGATATGTCTTATTGCAGAAGATTTATTTAATTTCCTGGGCTGGAGTCATTACTGGGAAACAGAAGGTCTGTAAGGAGCTTTGCTCTCCAGAGAAGCTACACTCCATGCAAAGGAGTGAGTTTTTGAACCCCAAAGCAGCTGAAGTTGGCAGGGATCTCCAAGCTTGCCCAGTGCAAGCCCCACTCATAGCAGGGCCAGCTGGAGCAGAGTACTTCGGGCCATGGCCAGCTGCTATCACCAGACACCTGGCCTGGGGCTGGGGGAATAAGCCCTGCCAGGCAGGGGAGCACAGGGCAGCTCTGCCTGCTCACAGCAGCTGCTGCAGATGGAGGCAGCCACTGCCTGAGCTTCCTCCCTGTGCTGAGAGCAAGGCAGGGGCCTGGGGCTTCCCCTGGAGGAAGGGGAACTGTGGGTGTATGGGGAGGGAGGCTGGGTGCTGCTGCTGCCCTGCCCTGCTCCACCTCCTCAGAGCACAACTCCTGCCTCTCTTCTCTCTCCTCACCCACATTTCTGTGCAGCAATGAGGAGCAGCAGTGTTTCACCCCAACACCAGCTCATCCCTGAGTGCACAGACGCAGAGCCTCCTCCAGGAGCCCTGCAGCCTTGGGCTGCACTAACTACAGGCACCCATCACTCTCCCACCAGGGACTGTGGGGGTCCCAATGCCCCCCGTGTATCCCTGTGAATTCCACCAGCCACAAGGAAACTTGAATTATAGAGAGAATACAAAAGCTCTCTCATCTGCTACCAGGCTAGTGGGGGTGGCAGGTAGATTTCACTCAGCTTACAAAAACTTAGGTTGCTCTTGACTTTTTTCCCACCATTTCTAGCAGTGGGGACACCAGGCCCAGCTTAGTGCAAAGCTGCATGGGGGATCTGCCTGTCCCTCAGTCCCCTCAGCCAACCTGCAGCTTATGGGTTCCTCAAACACCAGGGAGAGCACAGGAGAAGCCACACATGAGTCCGACTGACTGCAGCCACATCTTGTGACAGCCCAGTAACAGGGCACACAGCCTGATCAGACATCCTGGACAATGAAGGAGCTCAGTGGGAGCAGTCAGATAGTTTTGATGCCATCTCACCATGGATATATTAAAATCAGTACCAATTTCATAGCAATGCTTATATTCTAAGGCACCACTTCCAGTGGGGACGTGGCCACCTGCTGCAGGCCACAAGTGCCACTTTAGGGATGGAGAAGTCGTCTGGCACTCGCAGGACAACTCCTTATGGGACTGCCAACAGCCTCCCCTTTGCAACTACAGCTATGCTGAGTGACCCTGAGCGAAGGCTTCAGGCAGAAAATCTGTGTGTGGGATTTGGTGACAGCTGATGGGGATGCAGGGTCTCACCAGCCTCAGCTGTGGAAATGGTTTTGAGAAGGAAAAGCTGCAGGGCTGGGAAGGCTGAAAATGTCACATGTTAAGGAGAAGGGCAGGATGTGCCAGCAGAGCAGGGCTTGGCTCACCCTGTTCCTGTGCCTCACCATGCACAAACTGCTGGATGCAGCTGGGAACAGAGAGCTGGCCATGGAAATTGAGACTAATTATCTCTATATATGCGGTTTTGATAGATTAGGCAATTAACAAAGTGCACTGCAGCACTCAAGAAGTGTTAAAAAAATAATTGAAAACTGAAGACTAAGCCTATGAATCTGAGTCCTGGGAAAAAAACCCTCTATTTTTTAGAGAGAGATTTAGATCTTGAATCAGCTGCATCCTCAGCTCAGTGCTGTCTTCTGACTTTGCCCCCCTCTACCCAGGACAGCTTGTCACTGTCCCCTGACATCATGCAGTGGTGTGGCAGAGATTCTATACCCACACTCACTCTTCACTAACCATCCTCCATACCTTGTGCCCTACTTCCTTCCCCCAGCCTCTGCTCAGGATTTGCTTTGTGTTTCTTCTGCTCATGTTGCCGTGGCAACCTGATCCAGTCTCAGTTCCACATATCACCTTGATAATGGAGTTTAGCTAATCCAGCCCCCTCTGCCCTCAAGCTGCTCACCTATCTCAAACTGCCTCCCTGATGGACCCCAAACTCTCACTGTTCCTTCAGGCATGGACCTTCCCCACCTCTCCAGCCCCCTTTCTCCACCTTTAATGGTATGTAACTCTTTCCAATGGGGATGGACACGTGATTCACTGCTTTTGTGAAAGTGGGGAGCCTTTGTTTTCCCTTCTCACACCTGAGTCCCCTCGAGGGATGTGCTCCCTTGGCACCGGTGCACTGTAGCTTCTATGCTCCTTACACTGTGCATAACTTCTGCATCTTTGTAAGGATCTTCTGATCTTCTGAAGCATGATCCACACAACAGGGCTGATTTGGAAGCTTTTAATTTCTCTGCCCCTTTCTACCTGCAATAAAAGGCACCTAAATCCCCCCCATGTGGTGCCAGTGTTAATGTGTTACAAGACTGTGGGTAGGTCATTTTGGATGTGTGCTCCTCTTTCTTCCTTCACAGAATATATCTTACTGCTCCATGTAGGACCCCCTGCTTCTCTGTTTGGCATTAAGGATTCTATTTGAGATAGATTTAATGGGATATCACAGCACCCAAAATCACAGTGTGCTAGCTAAGGCAAAGGTTTCATAAATCAGAAAAACATATGGATCCTTGTATCCTCCGGAAACCCAGATCCCAATATCTCCCATAAAAGTAGCCAACCAAATCAAACTCACATAACCCTCCAGATTTTTCTGTCAAAATCAAGATGCAGAAAATATTCCTGGCAGTTCTGTAGTTAACTCTCAAAAGGCAAAAGCCTTCCAAACTTCAGGTCTACATAGAGCTTCTCAATCACACACACATATGCAGGTACTGGGTAGGTAACACACACTAAACAAGAGAGTGAAAACCTAGTGGAGACCAGCTAACAAACATTCCCAGGGTGAGACTGTGGAACTGCTGATGGCAAATGTGTGAGACTGGTTCCCACAGAGTTTGGCTGGTTGCTTGGTGAGCTGAATGTGTTAGACTGTCCATCAGGAGAGGAGCTGAGATGCTATTCATTTTGGGTCAAGTGGAAGGGAAACTGCAGCAGTTGAAGTGCCCGAGTATGTTTGTGCAGGGAGCTCTGTGTGGGTGAGGGGTGACTGGAGGGATGCCAGCTCAGGGGACATTTGGCAGCAGGTATCCAACCAGCCCAGAGCAACTCAGCAAATGACACTGAGATTAGAGAAAAAGGACTTTTTTTTTCAGCTTACCTTTAAGTTCCCCACTTACTTCCCACAAACTGTAGGAGCCTTGAAAGAAGCACTTTGTGCCTTGCACAAAGCAAAGGCCACACAGCACTGCATGGGTGACTTTAGTTCAGATGGAGCAACACCCAGCCCTGATCCTGAAAATGCTCACAAAGATTTGGAGCAACTACTGTAACTGCCTGCAGTTCAGTTCTACAGAAGGGAAAATGCATTTGGCAAAAAACAATCCATCAGTAGTTGCTTTGTAATAGTATCTGAAACAGAGAGAAATGGCGGAAGGCAAAAAAATTGAGTGTTTAACAGCAGAGCCACCAGATTTTCATTATTCCACAAAGAGGCCATGCAGTTTTGGTGACAAGTAATATGAACTGCAGTCACTCATTACCTTTATAAACACTATCAGCCAGAAACCTAGAAACAGAAGCTGTTAGTGTACAATGATGAGTTGCCTGGCTCCCCTCTTGGAGATATGCACTGCCACAGATACGGGATTGCCAAGCAGTCTCCCACTGCCAGCTTCTCCCCACTGGCTGTGATCTCTCTGCATCCTGGACAAAAAGGCTACAGCTCTGTCATCTCACCAGGATTCAACTGTGGTACCTGTGGTGGGTGGATGTAACAGAACCATTTGCCATTTGTTCTCGTGGGTGCAATTCCTCGGTTGCACTGGGGAGCACAGCCAGGGCAGCCCCAGCACAGCACAGTCATGGGTGTGCTGCTTTTTTTAGCCACTGAAGTGATTCCATTTTCTTAATAAAACACACGGAATTAGGAGAGTTCCCCATTAGAAAACAGAAACTTCTGCCCTTTTCCCAGTCCATAATCAAGTCGGATGGCATAAATTGCTGTAAGGAAACCAGTCTGTTTAGGCAGAGGACATTGCAAACCCATGGTGGGACATTGGGACAGCTCTTCAAACAAATCCTCCAGAAAGGAAGGGACACTTACCTGGTGTCACAGAACCATTCTCTGATTTGAAAAACATCATATAAAGATAATATTCAAATCATTCTTACCCTTCCCTTATTTTGCTCATTTTGCTGAGCAATGCGAAGCTCCCACTCTAAAAAGTGACCCAAGCAAATGAAACCTTGAGAAAAATTCTGTAATTAAGTACCTCACCTTTTATTTGTTCATTTACACTTCTGGCACTGACAATTCTTTGAAGATATTTATTTTTATGTAAAGACCAAACTTCATTAAAGCAATCATAAGTCAATTAAATAATTTTACATCACTTAAGTTTCAGAAAATGTACAACACTTTCATACATTATAGGCTTGACCGGTTGGAAATGGAAATGGCACATGTTTGACATGGTTAAGAAATGACTTGGACAACCCAGCAAATTGTTTTGCCAAAACCTGTTTTGTACTGAATACCATAACCTGTGCCCAGGGATTACAGTGTGCCTGATGACCATGTGCACATTATTCAGCATGGAATTATTACTATCAACTTGGTCCCCAATAAGATCTCAAATATTCTACATGGCATTTGTCACACAGAGATCTGGTTAACATTTTTGTAGAGGAGTGAGATTCACAATGGAGAGCAGAGACGTGGCTCGTGCCACCTCTCAGCGACGTCCCGGACCAGCAGGACATGAGCACATGGAGAATATCGAGCACATGGAGAATATCGAGCACATGAGTGATCCTGGCAGCCTCAGGGGACTGTTGGGGATCAAACAGGCGCAGGCGCGCTGGGCAGGGCCCGCGGTTAACGCAGCCCCAGCACCCCGAAACCATCTCCTCACACCTGCTGGGCAGCCAGGAAGCTTCTCCTGCAGAAGTCATGATGATGGTCATACATTCAGTCCTCTCCAAAGTCTGTAATGTTTAAGGCAGCAGAGAAATTTGCCTTTATTTTAACACTTCAGAAACAGATGGTTCCTTTAGAAATAGGTGGACAATATTCATAATTCATCAGTATGCTCCTTATTTATATAAATGTGATGAAAGGCCAAAGCAAATTCTGACAAAATTTTTCTCAACGAAATCAAGGAGTGTAACTGAACTGGAGTTGAAGCTTTAAAATTACATGTGCCAGATCATTCACATGTAACATACTGTGTAGGGACAATGTGAAAAAGCAGGGATTTAGATGAAGTCTGTATTCTTGAGGCCTGGCTCTTGTCAAACTTCCCCTGGCATGAGTGAGCTCTACTGAAGCCAGTGAGTGAGCACCTCTGATGAGAAGTGTGAGAGTAAGGTTAAAAACATGCCTCTGGTTCACACTAACAGGTCATTGTGGCTAAAGTATATTCTCATATACAGAACTCTGCAACACTATTAACACCCATTTACAAAACACTACAGTGATGGTTATTGGCACATAAAAAACTCATTCTCTATATGAAAACATACACAAAATAGATAAGAACTGCCTTTTTTTTTTTTTCCAGACTTTTAAAATCTATATATAGTTGCCTTTGAGGAATTTTAACCCCCAGTATCACAAACAACAATATTTCTTTAACAATGTTCACCTAGAATTTTACTGTGCTGACATTTGTAACACTGCCACAATCTAGACCACTTGTGGATTATGCTTAACTGTACTGTACACAAGGTGATGAAGATTGATAGAAAACCACTAAGATTTTTGCACGAAAGTATGACTTGTTAAAATCCAGAGAACAATTGAGTCACTTTATAGGCAGCAGCTACATGTAAGCTGTAAATGTTACCCGCAATAAAAACACATTTTGCCATAAAGCACATATTGTGGCATTATCTGCTTCTGGCCTGGTACACAAAGCTTGATTTTCTTCCCAATGCAGAGGAATGGGTTTGGTTAGCTTGATTCTCTCAGGAAAAAAGTGCACACATATCTTGGTCTTTAAAGTGCTTTGCAGAACCATCTCTTCTGCCTTGACCTCTACCCCATGATCATTCTCTGCTGTAAAGATTCTGCCTCTTCTGCAGTAGTGATGTTCAGCCAACAAAGCCCCTTGCACAAGTAAAATTTCAAGATAACCAGGTTAGAAGAACATCAACGAGAAGTAGAAGGCTGGGTAAAAAGTGGAGAAGTACAGGGTCTGTCATTTCCTTGCCCACTGAATGCCTGTGGGACTGCACCAATACTCCCACAGCCTAAGACAAGACTCTTGCCAGGGCCTGTGGCAGCCCCTGAAGGTCAAAACTTCTCCCCACTGCTCAGCCCAAGTGACTGCAAATGGCAAAAGAGATTTCACCAAGGAAAAACGTTCTAGCTTTGCTAACTCACTGCCATGTCCTCACCTTCACACAGGCACAGGAGAGCCATACAAGAGTGCTTCTTCCCCTACAGCCCCCCCATTCCTACCCATAGGACAAGCACAGTCCCTCACCCCATCACCCTCATCCACAAGAGAGACAGGCCAGAGACTGCTCCTGCTGGCTACAGCACCCAATCTACTGAAACTTGACTTTGTGTTGCTTTTAATGCATCGTTTCCTTCTTCTCCCTTCCCAACCCTAACTCCTACACGAGTGAAATGTAGCATTATCAATCCATGCAAAAATAAGTTAGTGTTGGAATCATGGTCCTTTGTGATCGACCCTTTCTTGCCCCACAATTTCTGCCAGCATTGTCATGCACCTCCCAAGGAAACGTCTACAGCAGTGGCCAATCCAAGGTGCCCACACAGCAATGCACCTTCAGCCCTGCAAATGACTCCTGGGCCTTGCTTTGACTCTATCTGTTTTCAAAACAGGTTTGGTTCTCTTGTTAAAAGATTATTTTGATTAACAAAGTGGCAAGAGGAAGAAAAAAGTGTCAAATTATCTCCAATTACTCAGCATGAAAAAACTACTACATGCAAATTAACATCAATTAAATTTAAAAATATTAAAAATGTATAATTGTTTCTTTTACAGTTGGTGTTAACTCACGACACCAAGACTCGGTGGATAGTTCAGAATTAAAATATTTCAAATTGTTAGGTATAATCAATATGCCCAGCTCTATCAGCACTATTACTCTAGCACTGCTGATGCACAGAACACCTGAATTAAGTGTGCAATCCTTGTGAAGAAAAAATTTTACATATTCTTCAAAAAGCTTTCAATAAAAGAATATTGTGCTTAGACATATTATTTATGCTACTTCATAAATGAAAAATCTTGTAATAAGAAATTATTCAGTTACGCTGTATTTTTATTCTACTATCTGGAATGTTACTAAGTCTACCTTTAGCAAAAATCTCTTAAAACTTAAAATACTCATAAATATAAAAAATATTTCCAAAATAGAAACATTTTTCATTTTCTTCATAAACTCTAAATGTTCACAGATTCTAAAAATAAAACCCCAACAGCATAAGATTAATTTGAAGTATCTGATCTCATTTTTAATATACATGATGCCTGGTACTATGTTCAGTGTTTGTAAGGTTTGTAATGGAATGCTGTCCTGGTGTGAAGAAACCCTAAAAGGAAGACTCAAACCCCGCTCTCCATGGGCACAGAACAGGGTAGGACAATAAAGAAGCCAATGTATTTTGTACCCTCATGGCCAGTAGCAGTGAGGAATAAAATGCACGCTTCTATTGCTGTGCCTTGTGAGAAAGGACAGGGGATACAAACCTTGAAAAACCATTTTCAGTAAGACTGAACCTGTGTGGGAAAAGGAGCCCAGTGCCGTACGCGACTGAGCGCCCCTTTGGGAAGGTCCGTGAAACAAGGCTGGCAGAGAGAGACGTCTTCTGCTGCTAAAAAGCCCCAGCACTGCCTGCAAAACAGAAGAGGCTGCTGACCCTGGGACAGTGACCTTTCCAGAGACTTCACGTTAGTTACCCCAACACCTGCAGCATTCCTCTCCCTGTGGACACAAGCATGAGGTCAGTGCTGACAGGGGGCTGGCGCTGGGACGCCGGGTCCTGCCTCGCCCCTGCTCCAGCAAAACACACCAAGCAAGGGGATGTCCCAGGTGTGAAGGTGAGTGTGGGCTCCTGCTTTTGGGGCCATCAGAACCCTAAGTCCCCATCCCCAGAAGCCAGTAAGTACCCACTTAAACCTATCAACTGCACAAGCACAGGTTGGCTGTTACACACCTATTCAAACACTGCTCTAGGTAACAAAACTGCTTCCAATACGGGTCTTCAAACACAATTTCTGGTTTCAGAAAAAAGTTAATTTCTCCTTAAAAGGATTTTGTTCTTCTCTGTGCCAAGTATCTCTTTTGCTCGTTTTAGGTACTGCACCTTCAGTGACGGCTTCAAAGAGGTGACAGCAGAACGCAGACATCCTGCAGAGGGGGCATTTGTAGAGAGGTCTGAGGACCTCAGCATTTTCAACAGATAGATCTGGAGATCTCAGCATTTTCTACAGCTGGTGCTTTCAAGCATTAAAATATTGTGCGCTTAAAAGGGAGGCAAGATGGAAGGCATGAGAATCCAGCCCTCTCACCGCACAGAAGACGTGCAAGGTCGAGCTGCTCTTTGCAAAGATTCATTTGAAATTCCCTCTGTCTACTATGTTTTCCCTTTTAGCCCCAGTCAAGTCACAGAAGGATTCCTTAAAATGTTTTCTTTCCAAAAATATTTCTCTGATTAACAAAAAAGAAAAAAAGAAAAGAAACCGAAATACATCCAATCCCTGAAGGTCAATAATTGGAGAATAAGAACTCCCCCCATAGAAGATAACATAATGTCAGACTTCTTTACAACAACAAAATTCCATGTTATCCAATAAAAATAATTTAGTAATAAATGTCCAGGCTTGGTTTTGATAGCAATCCAACATTAAAAATATTTTTCAACCCAAGAAAAACCCACAAACCAAATCTATAAAAGCTAATGAACCTAATTACTTCTTTAATCGTTACAAAATGAAAAATAAATGCATTTTTCACCAAATAAAGGGGTGTCAGCCCACAGGCAGAGGAATTTTACCACATTCTTTCATGAAGCAAACATTTCAAAGATAAGAATTTGAATTGTTGATGCTTTCAAACTCATATCTTTGAAGACTTAAAGCAGTAAGGACAGGAAAAAGAAAAAAAACACATAATATTTTTATGTAGCTGCATAAAATTCAATTTTCCAAGGCAAGCAATCATGGCAGGTGAGTAAAATACCATTCATATTTTCATTACCATGCTAAAGGCAGCCAAGCTAGTTTTGTGCCTGACATTTTCTTGACAAGTTTGCAATGCTTCAGTAAGGCAATTTATGAGATGCAGGCTTCTTCCCATGGATAATATTTCTCTTTAGATCCAGCAAGACACCAATTGACTAAGGAAATTCGAAGAAAAATGTGCTGGGAGTCATTTGCTCTGCACATATGGAGATAAACTGAAGGCAATAATTATTCACAAGCAAAAGGCGCAGGAGGGATGTCCACTGTGCATTTAGCAGCACAAATCCTCTCCCCTCTTTCTCTTTCTTTTAGCTAATGGTATTTTTGTATTCAAAACTAGGCACAAACCAATATGTTCAAATGCTAATAAGGAAAACAAATAGAATTTTTTTTAAACTGAAGCCTCTATGTTGTACCTAGCCATATATACCAGTACATTTGTACGTGCAGCCACGTACTGAGCTCTGTTTTCCTGCTGTCAGTAATTAATTCTGCCAGCTTTTCTCACAAACATAAACTCCCAACTGCAGCGTGTGCTCAGGAGCAGCAGTGGGTGGATAACCTGGTGTAGCACAGGCACACACCACCCTAGTGAATCCCCATCCACGTGAGTTTGGCTCTCTGCTTGCTATCTCAAATAAATAATGGAAATTCTCTTTGGGTAAATTTGGGGAATGTCCCTCTGATAGATACAGCAGGTATTTGTATTTTCCTGATCAGTTAAACCTTTTCAATGGTTACTGTTACAGCAGCTTATGCATTCATCCTTTGTTATACTGCACAGCAGAGCTTCTTCCTTGGCTCCTATGGAATGGGGATCTGACAGCTGTCAGCTGCTTTCTCATCAGCCACTCGATTATTTTAGGTTTTTTCAGTATTGGAGATAAGGACAGCCCCTGACCATCTAGGATAGCCTTCTGTATTCATCTGGTACAGTGCACCCTACTAAATATCTGGGGATGGAGCAGTGACACACACACTTGCTAAAGTCACACAATTGTGGAATTCAATCTCTTTTGGAAGCCATTGCTTTTAGTTATCAAGAAAACATTAGCATATTGAATTTCCTCCCAAATGGAGCATTTTTGAACGTGAAGGCATTTTTAAATACATAGTAGAAAGGAGAACCAGACCAGAAGCAGGGCAGTGAGGTCATCAGAGAGCTGCTTTTCCCCCAGAAGGCTTTTAAATGATTAAATACATCAGCAGCTGAAAATTATTCCACATCAGAAGCATCATTGTCAGAAAGATGGTAATTACTTCCCTTCACCCGAATATACTCGATGTACCTCCCTTCATCAGAATCCGACATACCACATGTACATAGCCTGTTTTCAAACAAAGATTCAATTTCCTCCAGTTTTTTCCCTTTAGTCTCAGGAAGGCAGCCGTAGATGAAAACCAGTCCCAAGGCAGCAAACCCTGCGTAGAGGAAGAAGGCTCCTGCAATGTAAAACCATGTCACAGTCAGTCACAGAGGTTCCCACCCCTCCTCTGTGCCAGGGCAGAGGGAGTGGAAGAAGCAGCAGGCTGTGGCTTCAAAGCAGAGTGTAAAAGCAAAGACTGGAGTGGCAGGGTTACAACAAAGAGCTGTGGGGCTGTGGGTGTAGGAGTAGGACTCTTTATTGCCCCATTGCTCAGCAAAGTAAATTGACAAAGGCAATTCCAATTCACGTGAAAGATAATGCACATGCTTTCTGGGTAAGTCACTCTGCTCTTAAAATAAACAGCAATTAGATAATCACATGCCCAAATTAAAAATGTGAAAGGAAAGAGCTTTCCTGGTTTGTCTTGACAGTGAAGAACACATTAAGACAAGTCCTCAAAATGAAAATCTCCAGCAAAAGAAATTAGTCAGGATTAAAATAATGTTTGTGACTTTTACATCTAATTATTATTTAAAAGTGGTGACAATTAAGACTGAGAAAGAGCCTGTTCCTGCCCACAATCCACCATACCTAGAGGGGCAGAACAGGTACCAAAGGACCAACAAACATTTACCTAGTGTTGCTACACTGATGGCTCAAAGGAATAACCAGTAGAGCTGAAAGGCTCTGCACTAGTAAGGATGTGAAGGTCACATCAACTCTCTGGCAGATTAATGTGATTTAAATGACTTGTACTGGAGTGGCTGAGCAGTAACCTGATAAACACTCCATAGGCTCCCACAGACAGCACTTTATCAACAGCTGTATTTCTGCAAGTACTATCTGATACTGGCCCTGGATGTCACCTCAAACTGGAAAACTGCAGATGCTGTCACCTGAAGCGGGAGTCGTCATTATTTCACTAAAACAAAAATGTTTTTTCCCAGCTCCTCTGTTTTAATCAAATGTCTAGGTTCTCAGTTAAGGGCAAAAATAAATGTTTCTTATGAAATCCAGATCAAACTCTATGATCCAAGCAGGTTGTATCAGATCTCTAGCCTTATGAAACCACAGTGGATTGAGAACACTGCTCTGACACTTCATAGCAAAACCAGTGGAGGGACCCAGAATCCAGAGAAAATCTCTGTGCCAGTGGCAGTACTGCACATATGGACAGGTACTGTTACTTACCATAGTATGTCAGGTATTCAGCTGTATGCAGAAATGTCAGTGACACGAGCACATTGAAAACCCAGTTGACTCCAGAAGAACATGCATTTCCTGTACTTCTAGCCCAAAGTGGATAAATTTCAGAATTGATAGTCCAGGGCATAGGACCCATCCCTAAGAATTAGGAATGAAAGGATCAATCTCACTTTAATGACTGGACTCAAAAGTAAATTTAACATGTAGCTTCACTATTTGACACTTTAAACTTATATATGAGAACAAGTATTTCTTACCAGGTGCAAAGAAAACCAAATACAAAATAAGGCCCAGAAGTGCTGTCCAAGAGTACGGAGTGGGGCAGAAATTGTATGCCCAAAATAAATCTTCCTTTTTGAATACGGTTTCATTTGAACACCTGAAAATCAACAAAACTCCTTTTTATTAAC
>JAOTQP010000870.1:14220703-14237500 GCA_026413545.1 Cichladusa arquata | reverse complement strand
AGTGGAATTAAAGCCTCTATTTCAGAGGAAACTTCTGCCTCTACTGGCAGACACCTGTCCTTCAAACCAGGACACCAAGATAAGAGGAGTTAACAGACACATCAACACACTAAAACCCAAAAACTAAAACTATTCATCCAACTTCTTGCTTGTGTTTCTGTCTGGTTTTCCCTCCTGACTGCTGCCTTTGTCTTCACTCTTCTTGGCTTTTTATTGGGGCTTAATTCCTTCCCAGGATCTACTTACTGCATCAAGAACAACATCCAGAATCAACCCAAGCAAGTTTCGTCTAAGAGGGAAACACTGACTTTCTCAAAATCGAAGCTTGTTTGGGGATCCTTTCAAGAGGGGAACGATATGTGCATATGCAGCAGCAAGACTCTCCACACATGCAGATTCACTGTTCCTCCTAATTATTTCTAAGAATATCACATACCTGAAACAATATAATTTCTTTCCATATTTTAATGTGCTGAGAAGTTAACAAAGTTCTTGAAACAAAAGTTCTGTAAAAGTAATCTCTTAAAGCTAAGTTACTGTTTTATTTTCTGGTTCTACAACACACATACTAAATGTGCATTCTTTCCCTTAAGATTTTACCTTTTCCTCTCAGTCTGACCTCAAGCCTCAGGCTTGGACTCTCCACACCTCTCTAGAGCATGCAAAACTCCGTGACCACTGGGACTTCAGCAGGCCCATGGCTCCTGACCAGGGCAAAGCCTGGCACTCTTTGCAGAAGATAAATATTCCACTGTAAAATACAGCATGCTGCAATATAAAATACAAATATTCTGGGGTTAGAAAGTAAAGTTCTAATAAGTATTGTGCCCTCAAACACCAACACTGACATTGCAAATGACAGACTGTACTTGAACTGGCAAAAAAAGGGTAACATCTAGCCATTTCTCACAAAGAATTTAAAATCTCAGCTTCATTTATTAAAAATGCTGTCATATATCATCAGCAAAACTCCTTTCTCTCATTGCAATAAATACAAAGGATTATCTATGTGAGCTTTTTTTTTTCTCCTTTAAATGGAAAGGCTGCCTTTGATAGAGAAATGAGACTTATGGCCTGTGCAAAAGCTGTTGTCTGTGACATTTGGCAGTGCTAGACTACGACCTTCCTTCTGGAAGAAAAGCCTGGATAAGGACAGAGCAAGCTTTTCATTGGTGGGCATTATGGGGAAAGAGGAGGGGAGAAATCAGATCATTATATTCTACACTAGGATAAAAACAATTACGTAGAAGAGAACTGTCTGCAAAATCACACTGTTGAAAGAAAAACATCACACAGCTTCCCTCCTAAAGGTTGACTGCATTACTGAAATATCTGTCTCCGGCACTGGGAAGGACTCAGAGTGCTAAGTGCTGTTCAGAAACAGAACTATTAAATCACCTCTCCCAAAAAGTCTGCAATATAAACACAAGGCAAAAAACCAAATTGATGCTGACAGATGGGGAGAGATGAGATAATGAGGAAGCACCACTAATCCCTGACTTGAGACCATGTCAGCACATTGACACCATGAACCTCTACTGCTCACAAAGGTTTTGCTTTGAGAAGGGTGCCTTTTTTTTTAAGGACTGCATCCATGAAGAAAACTTGCATTGCAAGGAAAAAGGAAATTAAAGGTTGAGAGCTTACAGCAGATAACACAGGTGAGAGGCCTGGATTGGGAAAACACCAATTGGTACTGGGAAGATTGCTGCTACAGAGAAAGGAAACATCAGTTTCCCTGAGCGGTCAATTATCCAACTGCACAGCAGATCTACCTGGCAGCTCTGTTCTTTACAAAGAACAAGCAAAGTACAAAAAACCCCTAAAGCTGTTAAGCTCTTCACACCTAGCCCAGTGGCTACAGTAAGCTGTGCTGTCCACAGGGACACCAATGGCTGGCAGAAACCTCCATGTTGAAAAAGCCCAAACTCAACATATTGATCTTAAAATACACTGGAGCAGCCTAGTTCAGGGATCATCACAGCATCTTCATGTTGGAAAGAAGCAAGCACCATCTCTCACCTTCTCACAGCCATTTTTATTAGGAATACTGAGAGAAGCCAAAAGGATATGTGCTTTGTCCTTGAATGCTGGAGATTTAGGCACCCCTTGAAGGTTAAGACTGCTCTTACTTTAGATGCTGCTGCTGCCTTACCAGACACAGTAACATTTTCTTCAGACACAAACCTTATGCCAGCTGCCTTTTCATTCAAGTCCTTATCTCAGACTGGCACTCAGGAATCTGAGTGACGTAACAGTCTGCATTTGATGGAAATAACTGTTGAGCTGGGAGTTGTCAGCATTTATTACAGGCATAAAGAGTGCCACATAACAGGAGACAAGAGAAAAACAGAACTTACACGGTTTTGAGAAGAGGCAAAAGTGTATGCTACAAAGGTAGTCTCTAAAGAAGGAATAATGACAGAATGTAACTTTTGCTAGTCATGGTCTCACATGGGGAGGCATGGAGAAAAAACAAAGACAACATATATGAAAAATACATTGAAAAAATCTTGAATAATACTTATCTGGCAGACCTGTCTATGTGAGTTGCAAATTTCAAAAATTCCACATTTAAAATGTATCAAGTAATAGCATGCACACAGCAAATAACCCTGCCTTGTTGCCCCTCTTCACTGTTCTTCACAGATACCTGAAGATATGTCATGGAAGAAATCTTCCTCAATAGCTGTGTCACAGGAACATCAAATTAATCACTGCATAATTCACAAAAAAATTAGCTGACTTTTTTTGGCAAGTAGCGTTTATAACAACAGTTATTTGACACGTTGTCCTTTGGATTAGAGACCAGAAGAAGCCTTTCTTAACATAGCTGGGGAAATCTGATCCCACAGGTAAGGTGGCATCTCCTGAAGCAATGGTCACACTCTCCCAACCAAGTCAGACTTCAAGCATGATGGACAGAAAACATGGGTTTAAAGAACTGCAGGGTCAAAACCTGATGGACAGATAAATATTTACTTTGTGCCTTCTCACCACTGCATCACACACTGTTCAATCTTCTCCAAAAGCTAGTAAATCTATGCCCTTGATATCAGTCATCACTATGATCACCTTGATTCCTTCAATGAATACAGTGCCATACTACCATCAATGGGTTCCACTTGACTCAGATATACAGTGGTCTCTAAGTGCATCATGATGTCTAGCCTGAACCTCTTCAGAGCCCTCCTAACCTCCAGCAGGTAATATCCCCATCCAACTTGATGCTGTCTGTGAATTTACTGAGGGTACATTTAATCCCCTCATCCACAACAGTTATCAGCTATTAGATTAATAATAAGTATAAACAATAATTACTTATGCACACAATATAATTAGGTACTTTTATCCTGAAAAGAATTAAAAAGCACCTTTTCTTAAAAATCTGGAAAAACACTACAGGTACCTAAGCAGAGGTGGGTAATCTGTTCTGAGGGAAAACCACAGGGCTACAATGAAGCAGCAGCAGATTCTGTGCTATGTGTTGTTCTGCTTTAACAAGGAAAGCAACTAAATTTCATCATTACATTTCCCTCCCACTCCCCCGTTTTTGCTCCTCTCTCCTCATAAAACCTCTAACTTCACATAGGTGAAGATGTCCCTTACAAAGAGGTTTCTGCCTGTCCATTTCCTTCTACAAATACAGTTTTTGCTGGTTTTGAAGATCTCTGTGCAGCTCAAACAAGATTATACAGACAGCAATGCACTTTTCCTGACTTTAGTGCCAACAGGAAAAAGCTGCTTATTTAAATCTTGCACAAAACCAAAACATTCAGAAAATAGCTGATACTTTGAATTTTTGAATAAAGCTGATTGACATGACAAAACAGCCAAGCCATGTCATATTGCTGTACTTAATCATTAATTAGTCTAATGAACACTGAAACCCTACCAGATAGAATGAAGTTGTGACTCAAAGCAGCAGATGTGATTCTGGTCTGAAACCTCTGGGGAGTATCTGTGACAGTGACTGCAGCAGTCAGCCTGAAGAGCAGTGCCACAGAGGAAGAAATTTCTGCCATGGAGGAAGAGATTAGTCCTTGAATGGCAGTTAATTTGTTCCAGACAGAGAATTTTGTTGTTAGGAAAGGAAAATATCTTTCATGAAACCAGAATAAATCCCCAAATGGGTTCTCTACAGAAAACATCTAGTTAGAGAGGTGTCATAAACACTAGTTGCTTGTAAGGTCTTCATAACTTTATTTAGAGAGAACAAGAAGCACGAAGCCAATGCACAGAACCTAAGACACACTTCAAAAAATATAAATTTTAGGCGGTGTATGGCAAATCTACTTCATTGCTCCTGTACATGACAGTTTACAGTGCAGCAAACATGGAATCACTGCAAGATTATGTTGTTAGCAAAACCCAAAATTTGATTTATTGAAAAGATCATTTATTGAAAAAGCTTTGATAATGGAAGAGAAGATGAAAGACAGACCGTGGAGCTGCCCAGGCCAATGACAGTCCTACAGCTCTAGCCACTCTGCGTGACCCTGCACTCGGAACAAAAGAGATTCAGGGACATCAAGAGCTGTACAGGAGCTGAGCTACAATTTTTTTTCCAAGGTAATACTCCAGATGAGTCTCTTGTCTGAGTTAGAAAAACCTAAAAGTATGAAATTGTATCTCTGTGTGAATACTATTATAATATACACACTACAAGAAGTTAAAATGAGTCACTTAAGGGCAGTAAATTCCAAATCTGAATTGGAATGTGTGCTTAAAGTTTCTTGCAAGCATCTAGTGCAGGGTTTTAGAGTCATTGTAAGAAGGACTGGAAGCAAGATAACATGTTCTTTGCAGGAATCTACTGGTTTCATTTGTCCCTTGGCTGAGTAAGTTTCAGGAATAACATTCCCTCAGAAAAAACAAAAAAAACCAATTTTTTTTTTAATAGAACATAGAACAAGCACAGCTTTTAGTGCAACCCGCAAAAGAAAATAAAATTATACAGTATCATCTTTTTCTTTATACAATGATTTGCTTCAGCATATTCTAACAAGACACAGCAGAAATGGGTGCTCAAGGGTTGTCACAGATGGCCAAGAGCAACTTGTTCAGTTTTCAAAAGGCAAAAACCTAGACAGGGCTCTTAGATTCTGCTGAGAAGATGGGCAATTGAGCCAACCTCCTAACGATGGAATTAATTTCTTTTTCCAACAGTGCCTTTACAGGACATTTTAAAGCACTGTCCATCCCAACTGATGTGCTTTTCTTCTTCTTCCTTCTATACTTCCTTTTCTTAATGTCCCTCCCTAGCATTGCCTAGTCTTCCTCCAACACCAGTCTACAGTAGCATATTACACTATTAAGGGAATTAAGATTCCCAAAACTGGACAGAAGTCCATAATCTCAAACTGCCTACCCGTATTTACTGCCTGGTTAATGTGCATTTCTGCACTGAGGAGTTTGCAGAGATGGTGGCATCTCTAACACCAATGTAAGGACAAGTCACTGGAGCTGCTCAAGCATAACTGAAGACATGGCAGAGCAGCAGAATCCTCTTCAGAGATGCTTAAAGAGGAGGTGACAAGACCAGAGTTTGAAGGGGAGAAGGAATTTGGCGATATGGGCATGAGTTCAAACGACTTTCTAGCTGTTTTAAGTTAACAAATATGATAAATCAATAAATAGTGGAGATCTGGCCAGTATCTTGCAGAGTCTGTGTTCCAGGTCTCAGTGCAGTCAATTGTGATATCCACGTCTATATATGAAAAAATATTAAAAAAATAGAAATATAAATATATATATATAAATATATATAGAGAGAGGTACTTGGTTCATTTTTTTTTTCTTTTACTATGATACATCACAATTCTGTCTCTGTTAAGAATTATGGCAGTGTTTGTGTTTGTTTACCACAATGTGACAAGAATAATAAAAACCAGGGGTTTGCAGTAAGATAAAAGCATTTAAAACAGGACTATATGCCCTGAAAAATACAATGAGCTAAGCCTCATTGAATTTTACTTACTCAAAAGTCTAATAAAGCATATAAGATAGAGAGGACTACTGTAATACATTTGATAATATTCAAACTATAAATGTGTTAACACACATAATTTCTCTACTATTATATGAAATAGGGAAGAAAGAAAGATTACTTGGAATGAGTACATTTTTCCCTTGAGAGCTGTTCTATTTCACTAATAAGTCATTCTCCATTCCTACAGGAACCAGAAAAAAATATGAGCTGTATCCTGTCTTTTATTTCCATTGTAAATTAGTGACATTACAGGCACGTGTCACAATCTGAAACAAAATTTAAACTTGGTTCACAAATATTAAAATGGTTGAAAAATCTAAAATTCCTGGAATGTGCCATCACTAACAAGCATAATTTACACTTCTCATTCTGATAAGCTTCCCTTTCTTCCCTCATCCCTGTGCAAATGGGACAGAGCTGCTGGCTCTGTAGTGCTAGGATTTCTTTTAGTTTGTATCTCATCTATACCAAATTCATCTGTCATCTGTATTAAATTGTGGTTATGTAGTTACAGTTCTCACATGTCGTTAAGGGCTCAAATGTAGGACAGAGGAGATTTTAAAAGGTAACATTCAAAACTTTGTTTAAAAATAGCCAAATTGGTCCAAAGTTTTTGACCACTTTGATGATTGCTCAAAGTAACTGATTCCTTACATGCCAACGTGCTCCTTACAGCACCAACTTGTCCTTCAGTACTTTTCTCAGTACTTTCACTGCTTCCCTCTCTCACCAACATGCAGGGGTAAAATAAGCTTTCCTTTAGTAACAGAAGGCTTTTGTCAACTCTTGTTTGCAAGAACCAATTTCAGTACTTTCATTTAAATCCATTATTTAAAGACCTGAAGCTGATAACATTAAAGTTTAACTGCTCCTTTTTTCCTTCCCCAGTCTATAAACAAACAATAGAAATGATATAACCGAGGAAGTAAGAAGAAGGAGTAAATTGTCTTAACTGTTTGTTTTTTGTTGTGCTTTTTCTCCCCTGGCTTCTAACAGGGCTCTTCCTGTTTCTTCTAAAAAAAAAAAAAAAAAAAAAAAAAAAAAAAAACCAAAAAAACCCGCCTCTTCCATTTTAACCAGCAGTCCAATATATCCCTGTTCCAGTTTTCCCTTGTGAAACATATGAAATATTGTTAATAATAATCTAGTCTCACATTATTTTTCTATTCTAAAGATTGTAAAACATGCTTTGGGTGAGTGCAGTACACAAGTGACTATTAAAAAGATATAAAATATCACAAAAGGATTTTGTTCTTTCATGAAAATGTTTCAAAATCATTCTCTGAATCATTCTTCCATAAACTTGTTATAACTCTGGAGAAAAATTCCCCAAACATTTTAAGCAGTCATAGGTGAAACCTCTCTCACCTGCAGAGGTTTACACTCAACTTGCAGCTCCAGCTCTGACACCACCTGGTTTCTGGAAACTCTCCAGGAAAGAACCAGCCTCTCCAAAAGATGAGAACTCAAGTGTAGGTGTTGTTTAGTTCCTCATTCCTCACATCCCCCTCCCTCCCTGGACTCTCCTCCTCGCTGGCCTTGCAGACGTTATCCTTTCTCACCACACTGAGGAACTAAGAGTCTCATCAGTGATTTCTTATTTTCTTTTGATTTGGTGACTGTGCTCCATATCACACCTCCTCTATGGCCCATTTTCACCCCAGCCATCTCTTTGTTTTGCAGACTGCTCCCAATAACAAGGTCTGGATTAGCTTTTAGATGCCACCATGTCTTATTTACGGTTCATTTCTGGGCTACTTTCATTTATAGCAAATCTTTGCAATGCACATAACCTTTCAACCTTTTTCTTGTGTGTGTCTCCAATCTGTGGCACAAGGCATATTGACTAGCCTGTGGCAGCTTAACTCTTATTGACAGACTCCAAAGAATCCAATTTACAGAACTGGCTCCCATGCCCTTAAAGCAAAGGTGAATAAACAGATCTAAAGGGCACCATATCTCTTACTCTATGTTTGAATGGCATCAGTAAAATATTTCACTGAGGTTGTTCATCTTGCTGTATCAGGCAGCACCTAACCAGGTGACCTTTTACACTTTAATTTTATGTCTTTTCAAGACTGATTACATTGTGAGCTTTGAATTGTTTCACATTTCTATATTCCTTGTCTTTCACCCAAGAAGAAGATACTTCCTTATTACTATGAATACAGTCCAATATCTGAATAATATGTGCCCTCTAGGTTTTGCCAAGGGAGCAAAGCTACAACACAAACCAACCCCTACCCTTATTATACTATTGTGCTTTATAGAAAAAAAAGAATAAATTGGTGATTGATGGGTATCTGATTTCCTGATACGTCTCAAAGTAAATGCTAGAAACAACAAAACTGTAGAGTTCAACAGAATGATGCATATTAAACATTAACAGTTGCATTAAAAAAGGAATTTTTACAAGATGATTAGAAATGTTTAACAGAAAAAAAATGTTGAGACCATACTGTGCTCAAGGAGCTGTTTAGGCAAATAATACATTAAAACAAAGAAAGCAGTAGTGCTATTTAGGGAACTTCCTCCAGCAATCATTCATGAATGATTTAAAAACAGCATCACTGCTCTGACTTCATTTCATTACTTGGCTTTACATATGAACAAACTGAATGAGATGCATTTATCACACTTAACAGCTACTCTGCGTATGTACTACACGTAAGGCAGACATTTTCACACAATTTCTCCTGAACGGCCCTGCAGTGAAATTAATACTGGACTGGTGACCTGAAAGCCATTACTAAGGCAACAGATAGAAATCAAACAGTGTTATGACTTCACTACAGGCAAAAGGGAGAGTAGAAATCAAAAGCAGAAAAACGTGGAAAAAATTCTAATAAATACACAAATCCTTCAATAACATCAAAAGAAACGTTAGCAAATATGGGTTTGAATATATTTCTTCTTTAAATAAATACTTTGTTTTTAAGTTACCTTCAAAGTGTCAGTCTTTCTTTAAATATGCTTTCACAGCCTGAACAACTATAGGAACAGATATTATCACTTACCATTAAGAAAATCACAGTAAGGTAAAACAAAATAAAACAAAGAGTACAATCAGCAGGACCGTGAGGTGATTTTCAATGTTTTAATACAAATGTCCAACCTTCTGACTGGCTTTCCAGAGATTTCATTCATGAAAAACTGGGGGGAAAATTGTGCACTTGTGCACATAGTCCCTGCTGATCAGGCTACATTAGAAATAAAACACGTGCCAAATAAGAAGATAGATAGCAGGATGTTATAAAAATAAGCATTGATTTCCAAATGAAGATATTACAAGCCTTTGTATTAGTAACAGTCAACACAAAACTTACAAGGAATTTACTTCTGTGAAAGCATTACACTGAAAAATGTCAATTTATTAAGGGCATTTAACTTAGGGTTTTGTTGAAGATTTAATTATTTTTTGAATTGATGCATCAGTTAATACTCAGATCCTTTTAAATATACCTGCAACATTTTAAAAACAATTAACCAAATCATCAGTAGATGGATCCAGGCTGTGACAAATCATTTGCAGCTGTTGTACCATGAGGTTTACTTTTATTCATGCTATTCCATTCTTTAGTATATATTCTTCTAACCAGTAACCCAGAATAGAACTGAAAAAAGACAGTAAAGAAGAAAAATATTTCATGTGGTCATTCTTCAACTCATTTATTTAAAGGTCCAGATTTGAGGAGGAAAAACCCAAACAACACAAAACTCCCACAACAAAGCAGATGTTCAGCACCAGACAAATAAGGAAAAACACTAATACTTACAAGATTTATGAAATGAAAAAAAAATCCAGAGCTTCAAAACAGAATGAGAGCCTATAGTTAAGAGCCCCTTACAATGCCTCACATCAGCACCCTGAATCTGCCTCCTGTGCAATTTCAGAAGGTTTTTCATGGTTTATTTTTTAACCTGATGAAAATTATAATGCAAATAAATCCACCTCAATATCATTTAATGTTTTCAGCAGCCTAGGATTATTTAAGTTTGCCTAGGTTTTAGGTGGGGGCTGTGCTTGGTTTTCTACTTCTTTAACAATAAATAGATTATGAGAATTATCAGAAGATGTGAGATATAAAAGTTTAATTTAAAGGACATTAGCCTTTACTTATAAACTTACATTAATCTACTATTGTATGTTTACTAATTTCAACACCAACCCCCCCCACATATGTTATTTCTAATACTCTATTGTAACAGTTTAAGCAATTAGAAACTGATTGCTTCCTACTCCTCTTGAGACACTCAATATAGTACTTCTAAGCACTGAACCATGTCCCAATAATCATTCTAGATTTTACTTTATTTCATCCCATTACATAGCATCTTGAAATACTTCCTTGATCTTCCAGTACTCAAGCCTTCAAAACTTTTATATCTGAATTACCTATCCTTTGATCTCCAAGGGTTAGAAGGAGGACGTACCTGTAAAAACCATCTTCCAAAAACTCTGGTTAGTTTAATCTACAAGGCAAGCAGCTTAAATAGGATGTGTATTTTACAGCTTTAATCTAGTTAGCTACTCCATCGTGATTCACTGCTTTGCATCTTCCCTTTTTTCTTTTAAGTGGCATAAAGCTGTGCTTTTCCTTTTCTATTTCAAAAGGATAAGAACACAAAATGCACAGAGAAATGGCATTTGCAGTGAGAAGCTTCAGCCTGACTGAAGGAATCTTAAAGATTGACGTATGACATTGGCCAAATAACCCAAATTTCAAGTTTTAACTTCTTTGTTTTATGCCAAATTATAAATCTATACTTTTAAACTGACTCAGATAAATTAACTTTTAAACTACCAGGGCAGCACTACAGGAGAAAACAGCTTTGGTTTCTTTTTTTATTTTTAGTGGAAATTTGGCATAGTGTGGATTTACTGCTAGCAATGCTGACAAACAGGTGACTTGTTTTCAATACAGATGTAGTTTCTTATTTGTATCCTAACTACCCTCTCACAATTATTTCAACTGATAAAGTACAGCCTTTGGAGTCAAATCATTAAACCTCTAAGTTTTTCAGGGTTTTGCAGGCCACCCAATAAGCACACACAAGAATATTTAAGAAAAACACTTCAACCTTAAAAAAATTCTAAAACATGGGAGCTATCTTTAAAAAACAGTAAATGATACATAAACTTTAGCATTATAACTGCCTTAAGAAATGCCCAAGTTTCCTGAACTGCCTTCTAGGGTCTACACCCATCTAGGTCACTCAGCCATGCCATTTGATGGCAAGTACAAAACCAAAATGAAGGCTTAAGCCTAACTACTGCTCACAGTTCTTGCACAAGTGTAGAGCCACATCAGGGGCTCAGCAATATGACCCTAGCTGTTTTCTCTTCCCATCCCACTCTGTGATTCTGAATACCAAGTCACTGCTACCTGCACTGCAACCTGCCTATGGAACAAAGAGCTATTTGTTTTTTCTGCTGCAGTGTTCCTCAACCAGCTGATCTTGTGTTGGCTTGTTTGGTTTTAATTAATGGATAAAGCTATTGGCATCCTGTCATCAACAGATTTATGTTTCAGTCACTTCCTAGCAGATTTACTAAGGCACACTCTCCTTACTAGGAGATATTCCCTTCCCACATCAGCATTTGCTATTGACTGAGAGGAAGGAAGAACACCAGAACAAGGTCCAGAGAAACTGTGTTTGAGCTCCTTCCTGACCTGCACTGCCAAGGAGGTGAAGGCAAACAGAGGGAATGGAAAGGATTGGCTCTGCCAAGTCACAGCTGCTGTAAATGCTGCCCAGGGTTCTTGCTGAGAGCATGTGATGAAAGGGAATTTCACATTTGTTAGCCACACAACCAGCACCTCAACTGCTGACAAGAACTGCTCCTGTCCAGCCAAAGGCTCTGTACTCCAAGCCATTTTCACCCTCAAATCTGAGTTTGTCCTTGGCCACAGTTCCAAAATCACTGCTTCTCCCTATAGGTTGTGATAATTTTTCAAACTTAATGGACAGACAAAAAAACTAATTGCTCAGTTCAGATCTACCATTTTACTGGGGAAAAAATTATTAAAATTTAATTATAATGATAATAATCATCATCATCATCATCACCTATGTTATAGGGCTTGGAAAAAACACTGTTTAAGCCTATTTGTACACACTAAACCTGTGTCCAATATGTACAACTTGGTGACCACCAGATGCTTGAAGTTGTTTGTTTTTTTTTTAATATCTTTTATTTTCAATGCACTCTTTACTTTAAAAGAAACAAGCTTAGCTGTGATAATAGTATACTGCCTATGGAAAAGCAATAAATCCACACTATGGCAAATTTCCACTAAAAATAAAAAAAGAAACCAAAGCTGTTTTCTCCTGTAGTGCTGCCCTGGTAGTTTAAAAGTATAGATTTGTAATTTGCCATAAAACAAAGAAGTTAAAACTTGAAATTTGGGTTATTTGGCCAATGCCATATGTCAGTGTTCAAGATTCCCTCTCAGGCTGAAGCTTCTCAGTGCTGAACACGCAAAACTTTCCAAAAGCCTGAGTCAGAGTTTCATTTTCCTTTTCAAGTACCATGAAACTGATACAGGCAGTTGCCATAAACTCTCATTTAGAATGTTTTGCAGTGAGTAATATGAAATTATTTTGCTTATTAACTACAATTTGTTCCTCTCAAGAGCTGTTATAAGTTAATCACATTATTTCTGTATAGCATATACATCAGAGACAGTGTAATGAAAGATTCACCTCACCTAGCATGTTTGACTAGACTAGACTTCTGTTTAGTTGTTCTTCCAAAAATTTCTGCAGTCTATATAAAAAGCATCTATGTGCCCCTGAGGTATTTCACATGATGAGTTTGCACATGGTACTATCTAAAACATCTTGCAATATGATGGAAGGCTAAAATGGTAAAATGAAGGGTCACTTCTCAAAAAAAAGTTATTGGAAGAATTAATAAAAACCTATTAAAAAATTGATAATGGATTATTATCTGAAAAACAACTGGATGTGCAACATAGAGTTTATTTTTGTTTATTAAATATCTCCTAAAGCCTAAGAGGAAAATGCAAAATTTAGAAGAAAGATATAAACTGGAAAGTTAACCCACAATAAAATACTGAAGGATGAAAACCTGACCAGGAAGCAGCCTTAATGTCATGGAGTCATCACAGAAAATTAGACTTGTCAATTACCAAATCTTCTCAATTATTCTGACAATACTAAAAAGTTTGTATCTGGAAAGAACATTAATGGAATAGTCCCTCCTTTAGTCAGACTCAAAGCCCAGTTGGGTCTAAGAGTACTCAAGTGGTGACAAGTTACTGGCCATCCAAAAATAAATGTCACATTGCAGGTTGCTTGGGAGTTACTGTGCCCAATTTGAATTTAAGTCTAGGGTACAGTAAAGGTACTCTCCTTCAGTAACTGCTGTGCAATTTGGATGACATTTAGCATTGTGTCAGCTTGGGGTTTTGTTTTGTTCGTTGTTGCTGCTTTTTAAAATACAGTATGCTACTTTCTGGGTTTTGTTTTAAAATGAACAGCCAGAGAGCACAATAGAAACCTATACAACATTAAAAGTCATGTCTGAATACAAATCACAAGAAAAGTGTGAATCAGCATTAATTCTTTCCAGTAGAAACTCAGTTTACAGATCTCAGCAACTGTTTTCCAATATTCAAAATAACAGCCAATGCTCTAGGAAAACCTCATTTCAACGACCAGCTTATTCATTATAAATCTGTCATAACCTGTAAATACATTCAGTCATTAGTTATAAATCTCTGTATGGCTGCTGATGCTGAAAGAGTGGAGAGGGTTGCTATTACCTGTGTGGTAATTCACAAAAGAAGGTATTTATTCAATGATCCTAAAAAAATGAAAAGTTTATCTGTCGTCAGATATGTCAGATCCTGTTGTATCTTCCCAATTCAGTATTTCATTTCAAAGAAGCTAAAAAACTAGAATTTAAAGACAAGTTTCTGAGTTTTGACTTTTACCACCCCTTTGGGGATTCAGCTGCACACATTAAGCAGAAACACCAAGTTGGTTCTGAGGCTACAGTGAGGTGCTCGCAGGGTCCAGCTCTGAAAGTGCACAACAGATCTGGTGATTAAACCTGCCAGGAAATGTGTTTCCATTAAACACCTCTCTGGTCTCTATTAAAATCCAGAAATATCCTGACTTCTTTCCCAGTCCCACCCCCATTTTCTTTCACTCTCTCATTCACATTCAGTACAATATTTTTTCACTTTGTGTATTAATTGTTCTAATATTCTTATCTTGAAACCCTAAATTTCCACTTGTTACATAACATCTTCTTGTCCTCTTTTGTATTCTTCCTCTTTTATCCAGCTTCTTTCTCCTCTCTCATTATTCTGAGCATTTTTTCCGTCTCCACAGAGTATTTTATTCCCCTCCCTATTTCTTGCCAGCTGAAAAAAGATGCCTCTTTTTATCATCCTTTTTTCTGGATCTTTTGTTTGCTTGCATAAATTAAAAAAGCAACACAGTTAGAGCTCAAAAGCATCTGAGGACCAAAGCCAAACACCAATCCATTTTCTATGTGGATTCACTTAACTTTTAGGAGATGTAAAGATATCTCAGAAATAAAAAAACATTTTATTAAATAGGAATAGCAGATCATATACACCTGCAAATAGCTTAGCAAAAATGCTGAAGGCCATATGCTCTCCCTGTTGACACATTATACCATTTTCCTGTTGCAGAAAGCTTTTCAAACACAATGTGGAAAGATAATGGCAAATTACAAAATTAGCACGGCATCAAACTTACTGTTTCAACCGCAGAACAAAGTTTTGTCTGTCTTTCAAGTCCACTGAAAGTATTGTGAGAGTAAGAATAATCAAGATGATACAGCTGTCTCTTCAATCTTATCTCAGATTTAGAGTCTTGAGGGCACAGGCAGTTTTTGGGAACAGACAACAAAGCTCTCAAAGAGCAGCAGAATCTCCAGCGCAGGTCATAGAACCTGCAAGCAATTCTGACAAGACAATACTGAACTCCCTCCAATTATGGCTAAATTACTGCCTAGTATTCAAGATAACTTGGGATTTTTTCCAAAAATCTTTCTTCCCCATGGTTTGGAGTTTTTTTTACTGCCACAAGGCTGCACATTACCAGAAATGTTTTCAGAAGTCCTAGTTCTGCAGGAACATGAGCAGAGAGATAAAACATCCATTGATGGCTTTCACTACACAATGTGAAACAGTTCAAATCCTTCAAATCTCCTCTTCCTCCCACCCCCCAAAAATGGAACTTCTTCCTTTTTTTACCTTTTTTTTTTTTTTTTAAATAAGAAACTGATAGGAAAAATTAATTTCAAGTGTACCTCTTCCCCCAAGTTTTAACTATGGGCAACTTTGGGCTTGAAAATATCTTAACATCATTGATTTAACCAAATTCTGGGTTATATTACTATTAAAAAACTAATTTGTAGTAACTACCCTGAAATACAATTTCCCTCACAAGGCCTTTCTCAGTCTCCTGCCAACCAGATTTGGGCTCCAGGCTTGAAACAATGAGCTTCTGTTTTTGAGATGAGAAAACACTAGAATGATAAGAAACTGAGAAGTTAAACCAGAGATGCTTGTCTAAAATTGTATGACTTTAACGGGTCAGTAAAGCTGGCAAAAGCCAGGACAAAAAGGAAACATTTGTTCTGCATCAGGCACTCCATTAGATAGCAGTGATACCCTTGTTCTTAGGGGAAAAAAAGGAATCAAAGCAGTAGGTCGCTGAGCTTTATTCTTTTGCTGACTAAATTTATCATGCTATAATTTGTTCCTGTGACAGTCACAATCTCCTTAGCCTATTTTTACATTTTGCTCCTCTTTTAGATCCACCTCCTCAATGCAGAGGTTGCTCCACATACTGTTCTTACCAATTCAGTAACATCCTGTTTGTGATGAGTTTCTGGTTCCTCATGGCTGGATGTTATACACAAGCATGTGTATAACAAATGTGATTCAAATATGATATGAAACTATTTCTGTGCAAAAACCAGATCAGTTTATTGCACAATGAAAAGGGCTGAGCACAGCCTTCAAGAATTCTTACAGCAATTCTTCAGGTTTTCCTCTCCCCATCCTCAAGAGAACTCCAACTACACGTGGACTTCGTTGCTCTCACTGGCTTCACTACTGATATCCAGTTTTTAAGCAGAAAATTTATACCAGATTACTGAATTATTAAGCATGGAAGCTCTAGAATTTTATTGTTATCTCCATGTGTTTCTTGTAGGTAATTTTTGCTTTTTAGCATCTCTTCTTCTACTGGGTACATTCAGCGACTATTTTTAGACCTCTGCAAAATTCCTCTAACATTCATAATCTTTGATTCAAGCTTTCTTTTTTAAAATTGATGAGTTACTCAGTAAAGCATATACAAATTGGGCAAGTATTAAATCATTCTACAATTGTGTTATTTTTTTATATTTCCATGTCCGTTTGTGATTTGATTATGGGGGTTTAAATGAGCTTTTCAGACACATACAAATTCACTCCGATGGACTAACTTTTCTTACAGTAAAATACAAGATTAAACAAATTATTTCATAGCAGAAAGAGCAGAAAATCTCAAGCCAGAAGATTAGAACAAATTGGGGCCCATCATGCATGCTGCCATGTTAATTGGTCAGAGGGCAAGCAGAAGCTAAATTCTCAGCCATGGAAAGCCAGGCAACTGCAAGCTGGCATCATCAGCCTCTTCATCTACGGCCTAAAAAGGGCCAATAAACAAGGATTTACAGTAGCACCAAAGGTACAGTGAACATCCAGTGGCAAAATACTTTTCACGTCTGTTTTTGAGAAACCACTGAA
>JAOTQP010000870.1:14196223-14214909 GCA_026413545.1 Cichladusa arquata | reverse complement strand
GCCCAAAGGACTTTGACTGTGAGGTAACTGGTTTTAAAACAGCAAATGAATGTGAAACTTTTTATTAAACATACCTAGCTCTGAAACTAACTATACTATATTTGCATTTTCTTATCAGCAATCCGTCCATACATATTGTTGAGTTCATATGTTACCGTGTTCTTAAAAATAAACAACTCTAGGCATAATATGGATTTTAAGAACAGAAGATGGGCTTAAACTAAAAAACGAAAACCAAAACCAAAAGTTTTCAGAATTAAATACATTTTTCTTCTGAAAATAAGTCTTCTGAAAACTTAAATGGTGCTTCAGTAGTTTCTGATAACCCTTAAATATGCTGTTAATTATGACAACAGATTAAAATAGCAATAAACAAAAAACCATTACACCTTTAAGAAATGGAACTACTTAACTGCCCATAGAACTACAGGGAAGCAGATGATTGAAACATATGCCAAAGAAAAAAGAATTGACAACTTTTACAAAGGATAAAATAGGTATTTGTCTCCAAAAAGTCAATTTTTTTGTTAGTCATACTTCTGCCTTAATTGTTATAGATGTCTTTTCATTTAAGAGATTTAGACATATTCCTGAGTCAGAATCACTTCATTTGAACTTGAGAAAACACCAAGATGTTTGTTTTCCTTCTTCTAATCTATGAATAAAAATGAAGTCAGAACAATGAGACCTACTAATGCCTTGATGAATTTAATGAGAATAGATTTGGTTGGATTTTTTGTGCTGCTGGTTCTGACAATTACTTTAACTGAAGTAAACTACTTTAACACATAATATTTACAAGGGTTCAAAATATGCTACAGTAAAGAGCAGCTGGAGCTTCCTCTATGCAAAACAACATGAGATAAAGAGCAATGGAAAAACAAGGATACTGCTGAAGGTGACATTACTTGAAGTGCTGAGACATGAAGTGGATTGCTGTGATCCAAGTACATATTTCATAGCATAATCTAAACTGTCTACCAAAATAGACATTCATTCTTATAAGCAAAAAGCAAAAATAGAATTTGGAAGTTTAGCTTCACATCCAAAAAATACTTATTAGCTTACACTGAGCTAAATAGGGAAGGAGAAGCTGTTCTTGTCAAAACATTATTTCTGAAAGTGAGTGATGCTCTGCAAACTTTATATTTTATGACTGGTTATCTTTTAATGGCAGCTTTGTATAATTTAGCAGTTATCCTTGTTACTGGGCATAACCCAGAAGTTAGGTTTGGAAATCAAGAATCACCTGGTAAGGCATTTTGAATTTCAACTGTAGGAGCAAAATGGACCGTATGGCAATCATAGAAGCTTGAGTATGATCCACAGCCAACTGAAAGATGAGATGATTTTCAAAGGCAACATAACAAAAACCCTAGTTCTAAAAGGAGCTTATATAATGAAAGCTAAAAAGTAGAAAAATTACTATTAATGAAGTCTTAATATCTCCTTCTGAAAATGAACTGCATTCACTTCTAGAAAAAAAGAAATTATAGCATAGACATAAAGCCAACCTAAAAATCCCACAGCAAAGGCAGGCAGACATCTGGTGCCTGGAAACCTTGTGATTCCCCATCCCTCAAATTATTAGTAGAATAACTGGACAGATTTCACAGCCAGGAATCTATGGTTAGAGACTGGGCCCTGCCAAAGTCATTTGCAGGTTCAAATATTCTTCTGCCAGCTCATCTAGGTAACAGCTTGTAGCAACAGCTTAAAACCTTATAGTGCTCCTGCCAGCATTTTGTACTCTTCACATTTCCAAAAAGGCAGGTTTAGCCAAGCAGCAACAGTCACTCATCAGTTTTAGCATCAATTAAGCTAAATATTCAGATTAGTTTTCTAGATCTTTCTTGTTCAAATGTCCTCTCATCCACTCAGATAAATCTTCAAGGAACTGGTTTACAGCAGGGACCAAAAAAAGAAAGTTTGGGATGGTGATCTCAATAACAGAGGACAAAAATGGGAATAATTTCTGATTTTCCCTTCCTTAGAAAATGACAGCTTCCAGTCCAGCCTTCTCTGCATCATCTGCAGAACTTTCCTGCAGAATCTCCCTTCACCCATGACTCCTACTCTAAAGCACTTACAGCTCATTATTATTTCCTGTGTATGAATAATATACTAAAACAAGCACCCTTCTCCTCCCATTGCCTATTACATTATTATTTCCTAAAAGTACCAACTTTGTTAATTTTTTCCTTTCTGAAAAATTTAACAAATCAAAAGAAAATAGAATTAGCTTTAAGATCAAAACTGCGTTAATTATCCTGTGAAGATACAAAAACAATTTTACTTCAGTACCATGCTCTTCCTCACTATCTTATAATATTGGAACAGTAACTTTGGAAGAACCACTCCCAGCACTAGAAGAAACTTCTTGCCTCATATTGTTTGTTAACCCTTTGAGAAACCTTGAGATTTTTTTCCTTTTTCTTCTTACAGCACAGATCTGCATCAGCCAAGAAGAAAAAAAGACTGTCAGCTTGCCTAACAGCTGAGTCTTGGCATTTTTCAGCTTTCCACCAAAACCATCCAATAGCGTGCATACAGACTGGAAGAAGCACTCATTGAGAACAGCCCTGCCAAGAAGGACTTTGGGATTCTCCTGGATAAAAAGCTGGATGAGACCTGGCAGTATGTGCCAAAGGCATCCTGGGCTGCATCCAGAGCAGCATGGGCAGCGGGGTGAGGGAGGGGACTCTGCCCTTCTACTCCACCCTCAGCAGACCCCACCTCAAGTGCTGTGTCCAGCTCTGAGGTCCCCAGCACAAGACAAACACAGAAGCAGAGCAGGTCCAAAGGAGCAGGAGGAGGAGGGCACAGAGATGACCAGAGACCTGAAGCACCTCTCCTACAAAGAGAGATGGGGCTGTTCAGCCTAGAGAAGAGACAGCTCTGGGGAGATGTTATTGCAACCTTTTAGGACCAAAAAGCTTGTAAAAAATGGAGAGAAGGATATTTTGCATGTGCAGATAGTGACAGGACTAAGAGGAATGGTTTTAAACTAAAAGAGGAGAGATTTAGAGGAGATGTTAGGAAGAAATATTTTACTGTTAGAGTGGTGAGACACTGGAATGGGGTTGCCCAGAGAAGCTGTGGATGCCCCATTCCTGGAATTGTGCAAGGCCAGGTTGGATGGGGCAGGGAACATGCCAGATGATGTTTAAAATTGATGTTTAAAGTCCCTTCCAAATCAAACCACTCTGTGATTCTATTCTAAAAGACAGCCTGGTCAAAAAGCAAATAAAGGCTAATTAGACATAAACACTTAGATTGTAGAGAATTAAGTCACATAAGGAGGTTTTCCATGCCTAGATGAACTGGAAGGGTTTTTTCTTGTTTGCTCAGGAAACCTGGATTTCAAATAAATGCCTCTTCAAATGATCTTTTTAATCCACACATTGTGAAAAGAAACCCTAATATAGATTTTTTTGTTTTGACATCAAGTTGAGTTGCTCTTTGGGAGGTCTGAAAATAAAGACATTTTCTTTTATCTGTAAAAGGAAAAAATCTTTTCTTTGATACCACATTCTTTGATATAAAGCTTTGGTGATGGAAAAATCTATATGACTGAGTACTTGCACAAAGGCAGCAGCAATTAATAACACCTCTGAATAGAACAAGAAGCTGTGGCAAGTAGGGAAGCAAAAAAAAAAAAAGGACTGCATTTTGGCTCTGTATGACTTGTTCTCTATAGAAAACAGAATCTGATGTAATGAAATCCTTTAAGACTAGAGAAACTACCACAAAACAAACAAAGAGTGGTCATTTTCATGATGCCAGAGAGAGAGCTGAGAGAAGTGGCCACAATAACCAACAAGGATCTGCACAGGGAAAAGGGACCCCACTGTGATGCTGTCAGACCTGTGGAGTGGGGGAATGAGCAAGGGGGAGGTTTTCCTGTTTCACTGCTACAAAAACAGGGCTGGGAACAGAGAAAAGCAAGGATCACACTGTGATTTCTTTTTAGCTGTGGAAAGTACCTCAGAAACAAGGCAACAGATACTAAGGCAGACTTGTGCATACCAGCAGCCTGCAAATCAGCATTTCTTTTCAGGGTCTGCTCCAGAACTGCTGCTTGCATAGGAGACAGTTGTGTGACCCTCACTTAAAGCTGGAGAAAGCAGAGGAGGAAAGACAAGATGATGTAGGAACATTACGCAGGCACCAACCAAAATAAGCCAAGTGTTGTAACAGCCTGAAGAGCTTCCCACCCCACTCCCATCAAGTAGTGAAGTGCAGGGCAGAGCATTTAGCAATCTGGAATTAGAAGGCTTTTTTCTTTCATTTTAAGTTGAGGTAAGAGACTGCACAGAAAGCTGCAGTAAGGCAGTTTCAGGAGTGCTATTTTTAGGGGTGTGTGTTGCTGTTGCTGTTCTTTTTCAATTAAAAGAGCACTAAAAAAGCTGATGACTCAAGAGTTCCCTCCTAGTCTCCTCTTAAGCTGACCTTCCCAGCTGTTACTGTATTAACACCCACATTGATATTGTATTTTATTTTCTGGAAAACACACTTCAAGCCTTACATTATTTGCAATTTGTTTCTGCCAAAAATCTTGGTTTAGTGATATTATTTTGCCCCCTCTATCCCTTGTTCCTAAATGAAATATCTTTATTTCTGCCTGAAGCCAGTAGTTCAACAGTAAAAACATATTTCTACTTCTTGCCCTTTAAAAGAATGAGACACGGGAACCCATTCCCAGGAGGGAACAGGGAAAAAGGAAAGTTTAATACAACTTAAAAAGGAGCCTGGAGGTCAATGAAAGTCTCCATGGAAATTTATTAATATAATCAGTTGTCCACTCTTATTTTTTGCTTTATTAATAGCATATTTAGCTTAGACCATGTCCTTCAAAATGTTTAAAAACCCGATTTATCTAGGGGCCTAAAAAATTCCTCTCCCTTTTTAAAAATCAGATGCTGTTAGCATAAGAGCTTCATTAAAAATAAAAAGAAAAAAGTTAAAATAGTGATGAGATCCACATTTAAACAGATTATGAAAACCTGCTTTGAAATCAATATAATTTTAGGACAGCTCAGCTAAATTCCAAAACCTAGAGAGAAGAAAAATCAAAAAGTCACTGTAGGTTGAAGTGCTTTAACTTTGGCTTCCTAGGAACAGGACAGCACCATCAATGGATATAGAGCTGGCAGACTGCACAGCAAAACAGTGTGCAGCTGAAAGTAATGTCTTAAGACACTGCTTCAACTTTTTTATTTTAAGGAAAGCATTTTAACTTGAGCGCAAAGTTGAATTTCACTGAATACAGAATGACATCTAAATACTTTACCAAACTGCAGCCTAAGATCATACCTTATCTCAAGGTACTAGCTAACTTACTACATTTTAATATTAACCATCTCCTGTCAGAAACACCAAGGGCTCTAAGGCAGCCATTACCACTCAACAACACTACGTTTTTCATCACAGAGGGCACATCACATCCTGGGAGGAGGAGTAGGAGTATTGGTCAAGGATATTGGTCTTCCTCTGTACTCTGCAGCTGCAAGCCCTGCAGCAGAAGCAGCACATCACAGTGCTGCCTGAGCCTGGACCAGAACCACTAAGGTGGATGGGCTGGAGCACATTACATAGATGCTGAATTAGTTGGGATTGTTCCACTTTGAAAGAGAAGATAAAAGGCAAAGGTTCTGCTCTCTACAGATACCTAGCAGAGGGGCAAGAAGAAAACAGACCCAGGCTCCTCAGAGGTGTGCAAGGGTAAGACAAAAGGCAACAGGTAAGTAAACTCCTGCACAACCTGCTCTAATTTATTCTGTTTTGGTTAGGGATTGGATTAGAGAACCTTCAGAGGCCATACACAAGATTCTTACATGAAATGTACAGCATTCCTAAGATCTGTGATGGTACTAGTTAATACAACCAGTACTAAAGAAAAAGTAAGTTTGGTACTTTTCATGGTTATTTTAAACAACAGTGACTGAAAAGCATCCTTATATACAAATCCTGTAAAACTCAATCATCTCCATACTGCCAACAGCTGATGTTTTGCAATTTCAGTACAAGGCTTCATTAATCAAGAACCTGTCAGTCACACTTGACTGGCAGCTTTTACTCTGAATTTATAACCTCTGCAAAAGATACAGATCAATATTGAAAACAGCAAGTGCAGAATACTAAACTGATGACTTCCATAACTGGCATGAAATATGACAAAGAAATAAAGGAGAGCTTATTTCATCTTTTCAATATATAAAAGGGGCTTACGAGATAATGGGGAGAGACACTGTAGCAGGGCCTGCAGTGAAAGGACAAGAGGTGATGGTTTTGAACTAAAAGAGGGAAAATTCTATATTGGATATAAGAAATAAATTGTTTGCTATTAGAGTGGTGAGGCAGTGGAACAGGTTGCCCAGAAAAGCGGAGGATAACCCATCCCTGGAAGTGTTCAAGGACAGATTGGATGTGGGGTTTGAACAACCTGGTCTAGTGGAAGGTGTCCTTGCCTATGGCAGGGATTTGGAACTCAACCATCTTTAAAGGTCACTTCCAACCCAAACCATTGTGTGATTGCTGAGTGCTGTACCGAGAGAGTTCTGATCCCCTTTGCATTCTCACCCTCATCTCAAAATGGGGAACATGGTAGGAATAGAGAAAGAGCATTAATAAATACTCATAATGGACAGTTCAAGGGGTCTCACACACTATGGAATAAATCTGCAGGAAATCTTCGTGTAAGGCAAATAGTCTTACGTGAAGCAGAAAGCTTTTTTACCATTTTCAGCATAATGAAGACAGAATGGCATTGCATAAATGCCATCTTTATTAGCAGTTTCCTTACAAGTTTAAAATATTTTAAAAGGCAATTCTTTAAAAACCTGCTGGAAGTCCAGCAGAGTGTAAGATAATAATCTATTTCCCCAGTTCAGTAAGCATTACAAGGTAGACACATGCAGGGCAAAGGCCTTTTCATGGCTTCTCTGCAGTCTCACTGATCTAGCAGATAGAAAGGAAGATCAGAAGGGTTGTATTAAATTATTTAGAGACCTGAAACCCATTTTTCAAGAAAATACAAGAATTCTGAGATACTTCCTCGTAATTTCAGTGAAGCAGATTTTTATGCTGCTTTAAAACCCTTTCCAAGTAAACCATTATCTAAAAGAAATTAGACTACCTGAAGTCAAACATGGTACAGACAAACTTCAAAAAACCACTCTTCAACATCCAAGTGAAAGTACGTAGTCGCAGCTCGTGGTTACCAAACAGCATTTCAGTGTCCCAAGAAGCACATGGTTTTGCTAAATTTGAAGGAAAAAATACCACTAGCATAGCTGAAATTTAAGGTAATCTTTTTTGTTTCAGGGCAAATTGTAGATTTCCCACCTATGATCAGCAGTAAAGAATACCTGTGGCACAGAGAAGGGACAGAATTTTACCCAGATATGCATACTGTCTACAATGCACAGGAGCTACTTTTCCAGGATGTTTAACTACTTTCTACAGGCAAAACAACTTGTTATGAAAAAGAGATATTTGAAGGATAAGCACTAAAATAAACATGAAAAAAAAAAGAAAGAATCAAGTCCTAGGTCCTGTCTAACTTAAAAAAAAAAGCGAGGGGACAATTACCTCACTTAGATTTTGTCAGGCTGCAAAGACTGATGAAGGTAAAGGCAAAACTGCTTCATATCACCAGTGAGTTACAACAGTCTGGTTGGCATTGGATTGGGTCAGGAAACAATGAAAGATAATTTTCAGTGTCAAATATAGGAAGCAACTGCATCTTTCCATGGATACAGAAAATATTTTCATGTTTCTCAGCAAAAGCATCCTTGCCTAACTGTGCCTTCTGCCAGCTGCCATCAACCTTTTGAGCAGGCTGAAAGGAAAAATCCTTGTAACTTGTAAACAAAAACATAAGGAGAGCAAAGCTGGAAAAAAGCTGTGGAATTCAGGCCACCTATGTTTTAGAGTGGATTTCCAAACATTCACTGACCTTGTATTTGCTGGCTTTCTCTGAGCTGTCACTTAGTCACCGAGAGAAATCACCACTGGTTATCATGCAGGTGTTGCTGCTAGTCTGAAAAGCTAACTCACTTCTATCCTCCACCTATATACAGCTTTAAGGACTTTGTACCTGCACAGACAGGTTGAAGACACCAGCAGACAAGCATTGAAGAAAGAAAAAGCAAAATGTGTCTGTAGTCATAAATGGATTTCTGCAAATGTTTGGGCAGAGATAACTATCAGTCAACAAATGTGTGCAAGGGAATGGTGGATATTTAAAATCAAATATAGTAAAACTTGCAGAGTAATACTAAGACACAATTTGATCTCTGCATCTGACACACTAAACTACAACTAAGCTACAAGAAAATGTGTGGTAACTTGGAGATGAATTCCACCACAAAGGAAAGTAAATCCTTTAGGGACAGAAAATGCTATTGAATCCTCCCATCCTTGGAGAAGTGCTAAGTTGGACTGGGCTAAGAGAAAGATTCACATAACCCCTGCACTCAATTATCTTTCAGATAACAACCTGCCTGTACACTAAACAACACAATGCATTTTAACACAGAAGACCACTCATTTGTAAAGAGAATTGATTCCTCTGGGCATTACACAGTTTAGGAAACAGTATGACCATGCATGGCAGCAAGTAAGGCAGTGCAGTAGCAGGGATCACCAGATCAATGTTGTTTGATGCTGAGGTCCAGAGACATCCATGACACGTCATTTTTAGGTTTTATGTCTAACTAGATTTAGGCCAGTCCCCTAAATAGAGCACTGCCACACATAGACTGTTAGAAGCTGCCCTGAGACTCTATCATTGATTTAAACCTTCACATCTGCAGAAGAGTCCAAGCACATTGAATGAATCCCTGGAGCAGACCTGTGGTTTAAGGTCCCCTAAAAGAAGTTACTCCATGGGAACTGACACCACTTTTTGATCTGATCAAAAAGGATGAGGGGATGACAATGGGAGATGCAGAGACTCACTGCAGAGCTACTCTGCTGCTCAAAGCCAAAATGCTAATGCAGATGCAGTCAATGCATCTTCTTCTGCTAGCAGCTGGAATGATTCTGTACAAACCACACTAGGAAAAAAGCAATTATAAACTGCTCATATGAACTATTACATTTTAATTAAAATTAATTTAGAAGAAATATAGGACAAAATTAATTCAGTATTTTGTAACATTAGCATGATGTATTCAATTGTGCAGCAGCTCTCTGGAGGTCTGAGTTTTGGGGGGTTTTTTTTCCTGTCTTTTTTTTAGTTTCCTCCTCATTACTAGTTTTGCATGATCAGGGTAATATCTGAGAGCCATGTCATGTCCTTTATCAATACTGTTGATAGCTTTTGACAAGAAACAGAATACATTTTTCAGCAGAATTTTTTTTTTTTTTTGCAAAAGAATTGTAAGCCCCTTACTAGGGCTGTACATCTTTTTAAACAAGCCTAGTAAATGGTGATAGAAAACACAGGGATTGGGGGAGAAAACAGCAGAAAAATAAAGACAAGTCCTGAGAGCTGGTTATGCTTTATTCCCTCTTCTTTCATCCTTGATTTTCAGGGAGAACCAACATCCAACTAGGGAAAAAACCTGTAATTTTAGTATTAGTAGATAGTAGAATAGGAATGTAATAGGATAGTAGAATAGATTAGTAGATTCTTCAGAAGAGGTCTAGCAAGGTTGAATAAATTGGCTTTTACTTTTTAAATTCAGTTTAAAGAAGTGTTTTCCATGTTGCCACTGAAAGCTTTTGGAAACCAAAAGCATGCTTTCAATTGAAATAAAAAATCTTTTCCAATGGAAACACATTTAGGTACACATTATTGTTACAAAGCCAACAGCAATGAGAACTGAAGAGATTAGAATATCAATGTTACTGCAATGTGTCTTGATAGGCCCAGCTCCAGGGAAGACCACTATTTCAGTACATTTTAAATGTAATAGTTTCAGATACAAGCCTTCACATCAAATACAAAATATTTTTTCTCCTTCTCAGTGACAACCAGATTTTCTTCTGTCAGACCTGCATGTACCTTCTGACTATTTAAATGCAAGTCTCAAGGCAGGCAATCCCACCCTTGCTCCATCCCAGCTTCACTTCAGCTCACCTCCACCTTCCCAGCTGCACCCTGCAGACCCCTGGCCATTCCAGAGCAGGTCATGAGGCCTCAGTTCCTGAGTGCCTCATGCTTCACTCACCAGTCAGTGCTTAGAAACACCACAGGAAAGGGGACTTTCTATTGGCTTCAGATAATGATGACTTCAATTAACAACTGACTGAAGATAATATTCTTTTAAGTTTTTCCATATTGCAAGCCATCCTTTGCAGTATTAAGAAAATCCTACAAAACTTCTAAAGAAGCTGAGCAAGAGCCAGCACTGAACTGGGAAAAAACAAAAGCAGGAACTTGTGCTTTCAAGTGGTAGCTTTGAAGAAAATATTTGCTGTCACATGAGAGGGATTACGAGAAAGTGTTTACTTGTGCCACAAAAATACAACTGATTCTCTCACACTGACTCAAGGCATATCAGAGCATTTACAGCTGCTGCTTCCAGGTGCATTGCAGACCTTTGAGGATGACATGCTGGCTCTTTCACTTCTAGACCAGATGGGGCAGCATCCAGCAGCAGCTTGGGTCACTGTGTATTGGGGCAGCTGCTAGCAGTCAAGGTGATGCAGGTGACAGCGAAACCCATGTGACTGAATGGAGCATTTTCTAGAAACAGAACACACTACATTATACATGTTTTAAAAAACATGTGAAAATGGAAGTGGTCCAATCACTTATGATAAAAAAAAAGCACACAAGTTTCCTGTGAAAAGTACTGAGGCTAGGCTACAAGTCACCACCCACAATAGACACTGGAAAGATGTGGGATCCAGCAACATTTCTACCAGCAAAAAACACCTAAAATTAATAAAAACAACAAATCCTCTTTAAACAAAAAAACAAAAAAAAAAACAAAAAACCAAAAACAGATCCTCTACAAAAGGATCTGGGGAGGCAGCAGCTTGTGGGAGAGGAATGATCCAAAGGCATAATCCCACACACATACCAACAAAGGCTATCAATACATGTTGCCCGTACTGGAAAAGGACACAGAAGGCTCAGGCACCTGGAAGCTTTGCAGCTGACTCAGGCAACTGCTCTTTCCTCTGTGCTTTCTACAGATGGCTGCAGTGACAGTGCCATCCTATGCCACTGCCATGCCAAGTGTTTATCTCAAAGCCACCCAACAACCCTCTGCCACACGCCTCGCTCATGTGTGCTCAAATCTTCCACCAGTATCCACCACATATAACACAATATTTTATAGATTAAGTGCAAGCCTCCAAAGATCAGACACATGATGCTAGTCATTATAGGAAGAGAGTCTGAGTATTTTTTTTACACTGATTCTTCCAGATAATTCACTCTGTAAACTAGCCTGTGAGCACAGTCAGAAGAAATTGAAGTAATGTCATCCCCCTGTGCTGCAGTAAAAGAATTCAGATTTTAAACATGTGATCTTCCTCAGTGAAGGACAGCAACTCGATTCTGTGATTGAAAGAGCAGTATTTCACTTCACCACTCACATCTGATAGATGGTATTACAACGACATTGATGGGAGGCTTTTCTCTTCTCAGTGGACAATCATCACAAATGTCACCTACATGACACACTTCTTCCCAGGCTTCAGGTAGAGAGAAGCTCTCAAAAGCAGCCAATATGACACAACAATAGCAAAAACATATAGTTCTGGCTAGAAAAGAGACACCAACACTTGAGTAACCATTTCAGCCTGCCAGCATGCCCTTGCGTTTGTACAAGGTGACACTGAACCATCCTGACTCTTCAGCCAAGGAAGCTCTCCTAACATATACTGCTGTAGGAGAACAATCCTGACTCAGCATTTGGTACCCAATTTCAACATGTAAACCAGATCTCTTAAAACCCTTCCTAACACTACACTCTACTTGCACTCAACTCCTCCAAAAGTCCAGATATTTGCCTTATAATCTCAAAGTTTATCAATGACACTAACTCCCTGTAAAATGAATCTACAAGAACCAATTGCAAAGATTGTATAGATTACAAATTTTCTACAAATGCACTGTACAACTTTTAACATGAAAAGCCATTACACTAAAAACAAAATAAGTTATTCCAGTCTTAAGCATTATGATACAGATCTAACATCTGCATCTCCAACATCTTCCCTTATTTTAAAAGGATAGAAAGAAATATTTAAGAAGGTAATAAACACATTAATCTGTCACTGAAACTGTGACTTTTGACTGTTCACATTTGGTATATGCTGGAAGTAAGTCTCAGACATGCAGATATTAAAGAGTTGAAAACCAAAACAAATCACATCATGATAATAACGTTTCAGTTAATAAGAGGAACACAAATGTTTATTTTCTTTGCTTGCTCTTGCTTTCTCAAAGAGCACCACTGTGATACCAGTGGTTTGGCATCAAAGGAAAAAGTAAACTGAATAAATGCAAGACATTTCAGAATGAGCTACACAAATAATTCAGTTACTTATTGAAGTGCACTTCCTATTTTATATATAAAAGAAGAAAAAAAATCCATATACTGTATTTTAAAAGCATTCTGCTTGCATTCAGTGCACATATTAAATTTCAAGAATTGAAGAAAAGTAAATTTTACCTCTAAATGTACACAAATATACTCAGAATGAACATTTCAGACAACCCTCCTAGGTATACCAAAGAAGAGCATCTGATGGTCTTACTTGCCCCAGAAGTAATAAATCTTTCTGGACATGGATAGCCCAAAAAGGTTTGAACAGAAAGATTCATTAAATAACTTAACCTTGTGAGGGAAAAAGAACAGTGCCATTAAAACTACACCTTTAACACATGAGAAAACACTTCCCTTCTCCCTGTTCTTTTTCAGAGTCTGGTTGTTCGTATTTAGTGACTACCGAGACTCTCAGAGTTACTGGGGAAACCTGGGCTAGGAGCCCAAGTGTTTTCTTCCATGATGGCAACGCTGCCATAGCATGTGCAAAGTGCCCAGACTGATCCTTTGGGAAGGATGTTAACTCAGGGTATTGTTGAGAGGCACCACCACATCACTCATGCACAAATGGTGTGCTCCACTAAATAGAAACTGTTTCACCAAAAATGTTACCTGATGGCACAGTGCTATCACAGGAAGCATCAACCAACCAGCCTAGCCACAGAGGTGATCATTGCCTCCTGCTAACATGGGGGCAAAGTTTAGGACATTGTTCTCAAAGACTAATGCACAATACTCTGTACCCTTCTGGACTTTACATCTCTTGTAAACAAGCTATAAAAGAAAAGAAAATTCATTTAAGTAGGCTGACATGACAGATACAGACCAGAAGTAAGCGTGGGCAAAATTTGGAGTTCTGATTTCCCTAAGGTACAGCCAAACTTGCAAACCTGCAGTTGCGAGTAGCAAGTCTCAGTTCAATTTTTCCTAATCACGCCTTGCAGATAGCAATTCATTAGTCATTGTTACTGAAGCAGTAGAAGAAATAAGCAATACCTGCCCTGACAAAGTATCACAAGAATTAAAGAAATCAAAAGCCAATGGCAAATCTCAAGAAGTAATAAAAACAGGTTAAAGAAATGAAGAAAATATGAACTAAGTAAAAGTGGCAGGGCAATACGCATTCCCTAGAGCTCATCATTCAGGAGGTCTATACTTCAAACACGCATCAGGGATTAATTTGTGACTCCTGTTTTGACTAGAAAGCCTTTTATACAAATTACATTTCACCTCAGAACCAGTCAAGATGTAATGCAAGTGATTGCCTGCATCTGTCTTTGGGGATCCATTGACCTAGTTAGCTATCTAATGCAATTTTTGGCAATTGCTTATGTTTTTTTCTTTGTGTTGTTTAGTATCAATTTTTAAAGACTCTGTAAGAGTGTTACTGTATCTTTGCAGGGCAGCTCAGCTGACACAACAGAGAGCACAGGAACAGGCTCCACTGATGGTGCTGGGTTTCTAAAACACTCGGAACAGCATTACAGCATCCTAAGCTTGGAAAGAACACATGTCAAAGCACCGGCTTCAAATGCAGTAGTAAAGCCAGCTGAGGCAGATGTCTGAGACAGCCCCTGTCCCACACCATCTGGCTGTTTCAGACTTGTGTGAGACCTACAGACCACGGAGAAACCCCCCCACAGCACCTAGGATCCGACCACAACACAGAGACTATTTGTTGTAGTTTCATCCACACTAAGATTACCCAAACTAGCCTCCAAACAAGGATGTACAAGGGAATGTCACCCTGAATGAGGTGGGACTCTATTCAAGAACCATGGAATAACAGCCTGAACACTGCTTAGTTTAGCAGCACCCACTTGGGCACATTTGACAGAAGTGTCAGTATGAAGCTGGCTTTGTCAACATCCACGCTTGGAGCTTCTGAAGAGTTTCCACCCACGGCTGGCAGACACCCACTGCCCTCCCCTCAAAGTGCATGCTCATGTACTTCAGCTTCAAAATTTGAGGATGGTCTAGTATTGCCATGGGTATTTGTGGGAATCCCATCACAAGCTACAGGCAACCCTTAGAAACATCCTTTGGTGCCACGCCCTTGTCTGTTCGTTCATTCTCTGTAAAGTGGGATTAGCAGAACTTCATTGCATGAAGGATTTTGAAAATACAGTCATTCAGAAATCAAGAGATGTGTAATTTTAATATAGAGGCACTTCCTAATCATATTGCAAAACAGCAAATACTTTTTCTGAAACAGACTGAAGAAACTTGTTAACAGGAGACAAATCCTACAAAAAAAAAAAAAAAACTATTCAAAAAACCCAAATTAGTTGCTGTAAACTTTTGGAAAACTTAATTATTACCCTAAAACTTCCAAGCAGACATGCATTCTTAAATGTATAAGAACACCTAAAAAGATGAAAAAAACCTCAGACTAAAAAAAAAATACTTACAGAATTAAACACTTACATTCCATACTGGAGTTAATCTACAGTTAGCATTTAAATACATGATGTACTAAAAGTTTACATGTGACCAGAGAGTTTCATGGATAATAAATCCCAAATCACCAGAAAGTAGGAGATATATACATATATCTGTGATATTTACTCAGTTAAAATACCATATATGATCAAGTTCTACTCTTTCCTAGATACTCACTGTTGACTCCTGCTGAATCAAGACACAGCTAAAGGGACTACAGAAGCAAACACATGAGCAGAAAGACAGACAATTTAATGCTTTCCTTTCCATATAAATGTGAACACTTCACTTCTGCATGTCCTTCTAACATTACTGCTAAGTGCTCTTTTGATGCTACCAACAACACATGCATTTTGTTAATTTAAAAAATCCAAGTATTCAACTATCTGCCTGCAGTCACTTGAGTCCCTTCATCATCCGTAGGAAATGAGATGAAACAAGAACAGTCATCTAGAAACACATTTATTGCCACTAGAAGATGCCATATAACAATAATAGTAAATAGTGCAGGCACATTCCATAGGTGACACCTACAGTATGTGAAGTATATTGTATCTCAGAAATATGCTGAAGACTTGATACCTTGATTCTATTCTCAATTCTATCAGAAATTAAATCATACTGCCTCAACTATTGATTCTGTAAAAGAGCAAGCTGATCTTGATCTCTCATGAATGAAGCTGAGTAAGAACCACTACCTATAGGCTATCCAATACCCAGGGGAAGAGTTATAAGAGGAACTGAAGCCTTTATTTCCAGCCCATCTTATACACTCCCTGTCCAAAACACTCCAAATGGAAGAAAAGCAGAGTGGTTTGCTTGAGATATTAAGGAATTTGGTCCCTTGCTGTGCTTCCCAACAGTTCACCCTCATAGTGCAATTTTTAGAGTTCAACAAGATACGCTTTTTTTAAGAAGAGAAGAAAGGGCAAAATCTTGTTTTAAGGCTCACCAGCAGCTCACAATTACAGGCTACTTTACCAAATACAAGAACTCTGCTGACGTATTATCACAGTAGTGATGCAGTTACTGTAGTAATAGATGTTCTTACACATTGTTACTAAGAAATATAACATGGGAAAATACATAGACCCCTTGTTTGGCTACACCAAACATTCTCTGCTCTCATTACACAGAAAAATGAATCGCTGAAAAAAACCCACGCAGACATTCCCTAAAGAAAAACAGGAGTCTGTACTTCATGTAATTAAATCTTTTAAGTAAGCCACTAATTTTTTTTCGCCCTGTATTTGAACAAATGTATTTGAACAAATACCTTTAAAACCTTACTGAATTAATTTAAATGTCAAATCCAAGTTTATTCTACAGGTAAAGCTTAGCTATAATGCATTAGTATAATTCAGGCCTAAAGGCAACTTCTATTATAAGAGGAGTTTCTGTGTCATTCAAGGCTTATATTCTCAATGGAACTCAAGCTGCAGATAACACTTTTCCCTTTGCAGCTACTTCAACTATTATAAGCTTCCACAAAAAAAACTTTGAAAAAAACTACTGTGCTTATCACCCTGGCAACAAAATATCACACTCTTTCATATGATATCACAGGATTTACAAAATTGATGAGTAGTTATCTATTGTTATAGCTTACAATGAGAACTCACAATTTTTTTCTAGTATAACACTAATGTCGCAATATCATTATTGCAAAATATAAGCAAAAATTGATTCTAAGACTGGCTGTAGCATAAAACTATATTTAAATTTGCAAAACCATTTAAAACTTAGAGGGAAAGTTTTATCACCAAGTAAAATTTGAGAAGAACCAGAGAATGAAAAGAAGACTTTGAAATTATCCAAGTCATGATAAAAGAAATCTGCTTTGAAACTGCTGAGCTAAAATTAAACACTTCAGATTCCTTAGGTTCCAAAACATATGAAGAGAAAAGCTATATACAAGTTTTGCAAAATTTTAAAAAAATCCTCTCAGTTGAATTTGAAGACCAGTTTCAACTGATAAAAAAAAATTATAAAATCAAAGCATATTAGAAGACCTTATTTTAAAACGTATTTGTGATGCCACATCTCTTAACATACCCATTATAAATTTCAGTCTAGTAAAATGCATCTAGATCCATGAAAGACCCATTAAGGTCTTTAAGAATTCTTTTTTTTAATGTATCTGCCTGCATCTGAACAGAGAGTATCTTGGCCTTCATCAGCCACATTTGTCAAAGACAGAGCTATGCAAACCAGATGATATTTTGTGTTTTGAGCCAGGCTCTCACAGCACAACAGACCTGGCTGCAGACAGTAGGGAATGTTTCCTGGATCAGAACAGAACACTAAACTGCACGATAACATCTCAAATTTGTAAAATACAAATAATTTACCTTAAAATAAATGAATAACAAGATAATAAAAACTCCTCTGTAATGCTGCTGGGTTACATTACAGTTGCATTCAAATATAGAACAAATGAAGCTGCATTTAAAAGCATGTCTTTCTGTTTATTTCTGTTATTTATTTTCTGTTATTAGATTTACATCTAATACTGCATGTCAACATATTATCATGATGCAGCCTTGGAGTACATACACTATTTCTATGCTTACAAAATCATTCATCCACCATAATTTGGTGCATTTAATCACAGATTTATACAATATAAAACTGGCTGGTTTTCCTTGATAAAGCATTCAACACCAACGCTTCTTTGGCTCCCAGCAGCTCAGATATCCAAAGCCCTTTCCTTAGGTCTTGGTTGTTCCTGATGGATAGGAACTGGAGCACAAATCCATCATCCAGTACCACAGGCAGCAATCAAGTAGCACAAACCCTATGTCTTCTCAAGATATTTCATTTATTGCATTTAAATATTCAACACCAATTATTTGAATTACCAAGTACAGCCATGTGAGTACCCACTGTGATGAGGGAAATCAGTGTGTACCTCATGGATAATACCAGAACCTCTGCAAATTTAGGTTGATATTTTCACACAAAATATTCTTAGGCTATAACTTTAAGAAAATCTTGACTGTTGTTGCAAAAGAAGACTGTATGAAATCTGACATTGTATCAACTGAAAGACTGGATTTCAACCTTGGACTAGCACATGTTCCCACCTTGTTAAATGAATTTGAGCTCCTGTGAAGTTCTGTCAGAGTATGGCACAAAAAATCAAAATGTCTGAGTAACCAAAAAGATATCACTTGTTTTTTACGGATGCACACTATGCTTTAATAATAAGAAATTTTGGCTGCACAATATGATCTTTAAGATACGAATTAGGCTGCCCATACTCTCTTCTTAAAAAGACAAAATTCCACAGATATTGAACCTGAAGTCCTCTGTAGTCTAGCCTATGGATTTGGGGAAGATTTGGAGCACAAAAAAAACCAAACAGCTTGAATGATATACATATGACAGACAGGGCAGGATGATTAATTTGAGGCAAACAGGTGAATAGGTGGTATTTGGGTGTTCTATAGTGGATTGTTCTAATAATGCGCTTCAATGGATGTGAAGCTCTGAACAATCTAATCTAGAATGAAATGGTCTCCATTGTTATCCTGAACTCTAATTAGAGTAGGATAAACACTTCTCATTATGTTCCACCCTATTTATTTGCAACCTGCTATCTCCTACCAGCCCCACCAATCTCATGTCCTTTGGTAAATACTGCCTTAATTTATCTTCTGATAAAGGACTCTCATGCCTCTTGTCCCTTGAGTACTACTAAAAATAATCATCACTTCATAAGCATTA
>JAOTQP010000870.1:14149275-14196123 GCA_026413545.1 Cichladusa arquata | reverse complement strand
ATTAAAAATTTAAAATCTTGACAAATTATGAAAGATGCAAGGGTAGTAAGTTAACCATTTAACTCTACTTAATAAAAACTACTTGATAAAAGATTTGCATATACGCAGATTTTATATATATATATATATATCTTTGTTATACACAGTGGAAAAAAGGAAAAATTGAAGGAGGCAAAAAATACATACATCAAAAAGAGCTTACAATTCATAAATTTTTAAAAATTAAGTATGGGGCAAATAGACATATTTTTCTTTAATAAAAATCTTGGATTTTTTTGGCTATGAAATGTACTATTCTGCAACTGCCACCTTTATTTTAGACCAGCAACAGTCAGAACCACCTACATTTTAAATTTGCTTTTATTGCCATAGAAACGTATATTTGCTTTAACTAAAAAGGAATTCTTCTGGCTCAGTCATCTACTTTCTATATCATACACTACAGAGGACATAATTTATTCATTTACACATCCATACTTGCATACTTTTAACATAAGCTACATCCACCTCAGCTACTATGAAAAATTACGTGTGGTTTGTGTTAGATAAGATAGTTATAGAACATTTATATTAAAATGAATTACTTCAATCTACTCTATATAAATTCAAAAGGACAGAATTACTTGAAAATTATTTATGTTCTTAAATCAATCCAATTTCAAGTATATTTTCATTGACTTTTACTTCAATAATAATGTAATGCTCAGAGCAATCATGCACCATTTTATTAAATAATTGTAATTAAACCTTTCTGTGTTCAATAAGAGATGGAAAACAGGTCAAAACACATAGAAGAAAATGGTATTTTTGTCCTCTTTAAAGCCACTGACACCAAGGAGAATGCATACCAAAAAATTAAAGACATTCAGTGCTAATAAAAACCCAATTATATGCATGCAGTTTTAGTACCAAAGAAAGATCTGAACTATTTCTGTAAAGTACTAAAGTGCTGTTCTACAAGGCAAAGAAGTTCCTGAAGTCCTCACAGCCCCAGCTCACCCAGGTTTGGGCACAAAGACACCCCAGAACCAGCACTGGGTTCCCACCAGCCCCTCTGCAAAGCCACCAAGAGAACAAGGCTAATGTGTGTTACAGCAAAGCTGCTTGTTTTGTAACCCACTACAATAAAATGTGGAATGGGAAAACCAGTCATTTCACCAGAGTAAACATGCAGCATGTTAACCAAACATATTTAAGCTGTTACATGCAATACAGCAACTTGAGTTCTCAGCAATTCTTAGCAATTCTACAACCTCCTTGCAACAAAAGTGGGGGAAAACAATGGCATGTAAAGTTTATCAACGCTAAATTTTGGTCTGAAGTCCACTCTCTAAGAGAGGAATTGAATACTCACTAGGTGTGGCTGGTAGAAGGAAAAAAAAATTTCAAGTTCCCTCAACATTAAGATACAGAAAAATTCTAAACAGAATTCACAATATTGGAGAGAAAAAAAATCATTCGTAAGTTACCACAGCTGCACTGCAGGATAACTTACTTTGACTAGATAACAACATTTTCCCTATGCCTTTTAGTAAATATTTGAATATCCACAGATACTAAATTATACTGGCTTAGAAAACATTATTTCTTCTTAAACAGAAATACTCAGCAAGAAAAATGTTCAAAACCACCATTATCCATAACTGCAATATTTACCTCTGGCTATTCTAACTATTTAAAGGGAAAAAAAACCATACATTAACTAATCACTACAGGAACAGGGAAGTGATCCTCTCTTCACAGGAAAAAGACATTTAACAGAATAGTGGTTTCCTGAGGGGAAAAAAAAAATGCTAAAGAACAACCAGTGTTTTTTTGGTGAAGGAATTGTTGATGGTAGGAGTGGGATTTTTGTTGCGGAGAAGTTGGTTTGGTTTTCTTTTCAGGAAAAAGAAAACCTGAAAACAGGGCTGGAGAGGGACCAGTCAGACTGATTCATTTTAAATTTTCTTTAATTGCTTTCTCAATTGTTAACTGAGGTAATTAGAGCTTTGTGCAGGTAATTCTAGAACATGATTGAAATACTGTTAAATATTTGTGAAAGCCATGATTTCCAAAGAAATAATAGTAAAAATGGCAAGAAGAAAGTCTAAATTAACTAGGAAAATTGTTCATTGTATATTATTCATGCAGCATTAGTGATCTTGTGGACACATACACGTCTCAACCATATAAACCCTCTCAAATCTAGATTGACATTTTCCAGGAGGCTTGTAGTATTTTAGAACAGAAAATAGTGTAAAAAATTCCTAGAAAATACTTCACTTATAGAAATACCACCCAAAAAAGAATAAGCCCCCAGACACATTCATTCAGATGATAAAAGGAAGAGGCTGTGCTCATCCTTCCTGTTCTGGAGTGAAATAACATAAAGCAAAAGCTCTTTCCTAGGAATTTGGCTCAATAGCAAGGCTAGCATATTACAGCTGTTGAGCATCTCAGTGGCTTAGGGGATACTACTAAAAACCCCAAACAAACAACACACAACCAAAAAGGAAAGCAGAATTCTAACTTTTTCTTATCCAAAAAATTATGAATAAAACACAATTCTGAACTGGTTCACCATTTGTAAAAACTACAGTCAAACAGAACTAATGTAAAGAAAGAATCTGTTTCTTATCTCCTAGATGAAGGCATTAAGCCTAAATACATATTCTAGTCAAACAGTCAATATGGAAGTACCATACAATTTTTCATTTTTTTTCCAAAGGAAGAATCCCAACAACTTGCTTTCTTAACATAGGGAAAGCTCAAAAATATTTGTGTAAAGGAACACAAAGGTAGTTTCCAAAGGTAGTTTGGAAATCACAGCAGCAATATACACAGCAACAAACAACATTAAAGCTATTGTTTGTTTTTTTCCTAAATCTGTCTTCAGTCAAACAAAACACAATGCACGTATGGCAGCATGCCAATTATGGTAGATGTCACATTGGTTGACAAGATTTACTGAAATGTTCAGCACATGAATACTTTAGATTAACTATCAGGCAGTGTGCAAGGACAGCTGCTTATTCTGAACCAACCTCTTCAGATTCACTAGAAAAACAAAGTGTCTGGAAAGCAGGAGAGAAAGAAAGAAAGAAAAAAATCCAAACACTCAATGCTGTTACTTTAAAAGAAAAGGGAAAATATGAGGATGGACAAAAATCAGGCAGATAATACTTGGTGAAGGTCTCCAGAAAGAACAAAGCTTTATTATATTGGAGGAGCAGAACATGGCCTTATGTAAAAGAAGTAAGTGCAAACACTGTTTATAACTCTTTTTTTCTAATGCTTTCTTCCCATTAACAAAATACTTCAATTTAAACAGGCTGTATAAACACTGTGTTCACCTGACTACTGAATCAAAGAAAAACTACTGCTGCTGCAGAATCATTAACATCTGGTAGGTGGATCAAGCCTCACTCTTGTGCAAGGCCTGTCACATAAAAGGCTGCAGAGGAAGAGTCAGCCCTGCACTCATGTGGGTCATATAACACTGCAAAACAACATTATTTTAAAAAATATATTTTTTAATTTTAATGATTATACTGAAAAGACTGAAGTGGGACCAATAGATAAAGACTGCCTGGCTACTTGTCTCCAGCATTTATATACAAATATTGTTATTAAAATCCTGAAATCCATTTTAGACTTTCTTCACAAGGTCTGAGAGCAAAGAAGCAGCAAGATTATCTCCAACTTTTGCCACAGAACTTGCTCTACGAGCTAGCTCAAAGAACCATAGTGCTAAGCTTAGCAAAGTGTTAAAAATATTCCTCAGCAGTCTATAAAAAATTTGCTCCTATACCCATTAACATTTTCACACAACACTGTATATTTTGTCTGAATCCCTGTTGCATGTTAACAGGAGGCTCAAGCAGGAGCACTCAACTTAGAATTGCATATTCAGTGCAGATGCTGGATTCAGCAGAGAAATGATGAAGAACCAGGCCTTTTTTCCCCCCTTTTTTTAATTAACTGAGCTCTTGAATACCATTAGCAGCTCTAGAGGCATCACAATTTTATTACTCCTTAAGAAAGATATACATAAATAGAAAAAGCAGATCTACAGTCTGAGATGAGAAACAAGTACATCAGTGTAACCATGCCAGAAAAAAAAAAAGAAGTCCCAAACCACAAATGTACTGTGAAGGCAGTGTGTGCCCACCTCTCCCACAAGAGTATGCAGGAAATTCAAAATCGCTGTTTCCCATTTCTAACACAACCAAGCTACCACACTGCTGGCACCCCAGCTCACACCCAAGCTGCCCTCCAGCACCCTGGCAGACTCTTTTTAAATTTTGTGTTTCTTTTACTATTACTCATGTTACACACATCCACTTTTCTTTTCGTTGACCAAGAATATTCCCCCCAAGTCCTTCAAGCTCAATTCTGCAGGAATCTTTTGTCCAGCTTTTCCAAAATCTCATCACATGCCACACTATTTTTGGGGTTTTCCCCTGACTGAGAAGGCACTACTGTAAATGTAACAAATACTGTTTATAGTTTATACTATTATATAGAAGATTTTTGATAACAGGCCAAGTTATACAACTAAGCACTACTTCTAGACAATCCAAGAAATGTGTCTAGCTTATCACTTTCCAGCACTGAACTGAGCTCTGAGAACACATAGAAACTGGGGTCAGAAGCCATTAGCTTCTAGCAGCTGATCTATGTCAAGTCAGTTGGAATAACTTGTTTAAGTGCAAAATCAAGTAGGTTTTGTATTAAAACAAATAGATACTTTTGTATAAATTTAAATTACTGTAGCTATCCCTAACAGACAATAAACATGAAACAGATATAATTATAATGCTTGAAAGCCAGCCAAAAATGTCTAATTTTGTCTGTTCATATTAGGAAAGAAAAGTAAACCATTCCATTTTAAATTGTCCAAGGGGCAGAGGGAGGAAGCACGGGGATTTGTTTGTTTTTGTAGCATAAGTTACAAATTCCTATTCCCTTGGACTTGACTGAAACACACTATTCTTATTCACAGCCTCTTCTTTAGACAGCTTTTGATTTAGAGGAACCACTGTCTTTGACAAAAGGATGTTAATTAGTAGTCTTATTCTTCCAACATTTTTTCACTCTGAAACCTAGTTTTCCACAAAACAGATACCTGCTCTTAAACAAAGCATGGGGAGCAGCTGCATGTTCAGTGATGCATTCCAATGCTGTTTCCAGACATGCAGTCCCACAATCAAGCTTAAAAGAGCAGCAGTTCTGAACTTACAAACATCAGCAAATACAGCTTCTATCTGTGAATAATGTCATTTGGCTTAAAGTAAATTCATTATGCTCAAATCTATTGTTGAACTGATAAGGAATGAAGTATTTTTAAGTTTATTTTCCAGACCTGTAGGTTGAATTTTCTGTAGGCTTCAGAAGCTGTGACCTAATAAAATGCTTATTAAGACTGTGAATAAAAAGCTGAGTGCACACCCAGAAATTTCATAATGGGGCAAAGAAACAAAACTAAACAAAGTGTTCTTTCAATGCTTCCCTATACCTACCTAGAGGAAGTTTTACCAAGTTTTACTTTTCCTGCCCTTTAGGACTACCATATATGAAATCTGTGGAATTCAGGCAAGTAGAGCTTGTTCAAAAACACACAACTGATCTGTGATTTTCAGACTGGCCATTGACCATTTCCAGATAAACATTCAATTTATACCAGTACATTGAAAACCAAGGTGAAAGATCAAGGGATTGGTTTTGGTTATAAGCCACTGAAGCAAGGCCAGCTTGAAACACCCTGCCAGGTAAACACACTAACAGCAGAGCTCTAAGATACCAGAAACAGCTTATTATTTTTAAAATATAGCAGTCACATTTTTGTACAAGGCAAAACCCAACATTTTTTATAAATTACATGTCTCAAAGGTCATACTTGCAAAAATAAGTTAGCTGTTTAAAGGACTTTAAGAATGAAAGGGAACCAAAAATCTTATCTCTCTATTAATTGTTTCATACAGTAATTTAGACTTTCAATATTCTTTGCCAAGTTGTGCAGAAGGTTTTTTTCTTGTTATCTGATTGTACACTAAATACAGTTAGTATATTTCCTCAAGATCAAATGTCTCTATGTTTTATTTGCCTGCATTGCATGAATTTTAATTATCCAGGAGTGGGGGTTTTTTATGGATTCAACTCCAAACAAATGGAAACATATACAGAAAGAATTTTTGTTCTTAAGGAAACCAAGTAATACTTCTATATATAAAATGGTTAAAGTACAAGAATGAAAGCAAGACATTCAGTTCAGGTACCTCTTGCATCAGCCAAGTGTCCCACAAAACCTAAAGGCAAAACCCACATGGAACTGACCCTGGCATTTGGTTTGCCAGAAGCAAGAATTTCAGGCTGACATGACTACCACCCATATTGTATCTGGGGCCTCCTTCAAGAAATCCTTAACCCAAATCCTTTGTTTCCTCTTGCCCTAAAGTCTTCCATCTAATTTCATGGTTACAGGTAACAAAAGCCACTGATTATCAAAAAAGAAGAATGAACTTCAAATAAGGATTTTAGTGCCTGGAAGTGGAATTATTCAGAGATCTGCACAGTCCTACTAGAGCACCACAGTATTACCACATTTCATTAAATAAGATTCCAGCTGATGTCCAATAATAATAAGCATGACTGTCTCTTTTGGAACATCAAGCATGTCGGGCAATGGCCTTGGGATAAAAAGGACTCCCAGAATCAAGAGGAGAATGATGAGAAAATGAAAACACTGCAAGCTTCTAAGCATCTCCCTAGAAATATCAAATAGTTCCAGCCAAAGCCACAGCCAGGAATACTAACAAGTTAAAATATTACTTAAGAAGAAAAGTGCAAGAAATAGAAATACTGGAACCAGGAAAGACTGAGGGTCCAGATCTCTTGTCTCATAATGTCATATTTACAAGCTGAAACTTAACAGCAATTAAGTGGTTTTACCTTTCTGTCATAACACATTTATCTCCAACAGGGAAATACAAAATGTTAAAAAGGAGACTGACTCACTGCTGAAATAGGAAATATAGAAAAGAAGTCAAGTGAGTCAATCTTACAAGAATGAAAGAGTGGCATCTTTCTTAGTGGCTTAGCTATTACAAAAGTGCATTAAAATAATGAAAACACAGGAAAATGCCTAATCTAGAAGCAGTGCCCATTACATAACATTCTGGTACAGACACAGAACGGAAGGTTAAAAAATATTACATTGTAATGATCAATTTTATAAATGTCTCACTGAATTTCACAGAAGCAGCATGGTTCCAAGCACTGCTGAGCCCCAGTAGTTTTACATGGCAAAATCAGTAAGCATAACATGCAAAGAAGACATCTGCATGATCAGAAGCTGACACACATACATGGATAACAACAGATAACAAATGGCAAAGGTCCACATGCAGAGCAGATAAGGTCAAGAATCTCAACCCTAATTCCCAGGTTACAGAAATGTGGGATAAATAAGGCTGGGGGAGATTACACTGCTCTCCTAATTACCATTCACAGTTACAGGTCCATCATCTATGCAAAAATAAATGTCTAGTCTTAATGCAAATGACGTTCATTTCATCAAGATGCTAAATTAGTACCAAACACATCACTTCTGATTTTGTGTGAAATACCATCAATGCATTCTGGCATATCACAGCTGAGTACAGCTACATGCAGGGGTGTGAGGAAAAGCCATGCAGTTTGCAGACACTTTTCACCCAGAAAGACAGCACAAACTGATATTTTCCCCAATTTTGCATTGTTAATTTTCCATATGCCAAACAGTACTACAATGTTCAATCTATTTAAAACGTCTCAACTGGATACTATAATGATTTCTTTCCAGTCAGGAGTGACTACTATACTGGCACTTTTACAAAAGGTCTGCTAGACAGCTTTATTTTTATGCACAAACCACCACATGAAGTTCACTCCCAAGTGCTTGCTCTAGAACTAACATTACAAATCTTACACTTTAATTTTCTTAGGAGCACAAGCTACTTCATCTATATCCATGACCTGACAAATTTGGTGGCCTTCTACAATGGGGTTATAACAGTGGAGGATAAGAGAAGGGCAACAAATATCATCCACCTGGACTTGTGCAAAGCATTTGACATTCTCCTGCATGACACCCTTGTCAAAACCTGGAGAGACATGGACCACTCAGTGGGTAAAAACTTGGCTGGATTATCACACTCAAAGACTTGCAGTCAACAGCTCAATGTCCAAGTGGAGAGAACTGACAAGAGATAATCCTCAGGGGTCAATATGGTGACAGCTTTGACAGCAATTTGGGCAGTGGGATCAAGTGCACCCTCAGCAAGTTCAAGACAACACCAAGCTGTGTGGTGCAGTTGACATGCTGGAGGAAAGGGATATAATCCAGAGGGATCCTGACAGGCTTGACACGTGGATGTGTGAGAACCTCAGCAAGTTCAACACGGCCAAGTACATGGTGCTGCAGCAGGATCACAGCAATCTCAAGCACAAAGACAGGGTGGAGAATGGATTGAAAGAAGCCCTGGGGAGAAGGACTTGAGGGTGCTGGTGGACAGAAAGCAGAACATGAACCAACATGTGTGGACCAGCAGCCCAGAAAGCCAACCACAACTTGGGCTGCATCAAAGAGATGTGACCAGCAGGTCAAGGGAGGTGATTCTTCCCCTCTACTCTGCTCTCATGACCCCACCTGGAGTACTGCTGCCAGCTCTGGGGCTCCCAGCACAAGACAGATGTGGATCTGGAATGAATCCAGAGAAGAGGTTGACCACACAGCTGGTGCACCACTCCTACAAACACAGACTGAGAGAATCAGGGCTGGTCAGCCTGGAGAAGAGAAGGCTCTGGGGAGCTCTTAGAGCAGCCTTCCAGCATGTAGGGGGTGCTTACAAGAAGGCTGGAGAGGGACTTTTAAAAAGGGCATGGAGAGACAGGATGGGGGAAATGGCCTTAGGATGAAGGAGTGTACACTGAGATTAGATATTAAGAGGAAATTCTTTATTGTGTGGGTATTCAGGCACTGGATCAGGCTGCTCAGAGAGGTTTTGGATTTCCTATCCTTGAAGGTGTTCAAGACCAGGCTGGATGAGGCTCTCAGTAGAAGGTTTCCAGCCCTTGGCAGGGGATTGGAATTAGATGATCTTTAAGGTCCTTTCCAGTCCTAACCATTTCATGATTCTTTGATTCTGCAATTAAGTCCCTGCGCCAGGGCTTACCTGCATTACTATGATTTGATTGCCTATTTTAAGTAAGGTGCACCACAGAGCCTCTGCCTTAACTGTACTAAAAACTACAATTCAGCAGCAGTGTGAGTTAGACTTGTTTTGCTAGGAAGAGTTGTGCCAGAATGCTCTCCCAGCAATGTCTTTGATCTTTCTGCAAACCCCTTCTGACCATTCTCTCCTTTTTCTCTCCATGAGGGTTCAGAACCTAAGCCAAGCACTCGGGAATCTGTGAGCTCCACAGCATATTTGAGAGGGAAGGCCACTCTGCACCTATAAACTACTCTTTCCTCAACTCTTGGGGAACCCTCTTTTTCTAAAATCTTCCTCTTTTCAATTTTCCTATCAACAGCCTGGTTTTGCACTACGGTATCTGTGAGCTGATATTAACAGATGGTGATTAGATGATGACCAAGATTTGACTTGTCTTGCAGTGTTACTGCAAAATGCAATGCCCTCCCCTCCACTTCTCAAAATGCAAGGCTACAGCACCAGAAATCACACTGCAAGTACATAACAGAGCACACAAAAGCAGTATCCATGACTGCCAGAAAAAAATGTCATTTGCATAACCAGTCATGAGGAAAGTATTTGTCAAAAAGATACATTATTTTCCCGATGCCAATCTCAAAATGCTAAAATATAAGCTGCTTAGCAGTATCAGCAGCCCTGATTTGATTGAATGTATTCGAAAGGATACAGAAATGTGAATCATTCACTGAACAGGTATCCCATAACTGTATGAAGACTTCTGAAGCAGAAGTTTGTTGCTGAAGGCATTTTTTTCATTTTGAAGACAGAAGCTGCTTGATGACCATGTGAGAAATGCAATTAAGTTCCCTAGTTCTATGGCACACATTTAAACCAAACATTAAAGTAGCTTAAACAATACAGACGAAGTTTCCTTACAATTCAGAACAGTTGATGAAACAGTTACCAAAGGCACTCCAGTTCTTAAGTGTGGGACTGGAGAATGTGTTATGGCTACACCGTGTTACTCCCTTGCAGAAAAGGAGTCAAACACAGCCTTAGTTTCACTTAGAAAGTGATGCCCTAAGGAACTGGCAAAGATGCTTGTGTATCAGTCAATGAAAAAGAACATCTGTCCTTTGCCAAGTAAGAAAAAGGAAAGGAAAGGGCACTTTTACTTGAAAGTAAGCCAGATGATTCTCAATCTGCCGAGTCATCTTTCCTTGAATGTCATGTACACACACAGTCAGTTCAGGTTTAATAAAGTTTTTTGTGAAACTGGAATGAGGTTCAAAATGTCTGATAGGAATTGCAGTCATCTGTCACTGCTATTAACTAGCATTTTAAAACACTGTCTGCTACAAATAGGAGAAACTAATAAAGTTTTTACTTTAATACAGATAACCTCCCCCGCCCCACCCCAAAGAAAAAAGAAACACAACTAGCAAAATAAAATGCAAAGTCTTTGCAAATGCACACATTTAAGTTGTCAATACCTGAAAACCTGCCAATGAAACCATGAACAGAAAGTTGCTTTTGCACTACACAAGCAAAATTCAATACCGGGGATCCAGACAACTTCTCAAGAAATGAAATCAATTACAACTTAATACCACCTGTGACCTGTAAGTCACAGAAAGGTAACAAAAGCAATGTATGTCTTAATGCTGACATGCAACATACCTCTTTATAACAACGAAGATCTTGAGTTAAATGAGATCAAGCACAACTATAATCAAAATCAAAAGTGACCATAGCTGTCCAATGTCTGTCTGCTAAGCACTTATAACAAATGGGACAGCATATACTTGTAACTACCCTCATTTTTATAATGCCCTTGGGTAACAACTCTGAATCTGTAGATTACCTGAGAGCAAGAGACTGATTGTCTGTAACCAAGCTTTCTCCTAGGAATGTGATTGATTTAACTAGACTCCAGGAACACATTAAGGTTTTGGTGAAGTGTGTAGGGGAAACCAAGAGACCTGCATATCCCTGACAACAATCTTGTTGATTGTCAACACAATTAGTGTCCCAGTCCAAGTTACAAATATATAAAGGACTGAGTGAGCAATGGAGTCAATCCTACTGCACCCACAACACTACATTTGATTCAAAATCTTCAAAAAGCATTATGGCAAAAGATTTAAGAGTGACAAGCAAGGTCATACCCTATAGCCCAGTGATGGAAAACAAGGGACTGAGTAGACCAAATGCCTGTTCCTTTTATTTCTACAAATGGTAAACTTTAGTACTAGACATTAAGTGGTTTTCCACACAAGTGAATAGCCCAATCACTCCATAGAATGAAGAACCTAAGCTCAGAACACTTAAGACCAAGCTGCTCTATGGAGACCCACTTAATCTTTCTACAAATTTGCTTTAATGTACTTCATTTCCCAACCCCAAAGAACTGGGAAAAAAAAGGTATCCAAAGCCTCAAAAACATGTGAGGAAAAAATCACCCAGGCCTGCTTCATGCTAAAAATGAATATTTTGAAAATCCTTCAACTATATGTCAAATAACTTTTTCCAGACACATAATTATTTATTGTAAGGTTCAAAGACAAACTCAATAAGGCAGTGAGAAGAGGTATTATCAGATGCTGAATCCCAATTTATACAGATGTAAAGTAACATCCATTTTTCTTTACACCAGTTTTGAGAAGTTACAGTGTTTTCCTATCAAGGACAGCTCTTACTTAAGAGCTTTACTTGACATTCCCAGGCCAACACTTCCAGCAGAAAGCAAAGAAAAAATATGCATAGTACAGAAAGTCAATCAAACAGTAATCTTGTTTTATAAGTACACACATGAACACAATGTTTTAAGCAAATATGACAAAGATTCAAAGGAGTGAAAAAAGGATTGCATTTAGGCGCCTTATTCTCTTGAGGACAGATCAAAAGGACTTTCAGAAGTTGCTTTTACAGAAAAAGAATCTATGTATTACAGGCCTTATTTTGTAGATCTTTCCAAAGGCTTCTTGTCTAGAACGCAGTTTGCTGTGAAGGGGCCTCTGGATAATTGAGGCATGTACAATGCCTTCTGACCTCTCTCGTGTCTGTTTGGCCTTTTCCACTGATGAAAGAAACCAAACTTTATTTTATTTATTTCCACTCTTCCAGATGTGCATTTTTAAACTGATCAATTTTCTGAAATCAAATAAGTGTAGGTGGTATAAACTTAGAATCCTACACAACTTTACTCTTACCTCATTTAAGAAATCAGAACCTAATTTGAAAGTGCAGGTTCACAGAAATAACTTCATTTTTGAAGCTATCAGCTACAGTACTTCAAAGAGCAAAACATCAAGTTCCCACAGGCTACAACTTCAACATTTCTTCTGATTTTTATCTCCTTATTGATAGAGTGGCCAACAAGTACTCAGCATACCTGCTCCAACTTCTTTTTCTTCTTCTTCGATGTTGTTTTTAATACTGTCGTACTCCTCATCAATTGCCTGGTTGCCACGCATTTGCGACAGAATTCTCCGTGCTCTCTGAGTCTGGCCTTTCTGAATGAGCCAGCGGGGACTTTCGGGAAGAAACAGGAATCCAAGAAACTGTATAACTGCTGGTACAGCTGACAGGCCCAGCATGTACCTGGAAAGAAAGAAGAAAATAGATAAATATCTATTTGCCTACAAAAACATGCTATGAGAAAATTCAGTTACAGCTACTCAAACTGTATTTTCAAATGAAATCTCCCACTGCTCATATTGTTTCTCACTGTAAGTTAAGGGGGCAAGAATTATATTCTGCAGGTATTTTAGAAAACATGATCTTTCCTTCATTTCCAAGAAATCTCAGGGACATGTTGACTATTGTGCCACCACTGACTCTAGCACCACTGGTCCTGAGGACACTAAGTTAGACTAAATAAAAAACCTGAAATATTCCACTAGTTTGGAAACTGATAAACCCTTCAGCAACAATAATCAACAGAAAGAGAAAGCAAATGCATGGAGAAAAGCAGGTACTGTTGATGACAAAAATGAGATTGAAATCCTGCTAATTGTTTCACCAACATATTAAAAACAAACAAACAACAACAACAAAAAAAAAGCTGGAGAAAAATGCATCATTTGGTCGGTAGTACATACACACAGACACATTTGCCAGTTTTAATTCTGAAAATTTCTGACTATAAGCAGAAACACTGAAAAAACTTCATCTCATCAGCACAGCAATTTACATCAGATCTTTCAGAGAGTTTGCTTTTAAACGTTCAGTCAGATGCAGTTTTAGGTTTTAAATCAAAACTGCATTTTAGATGCCCAAAGATTAGTATTTACAGCATTAAGGCTAGATCTCTGTTGAACAGAGAATTACCACTGGTAAAAGCACAGTGATGCTTCCAAGGATCAACACGTGGCAACACCCAGAAGGGTTATTTGCTCCACCCAAAGTGGGGGAAAAGTCTGCGGAAGACAAGCACACCACCAATCTTCATGAGTGGCTCTGGTCTATAAACATCACATTTTTATAGTTCTTCAATAAAACAATAAAAGGACAAAAAGAATTGCAGAACAATGTATAATTTTGTTCTGCTTTTTCAATCTGACCTTTTCCCATTTACACATCACCCAGATTCTTTTCACTTTCATTCAAGACTTTACATAGTGCTAGTGTCACCTGTAAATTATTGCAGTTATCACAGGTTTCACATCAGTGGATATAATCATTAAAACACCTCCAGAAACCAGTCCCTCTGAATACTGAGCTAGTCTGTACTCATAAACAAATTCCCACCTTGACATCAGTCAGGAGATTAAGGAGATTTGCTAATCTCTCCTCTAGCTCCTCTGCCCATACCCCAGGATGCATGCTTTTACAGGTGATTCTGCAGCCTCTCACCTAGATTTTTTTATAAAGCATGCATGAGATTTCTAATTGAGTAGGTAGGAGAGAATAACCATTATTGGAAACCTTATGTTAGGGCAATAAACCAAATGTATTTGTCAAGTCCAAATGCATTTTGAGTAAAAATAGAAAAATATTTTCTTAGAGGCATTTGTGGACTTAACAAAGAAAAACAAGGGCAGTCCAACAGAAAACTGGAGAATGGTTAAAAGCAGAATACCCAATTCCAAGAGGATGGCCACCTCAGTCTTCCCATCCCCAGCTGAGGCCTCAAGTTTCTTCTTAAAACCAGCCAAAATTTCCACGTCATACAAGCAAAAGTTGCTCTAGAAAGAGCTCAGTGAGCAGCTCTCCTTCTTTTGGTAACACTTTAAAAATTATATGGCTCACCATTAGTTAAAAAAGAGAACAAATTCAAACCACAAAGTCTGTGAAAGGCTTATCAGCTGAGTAGTCTTCAGTCAATGTACCTAACAGTGTCACTAATTCACTCATTCCTCATTCACTAGTGCTCTCATTCATTAATGGCCTCATTTATTCCTACGCTTTTCCTTCTCCACAAACATTTTGGTAGTTGTATACAAAGTACATAGACCATTGAAGCTCACCAAATTGTAGATTCAATATCTTTATTGGAGTGATATTTAGAAAGCCTTTTCGATTTCAAATGAAGAGTAAAACAAACTCATAGAGATTAAAAACAACTGCCATCAAAGTGCATGCAAAAGTACGTTTTACTGCATCTAAGTAGGCAGATTTAGTCCTTCAGACTCCTATTACTTAAATTTCTGCTCCTCCAAAGCCCTTTAGTCAATTAAATGCAGCAGAGCCTCCAGAACTAAGCAGTTGGGTGCCTGCAATCATCTTAGGAGGCAAAATCAATCAAGGCTCCTGAAAGCTTGATTCATACCAGTTGGACTCTATTGGATTGTTTATCACAGGTAAGACAAGAAAGAAATGTACAGACAATGCTCCCTCACTAAAGTTACTTTCCAGTCTGCAAAATTCTGGTGAAAGTTGAGTAAAAGGAGCAGGCCAGAAAGAAAATATTTAGTTGAGAGAGAACATCCATTGCAGGTTCTAGAGTTGGTATAATTTTCAGAGCAAGCCATTTTGATATAATCAATTTAGAGTAAAAGCAGGCAATTTCAGACATTTCATGCAGTGAGCCAGCTTTCAGAAACCTAATATAATTCTTTCCTATACAGATTACAAGACTTTGAGTTCGAAGCCAGATGTCTAGCAGACCTGAAAAAATCCAGCATGAAATTTAATAAGTCTGCTATAACATTTCTCCTTTTCTGACATACTGCTGCAATACTATTAAGATGGCATTAGGAGGGTTTATAAAGCTAACCTGACATAAGGGTCATGTTAAATATTTGTTTTCTTTGGTTTATTTTAATTTAATATCCAGCATTTCCAAGAACACGCAGAGCCAAGAAAAATTGAAGTTCCTTATTGTTTGTTGCAGCACTCCAGTGCTTAGCCATTTAGTCAGCAAGAGATACAATAACTGCTGCAATGTTTCTTCTTATATGTAATGACTCAGGAATAAACATTTGTGATTTGTCTCCAAGCGTTTGCAGGCCACTCCTTTCAGGTGACAGACCATCTGTATTCTTCCCTACTCAGCCTTAGGTTGCAATAAACTAGCTAAGGCCAGTACACCTTCCTCAATTAACAGCTCCAGCATTGCAGCTGAAATACTTGGATACCTCATCACCAAGGTGGTAACCTGTTTCTTCACAGAAAGTTTGACTCCACTCAATCCAGCAGAGCAGCACTTGGCATGTACATAGAACACAGCATTACTGCAAAAGTCACCCAGCATGTGCCAGCAGGCTGCAGAAACAATTGCTCTTCACTACTCAACACACCGTGCTGCACTTGGAGGACTAAGACCACAAATATAAGAGAAAGCCACAAACCAGGGATAATAATGGACCACTAATACAGGATGCACAACTGGAGCATGCGACATAGAAGAGGCTGAGAAAACTGAGTTTGTGCTGCCCAGAAAATTGATTTTTATTATTTTATAACATAAGCTTTTACTACAAATTTATGCCACAATATCCGTCAATTCTGCTAGGTTACCACTGCTCAGATTAAGAATATTCAAACCTCACGTCTATCTTGCGCATACAGCATATTACTTACCGGAAATTTGCCTTTTGAAAAATCAGCATGTAATTATTCTAAATGCAAAAGGTAACCTACCTCCATAAACATCATGACAATCATTCACATTTGTTATGCATATTTATTACTCTCCCACTTCAAAGTTTAGTAAAGTCAAAAAACCTGTGCATACTGTGCAGTGTGGATCTATTTGGGCAAGTTTAATTACTGAAGTCCCATTTTCATATCCAGTTTTACCACTTTCTATGTAAATTCTGTTTTACCAACATGAATTATAATAGCTGTCAACCATATCACTACTACAGCAGCTTGCTTTTAGCAAGGAAGGCACACAAACCTCCATCCATCCTTTGCGAGGTAGCTGAAGATTCCATCGACAACACTTGCGAAAAACTGCCCTCCAGTGATGAAGAGAGTGTTAATGGTGACTAATCTGCCTCGCAAGTGCGGTGGAGCCACTTCTGCGATGTACACCGGCACAGTCATAGATGCTACACCTACAAGAATAAATTCAGTTGCAGTTATAAAATCAAGAGATACTACATTGCTTTTTCATCATAAAATACTATTTTGAGTTTGGCTGAGACAGAGTTCATTTTCTTCGTAGTAGCTAGTATAGGGCTATGTTTTATATTTGTACTGAAAACAGTGCTAACTATTCAGGGATGTTTTCCTTCCTTACACAGAGTCAAGGCCTGTTCTGCCTCTCACCCCACCCCACCCCACCAGCAAGGCTGGGGGCACACGAGTAGTTGTGAGGGGACACAGCCAGAAGAGCTAACCCCAATGGATATTCCAGACTCCATGGCATCGTGCTCAACATAGAGAGCTAGGGGAAAAGGAGGAAAGGGAGGATATTCAGAGTTCTGGAGTCTGTCTTTCCCAACAGCTGTAGCACATGATGGAGGCCTGCTGTCCTGCAAATGGCTCAACATCTGCCTGCCTGTTAGAAGTGGAAAATGAATTCCTTGTTTTGCTTTGCTCGTGTGCATGGCTTTTGCTATACGAAACTGCCTTTATTCCAAGCCACGAGTTCTCATTTTACTCTTCCAGTTCTCTCCCTCACCCTACCAGCAGGGAGTGAGTGAGCAGCTATACAGGGCTGAGTTGCTGACCAAGGCAGGGCATGACAAGCAGTGACCTGAACTGAGCTGGCTTTGGTGCCCAATAACTCCACAGAAAACACCATCTCTCCTGCCCTGAATGATTACCTTAAGAGACAGAGCTCAAAGTCATGGACTCAAGGAACACAGTGGACATTTATGGACACTTTACAGGGGTGGTCCATAGACTATGGGAATGATATCTGTGTATTATAGCAAATAATGGGAAGGGGGTTCATGGCTAATTAGAATGCATTGCATATAGATGGAATAAGGGGAGGAGAATGTGCTGGTTTCAGCTGGAGTAGAGTTACTTATTCTTCACAGAAGCCAGTTCAGGCTACATTTTGGATTTAAACTTAGGACTTTGTGTTTACAAAATTAACCCTACTCAAGGCAAAATCTCCACACACTTAAATGGAATAAGCTGGACAAATTTGATTTCTGACTTTCAAAGGATGAAAACAATGAAAATGCAACTAACAAACTCTAGAAGCATACCCAAAGCAGGTTGCTAGCAGTTGTATTGGAATTTCAAGGTTTGATATAATGATACAAAGAATAACTTTCTTCAATCCACATTGCATGTACACTGAAATTAAATAAACTGATAGATATTACTATAGTTTTGAAAGAAAGAAATGCTATGATCCAAGTAAGCCCACATAAGTCAAAGTGACTAAAGACCTCAGGTGTTCACAAAACACTGTTTAAAAAGAACTTTAACACGGTTTCCACAGTCAAAAACAAAAATAAGACCAAGCATCATTATTTTTATTATTATCACCACCACTATTATTATTATTATTACTGTGTCATTTCATTACTGTTATAGAACAATTGTTTCTTGACTTGGTTTAAAAATATTCCATGTGCTATTTCAAGTACAGGTTGGCTGGGCCCTGTGCAATCAGATCTAGAGAGACCTGCCTGCCCATGCAGAGAGATTGGAACTAGATGATCTTTAAGGTTCCTTCCAATCCAAGCCATTCTGTAATTCAATGCAAAAACTCTATCACCATAAGGAAACAAGGTCTAATGCTAAACCACAGCTGCTTTTTATTCTGTCTTAACACTGGTAATATTTCCCACTGTGTGATGAGTCATTTGTGCAAAAGACAGAAATGTCCACAAGGAACACACACAAACTGTAAAAACAGATTTCAACAGCACATGAAGAGCACACCTGGGTGCAGCACATGCTTTGGGGGTTCAAATCCCTATTTCCTTACAAGAACCAACACTAAGAAACAACAGTGATTTCTTTTGTAGTTAAAACTGGAAGTACGTTGGCAACAGCCACCCAAAAATATATTTTACTGAAGTCAGCTGAGATACAACTTGAGCACAGCCAAGCACCATCAGACACAACACATCTTCCAGCCTGAGGCAGCTCTGTCAGCTCAAACAGACAGTCCCACACCAGCACCAGTGCCACAGCCCCAGCAAGAAATGGGGTCACCTAAAAGCATGCACATGGCTCCTGAAGCACAGCTATGATTCCTGGCTTGTGTCTCAGTAGAAGAGCTGCTTCATGGGATGGCAGAGGTTTTGGCTAGTGCCCCACAGCCTGGCTGACTCACCAAACTAAGAGCAAAAAATCATCTTTAGCAACAAGGTTAGCCTGACAAGACTGCTGGGAACCTCCAAAAGCTCAAGCCAGGAATACAGTTTGTTTAATAATAAAATGGCACGAGAAGATCCTTTGCTGTGATAGGTAAACACTCACAGCAGCCTCTCAGCATGATAACCCAGCTCCCAGCAGAGCCTCCCAGGACACGCCAATGCCTCCTCCTCTTATTGACTGAGCAACCAGCACAGAATAAAAAACCCAAATAAAAATGTCAGGGGGGGGAAAAAAAAAATAGCATTAAAAATGTATTCCACCAATTTTCAAAGCCAACCAGAATGCACCATGGAAATAGTCCTTTGTGTATTTGAGAGAGAAATGAATTTTCAAACCCAGCCCACCATTAGAGTGTTTCTCTCCCATATTTCAAGTCAGTATTTGAAATAATGATGATTGAAGTGATGGAGACTGCACACACATAACAGAAAATGCTTTTTGGGAAAGCACAGGAGTGTGCCCACTTGCTGCAAACAAAAATCACCAAGGACCCACACGAGGCAGCAGCTGCCACTGGGGCAGAGAGGCAGGGCCCTACAGCTGTGGCAGCCCTGGCCTAGTAAGGCTGGGCTTTCCTGCTCCCCCAGCCACCCCTCTGCCTTGGGCATGTCACCTCTAATGTCCATGCTTGCTCCCCCACTGTGGTGTGGCTATCTTCCCATAGGCTCCTTGGGACTGTATGTTAAGATGTAACTTTGACATACATAATTGTGCAGTGAAGCTACTTGGAGAAGTAAAGATGGCAACATCTGTATGTGGTTTGTACTAGAAAGCAGTAAGAAAGATGTGCATAATCAAAACCAAAACATGTTTTGTAAAAAAGCTACCTTTTACCTACCCCTTTTCAACTCTTAATGAAGACTAATTCTACACAGGACCTCCAGAGGAATCTTGCTCAAAGCATGCCAGCCATCCAAAGGCATGTCAGGCATCCAAAAGGCAGAGTCACACCATTGTCCTAGCCAGCAGCTCTCACTGATGTTCAGAGCATACCATCAGCCCTGAGACACTGCTGGATCCACTGACAGCTGCAGCTATGACACTTGCCACTTACAGGTGACACTAAAACCTGTTGCATAACATAAGGGTGGCATGAAAGTCAGTATGTGTTTATAAAAAGTCTTGAACAAGAGGCGTCATGACAACAGATTTATTGTTTCTGCATTCTGCTCACAAGTTGATGACTACAGGAATAAATAGAGAAAAGGAAGCTTGCACACCCCAACAGTCCTGTCACAGGCTAGCCAGTGATACCAGCTATTCAGCTGGCATTTATACAATAGTTGAAATTATTTATTATCAAACCTGCAATAAATAGAACAAGACCTATCAGAGGAAACCTAAGGATTTAGTGTATTAGTTCAAAATCACACAGAACTGCTTAGATTGCCAGAAACATTTGAGGACCATAGTCTAACTGCAGTTCAAGCAGGGGCAGCTAGAGCAGGCTGCCCAGAACCATGCTCAGTTCGGCCTTGACCATCTCAACATGTGGATCTCCAATCAAAACAGCTCTGTAATTCTGCAACTCCCATGCCAGCTTTCTTGTCCTGAGAAATGTGTTCACAATGCTGCTGTCTAAAACAGCCTTTCTGGATTTCTACTCAGACGATACTGCCTCTACCACGTGTCTCAAAACCTACAGGTTCAAAGCATTCAAGCAAAAATCTCAATTCAGAAGACATTTGTTACATATTTTCAATTATCATTTCAATATCAAAACATATGCTTTGCTACTCTGAGTCCGAAAGAGTGCAGCAGGAGGTTTCAGGGCACAGGAAGAGGCAATTAGGAAAGCCTTACCAGTTTATCTGACTGCCATGCAGCAAGCATTCACACACAAAAGCAAAGTTCTTCTTGGTAAAAAACACCAGGAGTAAAAAAAATGGCTATTCTGAAACCGATCAAAATAAGAGGAAAAAAAAAATATGAATTTAAAGAAATAATATTTTAGATTCTCAGGTGTTATTTACATTACTCATTTGCTTTTAGTTGCCTTAGAATGCATCGATGTTCTCCAGACTTTCCTCCTCTGATTTCCATTTAAGACACACTAGAACACAGGAGAGTAAGTTCTTCTGAAAAGGTATAGTTAGAAGCAATGCATTAAGTATTACTCAAGTATAAAAATCTCTAAAATACACAACATTTGTTATGTAATTATTTTAATTGCGCGACATTAAAGAAATTTGAAAACAAAGAACAGCATTCCTAGCAAAACAAATATAGCTGCAATGGAATCTTCCCTTAATCCTTCATATGAGAATGCTTTCATTTACACTTAAATGACATTTTCTAATATGCTCTCACTGTTAAACTGCTCACACCAAATAAAAGATTCTTGCTGCAGGCACGTATATTACTACCTAACTAGTAGAGCTGATAAGTGACAAGACATGAGAAAAGGAAAATGAAAACAATTAACTGGAAATCTGTCAGAGAAGGCTGAAGCTCTACATTGTGCACCACAGCTATGAAATATGAAAAAAGAGAGCAGGGAAGTAGAGTCTTTATCCACTTGAGTAACCAAGGCGTGAACTTTCTGATCTCATTAAAGGATAAAGCTTAGAAAAAGCATAAAAGAAGGTTCCTTAAATTTCAACCAGAAGATGCATCTAATTATTATAGGGGAAGCATCAGATGACACAATGGACTGAAATTATCACACTAAATGTTTTTTCACTCCTAAAATCACTTAGGAGACTAATTACTAGGGCTCCTACTATAATCTGCAGACTTACCAGTAGAAAGAGACAAGTCTGTACACAGCTCAATTTTAAGACAATCAATAGACCAGAGGTGTGAAAAGACATCTTAGAATCACTTTATCATCCAGAAAGGTATTTCCAGTATGAACATGTCAGCATCATAAAGAATTCATTAAAAAGTTCAGAAATGAAGTCAACAAACCTACTGACAATAGAAATAGAAAGGTCAGTGAAGGAGAGCTCCTATGATAATTAAAATTATATTTTAAGAAATGTGATTACAATAGAGAACACAAGGGCTAAGAAAGGAATCCAAGTTATTTTTTGTAAAATGCATTTGAGCATTAATACTAAGGAGATGGAATAATTTTAAAGACTTTTTTTTTGCAAGATCAGACAGATATAAATGTACCCTGTCCAAATCAGGATTTCCACCACAGCTCCTGTCATGTCTCCTGGTGATAGGAGAGAAGGTACGTCATAAAAACAACAGATGAGCAACAAAAGCTGGAGACAGGATATTGAATGAGATGCACTTTTACTCCTAGCACAGTAAAAGAGCTCTAAGGCAGTAGGAATGTAAGTGTCAGTCTTTTCACTGGCATCAGCCAATAACCAGTGTCAGGAGCACCAAAAACACAGGAAAGGAAGGGTTCCTGACAAACTTCCGTTGCTACTGCAACTCAATTAGTCTTTCATGCTTAGTAATAAAGAGGGCTGATGGTCAACTTGAAGTGCTAAGGAGGCACATCCAGGAACTGATGTCTCTTTGTATCATGGTTCTGTCCCTCCTGTCCAGCTTGTGCTGGCCCTTTGCAGGAAAACCAAGCAAACCAGGGAATACAACCAGCTAGAAGGATATCCACCTGCCTCTTAAGGGGCTTGTACCACTTATCTCCTTTAAACAGCTCACAATGACATCAGAAGTCTGTACTGGTCCCCAGGCTGGACTAGTTATGACAATGGACTAACCTGAACCACCATGGGACTCCAGACTGTCCAGGTGAAAACTAAAATTAAAATATTAAATAATCAATTAAAAAGTGCAAAGAAATCTCTGATCTTATTTCAGAGTACAGCAACGTAGCAACTAATCTCTATTAACAACAAAGAACATACACAGCTTATTAAAAAAATTTGTGTTGTTAGGAGATCCTAATGAACAGACAGAAACTAAAAAGTTCCCTTTTAAAACATTCTTCACTAACATATAAAGCTGCACTGAGGTACTTAAAGGTAAAATACTTCACATATCTTGCAAGAGCAAACTTTCATTAAAATGTTAAACTTCAATGCTGCCAACTTTAAAATTCACTTAATTAAGAAGTATCCCATAATGGTTTGTGTTAATGGTAAGGATTCCAAGCAGCGATTCCACAGTCAGAGGATTTATGGAGGCAACCTGATGAAGAAGCAAGTTTATGGCAAAAAGAATCAGGAATTAAATATTAGCAGAGGTTGCTATGCTACAAAAAAAATTTGAATACAAAGTCAAGGTGAGCTTTTTGTGGGAGTGCAAGGGGAATATAAGTAAACAGCAAATTCCTAAGGTGACAAGGGGAAACTCGCCAACCTACAGCTGCAAATGTTTCCTCACAGCAACTTTGCAGGAATTCTGGTAAACTTCCTACATCTTGGATACTGGACATGCAATCTAAAATTAGTGCCTTGGAAATATGACTGACACCACAAGTATGTCACATTATATAGACAAAGGGACTTTCATCACATATTTTCTTTCAGTTGTGTTCCCACAAAATTATACTTTAAGGTTTTAGCTTTACTCTGACAAAACCAGCTTTCTTGCCAACAGATAATTTTAGAATATTGCTCACATCTGAGTCGCAAAACTCAGGAGGACAGGGACAACGTGCTGGTTAACTTCTTGAAAGAATTGAAGAGTTCTACAATAACTGTATAATCTTTACCATCAAAGAAGAATCAATTCAAACAGTTTGTGGAGAAAACAAACCCATCACTGACAAAAGAGATACATTTTAACTGCAGAGGATACTTATTTTAAAAGATCATTAACTTTCACAAACACACATACAGGAGCTGTCAACAATCAGCCACCTCCTATTCTACAGCCAGCTCCAAACATATTACAATTATATTGCTCACCCTAACCAGAAATTAAGCCTTTTTATAGTCTCATAGAGTCCTTTTGTGCTGTTACAGTTAACACTTCAGCTTTCAATGATGACAGTCAGCCTAAGGGGATAACAGAGTGCCTTATTAAACATGCTAATAGGATATACTTGAGAAAGCAGTGCATTTGAATGCTTTTCTAGTACACTAACCATTTCCCTAGCAGATAAAGCTAAAATATTCATTGCATAGCTTGTATTTGACTCTGAATATCTGTGAAAGCTCAAGTCTCCTCTAATATCTAGGCTTCCCACCCACTGCACATATCTAGTAAAGGCATTATCAGCAGTTTATAACTAGTTACTGAAAGTTATTTCAAGGATGATTGGCAATACTCTTCCCCATTTAGTATCTCCCCTATCTCAGATTAGTAGAAGTCAATTTCTTAGCTGCGGCACAACTGTACTGGCTACAGGAGAGCACTGAAATGCACAAGGGCAGTGGGACACACCAGCAGCACAAAAGCCACATGAGAACATAGATCATAGTAATGGACAAATTTAGGTGGATCTCTTCTAGAATGGGGGTCCCACATCAGCAGCTTTCATTTAAATCTGGTATTTTAATACTAATTTACTGAATTGTAGAGAGCTGGTTCATCATAACTAAAGAACCTGTACTGTTGAACATCTAATAGACTAAGTAATTCCAGACCTTAATGTCCCTAACTAGCCACCAGCCCAAATCTGTGTGACCACCATTGCAATGTAATTATAACCAAAACCCTATGTTACTATGTGGCATCATGGCATCCAGCTGTGAAGGAGTCAAGGACCAGAGCAATCTGTAAGAAATACAAACAAAACTCCTTACTAGTTGACATTGTCTCAGATTTATAGAACAATCATATCTTAATGAGTCTGAATAAATAATTCTTTCTGATGACCACAAGAAAGCTTTTTCACTGTTGTGCGCTATGAGCGCAGACCAAAACCACAAAATCCTTCTTCATGTAAGAAAACCTCAAACTGCATCCAGTAGAAACAACCACCACTGTCCACATAGTAAATGCAATGCCCCAAGAAGATAGCATTAGCCTTCCACAAGAGTAATTGCAAGTTCCAAGCTCTCTCTTGTTCAAAAGATACAGAAGTAAATCCAGCTCACAACAAAATTAACATGCCAACACAGAACACAATTCCTCCATAATTAAAGTGTTAAGGTCTTTCTCTGGCATCTCCAGGACAGTATCTCAGAAGAACAGTCTAAGGCAATCACATATAGTAAACAGACATGAATATTAAACAAAGCATAATCAAGGAGGGACTATTTATCACAGTACTGATTTTCCTACACTGAAATTCTTAAAGTCAAGGAATATTTTCAATCCGGAAGCTGGGGATTATGGAATGGAAAAAAGTGAGCCATGACATTTGAGGGAAGACAGACAAGAACCACCTACAGGCTACAGTGTGGAAGTTTATTAAAATAAAGCTTAGTTTGCTCAGTTTATTAAAAGAAAACAGTTTCGGAGTTACAAAAAGAATGTAGTAATCTTTAACAAACAAGCAGTAATTTAAAAAATACTGAGAATATTCTACGATTGTAAGTTTTAGAAATGTTTCATCTGTGGGGTCCTATTCAATTCAACATTAGCACTCTCTGTGGAACAGCTCATTCTGGGAAGAAACTATTCTTAAATAACTTTTTCTATTCAAAATTATTTTGATATTATTCAAGGTTATAACAATAATAAAAAACTGTTAAGAGAAAATTTATCTGGAGTGACAAAATCAGAAGGAGAGAGTGGGGATTTAATTAACCAGAGGCATAATAATCAAGATAATTATCCAGAAAACGTGAAGCAAAGTTCTTTGCAACTGTCCAAGCCTATGATCACATCTAGCACTACAGATGTCAGTTTACACTTCCCAGCAACCTGGAATTAGTTACCCATGTTCAATCATTCTTTATGGCTACCATCTGTTCCTATTAATCCAGGCTGTGAAACTCCCAGCCAGACCCCACCCAACCGCCTGAGCTCCTGAGTATCCCACTGAGGATGCCATACTGGGAATATGTGCCTGTAGCTCATATCAGTAAGATCTCATTTCAGAAAGCTACAAGAAATCATGGAGAAATGCATTTTTGAATCATTACAGCAATACCAGAATAACAATCAACCCTAGAAGTGAGTAAAAGCTAGCAAAAGCAACTAAGAAAAAGTTCTAATTTGTTCTGTTTCTGAATTAATTTTGATCAAGAACTATTTGCAAAAATCTGTAACTGCATTGTAAGATGTAGACCTTTCATTGTGCAAGATTAAAGCAGCCTAGATGTTTATACCACTCAACACGTTTATTTTTACCACATTGCAAAAACTTCTCACTTCAGAAAATGAGAGCATTTTTTTTATTTGCACTTGAAAATTATGAATACAACATAGTAGTTTTCTTTATGACAGCTTGTATAAACACCCAAGTCAAGCACTACTTGATCTGCTTCAAGAGTGGTTTCAGTTTAAGTAAGTATTAATTGAGATAAGCAGTGCTTTTCTTTTGACATTCTTTAGCACCAGCAGACTGCACTGGATGTGCTGCTCACACCTAGGAAGAATTGGCAGTTGAAGGTGGGCAGTATGGTTTTATAATGACCCAGAATGATTTGTCAGGGCTCATCTTCACAGCCATTCATATATGCCCAAAAGTCAGCATTATTAACACAATCTTTATATGGTTGAAAAAAAACAATCCCACATCAAAAAATCCAGAGCAATGGTTGAATGCTTCAAGGATTAGCAAATATTTTCTGTGCAGAGAAATTTTATTTTCAGAGGACAAGGTTTGAAAGCTATACAGGAAATTAATGTTCCTTTCTAACTTTACACTTCTGCTTATATATCATTTATTCCCTAATTCTACTACAGTGACGCTTTACCCAACTTACAAGAACTCTAAGGGAAGAGGTATCTAGACAAACATGAACAAGCTTTAGAAGCTGAACTATAACTCAGTCAAAAGCACACCTTCAGGTTATACCTGAAAGCTATAGTTACTCTTGAACTAAGACCTAAATTGTTTTTAACAGTGCCCCTTTCTACAAGTGCAGCTACCAAAACAGTGAAACTGGTTAACTTCTCTGTAAACTGCTTTAGGTTTCACTGGGTTAAAAGTCTAGCAACTGTCTCCAAACATGAAGCTTCAGATGAACATGAGCTGAACAACACATTTTCTTACCTACCACTTGCACTTAATTAAAATAAAAATTAGCAAGACTAATGTCATTGCAAACTTAGTGTCTTAGAGAAACAAACATTTTAGAGAAAAACAACATTGAATGATTTCATTCTCTGTTCAGGAAAGCCATTCAAAAAATACTGTCTGTCTAACGTATATTCCCAGCAATTTTGTGCTTGCCATGGGTAAAATAGATTGCAAACATCAACACTCAGAATTATATTTTTATAGGAATTGCTACATTTATTCACTTGTGCAGAAAACAGCATGACTGGTAGAAAGACAGGTACCAGTTATATGGTTTTATAACTATTACTCTAAAAAATAAACAAATGCCTTGTAAGCCTTTTACAGCCTAAGGCTTGATTTTAAAAACAAAGTTTCAATTATGCTCCTACAATGCAAGTAGCACTCATAACAGTAATGCAAGTATAACTACAGTTATAATGAAAATCTAGGAATCACAGCAATTGCTCAGTTTCTTTCTACACTAGCAGACTCGTATACAACCAAGCTTGTGTTTACAAACACAAGTGATCCATGTAGAGACAGTAAAACATCTTTTTGACCATATGGGAAAATATTTGCAGCATTGGAGGGTGGGGGGTAGTAGAAATCAGTACTTCTCCCCCAAGGTACCTTCTGTAGCACACACATTTTGCATGCTAGGCAGAGTAGGGCCTTTCCTAGTGCACATGGGTTAAGTCAGCCAGTGCTGCACACCTCTTTGCTTTAAGAGAAGCAGCTCAGCTTAAATATCTAGCTGCCACATGTCCTTCTCATGAGCTGGAGTCCCTGCCACCACTTCAGTAACAGCTGCTCAGTGCCAGTGTAATGCAACTGCAATAGAAGAACATCCATAAAAGAACATATGGAGGAATCCCAAGTAAAGATCTCTCAAGAAAAATGGTAGTTTGAGAGAGGGTTTTAACTATTAGGACAAGGATCTCACATTACAGTGCCCTTAGCAGAGGGATAAGCCAATTCTGAATTTCTTCATGTCACACAGGTTTACACACAGAAATTACTTGTGACTGCTCCCCTAGACTATCACAACTGCAGCACTCATGGTGCAATATTCAAGCTGTCAAGGGATACAAGGTTACTTTAAAAACTTTTGATGTGTATTTACTTCTACCAGGGGCTTATACTGACAGCAAAAAAAGAAGCTACAAGTGAAGAATGAGCCTGCTGCACTTGAGGTGGGAAAACGCAAGACAGTAGTGTCAAGTGCTAAAAGGAAAAAAGGAACAGATCAACTACTCCATTACCAACACTTAAGGGACAAAAAGCTGAGGAAGCCTCAGCCAACCAGGAGTGGATGAATGCTGCAGGTGGAAAGAAATTACTGCTAAATTTTGTCAGGGAAATGGCCAAAGAGCTTTCTGGGAAATGCTGCTCTCATGACTTTCAATTTTTATCAACTTGCAGTTCTCTAGATGCATTGTGATGACAGTCATTTTCCAAACAACAAATGTAATTCTGGTAACAGCTGCTTTACTTCAACATTTACTTTGCATTTTGTTAGGTCTTTACTCAGCACTGAGCACAGCTCCTGAGATCCCACTGCACAGCAGCTCTTTCCTGCCCTATTTCATTCTCCAGGCACATTAACAGGGCAAGATTCAGGCAGAGCTCCAGGTCAGCCTACAGAAAAAGCTGGCAAAACACTCCACTGCTCTTGGTAAACTTCATTAAGTGATACAAGACTTTGATAACTCTAGATGACCTAAAGATTAAGGAAATAAAGATGAGTATCTGAAGTGCCATTCTGCAACTCAGGGCACTGCACTGATTCTCCTGTCTGCCAGTCTGCTGTGTTGCCCCTATACAGTGAGAAAATAGTGAAAATGAGAAATTTTGAGAAAAATAGGAGTTGCAATTTTTAAAAGTATATCTGACAGTCCCATTCCAATTAACACAGATACAGCAAGTATCTCTAAGATAAAATCTGCTTTTCCTGTGACTTGCACTACACGAGTTGCAATAAATCAGTGTAAGCTGTCAGATAATAAGCTGGGCAATGAAATACTCCACTGCTTCAGTGTGCTGTCTGCCACCCTCTAAGTGACCCAGCTTCTTTATACTTGAGGCACAGCTACTCCAGAGTAGTAAATCTTAACTCCTTCATACCTGCTCTCACTTACAAGTGGATTCCTTCCATCCTCAAAACAGAAAAGTTTATAGCTAAAAATAAAGCCACATTCTCCTTCAAAGGGACATGACATCCTCATTTAAAGTTCAAGCTTTCAGTGAAAAGATTCGTGCACAAGTTACCACTAAAAAAAAATAACTGAATCCAGGATCTCTCTGAAAAATAAACTTTGCAAGCCCTGTGATTACAGCATTACTAACTTCCACAGAGAAAAAATTATGAAGAAATTTCCATATTTGAGGATAACTGAAAAGTCTTAGACCAGAGCAGGGAAGGATATCTGAATCCTCACAGGACTCTTCCCAAAGAAACTCTATCAAGTAATTACTACCTCCCATCTTGATTTTCCCTGTATCACATTTCACCCGATTTTTTTAATTAAGTTTTCATAAAGCAAGATTTAATTGAAACATACGTAGCTAGGTAAAACCTAGCTACATATAATTGAATTTTCACTCAAAAGTAAAAATTATTTTATTTATATTTTAAAACATTTTTGGCCTACTTCCTCTTCCTTATTTCCCAAAACAAAAGTCAGGGACTGCTGACAATACTGCAGGAGAGTAACATTAGAAAGCAGAATTAATTATCAACTGGGGTAGAATCATTAAACTGAGCACTAACAAAGTAACTGTGAGTAGGAATGGAACCAGTTGTGATAGCTTCTAATAAAGTACTAGGAAGCTACAATGAAGCACAAAACAGCTCATAGGTGACTGGATCTCTGAATTAGTAACTAGCCACTCCTACCTGCCCAGTTAGTACTATTTATACTTGTATACAGTAAGAAAATAATAAAACCATAGTATTTTCCCCAGAAAATTTTACTAACCACTGCAAAGCACACATGTTGATGACAGGCTTTTGTCAATGAGGTTGGGAAGAAGACACTATTCTAGCAGAATGCTACTGTTCCTGTCACCAAAGACAACCTCCTTAATAACAGAATCCTCCTCCCTAATACTTGTAACCTACTGTAATAATATAACAGCTCTTCATGGACTATGCTTCCAATGCAGTGTGTGCTTTCAGCACTTTAAATGTCTACTGCTCATCATCTTGAGATCTACCTTTCAAATACTGTCAAGTTCTCATTCTGAGTTTACACGGTTGTCCTTTCTTAGTTTAAAGGACTTTTTAACTGCCAATATGCACATACCCTTTGAGCAGTGTTTCAGTATACCATATTGGAAAACTCCAGCTCAGTAATGATTTACTAAAAGCACTCTGTGGCAGTCCTTTAACGACTCTTGTGCCATTTGCTCATAAGGCATAGAACAGGTTTGTGGGAGAAACTGAAGAATAAGCACGGTCAGTGATACAGCATGTCAGAGTACATCCTGGAAGTTAAGTCTACCTTACTCCACTGAGACACATTTTAGAATGCTTTTTAGAGGTGGCCTGATTTTTGGCAATCTTTTTCTTCTCAATGATAAGTATGTGCCAATTTGTATACATGAATAAATGAATTTATCTATGAATGCACAGTTTGCATCTCCAGTTAAGTAGATTTACCTACAGTTACAAAATCAAGTCATAATTAAACAATAAAATTAAAAATTCATTAAATAGAAATTAATTGTTACAAATAATTTATCTGCATTTCAGTAGGACTGAATGCCTGGCCATCCTGAGACCAGACTTCTCAGAGAAGAGCCACCAACAGTACTGCCTGTCTACAGGCCAAACACACACCAAGGAGGAACAGAGAAGAGATCTGACCACAGAGGAAACTACCTGAGAAATTGAAAATCACACTAGAACGGTCATTAAAAGAAATTGCAGTGTTGAACAGGTTATGACTGCTAAATATTAGTTTTTAAAAAGTCCAAGAATACTTTTGAAAATGCAAACATCAGTTCCATCTTACAGAAATAAAAATGGAAGCATAAGGCACCAGAGTCACTTGATAATCCAAATGCCAGAAAGTGACAAATACAAGAATTACAGACTGGTCTTAGGTTTACTCAGCAAAAGACTGCATCAGACACTTGGGGATTCATTGTGCAAGTCACATCTTTCAGGAGCACAATGGACATTTTCTTATTCATAGGTTCACAGAATAGTTTGGGTTGGAGAAGACCTTAAAGATTATCTAGTTCCAACTGCCCTGCCACAGGATGGGCAGAGACACCTTCCACTAGCCCCTTCCAGGGTGGATCCACAATTTCTCTGGCCAGTCTGTTCCAATGCCTCAGCATCCTCTCTCCAGTATTTCAAGTGAGCGACAGAGTAAAACAACCACATGCATGAATTTAATTTATTTCAACATAAGACTGCAATTCAGGCTTGTGCATTACACAAAAAACTTAATGTTATGGCAAGATGAGTTTGAGGCTTTGTGTCTGTAGCTTTTTGTATCAGTATGAATTCGGTTTTTTTTCTTGCCAACAGTGTTCTAGCTACGATTGCTTCTACAGCACACAAGGAAATGGAATGGGCTCTAGGTTGTAAAACAGGCAACCCCACCTGGCACATGCACTGGCAAAGTTTACTGTGACTTAGAAAACCAATGCCTACAGGCCCTGTAACAAGACAAATTTCCAGAGTACAGAATACACAGAGCAAGGATAAAAGTGAAATGCAGCAGACCAGACACTTCTTGGCATATTATTGCTTCAGGGATGTATATATTTTAGTGGTTGATAATGCTGACAAATAGAAATACAAACCAAAGAACACTCAGAACAACTGTGAAAAGGAGACAGAGTAAAGCAAACACTTCTCAATCTATTATTGCTTTAGGGATACAGGTATTTTAGTGCTGATAATGCAGGACAAATAGAAATCCAAAGAAAGAGCCATACATTGCTTCTGGATGATTCAACTACATTGGGAACATATTCGTGTGAGACTGAGAAGCATGCACACAGGCATTTTTATGTTTAACTACAACTAGCTGAATCATTTGCTTCAAGCAAGAAACAGAGCATTACTGTAAGCAAAACACTACAGAAGATGAATAGCACTTACAAATAAATACTATGTGTTATCTTCAAGTATCAGTTTAAAAGTCTTAGAAAGTCAGCCAGAAGCATGTTAAGATTCTAGACAAGGAACACAGAAAACATGCACACAGTCCCTTAGAAGTTTCACCACTACAGGGTGAATTAGCTCTTGAATAGATTAAACACAAGTGTTCTAAACAGGTGGCTCAGATCTTGCTAAAGATCCAACTTGTATTACAGAGGAGACAGGACTGCTGGTCTTGAGCTATGGAGAAAAACCTTCTCTGCACTCCTGCATAACAAGAGCAGAGTACTGTTTGCTCCTGTGCAAGGAAACACTCCACATCTAAGAGGATAATGATTAATAGACCAGATAAACATGGGTGTCAGGAAAGCAATTAACTTTGAATCAGGGAGAGGCCTGCAGACTGATACAACAGACAGCTCTTGAATAAAGGGAAGGAGTAGGTGGGGACAGAGCAGGCAGAATCAAAGCCAAAACACAAACAGTATCTCTTCTTATTCTAAAGTCACCATCAGAGACACAACAGAAGGTAAAACAACAAAGCATGACCTAAAAAATGCGCCATGAAACTCCAGCTTTTTCAGAAGCACACAGGCTGTTGAACATGATTATATTTTGTGTATCCCCAGAAAACCTGCAGACTGGGGTCAGGAGCAGAGTGAAGCCCTAAACCTGCAAGGATGACAAGATGCAAAGAGGAAATCACACAGACCACACAGGTGCGAACAAATATTGTGCCCTACACAATGTTAGATTTTATGATAAATAGTATCTTCTTATCCAACTTGTCTAAGAACTTAGTACATTCCCACTCTCTAAAAGGGAAGTTAACATTATTTGTGTAATGCTCTACTCAATGGGTGCCCACGTTTCTGCTAAATGCACCAATGATTTTTTCCAAAAACACACCAGTCAATTATTACAAGAGGAAGGATCTGTGCTTTATTTCTCCTCCTACCCAAGAACAACACACAGCACAAAACCAGACACAAGCAGTAGCTCAAAATATTCTCACAGTGATTGATTTTTTGGGCTGAAACATCATTAATGCCCATGTGCAACATTTAGTCTTTTCCACCTCTGTTTTCAGGATCCTAAAATTGCCCAGGTGGCTTTGGATTTCATTCATACCAAGCTGTTCCAATGTGAATTGGACTGGTGAGGTCAGCAGCGCCTATGATTAATGCAGGAGCAGGGAGTCTACCAGGCAAAAGACTTAGCTGAACTCCATAGTGAATAAAACCAGACTTACCTTTTCCCCTCAGGCAGATTCCCCATTCCTGTGCTGATATAGCTACTACTGACCTCAACAGTGCAATAATCAAGGACCTGTGAACAAACAAAAAAGGTCACTTGTATGCAAACATCTGCTGAAGTGAATGCTTAAAGTACACATAGCTTAGGACTTAACCACTATTTCCTGCATGTTCAGCATGCTCCAGTTCATCCATTACCACACTGCCTTCCTCAGATGTTAGACTCTCCACATTCTCCATCAGAGCTCCAACCAACAATCCTAAAAAAATTAACCAACCAAATCAGAGAGCAAGTACTTAGTGGTGGGTCCCTGTGATTTTTATCTACTTAACCTCAAACAAAACTTCCTAGATAGGCAGCTACAAGCAGAAAACTAAGTTCAAAACAACAGGCAGAGTAGGCCCTCATACAACTAGGAACAGCAAAGAAAGCACACCGACCTGAACCTTAAACACACAAAAAATGCTGTAAGAGTAAGTATTTCTTTCCTACTATCACCTGTTGAACAAGTAGATTCCAAAGGAAAACCAACTCCAACTCAAGTCCTCTGACTTTGGGATTCTGGTGTACCATCCTCCACCAGCTACACAAAAATTTAGGCTCCCAGCTCTCCCTGTTCCCACCTGCACTCACTCCAGTTAGATGTTCAAACAGGCAGTAAAAATATTCCCTGTCTCCAACACCTTATGTAGGCTCTGTGCTTCTGTTATCTTTCTGGATTGCTGAAGTTGCTCCAGCCTTCTTGTCATGGCTTTCATCTTAATTTATTTAGTTATCTACCACTTTTCCTATAAAAATCTCTTAAGTACTTTCTTAAGTATACTTATTATCTTCAATTAAGAGGTTTTGCTTCCAAATTTCTTTAGGCACCTTTAAGATAGTAGCTTTTTCCCCTTTCCTAACTTCTGATAATTTTTACAATTGGAATGCTGACAATTTTAACAGTTGGAATATGAAACCTATACTACAATAGCATGAGAAAAAATTGCAACATGCTCAGAAGTTAGTTGTCTTCAGCATCAGGATCACCTAACGCTTGCTTAGAGAAATTTTTGAGTCCTGACTGCCTATTCATTTCTGTGAGCTAATGACCAAGTCCAATCAACAATTCTAATTTTTTCCAGATTAAGTACTGCAAGTTCCTTCAAGACTAGAGCTGCAAAACCTAATGGGTCATACTGTTTGAATGCTCATAATATTAGTTTAAAACCCACAGAATCACAGATAACTACCAACTATTGTAGTACCATTACAGGCTTGGAACAAGAATCAATGGTAATTTGAGGGAGGAAGTCAGAGGGATGCAAACAGGAGCTGCCCACTTGCACCAGCTGGTCTGGTCTTGTTTCGGAGGCTGAACTGCACCACAAGGCATGAGAACAGGATGGCACCACGCCCGCTCCTCTGGGCACAGCAGTTCTGCTCTGGTACTGCACTAGGGAAAAGCAGGAGTACTTCTACATCTGCTCTTCTCTTGCCCTTGGAAATGAGAGAGATGCAAAAGCAAGATCTGATGAACTGCAGAAGACAGCTCAGACAAGGGCATGAATCAAGGCAATTGCTGTCGTTTTCAAATACTAGCAATATTTAACTTTTCTATTAGAATAAATGCAATTGATGGCTTATGAACAATGGCTCTGCTCTGACAGCAATGCATCAGTCCTAACAACATGAAGTTGTTTAATGACACTAAGGTCACCTTCATGTTTTTATGACTCTCAACTTAAAGGGAAGAAGACAGTCAAACAAGAACAAACAACTCAGTGCAAAAACTTCAACATCCACCCATTTATTAAGAGTATGGTCAGTTCAAGATGTATTTGAAGTTCAAATTATTGGTGCCTTCAAGTAGGCCTAAGCTCAAAGTTCTTATCTGGTAAACCAAGAGTAGGAGTGCTAAAACTACGAAAACATACCTAGAGAACTATCCAGTGTTACTAAGAAAGGGAGATTGGTCAAGTCTTTGTAGGGTTCTTGCACAGAACAAGTATTTAGGAGAAAAAACAGGAGATAATTTCTTATGAGCAAACAGAAATTAAAAAGCTCCTTCCACTGGCACATGCCAGCAATCAATTTAGATGTTTCTCAGAGCAGCGCTCACCAGAACACATTCCCTATTTACAAGGCCATACACTCCACAGCAGTGGGCAATACAACCTGTGTAACCTCAGGCAGGCTCTTCTGCTCTTTCCAACTCAGAATGCATTCCCCTCTATTTCCAGAGAAAGGCAGAAAAGTAGAAGAGCTGTGGCTAAACACAAACACATACCTAATACTTCCAGGTGCTGGAAAACAATCTTTTTCCAAAGTGATTATATGCACAGACACATTAAAACTGTAATTACTGGTTTTGCTTCCCTTGCAAGGGAAGCAACAGTGGAGAAAACCACATACATGAGGCTCCTAAACAAACAAAAAGGGAAACAAAAGGGCTGTTACTTCTTGCTTCTGCAGGTTAGCCTGCAGAAACTCCCACTTCTGGGAAAAGGCTTGAAAACTCTTGCCATAGGGCTCCCACAAATGGTACAAGTCTCTAGAACTATTTAATTTTGTCTAGACTGTGAAAATATGGGTGATGTCAAGGTGACTTCAATTTTAGCTACACATTTTTGTTTACATAGCAGGTTCTCCACCATTTCTGGCATCTCATGGTTTTGTGTGTATCATCTGTTGATTGACAACCATTCCTGCCTCAGAGAGTGCAGGACTGAGCATGCAGCTGTATGTGCTTGGCTGGCTGTTCACTGGATTAGAGAGCTCCTCATAGCCACCACTTCAGATGAGACTTGTGGAACTCAGACCTTACCAAATACTTTGCGTTGAAAAGAGATCAGAAAGTTCTAGAACTGAGGCCTGCAGCAATTGCCTCAGGCCACCAGGGAGAAGAAAGGGAATCCTTACTTGTCCCTGAAGACTGGTCAGCCTTGCAGTGTCTGACAACCTGTGTGCTAAAAGCATCAGGTATCACTGGGGTTCTCCATACTGCCTGGAAATTTTTTTTGCCTGGAAGCTGTCTTGTCACTCAGAAGTAGAATATGCTTGATGCTGTAGAACACTCACAAAAGATGAGCCCCAAGGTCAGTGCCACGTGGTCCTGGAAAATATCAGCTCTAACGAGAAAGAACCAAGAAGCCTTTCAGATTACTCACAGAGGACAAACCTCCTCCAGAGAGCTGCTCTCTTGCTGAATTACACTGGAAAAATCAAGGAGGGGAGTGAAAGAAGAGTTCAGGCAGAGAAGCTGGGTTGACAACTCCTGAATACACACAACTAAAAAATCAATCTACAGAAGAAGGGGGAAAAATGCCTGAGTAACAACAAAAGGACAAGCTCAAGGTAAAGGCAAAAAGTTGTATTTATCAGTAAACATACACGTCTTTTTTTTTAAATTAAAGTTACACAACTGCTTCAGTGTCTGAGCTCACTAACACACAGCCACATGAAATGATGGCAGAACTCCAAAGAAGTCAACCCAGGTGCAATCCCTAGGGCACACATAGGGACTTCAAACAAGAATCTGTGGTTTGAAAGGGAGGAGGAAAAAGGAAGTCAGTTCCCAACTGCAGAACAGGCAGACCTCCTCACTGTTCAGCTGAATAAGAGACCAAACCTACGGGGAAGTGGGACCACACTGGCCAACCCCATAGCTGGAAGCGTGTTGTCTGGGGTCACAGTGTGGCATTTCATTCATGCCAGCAGCATGTCTAAAAAGGACTTGTGAAGGAAGGAGGGACAGACTGTCTGAGCTAAGAAACCTAAGTTCAGTGACTGGGCATATAACAGCCAAAATAAGAAACCACCTATGAAAAATCCCCTTCAGAACCTGCATTTACTTTGAATAAATTCTTTATGAAACCAGTTCTAAATCTAACAACAAATCAGAGGAAGATCAGAAATGGAAAGAACAGGAATGTGTGCTTTTAAACCTTAATTTCTACAACTATCATGTGCAAAATAAATTTTGGAAGAGTTTGCACCCAAGTTGCATCAAAGAGAGTTTAGCTAATCAGATGGCTCCAGACTCATCCAGAGCTTTGTTACACAAGATCTCTACAACAGAATTGACAACTGCTTCTCTTGATACTTGTTCACAGGCATAATCATTGCAAAGAAAAGCCCAAAGGTGGAACTCTGCTCTCCTGATTTTCATCAGTCACTGGTTTCAGGCTTCCAGCAGCTCAATGCAGACCCAGGCTCTTCACAAGCTTCACACCAGAAACACTGATTGTAGAGGTCAGATGTGAAAGCCTACCAATGAAAACCCATAAAACAATTTTGCAAACAAAGCTATCCATCAGGCCCATTATACCTCTGGTGCCATAATGCCACACAGCCACAGTTGCTGACTTTGAGTCCAACCACCTTAAGCAGAAATCACCAGTTTTCAGAACTTATGTAGGACTTGCAACCCAAAAGCTTACCATATTTGAATGTAATAATCCCTAAGATTCCTAAAATACTACTTTTAAAAGAAATTAATGTATTTCAAAATAGGATATATTCTATAAAACCCCACTTAAGAGCATACATCCGCTATAATTAATCTTGACATTTACTAATAAGGAAAAATCTAATTTAAAAGACCTTCTCAGCATCTCCTTTCAGTGGTTTTTTTCATTGCTTCTCAGGATACAACTGGCAAATTTAAGTGCAAGTTCTGACAGTGCACAGCACAAGACAGCAGCCAGCACCTTGAATCTGCTGCTTGCACTGTCCTCAGATATCCTGCCTTATGCCTCTGCTGACAGGACTGGTGCAAACTTCAGCCAAACAAGTTACTCAGACCCAAGAGCTCCAGCTGAATGATTTGCTGCCTCTAACATCACTGTAAGTGGATGCCACTGGTCTCCTGTTCCTGTAGCAAACAAAGCATTTTGAAAATAAGCCCACCTACAGTGCCCACATGAATTTTTCAAGGTAAGAAAATACTTGTGTTTAACACTGCAAGCTTCCTTCAAGTTGCCTTTTTATCAGGAGTAAGACCATAATTTCCATTTATGTCACCCATGAAATGGATGCTTTCTATTTTTTCCAAAATAAACAAAGATACTCATAATCCAACAGGTATTATGCTTTAATAGAACAGTTTGACCAAGTACAGGAAAAAATATTTTAGAAAAATTCCCACGTTTTAAAGACAGAAAACAAATGTCAAGGTTTATGAACTATGGGAATTAATTTCTTTCTTAAGCTAAATAAAAACGATAGCAAAAAGGCCAGAACACCTCCCTTATGACTTTAAAGTGTCCAGAAGAATCAAAAATCAAAAAACTCTCTTAGATATAACTCTGTTAGATATTACTTTATTCTGAAATGGTCATTAAATACAAGGTATCAACATTAATGTGCAAATTGCTGATTTTTGTGTTATACCATCAGATAAAACAATAAAGGAGTCAGTGCTTGTTGACATGACAGTGAACTGAGCATAGCACTGTGTATCCTGTCCAAGGCACACAAAATTAGATGACTACAAAAGATAGAGTTTTTCATCTTAAATTAATCCTGCTACCCTGAAAGATTTCAGCTCCAGTCAGAAGCTAATGTATCCTTCCAGATGCTTTTGCACAAGAATAGATTAAACTCTTAAGATGCAGAGATTCAACCCTGAGCACACACAGTAATGTCAGCAGGCTTAGATCCTGGAAGCTTGGGTAACCATCTGTGGGCAGTGACAGCACAAGAGTCAACTGCAACAACCCAGAAATTTGTCTCTCCATCTCCCTCCATCCCTACTGCCAGCTCATACTAACAAACCACAGTCTCCAAAGGTAAAAATAGCCTGTGAACCTCTGGACTGAAAATTACAAGCATCTGTCAGAAGCAGCGCAGCATATTCGGGGGTTGAGGGTGACTCCAAAATGTACCAAGGTGTAAGGTCCTTTAAAAAACACTGGTGGACACTCAGTTATAAAAACAGACTGAAGCTTTAGAGCTTCCCATATTGGGTTGCTGAGGGAGGATGAGAAGATTAATCTGGTTTTCCAAGATAAAAAAACACTGAAAAATACTGAAAAAGCTCAGCTGTATTTAAAAAAAAAAAAAAAAAGGAAAAAAAAACCACCAAAAAACCCAAAAACACTCCAGCACACATATCCTCATCTTTCATAGGCTACATATCATACCAGTTATTTTCTAGTATTTCCACAGCACATCTAGCAATCCAGATTATATGGCACATCTTTATTTAACCACTTCAAATATAATACAGAGTTTGTACTACATGATGCAAGTCCTTGGGATAAATCTCGTTATTTTTGTCATTTGGTGTTGAACCTTACTGTCAATAGAAGCCAATCCCACCAGGGGAGCCACAACCATATGCCAGAGCTTTTCACTCCTGCCTAATTCTGTGTACAACCTTGTTTCCTCTGCTCAGAAAATGACCTACATATGTAGTCAAAATATGCTACCAGGAGCACTACATATGTCAGATTCAAATATAGCCTTAAAAAAAAAATTACAGTCATTTTGAGCACAAAGCAGGCACTGAGCAGTAGGCTTACATGGTGAAGATACCTCATGTATGAAAGACAAGAGTCAAGGAGAAGATAAGGCACCTAACCAGGCAGGGCCCCCATTACACTGCAGACTCAGTAACGTGCACATAATGTAATCCTAAGTAACTCTGTTTCATGAGAGCCTGGGTAATATGTACATTAAGTAATGCCTAAGCCACACATTCAGGAAGAAAACAAAACCCTGAAAAGCTGATCATTAATTGAGCACCATTTATTCTGCATGCCAAACAAGACAGGAGTATCTAATTATCCAGCTAATGATTGTACATCAAGACAGAGATCAGCTATGGAGAAGCAAGCTTAATGCTAGCACTTCCTGAACCCAGCTCAAACTGCTTTCCTTCCACAGTTGGTATCAAAGTGTTCTTGAAAAGGTAACCTGAACAACTCACTACCTGAAGCACCATGCCAACACCCACCTACACCAGCTGTAAGCTTAAAACCTTCAGCATCCCCAGCTGACAGAAGAATAAACTCCTCCCACTGCACACAGGTGAGCTGTTGGCAAACCACGGCCAACAGGTTCAGGCAGATTAGGACACTGGACTGATTACAGCCTAAGAAAGAAGTGATTTTGCAAACGTGGCTGTTTATCATTATCCTTTCTAGTCTCTGCTGTGTTTAGTCCCAGTGATCACTCTTCTCATTCTTTGCCTTCTTTCTCAAGACGGCAAGTTTTCAGTAGAAATAACTCTTATCTCCAGTCATGCCTGGTTCTTGCTTTTAGTATTTCAGTATTTAGTATTTCAGCTCTGACCTCAGGCTTTGGGACAGACCAAGCATGAGTCAAGTGAAGGACCCAGCTTTCCTGTCAAGCACACAAACTACAGTGGCCAACACAAGACAACAGGAGGAGGCCTTCACCATTATCAGATGCCAAAGGTTCAAACATGCTTTGTACCAATGACTTTTTTACCTAGCTAAGCTCATATTAAGTGCTACCAAGTACATGCAATCCAATTTCCTAAATTTTGTCCCCATTTGCTGTAATGAGTATCTGTCCAAATGTTGCATTCCTGATGTCTGGCTCAGACAAGTTCCTGAAGAGTCCAGGACATCAGAACTGTTTAGAAATGGGCAGGTGGGAAGGAATAATGGCCATGGCGTTGCTCTTAAGCCATTTACTGGAACTGTCAAAACCTATGCATGTAGAAATTCAGATCTGAAAAGATCTAAGAATATTCTAAGCTCATGCTGAATATGTTTTCCCTTTTAATGCATTCTCTATTTCATATTAATACTGAGGGGAAGAGGGACAGAAAAGGAACATAACTGTTTCCACCATAAAAATCTATTCAACATTTACAATAAAAGAGGATTTAGGCTTGTCCTTGAGAGAAGGTCTTTATTTCCAGAAACATCTCATTCTGTAAAGGCTGTAGAAAAAAAGGAGAGTTTTTTCATATCAAAACAGCTCTAAAGAAAATGGTAAAAAATGGACAAGACTGACAAATGAGAGATGTTCCTCATTTCAGCATATATCCTGTGGTTTTCATCCTTGAAAGTTAAACTGTATTCCTTTATAAATCACAGTCACAAGAAAAATAGCCATTTTCTCACACAGGCAAAATTAATGCTGATCTACCCTGCACCAGCAAGGGCAGAAGGAACATCACATCTGCTTTTACAGCACCACAGTACTGATCATAACACAGCAATTCATTTAGTAAATGCAAAAAACCCTACAAGTATCTGGAGTAGGTCTCTTGATGAGCAATTTGCATGCAAAGAGCTACAGGAAAGAAACCTAAGAAAAGTAAAAAATTATACACAGTTAGGAAGTTTTTACTGGTTTTCAGGGAGAAAAGCATTCATAACACCACTGCACTCTCACATTTCAGCAGTTTGTACTATCACTGAAGTGTCACATTATTGAACAGACTTCTAACACCAACACTAGGAAGTTCTGGCTCACTTTAGACAGACATAAAATGATAATCAGAAGTCTCCAGGAGATGAAAGGGAAGAAAAAACTTCCACCACTTTCTAATGCCTTCATGAAATTATCCAGGCTCCCTCTGGTGGGGGATTTAATGTAGCAAAGACTGTCCCAGTTTGCTATATGAGAACAGCTTTGAACACTACAGGTTTTCTCTTTTGTAAAACAAACCATGTTAGGATTGTACTCTGCAATTCCTGGATTTTCTTGTTATGCTTCAGTCATAGCAATCTGAGGTAAAGCTTTGATTCTGATCCTAAGCTACATCACATAAAGAAGAGCAGTCTGTGATTAAAAAAAAAATTTTTTAAATTGGAAAAAAAAAAAAAAAAGAGAAAACATCACATTTTTAAAACATCAGTGTCTTTGTGCTACAAAATCCTCAGAACATTTCTCATTTCTTAGTTCAGCTCTCCAGAGTCTCAGCATAACCACCACCTCTGCCCCTGATATGGACAGAGGCCAAAGAGAGATCGCTCTCCCCAAGGCACAAAAGCGATCTAGGGCTCCTAGTTTTCATTTCTGTGGTTTATATGTTGATTGTAGTAAGTCCCAAGTTTCATATCTCTTCAATAATTCGAATATCATTTATTTGCACCACTGTAAGACAATTCCAACATGCCTATTATCTCCCTACAAAACACACACACACACACAAGAGTCAAGAAAACCATCCATCCATCCAATTTCTCTACACCCCTGAATTTGTCATTGTAACCAGCTACGGTAAAGGAACATGACAAGCTTTACAATCACAAAAAGACATCACATTTGGGATTTTTAGTATCTTCCACTAAATATATGTACTACATATTGCATGGATAACAGGAATTTTGATGGCAATCTCGTAGTCAAATTCAGTTTTGCCTTCTGAACTTCATGACCATTATTATTAACATTCTGCAGTCTTAAGTCCTGAATAAACAAAAAACATGCAGACAGGTAGCATTAAAAAAAAAATTAAAAAGAACCATCCAACAAAATAGTAACCCAAAGTTGTTGCAGTACGGGAAAACCAGCTCATGCCTTCATGGATGGAGTCAATTTTATTTCTGACAGCCCTTATTATGACTCACTAACTTTTCTCCCTTAATAAGGCCACAATTTGCATCAGAGAAAGTGTGTGTATAACAAGCCTGAGGACTCAGAAAATTATTCAATAGCTAAGAAACAACTTTGCTATACACAGGAAAATAATTTTAGTTTTCAATTTGTCCTTGTGCTTTCAGATAGAAAGAGATGCAAGATTATACCTACTATGGTCCAAAGATTCTGATTAACCTCATATAGCCCATCTTAGATGATAAGTATAATTCAATTACTGCCAGATAGGATGGCAGCTGAAGAGCAACCCAAATTTGAGGGATATTTAGGATATAGTCCACACAGAAACCAGCCTAACAGGTCAGAGGAAACAGCCCTCATCACTGCAAGTTCTTCGGGACAACTAAAAAGTTTTACGAGAACCCACTGCTTGCAACCCATATAGGAAGGCAAATAAATAGCAGCGATTCACGTTCAGGAAATCAAAAGCCTTCCAAAGCAAGCGCTAACTTATTCAGACCAGGGAGATTACTACCTCATCTTGTCCCAGAGGCATTCCTTTAGTGCCCAAGTGTAGCCATGCGGGGAACCAGCGGAGAGGTATTTACAGTTCAGAAAGACAGGCGTGATCTCCTCGCCCCTGCCTTCCCAGAGCCCCCTCAAATGCAAAGGCTGCGGCGTGCGCCGTTGACACTGACAGACCACCCCAAAGATGAAACTGCAGAAAGGATGCGAGACCATTCCCCTCGTACAGAAACCAGACAACTCTCCCAGCAACGGGGCAGGACTACACCACCTGTAATGAAATCGAGGAGGGCAAGGAAACACATCGTCCCCTTGCACCCCGCCCCGGACCTCGCTCAGCCAAGCACTGCCCTTGCCAGGTCCCCAACCTCGGGCACTCTGCGGCCACTTCGCCTTCTGCCTCACCGCAAGGGGCTTGCAGGGCCGGGGGACTCCCGGCTCGGTTAAACCTGCCCCGGGGGAGCGCTGCCCCCGGCGGCAAGAGCCGGGTCCCCGCGGGGCAGGGAGCCCGGCGGGGCGGCGCGGCACTCACCGATGCCCAGCCCCACCACCACGCGTCCCGCCAGCAGCGTCTCCTTGTCGCGGGCGGCGGCCAGCACGCCGGAGCCCGCCGTGAAGAGGCCGCTGGCCAGCAGGATGCAGGGCCGCCGGCCGCATAGCCCGTTCAGGACGCCGCCGGCCAGGGCGGACAGGGCGGCGGCGCCCACCGTGCCGGAGACGAGCAGCTCCTGCCAGAGCGCGTCCAGGTTCAGCTCCCTCTTGAGGAGGAGCAGCGCCCCCGACACCACGCCGGTGTCGTAGCCGAAGAGGAAGCCCCCCAGGGCGGAGAACACCGACACCACGTAGACGAAGCCGGGGGTCTCGTCCTGCTGGAACTGGCGCCGCGCCGCCCGCTCCAGCTCTCCGCCCGACGCCGCGCTGTTGAGGCTGGAACAGGACTCGGCGGCGATGAGGCTCCGCTCGCCCGCCGCCGCGCCCGAGCCGGCGGACCCGTCCGCCTGCCGCCGCCTCTTCTCGCCCATCAGGTTGCTCAGGCTCCGCAGCGTGTACTCCACATTATCGCTGGCCTTGCGGGACATGGGACGGCCGCGGCGGCTCCCGCCCCGACCGGGGGAGGGCAGGGGGCTGAGGCGGGCGGCTGCCGGGCTGCTCAGGCTAGGGCGGCGGGGCTGCCGCTGCTGCCGACGCTGCCCGTCGTCGGCGCGCCCGCCCCTCTTGGGCCGCGCTCAGCTGGTTCGCATCGTCCCCCCGCCGCCGGGCGGACTTGAGGGGAAGTTGCCGCCGCTCCCAGCGCCCGGGCGGAGCTGGAGGCGGAGGCAGGCGGGGACAGCGGCGAGCGCGGCCCGGAGGGCGCAGGGGGCGGGCTCGGCCGCCCCCCTCACCGTGCGCGGTACGGGGCAGGCGCGGCCCGGAGCGCGTGCGCACGGAGCGCTTGGGCCGCTCGCTCCGGGCGGTGGGGCTGGTGGGGCGCGCTGGGGCCGGGGAGGAAACGGGATGGAAGCCAGGAAGGAAGCCCTGGGCGAGTGGGTGCCACGCAAGCCCGGGAGCCGGTCCCCGAGCTCGCGGAGCTGTTCCTGCTGGCAGCCCCCGTCTGCATGAGGTGGAAGGGGCCGCCGGCCGGGCTGCGCGCCCGCCTCCCGCGCGGCTTCCGCGCTGCCTGGGGAGCGCTGTCCGGGTGCCGGGGCATGTAGGGATCGCAGTTGACTTAATAACTGGGTCGTTGGAAGGGAGACAGCGTTTAGCATCCGCGTTTGTCAGTTTCGGAAGCGCTGGGTGACACTGGCTGTGCTGCTGAGCAGGTTTTCACTGCTGGGATCGCCCGGCTGTCTTCGTCCACGCTCAGCTGCGGGGACCATTTCAGATCGTTAGTGTCGATTAATTGTCCCGCCCTCCCCTGCTCTCCCTCTTTTCCGAGTGTCGAGCCCAGGAAGGGCCCGGGGGCTGCAGAGCTCCAAGAAGCCCCTTGGCACGGTTCCCTTTGCGTTCTCTGGCTGTACAGGGGCTCTGAGCGAGCCTGCCCGCCCCGTCCCTGCCCGCTGCACGGGCAGCTGGAGCAGGCGCTGCGCCGCTACCGCGGAGCGCGGCAAGAGCCCTGGAACGGGCTGCTCGGGCACGGCTCGCTCCCTGGAGACTGCAAACCCACCTGGACGTGTTCCTGTGTAACCTGCTCTAGGGCTTAGCAGGGCCCATGAATGATCTCCAGAGGTCCCTTCCAATCCTAACAATTCTGTGATTCTGTTACCAAAAAAGGGAAATTTCCAGCAGTTGTTCAGAGAGGGACAGGCTTCTTACCATGTAGGAACAGAGTCTGGAGCTTGGTCTTGTGTTTGTGCTTGAAGTAGAGCATCGTGTTTTGCTAATTCCACCTTTAGATACTCTTTTTGGTGATTTTTCACCGGGATGCAGAACCTGGTAGATCCTGTCAGCAGAGAGAGGTGCCTGGCTCTGTGAGCACCCAGGCAAGCTTTGCTGCTAGTGTGCATGGAAGGGCTTCCAGATGCCATGCACACCTTGGGGAAAAAGAATATATCATACTATCACAATGTTATAATTTGTACTTCTTGTATAGGTGTGTTCACACATACATATGAATCAAACAAAATTTTCCTTCAGACTTAACTGTCTTCTGTAGAGATTCATATAATGAGGCCAGCCAGCAGCCAGAGAATTTTGGTAATTAATTGGATCAGTTACCAGCCCACACCTTGTGAGCAGTACTAGTCACAGCCATGTGAATTTAAAAATTAGAAGAGGGAGCAAAGTCCAACATGACCAGCTGCACACAGCCTCTTTGGTAGCTTGCCTCTGCCTCAAAGCAAGCTGTGACATACTGATACCGGTCCAGATAATACCAACTAAATAAAATAGTGAGCTGTAGTTACAAAAATTAACTATAATAACAGTATAATAATGTCTATATAGCTAATCCAGTTAAAGACAGATGTGGCAGTAGATTTCTAAATACAATAGGTCAGCTTGCATGTTTGAGCATGGGAGAAGCCTGAACTAGATAGTAATTAAATGCATGTTAATATTCAGTTATTTTTAGTCAAGATTTGGGTAACACAGTATCATTGGCACAGGGCATTCCATATGTTGGTAAAGGCCAATAGGGGCCAATCCAATACTAGAGCAAGGAACAGTTCCAAGTTCTAGCATCAGAAATGAAGTTATTACAGAATATGATGGAAGGGACCCACCAGGATCATGAATCTCAACTCCCAGCCCTGCACAGCACCATTCCCAAGAGTCACACCACACCCAAGAGCATTGGCCAGACACTTCTAGAACTTTGCCAGGCTGGTGCTGTGACTACTGCCCTGTGGAGCCTGTTGCAGTGCCCCACCACCCTCTGGGGTAAAAAAAAAACTTTTTTCCAGTATCCAACATCAACCTCCCCTGACACAGCTTCAGGCCACGCCCTCAGGTCCTGTCACTGTCACCACAGAGCAGAGATCAGTGTCTGCCCCTCCTCTTCCCCCCAT
>JAOTQP010000870.1:14131127-14149175 GCA_026413545.1 Cichladusa arquata | reverse complement strand
TGTTAGGTGGATTTGTACAGATTGCAGGAGTTTCTGGGGTTTGGGGATTTTTTTTGAGATGGAGCGAAGGGTAGAGTTTGGAAATTAACTCTCATGAGCAGCATCCAGGAATGCTGGTATCCAGTTTTAGCAGTTTTTGGTCTTCCTTGGAGAAAGCAAGTATGTTAATTCCTTTTTATTTACTAACTCTTATGACCTTGGGCTGCAAGACAACTTGTGGGGGTTCATGAGGCATGGCAGGAAGAGAACTTTTCATGCGGGTTGCTGGATATCGTCCTTAGGTTAGCAGTGTCTGAGGTTTTCTTAATTTAACTTGACTTTTTTCCTTCAGCTTTGACTGCTGCAGGTTTTCCTAAGGGTAGCTGGAAAGAACATGATAAAACCTCCACTGGAAGGTGTGAACCTGGGAGTGACAAGTTTCTCATTTGCTTGTTTACAATTTGCAATTCTGAATTGCTGTTTTGAGAACAGTGATGCATAGGTAAAGTACTTAAAAAAGAACAGTGAGTGCAGTGCTTAGTATTTGATGTTCCCTTTCAAAAAGAAGATGTAGGTTTAATGGTTTATGTGTAATGCAGGTGAGAAATAATGATTCTTTCGGAACGTTGCTTTAAGGCTTTCGTCCTGTTCTTTGTGTTAGTGGCAGAATTTCCCTGGGTTTGAGTGGAGGAAGGATGACTCCTTGGTAAGTTTAGTGCTGTATCTGCATTACAGGGATACCTCCCTTGGTTTGTTAAGTCATGGCAGAAGCAGCATTTCAGTCAACAGTGGATGCCTAATGTCACTAAACTGTTCATTGGGCTCATTTAAACTTAAAGTATCAAATAATGTTAGCAATTTTATGATAATGTTAGTTTGTATTTTGATGTTGAACCTAGAAACTGAGGGTTTTTTCCTTTATTAAAGTTGTTTTCTGGCCCTGCATGAACAAATATAATGCTTTAGGAGAGTTTGTGTGATACAAATGTTGCTTATAAAATTAGCAGTTTAGGCCATAGTCTTTACTGTTCTGATTAATGGTCTTTTTTTACTCTACATGCCAGGGAATCTTAGTAAAATTATGCCTGTGATTGTGCAACTGTGATATGGAGGATCTAACATAATGGTAAAACAGTTCTATCTTGGAAAGCAGTTGAAACCAGAGTGTAGTATTCTCATGGCTTTATATAATAACCTTTTTAGAACTGCCTTAAATTTCCTGAAGGTACTAAAAATCAGTGACTTTAAAAAACGTTTGAGACAAAATCAACCTGTTTTGCGATTTTAATTCTGATGATGTATAGTGAACATGCAACTTCATTGCTTCATCAGTCTGTGAATTCTATCATAACTTGTTCTTCTGTCATAACGAGTTGAGAAGGACACTCAAGTCTTGACTCAACAGCTGGATGGTATCCTGACCATTCAGGCTGGGATTGCTGTAAAGGGAACAGGTTCCTTGAAATACTTTGTGATTCACATGTTTACAGGCAAGGAAAGCAGCTATTTGCCTATGTGTCTTTGCTTGTGTTGTATTTTTAATTATGTCCTTCTGTTAGTTGACACTGTTTAGACTTGTATATTCTTTAAAAAGCCTTTTTTTTTCCTTTGTCATTGTAGAAGAGCACAATTTTATTCTGAACTTCTGTCAGTTCAGATTGCTTTAGACTGTCATTTGGAAATATATACGTTTATGTCTGACTAGGGTCGCCAAAGCCCTGTGGATATGAGTAAAATTTCTAAATATACTTTGAATTTATTTAAATTCTATCAAACTCAGTAAGCACTGCAGTACTGTGGGGCTTGCATGAGCTCTTAGCTACCTAAAGACATCTAAATATGAATTTCTGTGGCTTTTGAGAAACTGCTAATTTGATTTCAAGGTGTATTGTGTAATATGATTATGCCCTGAACTGGGAAATAACTAAGAAACCTCACCTCTGAAAAGGAATCACCAAAACTAGGTAGTCCTCTCTCTTAAACCTTAGGAAAGTAATTAAGTTTTGATTAAAAAATATTGCTAGTTATTCATAGCATTAGCTGTGAGTTTGATGGAAATGTAGTGAAAGCTCTGTTGAATGTTAGAGATGTTGTGATCAAGCTTTTATGTTTGGATGCTCTGTTTAATCTCTGAAGCTGGGAGTATTTTTTGTGTTGCTCTTTAGTCTTCAGCTAGTTAAGATTAACTTAATCTTGCTGTAATTACTCTGCACAGGACATTGTGCTGAGTGCTAAAGCCTGTCCCTATCCTAGATGCAGGTATGTGACACAGAACATGGAACAGAAGGCTGGGTCCAGAGAGGATGTGGGGAGAAACAGGCAGAAGAACAGACTGTTGTTCTTGTGTATTCTGTCAGCTGTTTGCACTGGTTCACTTTTACCCAGTTGATACTGATGTGCTTTAGAGCCAGGCTTTTACAGGCTGACCTCAGGATCAATGTCAGTCGGAAACATAAATGACACAGTGACTTGTATGCAGAGTTCTGAAACTGCTAAAATACTTAGTCTCGAGTCTAAGGTGTTCAGTGAGTGTGGGCAGATAGAGCAGGGCTGCAGCTGAAGTGCCTTGAATAGTTTCCATCCACCCCTCACGCAGATAAGCTAGCTTCAGGCTGAGTCTATTAAACTCATAATGTCTCATCTCACCTCATTAAACCCCCCAAAACCTAAAGACAAACTAAGAACCAAACCACAGACAAATCCCAGCTCCTGCAAGCAGAGACACTGTACAGAAATAATTAAATAAACATTTTCACCTTTCATTACTGTAGTGTCTCAGAAATGTTTGTGTAGCTCTTGGAGAAAGCATGTGATATTTTCTAGTAGAGGTATTTTTACTTAGCACACCAAACTCTGCTTTGAGACATCCATCCCATGATTTTGTCATACTTACTTTTGTAAACATGATCTTTGCATTTTTTTATGCAAATGTGTATGCAAATAAGCTTTAAATGCCACCAAAATAGATTCTATGGAGGATTTAATGCAGAGAGTTTCTTAAAAATATGAAAACCATGGATAATCTAAATAACAGGTTTGTTGACAGAAATCAAATAAAGCTACTTATTTATATTTGGTTTATTGTTTTGTGAGGTAATTGTTTCTTGAGGCAAAGAATTTTTGAATTGAAAAGCTACTGCAAACAAAGGTTACTGCCTTTAAAATGGCCGATCCATTTTTAGCCATATTCGACACAGTTCGAAGTCTTGGATTTGTGAGTTAATGTTTGGTTTCCTGAAAAATCATTGACTTGGAGAAAGACATCAAGTTAATGTAGCTTGAGGGAAAGGTTTCTGTCCAGGTTCAGCAGCTCTTTGCTGCTGATAATGAGTTGTTCCAACCTTTTTCTCATCCTGTGATTAGGCTGGTAGGAAGTAGGGTGTATTGTATTTGAGAGGGTGTTATTTAAGAGGAATAAGGAGTTAAAGGTCCTCCAAGATGAGGTCACGAAGGCAGGGAAGTCGAGGGTGTAAATGTGATCAGTATCTCTGTGGTCCCTTCCTGCCCTGGCACCTCTGTAGCAGAGAGCTGCTTTCACTGTGATTGTGTGATGTAGCTGCTGTGTGTGGAGGCCGTGTGTGTGTGGGGAGGGGTTTTATGTCACTTTGGAGTCCCGTGTAGCAAAGGGTTTTTAAAGTCAAGTTTAATTGAAGAGATTTTCCAATAAGAAGGCAAGTCCTATTGTAAGGTTTGTGTGGGTGGGAAATAAAGGTGACCAGTCTATGGGACCTGCCAGGTTATATCAGAGTCTCTCTTGGACTCCTTCCTTTATGTGATGGTATTTTTATATTTATTATGCCAATGAATTCTTAATAATTGATAATTGCTTTTAGAAAACGAGACTCTTATTATCAGAAGCAAATAGATCAGAAACAATTACACGTGTTGACAGAGTCATGGCTGCCAGATTTAACTGACTTCATGTGACTTACAGGATATTTTCAACAGTGGAAAAATTGAGGTGTTTGCTTGCTCAGTTGCACCAATTGTCAGTATTCTGATATTTCTGGAATTTTCAATTACTGTCTAAGCTCTCTGAGACATTTCTTTCTCTTGAGTTGTAGTTTTATCTGAAGTTGTATAAAAGATATTGGAGTTGCACTGTTAAAAATCTTAAAAATAGGTTTGTTTGGGAAACATGAATGGCATTATGTTTCTGAGAAATCCTCAGGCACTGATATAACATCAATCTGTTTGTTGAAGGTCTGTACTATAGTGTATATGGTGCATGTCCAAACTAAAGGCCGTATTATTTACATCTTTTAAGTCGTGCGCTGTATAAAATAGGAGTATGTCCATTCGCAAATCAGAGAAGAACCAACAAACAAATGTCAGTGCAGAACTGAGTCTTTTGGAGGGTCATTTTTGCATGAATAGAATCATACTGAGTTGGAAGGGAGCCATAAGGATCATCAAGACCATCTCCCTGGCCTTGCACAGGACATCTACACCATCTACGTGGCCCTCCACTGGATGGATGCTGTCTTATAGCTGAAAGTCTTTTTGTGTTGTGCCCAAATCTTCCCCTAGTCCTGGAGGTGAGGCTGCCCCAGCTCAGAGCAGAGGGGACAATCCCCTCCCTTGCCTGGCTGGTGATGCTGTGCCTGATGCCTCCAGGACACAGGTGGCCCTCCTGGCTACCAGGGCACTGCTGGCTCACGTTCAACTTTCCATCATCCAGGACCCCCAGGTTCCTTGCTGTGGTGCTGCTTTCCAGCCTCTCATTCTCCAGTCCGTCCATGTCATAATTATGTCAAGACAGATTGGCATCACCACCAGTCCTTTATTAGAAACTTTTCATGCCTTCTCTCATCTCAGGCAACTCTGACTCCTTTCCTCATAGGCAGCTTCACACAGTACTGACTCCTTTTCTTATAAGCAGCTCCGCACAGCCCTGACTCCTTCTCTCCTCTCTGCATAACTGGCTAAACCCCAACCTGGCCCTTTCCTGGCTGCCTTTCCATGATTGTCCCTCAGACAACATCATCTTACCTTATCTGTCCCTTACCTCCACACAGCCAGCAGACTCTCAGTCTCAAGCACAACTCAAACTGCACATGTGGCTAGTGGCCAACTAACCCACTCTTATAACACCCAGACTCACTGGGCAGGCACAGATGTTTCCACTCCTCAATAGTACAGTTGTAATTCATCAGGAGAAATTGCCTTCTGTACTAGCCTTTCAACCTATCTTCCCACATGTCCATACATCCAGGATTGCTCATCTGAGGCACAGAATCTGGCACTTTCCCTGGTTGAACTGCTGAATGCTGGACATTTTGTCCAGAAGGATACTATGAGAGAGAGTATCAAAAGCTTTTCTGAAATCCAAAATGGTTACATAAACTGTCTTCACTTGATCAAATAGGTGGGTTACCAGGAACTGTTCCCTCAGGTCTAGCAGCTCTCCATGGCTTACATTTCTACAGAGAAGTTATAATCTTCTAGAAGTCTCCAGACTTGCCTGACAAGCACAATACTCACTAGTTTGTTTTTTTTTTTTGTAAGCCCCAAATAAAAAATGTGGGACACAGTCCATGAAACAGAAAGCATTCACTCCAAATCTCTAGCCAGCTAGAAGGAATGCTTTTAGAGAATATTGTCACAGCAGCTGGCTGTCACAAAAACAACCTGTCTTTTTAACGGCCACCTCAGATGCTGGAGGCATTCTGTATGTTGTTGTTAATAGAGACTCAAGAGAGCTAACAAGAAGATCTTTCTTCCACTGATGGCCCAACACAAGCACAAACAGACATAATTTTTTATCAGATCATGCTGTCAAGCTTCTCTCTTAAAAGGATTCCCTGAAGAAACACAACAAAAAGTTCAGCTGTGAGATGCACTACACTGAAGACTGACTTCATGAGAAAGACAGAGGATTTGTTTGGTTTGTAGATTTTTATTATTGTGATCGTCTCTCCATAGTACTGCATTTCATGAAAAAAGCTGACTTATAAATTATTCCACATTAATTCAAAATGCAGTAGGTATGATTAGTAATCTAAGACAGGGCATCAGATTCAAAGAAGGATTTGAGTGGATTTTAGGTATGATATTATGCTTTCAAGAGACTGAATATTTAATTAAAATATTCAATTTTAGAATATTGTGTGTTTAGATTCACAACACTTTCTCATTCTCTCCTTTAAGGTGTGTTTGCACAATTGTTTGCCAGGATGTTGTGAACTAAATCAAAGAACTGGTCCAGCTTTCAAAAACTCTAATTTTTGTGTTTCACAGAGAGCAGGAATAATCACTGGATTTTACTGCTTTTATGTTGTTGATGTATGGCATACATCAGAAAATGTCTTCCAGAAAATTACTGAGGACTTTGTACACGTGCCTAGAACTCTGCCAGAACATAACAGAGGAGTAAGCTCTTGTCTTTGCAGACACTCAAAGTGGGTGGGTGAGTGCTGAAATCTCCTAGGGACTTCAGACCAGCCACGATTCACAGAGAGGTGCTGTAAGTCTGTTGTGTTGTCTGATCGTCAGTAGCCCCACCCAGCAAGTGGGAGGCCAGATTCATAGATTTGCTTCAACCCAGGACTCAGGACCCAAGAAATCTCTTTCTCACCTCTCAAGAAGATTATAGGTTCAATAGGGAAAAGATGGATTCTTAAAGGAAATTCGTGTGCAGACAAAAATGTAAGAGCTATGGGACTAGATAGACAGTGAGGCAGAAAAGGATGTGATTCTGTGGCAAAAGAAGATCAGCTTTATCAATGATGATTATATTATTTACATAAAACTAGTTGCACTAAAAAAAAAAAAAAAAAAAAAAAAAAAGGAGTAATAGAAGGAGCAAATCCTCAAACCAAAGGATTCTTCCCATCTCATTTTAGGTTTGTAACCTAATTTCTTGTTTGTTACTGTTATGATGCCTTAAACTCTGATACTGCTTTGATAGTCAATTATTTTGCCAGTGCTGTGCTGAGGGAAATCACCTAGCTGAATGTGCAAAAAATACCAGCAAATGCAGTTTATAATAGCAGCTCATATAATGTCTGAAACCTTGGAAAAGCAATGATAGTAATGACAGAACTTTTTTTCTACAAGTTAAGTTTCCTTGCAGTCTCAAGGTTTAGAAAACTTTTCTGTACCCAGAATTTTACGTTATCAGTGTGCCATGGTGGGGTACAACTTTTTACAAAATGTATTTCTTTATGCTGAGAAGACACAAACCCTGGCCCGTGATCACACCAGCTTGTTGAGTTTGCAGATATGCATGAGTAATGTAAAGCTGAGACTGTAAGGAATTCTCTAAAACAGAAAAACAGGATCTGAAAATAGAAGTTTAGAAATTACTTGAAATAAGCAGTGTATTGCCATAAAATTTCCTTTTGTTGCAAAGGTCATTTACAATCCTAACCACAATGTTGTTAGGTCTCTTTGGAAAAAAGACACTTTCAGATACATTCTATAGTTTTCTGGTTCTCATATAACATTCCTTCTCCAGCCATTTTCTCTGTCTTGATAGAGACATTAATTTATCTGAATGGGCTATCTCTGAGCTCTCAATACAGTTTTAATTGTTTATAATCCTTCCAGTGTTTTATTTGGGTTCTCATTTATAGGTACAGATCCCGATTAGATGCTTCTCCAATATCTCAACAAAAGTCATCTCTCATATATACAAGCTCTCCTTGATTGGATGCTGCTTTATAGTATTCTTACACTGGTCTGCAGTGAGACTTTTAGCCTGTTATTTACCTTCTACTGCAGTTATCTGAAGCTGTAAACTGGGACATCATTATGACCTCCTCTGTAAAATCCTTTCAAAAAATAAAGTAGCATTAGAATTTATTAATAAGAAATGCACTGGTGCCATGCATTTAATCCTACTGGTCAAATGTTAAGAAATAAATTGCTTTAGAAATAGGAAGAGTTACAGCCTTAGCACTGGAGAAGGGTATGGATGATGGTGATGGCAGAAATAAGCTGACAAACTGTGAGATGAAGTATTCACTGCCTGACAGACTGGCAGCAGTACAGCTAAGGTTGCTAAGGCATCACATCACAGGCTGTTTCAATCTCAGATAACTTTACCAAGGTAACCATCTGAGCTCACTTTTTGCATAATTTCACTCTCTTTCTTTATATAAATATGAATTCCAACAAACCTACTTCAGTCCTATTGAAAATGCAATTGTAAGAAACACATTTTTTTAAAGTTATATTTTTCTCTTTATTTTTAAAATCTACAACTTTTTTATGCTTTAGAGCAGGGACTCAGTTTTTGGCAGGAGAACAGTTTCTTTCTGGCTTTCCTTTGGCTGTCAAAAGGAAGATTTAACGAGATTTTACTGAAACAGAGTCCCTGGTAGAGTCAGCAGCAAACATGTGAAAATGTGCTGCTAAATCCAGTGTGTCCCAATGGCTGCATCTGCAACCATGAAATAGAAAGTTGTGCACTGACCTCCGTGCAGGGGTCCAGGGGTGAGGGTCAAGCTGCACATTTAAATGCATTGCTCTAAAATTCAGGGCCCAGCACATGCTAAAAGCCAGTGGCAGTGCAAAATGGGGAGCAAGGGTAAAGGGGGTTGGAGACTTTTATTATCACACAATTCGTATTTTTTACGTTTGTGTACTTGCAAAGATGTACTTGCCAGGTTACAAGCCTTATGAATTCATTATTACCCTGTGAAAGTTGTAATTACTTAGTTACAACACCTGGCAGCATGAAAATCAAGGACTTGGCACAACATTACCCATGAGATTCCAGGGGTACCAAGGATGCTCTTCACACACTGTATCTTGAAACAAATGTATGCCGACACAGAGCTGTTTGTCTGCCAAACAGAAACCTCCTCAAGTGCTGCAGGAAAGCCCAGAATAACATCAGGCCATCTCTGAATCAGTTCAGATTTCTGGAATCAGAGTAATGCTCTAGTCCAGCACACACCTAACATCTGGTGTACATGGAAGACATATACAGGAAGAAGAGAACCACATGCAAATCCATTAATTTTGGTCCAAAACGCCTTCATTCTATTGTTCACTAAACAAATTTTATTTATGAGAGTTCCATAAAAGGTGGACAGCACTTGTAACCCAAATCCTTCTACGGATTATATAAGACCAGAACATCAGTTGTCTATCATTTAATGAAAAATAAATCAGAAAGGCTTTCAGGCTTATTTATGACTAAACACTGTTCTCCATCCCTGCAAAAGTAGCATCTGACCTGGCATGAATTCACTACTTTATAAACTCTCACCTCATCAATGCAAAATATTTCCATCAAATTAAAGTTCCAAGAAGTGGAAGCCATATCCTGTAAGCTGCAGGTTAAAAGCTGGCTTTGCTGTCAGCCATGGCACTGCATTGCCTCAGAGCAGAACACTGTACAGAAGTGCTTCTTCTGAGTTTGCAAATGAAACTGGAATCAGACCAGGAAGAATCCAGTTACCACTCATTAAGTTGGTTGATCCTTTGGATCTGACAGACTGTGAATCCATCAAAATTTGTTCAGTGGGATTTTTTATGAGACGACTGTACCATGAGGGATAGACAACTTTGAGAAGGGAATCGTACCATGTGAATTCCCTGTATAAAGGCAAAATACACTCAGAGAGTGCCTAAAGCTGACTGACACATGCCAACATACCAGGCATCATACTGGGATGTGGAAGTTGAAAATCAGCACTTTCCATTGCTGAAAAAGAGGATGTAGCTGCAACACACTGTCATTTGTATTTGCTTCCTTGCTTATTTCTTTCTCTATCTGTGCTTCAAAAGTCCTATTTCCACCAATGTAGATGGATGGGGTTTTTAAATCTATTTTGTTCTGCTGTAAGTATTAAAATCTATTGCATTTTAGAATAGATCCTCTGTTAAATGTTTGCTGGAATTTCCTCTAGAAATTTTAACAAATCCCTGACAAGCAGCATAGTGGCCAAGGTGGTAATATTAAATATAACATTAAAGGCTCTTGAAAATTGCATTAATAGTGATTTATTTTACCTTTTCAAAGAATTTGATATGTGGATGTCCTAATCCCATGAGAAGGTTAAGGCTGCCAGTAGGAAGTGTTGAACAGTCACTAATACCCATCACAAAGCAATGCCACTGACTTTCAAAAAGCATCTGTAAGTTCAGTGAGGACTCTGCTTTCAATATGATACTAACAACACATGGCCCTGGATATATGTAGGAGGCACTTCTGATGGTGCTCTGGGTGAAAGAATGGGAGTTAAGCACACAGGACCTCTTTCTAACAGCTTTCCAAGGTACCAGGCTGTTTTCACTAATGATACAAAATTTCTGCACACCTGCTTCTCTCTACAGGTATAAATTATGTGCCTAAATAAGGCAGATTTGAGCCCATGCCATTTTTGCTTGTATCAAAAGGCAGGCAGTGAGAGGCTTCACCCAGGTGCCCTCAGTGATGCACAGTGCCTGGCAATCAGGAGGCTGCACTGCCAGGCACAGCCGCAGAGGCTGCCCTTGGGGACACAGAGACTTTGTGGTGTGCTGCACACAACTGGAATGTGGCCTTGGATGGATACACAGTATTTAGGAAGGTAGAGAAGAGATGTGGCTGTCATGCTTTACATTAAGGAGCTTCTTGACAAATGCTGTGCCCCAGTATCAAACTGAAGACAGACCTGCTGAGAGCTTCTGGGTCAAGATGACAGCAAGGAGCAACCTGGGGAGGTTGTAGTAGTTGAGTACCACAGGCTGCAGACTCTGCGGAGGCAGGGGCTGGAGCCTCCAGCTTGGAGCCCTTGTCCTCACTGGCTAGTATGCTCGAAGGGCAGCTCAGCACTGGGCAGGCAATCCAGGGTGCTCTTAGAGTGCAATTGTAACATTTTCCTAACACAGGAGTGGGGCAGTCATGACTGACTTGTTCATGCTGGCTTGGCTTTCTACTGAGGAGCAGGCAAGAAGTAGGGGTGAGAGGGGTCACAGAGCTCTGCTCAGGCTGTGGGTGGTTTGTCACAGGTGACAGATGCAGCAGAGCCAGGAAGGAGAGCCACAAGACTCTGGGTGAGCAGATTGACTTATTCAGGAAATAGCCTGTGGGAAGCAGCTGTGAAGGGGAAAAGTCCCCAGAAGAGCTAATTAGTTTTTAGAGAGAGCTTGCTGAGAGCTCATGCATGAGCTATACCATTGTGCAGGAGCACAGGAAGCTTCAGCTGACAGCCCGTGGGCTAGGCAAGGACCATCCAGGTGAACTACAATACAGACAGGGAATATGCAGGAAGCAGAAACAAAAGCACTGCTCAGGCACTGAGGACTAAAATCAGGGAAGCTAAAACCCAGCTGGAACTAAAATTAATGAGGATCATAACGGGTAGTAAGGTAAAAAGATATAGCCTGGGTATATATGGGTCCACAGGTGGATGAGAGAGACAACACAGTGAAGGTTGAAGTAATCAGCAGCTTTTTTGCACTAGTTGGCACGCATGAATCGTGCTGACTGGCCTTTGCACATATCAGCACGAGGGGGAACAGAAGAGCAGTGGGGAAGCAGCAGTTAAGGAGCACTGAGACATCTTGTGGGTACTCAAACCCATGGAGTCAGGTGATGCTCACTCAAGACCATCAATATTGCTGGCCAGCAAGGTCACTGTCTATCATCTACAGAAAATCATGGCAAGCAGGAGAGGACCCTGCTGACTGCAAGATGGTTAATGTTATGTTTATTTTTAAAGGCAAGACAAGATACAGGGAACTGTAGGTCAGCCTGAGTGATTCCTGGACAGGTCATTCTTTGCTACTCCTGGGACGTTTACCTGAGAGAGCCCAGGGGTGTGCTGGATAAGAAGACAGCTTTGCCCTCTGTTCTAAAGGTGCTTGTTCATCACCAAGAGCACGTGTGGCATGAGTAGTGCTGGAACTACACTGGAAGACTGTGCCAAGACAGAAAGCCACAATGGGTGCAACCATGTTCATACTGCCTGCTGGGAATGGTCCAGGAGCAACATATACCCAGCCACTCCCAGGATTTGTCTCAGGTCCTGTTGGAAGCTCCAAAACAGAGACTGAAGTGATCTACAATTTTGCACTTACATGTTTTATGGATCAGCATAGTGCTACTATGTTTAGCAGAGCAGGAGAGCCTCTCTGCTGACCATGTAGGCAGCTGTAGCTCCTGCCTCAACACTTCTGCTTACATGCTTAAAGAACATGGTGTGAATACTCACCTTGACATAGGCAACTGGGCATGCTGCCTGTAATAAAGCATTTACTACAGAAAACAATGTGCCTGAGAGGCACAGTCCCACGTGTAATACAGACATAAATGTGAGGTCTTGAATTACAGGAAGCAACATATGGTATTGTCAGTAGAGACTAAAGCAATATGCATTTTATGTATAATGTGTTAATATGAAATGTATGTGGTAAAAAAGGATGCTGTAGCATTCAGTCTCTTCTAAGACATTAACAATTCAGTTTAGGATACATGGAGCTTCTAGCTTTTACAGTAATACATGTAGGTGACATTAAGTGAGCAGCTAACACAGAAATGACAGATACCTATTGTTAATCAATAGTAGAGGTATCCTTAATATGTCCTAGGGGAGAACAGCCAAGCAGCCCATAGGGAGGCATGTAAGTGTACAGGTTTGGGGAGGTAACAGAATATATTAAGGACTGGATCTTGAGTTGTGCAATGACACTGGTATTCTTCACAAGACCATGAGAATGTAAACACATTAAGAAAGTGTGAAAGGTTTGGCTACACTGAAATGTGTGTGCTCACTCTCAACACTGAAGACTATTAAACATTTTGTTGATGCAAATCTGCATCTATGTGCTAATCTTTGTGATTATTTGATTTAAGAGGGAAATACCTAAAAAGTGGGAAATTAAATGGTCTATATTTTTCTAATAGTAAACAGGTGGACCTCTAAATGAACAAGAACTGTTCAAGGAACACAGTTTAGTGAATATATTTATCACTGTTATCAAAGATACAGTTCTGTGAATAATGGTGTAGTTATTTCTTAGGACCAATGGCAAATGAGAAAGAAGCATCATTGTATCATTATTTGTCTTATACTCATCTCTTCAAAACTGGAAATGAGAGAAGTTTGCATTGATAACACTATTGTAGATAACAATATAAGAGTGAGAGGCGAAAAAAAAGAAACAGAAGAGGTTAAAAATGAGGGAGGGATAAAAAAATCTTGAAGTACAGTAGGAAGAAGTCAGAATCTAAAAAAAAAACCCAATCAAATAGGCCTATGGGCTTCTGAAAACTTTGAAGTAGTGAAGATGGAAAAAAAAGAGAAAGGAGAAAAAAAGACATGGTGAGTAAACAGGTGGAAATCTAAGTTTTAGACAGTGATTCCAGCTGAGTTGGGTTAAGTAAAGAGAATCAATCAAGAAGCAGCAGCTCTTGAGGCAAAAAACTCTGAACATCAATGGCATTTGAAAAAAAAGGAGTAAATAAGCAATTGTTTGTGACACAATCCCTCCCCCAACTCCCTCTTGCTCTTGGGATTGACATTGCTTTAAAAGCCCAGCACCATGTGTTTGTAATCTGATGGTGAAGCTGTGTATCGAAGAGCTTCCAGGCTGGTATTGGTTAAGAAAATCTGCTGAAGCACGGGCCAGACCTTTCCTCAGTTTCTTTGCAGAGACACACAGACTAGATAGGTATTTTTCAGATCTGCCTCCAAGTGTCAACCCCACATCCAGGCCTACAGGGGATTTTCCAGTAGGATCTCTCCCAAGCCTTTATGTGAGTTGGGCCCTTTGCAAGGTGCAATACAGCTGATTCTTGCTCTCTAGAGTTGTGCTCCAGCTCCATCTTTCTATGAGGTGGGGACAAAGGAATGGAACCTTCTACTTGGAACCTTGTTTCTCTAAACATCACAGCCTTCACTAACTCAGATAATAGCTTCCCTCAGGAACAGCATTTCTTAGTGCTCTCTGAGCTTGAGAGTCCAATCCATGCCTGAAGACTGAAATTGCTGGAAGATACAGGCTGGACCAGCATCCACGTGCCTTCTTTTCTGAGTGAGCACATGGGAGCAGGTCAACTATCCCAGTAGCAATTTGTAGGTAAAGACTTACATGCTCTTGCACCACCCCTTAATATGGGTGTAACATTCAGAGCCCATTGGACAGGGGCAGCCCACTGGCCTGTGCACGTGATGCAAATCTCTCCATCCTGGGTCTCCTACCTGCCCTTTCCAGCCCTCCCTTGCTGCTGAAAGAGGGTAGGGGACCACCAAACCAGGCTTGGGTTTCTGCAACCATTGTCATTGGACACAGAGATGAAGCCAGGACAGGCTTGTTTCTCATGAAGGCAGCTGTGAGCTGGGCTCTGACTCCTCTACAGGGATAAGCCTCCTCATGAGAAATGGCCTTCCTCAGCTGCAGCTTCCTTTCAGCCAGATGCACTTTGGTCCCTGCAGACCAGGCTGTCTGCTGCTCTCCACACAGAAATGACCTCTCTGACAATGCCATTCCTCCTGTTCCTCCAAGCAGCTCATTTTGCACAAACCAGTGTGCTGACAAATTCTGTTTGAACATGAAATATTACTTCAGCATCACAATGATCTTTCCGTTTTCCTTAATAAGCTTGCTGTGTGTATTACATTGTGTTTTGGGGCCAGCAAAGCCTCAAAACACTGTTAGGTTTTTTGAGCAAATAGCAATATTAAAAAACAGATCCTGGTCTGAAAGTTTATAATTTAAACAAAAACAGAGAAAGGGAAAATGGAGTTTGCAGTTATCTTAGCTAAACTGTCCTCCTTGCTCCCCACCAGGGAAATAGAAGGGAAAGTAGCTAGGCTGTGAGATGGGTTATTTTTTACAGGCACGCTGATACTTCAAATTCATTCATGAAAAATGATCAGGGAAGAGAGGCACAGAATTGAAGCAATGCAAATTACACTGGAACTTTCTGTAATACTAATGCATTAGTGCCTGTCATTTGAAATTTCTGCATCAGTTATTTGGTAGTTACATGAATGGACAAAAAGTCATGTTTATTCATCAAATTCTTATAACTGATTTGGGTAATAGGCTTCATCAAAAGACATGAAAGAAAGTATCTGAGACCCAGGATAAGAGAGCTGATGAGAGGATCCCCGTGGGTGTGGGAAATCTTCAAGGAAAACAATTACTAATGAAAGAAAATAAACCTTTTAAAGTAGATCACTGATTCGTTGTATGGGGGAGGACTTCAAACGAGCAATGTTCTTTCCTCACAGGTATTGCACTGTCTGTGGCCATCAAAGCTGCCACTGTCAGCCTCTTCCTGACACAGGAACCACAAGGACCACAATTCATTAGACTCAGAGGAAAGATGCTCAGGACTGGTACCCTGGGATGACTCTATCCCCCATTACATTGGGTGGACAGCTGGAGCTCTTCTAGGGGATGATTCTAGGTGGTGAGTGCCTGTGTGGGTATGCTGCTCTCTAGGGACCTCTGTACCCCCTCCCTTTCTCATGCAACATTAAGAACCAATACCCTGTTCTAGCTTTATTTTCTAATTGGTCACCTTGGTGTGTTGGACCATTGATTTAAGGTCTTTTCACTGATGAAAGGGATGAAGTCTCCATTCTAGGGAGACTTTAACCCACCCCTTGAGAAAACAAATGAATTTATGAAAAGAATCAAAGCAGACCTGTTGCCAAGAAGCAATACAAATGCCTGCTTGAGGCCACACTTTCTGGACTAGGGCATACTCACACCAAGTTCATCTTCTGAGCAGCTGAGAATCTCTCACCAGTCTCTGTTAAAATCTTTTTTCTCAGCCATTTTTCCCTCCTGAAAAATTTTGTCTCATTTTAAAAATCTCAAAACAGACAGCTGGTTGGCCTGAAGTTGTGTTGGGGAAGGTTTAGATTTAAAATCAGGAGAAGGTTCTTCACCCAGAGGGTGGTGGGGCACTGGAACAGGCTCCCCAGGGAAGTGATTACAGCACCAAGTCTGACAGTTCAAGAAGTGTTTGGACAGCACTTCCAGGCACAGGGTGTGACTCTTGGGTTGTCTTGTGCAGGGCCAGGAGCTGGACTCAAAGATCCTTGAGGGTCTCTTCCAACTCAGTTGATTCTATGATTTTCTATCCAGCAATGATCATCTCTCCTGAATTGAAAACAAAGAGCTAGCTGGTCTTTCCCATCCTAAGATTTTAGGGATTGGGTATGTGCTTACTGACATGATCAAATCAACATATTTTTCTATCATCTTCTCTTTGGAAAAATTTACTGACATTTCCAGGAAAAACTCTGAGACTGAGACAAATGACAATCTGATGTCTAACGATTATAGCCATGTTTTACTTCCAATGGGCAGCACTGAACAGCTTTAACTATGGCTGCCATCTGAAGAAGTGAGAGTACATGCTGCAGCTTCGAGCACATGTATCTGAACTAGAGCAGGGCACACCCTGCCACCTGAGCACAGAGCCCTACTCAGGCTAACTTGTGCTTCAGACAGAGGCTTTGTCAGTGTGGTGCTGAACACCACATTAATGAAGGCAAGTTGAACAGGAAGCCCAGGCACCACTGAATCTCTAGATATTTAGTAGCATGTCTTCACTGGTTCTTGTCTTGTGTCCTTCCATTTATGGCACTTCGTGTAAGCCACTCAACACACCCCAACTTTAGATAAGCAACATGAGATATCTTCTATTAATAAGCCTTGACTGAAATTAGTAACAGTCAGTCCTCGAATTTCCCTGTGCCAGGACAGTAATTTATTAATTCCTTTTTATTCAGTCATGAGGAATGTTGTGGCCCCAAACTGTCTATATTTGATGAACCAGAGTAAAACAATTGCATAGAGGATTACATCTGTTGTAAGCAGTGGTGTTATAACAGTGAACTGCCACACCAGACGTGCTCTGCAACAGGAATTCATCCTGGGGACTGATCCTTTAAAAAATTCAACCAAGAAGTCACAATTACTTCAAGGGATTCTACTTATACGTATGAATATTTAAAGGTTCTGATTTGTTTATACCTGCTATCCTGCAGGAAAAAAGCCCTGGGCTTTTCAACAAGGCTTGTAAATGTTCAGAAATACTCTAGGGTACAATAATGAGCCAAAGAAGATACTTCATTTAAGGATACTTTGTTAAGTTATTTCGTAAGATAGGCATTCACCAAAGAAAACTAGAAGTGAAGCCATTACACTTATGCTGTGAGAAAAGTTCTAGCAACAGATCCTTGAGGAAGGAGAGACCAGACTGGAGGAAGACAGCAAGGCAAGCACAGTTAGGAACATCATAATCAAGGGTGCTGTCCCCCAGTACTTGAGCAACATGAGTAAAACAGCTTAAGTGACACTAACCACAGTCAGCCAAGGGTCCAGAGTGCCAATCCACCAGTTTAAATAGGACAATCAAGCCAGCAATCCAGGGTCAGGATCAGTTCCAGTGAGCCAGCAACAAGACAGCCAAGAGTCTTTGGTATCACAAGTTCATGATAATGATGCTGATCCAAGGTCATGCCAAGAATTCAAGTGCAGAGTGACAGGGGACATGGATGTGGCTGTGGCATAGCTCAGGCACAAACAAGGGCAGGGGCCTGAGCTGAAATGCAGGTCCAGACCGCAGGAGCTGCTGCTCACAGCTTTCTCATACAGCTCACCTAAACACAATTAACCTGAACCAAGGTTACACAGAGGCACCGAGCTGGAGCACTGGCAGACAACCCACCAGTGGTGAGGTTGCTCAGGGCCTGACTACAAAAAGAACAAGATGAAAAAAGTAACTGGTACGTTTCATGCCCCACTTGTCATATATTTTCAAATATAACTAAAAATAGAACTACTCAAACATCCTTCAGATAGGACCCAAAGCACCATGACTGAGAGAGAAGGAAGTAACAAATGGAGATAGTTTTTTGTAATTCTTTAGATAGTATGTGGCAGGATGCTTTTGGCTTTCCCTGAGAGAAGTCAGCTGATAAAGTTATCAAACAGATTCTCTAGGGTGACCTGAATATATTCTTGCTGTTATGGTCTGCAGTCTGAACCTACATGTTGCACTAAAATCTATTGCTGAAGTTCATGAGACAAGTGGTATTAAAATTACCAGTACTTTTGATAAAAAGAATGTAAAGCCTTCTTTAAAGGCCAAGTTTATATTTGGCC
>JAOTQP010000870.1:14067204-14131106 GCA_026413545.1 Cichladusa arquata | reverse complement strand
CAGTCCCAAAAGAGATTGACTTTCATTCTCTTTTGAGACTGGCTTTACCTGAACAAAATTATATAGGCCAAATATAAACTTAACTATTCTCCACCATCCTAGGCTAGTAAAACAAACTCAAAAGTGTGCCAGCAGTTTTATTAGCTAAGTTCTAGAAACTGTTTTATAAGAGGTTTTGAATGTGTAAACTGCTATAGAGCCTGTATGCCACTGCCCATTATTTTCAAGTGTTGAAAAACAGCAACACCAATTTGAAGAATAGTGGTTAGGAAGTTTTGATTGTAAGAGGTAACATTTTCTCTAACTAATAATGTTGATACTTAAGTATTACTAATCCTTAACAGCATTTTCCTTCTTAATTCAATATAAGAATATGGTGATACAGCTGCTGTTTTGATATCAACATCTGACATATGGAAATTCTGACTTTAAAAAGAAAACTAACCTAGTGTTCCAGATACCAGGGTGAATGAAAAAGCATTAAAAGCTGATTTAAAATTACACTATATGAAGAAAAAGTGTCAGGTGATGTAATTAGCTAAAAAAGTGCCATGAAATTCTGAAATTTTATTTACATATAATGAATTTGTAATGCAAAGTTCCATGACTTTCAAGTCAAGTTCAACTTATGGAAGCCATGTGCAGGTGTAGTGGGTTAACTGAGCATTTTTAGTTACAGAACACATAGTCAAATGCCAGAGGGGGACTTCCATGCACTGAGCAGTCAAAGGAATTTTAAAATGGATAGAATACAATAATTTTTTAGAAAGTTGTCTTATCTCATTTTAAGTTCCTAGACAGCGCACGCATGTCAGAAAATTTACCTCAGATGTGAAAATCTTCATTTACTAGATTACAGCTTCCAGCTGGAAACTTCACCTGCAAGCTCTTGTGCTTTTTTCTAAAACATTGAGAAGTTTGTCATTTCTCATTCCCACAGTAAGCATTTATACGACATTATCAATCACCTTCAAAGCTGAAGAAATCACTTTTCTTACATTTCATATTGAAAGATTTATTTTCAATTTCTTATTTTTTCTGGCTTTAATTATTTCTGACAATGACACTATTTTGAGTCTATACACATGGGTGTATTTCTTATGTAGAAATATTTTTCCTCTACTTACATTTCTGTCTGAAGCTGACACTGAAAACATGTTGGGAGGCAGCATAGCCAAAAAAATGTGAATAGGTGTGAAACTTTAGCTGCATTTTAAGATAATATTTAGCTATGAAGTAAAGTAGTGAAAACATGAGAATCAAGCAGCCCTAAATAGATATTCTTGAGCATCTATCCAGCAGTTTGAATGTCCTAGTGAAAAAAACAGAGCATGCTCATAACACTGAATATCTCAGTGTCATGCCCAGTAAGAGGCACCTGACACCTTTCTCCTGGTGCTTCACTTCATCATTTTGAATGAAAGGCTGAAAAAGAAACAACTGAGTTCATGGCAACATTTTTATTACCAGGAATCAGAACTAAGATTTGAAGCCTTGAACGTCTACCTTCAAAACTGACAGCCTTCAAAAACAGCCATGCTGGCTGGTTGTTAACACAGGGACTCAGTATGGAGCCCTGGCTACTCCCAGGGGCTGGAGTGAGACTCAAGGTAGTGCCCAAGGACAGTCAGACAACAGCCTTAGGCCCTTCTTCTAAATTTGGCTTGGTTTAGGGAGTAAGAAGGAGTTGCTACACCAATAATCTATATCCTTTTCCTTAAAGAAGACCCCTACCACACCATATGATTTTCCTTCACCTCATTCAGCTGTTGTGGCTGGCAGGCTTGGAACCAGGGATGCCAAGCTTTTGTGTGAAATGCAGCATTCCTATGCAGTTGCTAAAATCATCATAAAGACTAAAAGGAAGATAATGGAAATAGCAATTAACAGCTTACAATTCCCCAAATGCTGATCAGAATTCTGTGCAATGCAGAAGAGACACTCCTGGAGCCCAGCACATTTCCTCTGCTGGACATCAAAGCCATGTTACAAACTGAAGAATTATGAGAGTTTCTGAAAGAAAAGGCAACAACAGCCCTTGGAACTTAAATCTATTGCTGGTACTGATCTTCCCATCTTCACTCCTCTTCTTCCACACTCCTTAATAAATGCTTTAAAACACTCAGTGTTTGAACACTGAAAAGCATTACATTTACACTGAAATTGCTAGGATTATCTTCTTCAAAGCCAGAACTGCAGCAAAGGCTCCCTGGAAGCAAGCTTTCAGACACCAGAGAACATTACCTACAGGATACAAACAAAAGCACCTTCATGGTACATAAACCCTCCTCCTAGCCTCTTAAAGGAGACTTCACAGTGTGTTCACAAGGCAGAGATCTGGCTCTTGCAGATAAGCTGAGGGATCTATTTCAAATCATAAGATGACCTGCTGTTTCCATCTCTTTTATAGCAGGTAATTTCTAACTCACTACTTTGAAGTATGGTTTATCAAACAACTCAAGGAAGGCGATTTCACAGAGGAACACCCTCTGTCTAGTTTGCATTCTCTCCAGCTATTCAGAGCTAGCACTTTGCTGAACTTACAGTTTACATGCTTTGTTACCTTGCTCGGCGTCCTTCAGGCAGCTATTAGTGACAATTAGTCCTTGTCAGCCTCAGGCATAAACCCAACACCGGCCATGCATCCAGATGCTTCCTTGTGCCTTCGCAGGCATTTCTACCTTCTGCATGGCTCTGACAGATGCAAATACTGTTCACACCACATAACTACAAAAATATCTCAGGAAATAAAATAGACTCTCAAGTAACATGTTTGCACTTCGTCAGTAGTAAATGACACAAAGATAAAAACCAAGTAAAAGAAAAGCCATGTTTCTTCTCCCATTTTCAAGTTAATATTTTTCTTCAAGGGAGAAAAGTATTGGTAGGAAAAGTTCATGAACGTTGCTTGCCTGCCAAGATATGGATTGTCTATTTCACCCCAAAATCATACATTACCTTCTAAGTGCCTCATCTTCTGAACATTGGAAGCACAGAAAAATAGAAGCAATAAGGTACAAGTGTCTTATGTCCCAGCCTCCTGGAAACCCAGGAACACTACTGGTGAGAAGAGGGGAAGTCCTGAAGGTCTTATAGGAGCCAGTAGCTGATCCCCTACGGGCAAATGCCCTGTGGAGGCCTTGCTGGTGACACATGGAGTACATCAGCCAGGTATCTTCATCCCAGGGCTGCAGGGCCTGGATCTCCCACTGGATTCTTCTATATGCTTCTCCTTTGCAATACACCTTCCAAGACCCAATACTGCCTGGTCTTTTGCCATTTGCTGTATTAATAGGACCCTAGAAGGGACCCAATGAAAGCAAAGGCTGGTTTGATGTGGGGTTGGAAATGTCTGTACAAAGAAGTGTATGTTCTAGCTTTCCAGTAATATAGCTCTAGGAATACAATGTTTTTCAGAATAAAATAGCCCTAATTATTTGTGGATAAATGTTAATGACAATCTTGCAGCAGTGACCGAGTATCTTTATGTTTCAGTTTCTGGTCATGTAAACTATTTCAGCCTTACTGATTGCTTCTCAAAATCTGTAAGTTTCAAAAGCAATTGATATTAAAGTGAATTTCTAAATTAGAAAACAGCCTATGATGCAAAGGAATTAAACATTTCATGGAAGAAAAATACGGAAATCAAAATAAATAGTGGGATTTGATGTACAGTCAAATACTCATTTCCAGAAATAAGATATTCCCTCCCTACCCAGCAGTGTGAACAACCATTAGGCAAGAGCCACCACAAGCAGGATTCTGGGGACTCTTTCCTTGCAATCCTGTGACTGTGCCAACATAATCCACGGGGAATCATTATGGTCACCAACCCCCTCCTGGGAAAGAGTGGTTAGCTTCTGGTTGGCAGGAATAAATCCTACTTGCAACTTTCCAAGAGGAGCATTAATTCATATGCTGGAGTTAGGGAATTCCAGGTGTCTTTGCTTATTTCACTTCTGAGAGTGCCATAAAGACATGGCCTCAAAATCTGGAATATGCCAAAGGAAAATGGCTGGGACAGAGATTTGCACAGTGCAGCACTGAACAGCTGATGATGCAGTTTGTCTTCTGAACCCAGAAGGGCAGGAGAGGAAGACAGAGGGCACCATTCTGCCTCCGTGCAAAACCTTGCCAAGCTCTCATCTCAAGCACAATTCGCAGCCCCACTTCCACATATCCAGAAGGAAATAGCAGAGAGAGAGAAGTACAGAAAGGCAACTCGAATGATGACAGGGAGAGATCAGCTGCTTTGCAAGGAGAATTCAAAATGCTGAGAGGGCACAAAAGTAAAGCTTACAAAATCACAAAGCAGAAGAAAAGTTACATGTACAAGTTTTTCACCAAATCCTTCAAGTGTCAGAACTATAGATCACTCACTGAAAATAGAAGGGGATCAATTTAAAATGTATAAACTGGTTTTTTCCCCCATGGGTTGTAGTGAACTTGTGGAATCTGCTGCCATAGAAAGCTGTAGAGGCAAAAAGTAGGTGTTGTACCAGATGCTGAAGGAACAGACCAAGACTTTCCTCTCCAGCATTCCTCACACAATGAATGTGGACAGTAGAGAAGTACAAGTGGAACAGATGGCAGAAAGCAGATAGATTTTTGTTTTCTCCCTAAACAGCATTTTCAGTTTTCACCATCAGAGATTGGTCTGACACCACAGGGCATTTCTTGAACTTTGGGAAGCCCAATGAAATTTGCAACAGGCGTCACCTGATTCCTACACACACCCAAAACCAGCATTTATTCTACAAAACATTACTTTTTGGTTTTCTAGTACCTGAGAAAATACTGTATTAGGGCAGATAGCAAGTCCTCAAATAGCTGTTTATGGCTTTCTTGAACTCTACAGTATTTATACTTATTACATTAAGGAAGTTCATCTGTAAAACAAGAAAACCAGATGCAGATGACATTCAGGGTTGCCCACACTGCTCAAAGCTAATCAATGGTGAAAGGTATGTTAATGCCATTGTGAAATACATAGTGGCAACATCACCCCATGTATACTATCTGGCACTGCTCTCTCCTCATCTCAGTTTGCTGTATCAGTTTCTCTTTCATCTCCTTTGTTTAAAAAAGTAGCTGACATGATCTTTCAACCAAGTCTACACCTTCGGAGCTCTAAGTAAACACTTGGACACAATGTGAGCCTTATGTTCTCAGTCTTTTGCCACGAAATCATTCTTCTGTGAGTTCTTTCATCATTGGGTAGGGTTTAGTTTGGTTTTAAATTTTGTTATTTTAAAATTATTTCTCTTACTTTGCTTTTAGTAATTGTTTTTCCTTTTCCAGCCTTGGTAGACACACGGCCCAGGCTTGTCAATCTGAAATAACTAGAGTCTGCACCACTACAGAAACTCCTTCACTTTTTCCTTTCCATCTGATCCTGCCATGATGCTTTTTCACAGCCCTCTCCCAGCTACATGCCTCCCTAGATGGGTGCTCATTTGCCTCAGCAGTGATTAACTTAGCCTAATGCAACCATATTTGCAAGTTTATAAGGACAGCTCACATGCTGATGCCTCTCCTCTGTGCCCAGAGACCTGCATGGCTTGTTGACTGAATGTAGAGTCAGTGAAACATGTTAATAAACAATGTAGCATATTATAAATGTATTTTTTATTGAACTGAATTTATATTTTACTCACTTCCTGTGATGTTTATCTAACACTACCTTTTATAAATATCATAAAACACACATGATATAAAAGGCAGTAGAAAGAGAGAAAGGGAAATTAATCTTTCAAATAAAATTTAAAGACAGAATCCTTAATTCAATCTTATTATTTATTTCAAACTGCCTAGGAAGTCCACCCAACTTGCCTATATAATTAGTCATCACTAAAAAGTTGTTTTCTACTGGTACTATGGTGGGCCCATCTGCAAACAAAGCTTTGGAGTGAACATTAATAATCATCATGAAAGCAAGTGATCTTAGTCATTCTCAGAGCTACTTGGAACTGTGGAGATTAAATATGGTATTTACTAAAGAAATATGTCCTTCTTTCCTTTAAGCTGAGTGTCAGAAGGAAAGTTTAATTCTACACTTGACTTGCCTCATTAGAACATTATTAAAATTTCATAGTACATGAACCAAGAGATGGACAAAAGCCCTGAAAGAGCAATGCTTGGCGTTACAAGCAGTCTGGTTCTCAGTATTTGGAGTCCCATGTGCTTTCCACACTATAAAACCAACCCAGTAAGTGACACAACTTTGCAAGAATTTTTTGGTAATAACACTCAATCTAATCATTTCATATTTACACAATGCAATACTATTTGTCAGATATTAGGAACTGGCTATGAGAAAGCCTTTATTTTAGGCTTTATTTTAATCACATGACATTTAAGAATAACAGACATGAACAAGTAACTCAAAGCAGGAGAAATTACCATGCAGGAGGGCACATCCTTCATAAAAGGTAGTTGCCTGGTGAGAGGGTGATGAGTTTTTCAGAAGTTAAAGTTAAAATTACAAACTTAAGAAACATAAAAAACGGAATCTCTCATTACCTACTTTAATGCACAGTCATAGCCTGGGCTAGCTTAAGTGCTCAGGAATTATGCTTCCATTTCATTCCAGATCAATAAATGGGGAAAAAAAACTCTAATCAAGACTGCAAGTTGATTCAAAATCAGGTTTCTGGTATACCAACTGATGTGGGTAACATTTAGCCCAAGATAGCTCTTAGATTTTCACTTACTATTGTTTAATGGTTTTCTTCTGCCACTGACAGATATTTTAGATTACTTTAATTTTAAGCGTTTGAAGTATGCTATTAAGAAGTAAGTCTGACAGCAGCAGTAGCAAAGAAAAGATGTGACAAAGTTATGCTACATGTTAATGGAAGTAGGTCTAAGGTCACACTTTATCTTTGTGCTCTTGTGCTTCTTAATGCAATGGTTTAGGAACACTGAAAGTAGCAAAACGGAAAGGAAAGAAAAGAATAGGGAATGTAAAATTCACATCATGGCAGGATATTTCATCTGGGTGGTTTTTTTTTCACCTTCATAACTACTGCAGCCATTTTTCTGCCAGTTCTCCATCTATTACAGAACAGATGCAGTTCACCAAGAGAAAAAGGGCTGTATGCTGCCTGTTAGGATGGAAGACTTCAGGAGCCATGCTTGCATGGCTGTAAATCACAGGGCTTTGATAGGAATTGTACAAGTCCTATCAAAACCTATGCTAGAAACCATCTGAATAGGAAAGGAAACAGGAGGAAAAAAGGAAAGAATAAACTAGAACCTAAATTTCAGTGGTCTTAATTGCATTTTTTTAAAATATTTTCTCCTGTATGTTCAGTGAAACATACTTCGTAATACAAGAAAAGAATTCTAAAAATGGGTAGTTCTCTGCCTACAATAAGTGGGTGATAATATGAATATTGAAGGTAACCTGTACATCAGCAAAAGTAATTTTGTGTGATTATTCTGAGGAATAACAACAGCTGTGCTCCATCTTCTAACAATACAATTAATTTAGCAGATTTATGATCTATTGATAACACCTGAACCTAACAGCAACAAAAATCAATGTGACTATTAATAATTTGGATTTGACCTGGCGAGGTCAAAAGTATAGTATTTACATAGCATGCAGGAGACTATTAGTTAAATCATGCAATCAAAATATTACCTGACAGAAATGGTGTATTTCAGAATATATTGTGCTAACAGTGCATGGTAAACATCCTGCTGTTCTGTGTCCAACAAGTCCTGTCCTATGCTTAAATATCTGAGGTCTTTTATCATATGCAACTAAAGCTCCACTAGTTTTCGTACTTCGAATACCCCTGAACTAGACCTTAAATTGAGTAAAACACCTCAAATGAAGAAGTGTAGCTTTCCTTTTAGTACTTAATCCATCATTCTCTGCATGACAAACATGTTCACAAGTACCAGAGTCTTTCACAGTAAAAGGTTGATCCTTCACTTTATTTCCATTCACTTAGTCAAAAGTCAGACATAAGAACAGATTCCCCAGAAGCACTTCAAGTGGCAATAGGAGCCAGAAAAAGTCCTGAACAAATGCAAATAGGGGTGAGCGTAGTGAAGCAGATACCCAAATTTAGGAATTTTGTCATTATACCTACTTGGAAGTGGTTGCTTTTGTAATGTCAGCAGTTAACTGCAATTCAAAGAGAAAGACTAAAAAGATATTTAGAGTGTTGACAGCTTCAGATTCAATAGATATAGGAATTCAATGTCTGCTTGAGATATATGGTTCCATTTTCAGCTGTGACTGTTGATTCAGATAAAACTAATGCAAGCCACATGACATCTTTAAAATATTATGCCCAAGCAGGTTCAGAAATATCTCAGTTGACTCACCCAAACTGAACAATATCCTCTATGCAAATAATGCAATTAATAATGATGGTGCTTTCATCAGCTTATTGCTAAGGCAGCATACTTCTGTGGTCTACACATTACAGTATGCCTTTAAACCCAACATTAAGAAGAACCTTTTCTTAAGTTTTCTTCACTGTCCTGGTGAAGTAATATTAACAAACAAAATTACTTGCCTTTTAGACAGTTGACTCGTCTATCCATGATAGAATATATTGTTTCATTACACATTATTTTGGCAAGGGAAGGAATCCTCCTTTGACATATGTGGCCCTAGACACTAACACCAGACAGAAACATCTCAGAGACAAAGGCTCTTAATGCGCCATCTCTGAAAAGTATATGCTTCCTTTTCTCACTGAGTTTCCAGGATTGGGTAATTTTGTTCAATTTTGGGCTTCTTTCAAAGGCTAGGAGGGCTCAATGCCTCACAAAGGTAGAAAAAGAGATATTACTCAAAAGCTAAGGCTTAAATTCCCATTCTTTATCTCCTACAGAAGCAATGTTTTATCATAGCAACATAGCCCTGCTGCCTTCTAGGTAGGCACAATGCTGCTTCTGCAGTGGGGAAGATCACAGGCTCTGAAAACAGGTTGCCTGCTTTAGCGCACAGTCCTCGCACTGCACAACAGACCTAGTGGTCTGTGAGACCAGTTCAATACTGAGCTAAAATATGATCAATCTTCATCCCTTGCATACTTGCAGCACCACATGCTGCATCACTTCAAAACTGGTACCCCACTCATTAGTGTCATCTGCTATTGTTCTAATGAGTCCACTGGCTTGTCAAGAGCCCTGGACCCTCTGCCATCTCAAGCATAAAATAATTGTGTGCTTTTTAAAACTGCTCTCTCAAGAGTACAGGAAAGTAGAAAAGCATGGTTCAAGATGATTAATTCATAGTGAAAATGTTTGAGCAGTACATTTAATTACCTAGACATTTTCAATTTAAGCCTACAAGGAGATAAAACCATAGTTCAACATTTCCTGGAAGCAAAAAAATTTTCCAGGTCTTTGGGGTTTTTAATCTTCTTTTAGTGGATTTCAATTGCCAAAATATCCCAGTTTTGCAAAGCTGGATAGTTCTGTCACACTGTCCACCAAAGTTCCCAATGCAATGCCAGTTTTTTTGATCAAGCTCAAGAATAGTCCAGCGGACGCATATCAATATTTTCACCAGCTTTAAGCCCACAATGCTACTTCACTAAAACAGGATTCTGCATTGATCTAAAAGCAATTGCTGCTGCCTTTTGGCAACAGTGTGATTTTAACATGAGCAAAGTCAGTAACCATCTGTCCCCTAGTTTGACAGAGAGCATATGGAACTTCTAAAACTAAATTTGCCATTTTGCTTCAACTATGTGACAGAAATTTTTAGCATACTTCATAGAATCAAAGAATGGCTTGGATTGAAAATTCTCTTAAAGATCATCTAGTTCCAACCCCTCTGCTCTGGACAGGGACACTTTTCTGTTGAATCAGGTTGCTTAGAGCTCCATTTAGCCTGGCCTTGAATAGTTCCAGGGATAAGATATCTACAACTTCTCTGGGCAACATGCTCCAGTGCCTCACTATCTTCACCGTACAGAATTTCTTCCTAGTATCTGATCTAAACATACTCTCAGTTTGAATCATTCTGCCTTGTCACTACATGCCCTTGTAAAAAGTCCCTCTCCATCTTTCTTGTATATTCCCTTCAGGTACTGGAAGGCTGCAATAAGGTCATCCCTAAACATTCTTTTCTCTTTTCCAGGCTGAACAAACCCTTATATTTATATAGATGATGGTAAATATTAATGCTATTCTATTACAAAAGTGTTACTTAACATTTGCATGTCTTTGCTAAAGTAATTTTTTTTTACAAAGGAATTCAGAGTTCAGGAAGAATAATGTAAAATAAAATAGGCTAGAAGAATTCTCTCCCAGCTTGATTTATTGGGACACAAAGCATAGGCTCTAACCACAATTGGCTAGCTAATATCCTTTAGAGTATGTGTTTGTTTTGAAAATATAAGATAAACAGAAAATAATTATAGGTGCTGATGGGTAATTTCAAACAGTCTCACCACGAAAATGCACAGGTTTATCCAGTTCTCCTAGTTGTCTTGTCTGGCTCTAATAAACCAAAGATGTAACTGATTTCCCCAGCAGCAGTACAACAAACAAGTACTCTAAAATCTGTTTATATAAGAGAGAGATAAAAAGGAAAAGGGAATAGTTCTTAAGGGAAAGCTTTCCAATAATTTTCCAATTAAAATCCTAGCCTTGAAGCAGTTCAGAACTTAGATAATGAGAACACGAAAGCAAGCTGTTAATTACTTTTTATTTCTGTGAAAATTGCAAGATATTTTGAGTGTAATTGGTACAGCTCCTCTACAATATTACTCCAAAGGCACTAGGAGGAGCTCTAATTGTTCCCCAAAAGACACTACTTTCCACCTAATAGCTATTAAAGTAGGCCCAGTTTATTGGGTTTATTAACGCAGATTTTGTGTAAAAAGTTCAAAGTACATTCATAACAAAGAAACGCAACTTTATTACAAGAGCTGAAAAAGACCTCCTTCAGAACAAATGTTTCTTGTTACTGTGGTCTTTCTCTGTACATATTTATATTTATGTCTGTTAACATGATTCATCCCGTACTCTACTTCCCTTCAGAAGTTGAATGGTGGTGGCTACAAGTGACTTGGCCTGCCAGGCTAGTAACTAACACTGCCCGAGTAGATATATAATAATGTGCATATATTATATACAAATTTTTTCTGGTTTGGAAAAACACTATGATGACCAGACGTGAAGGGAAACTCTCTGTAGAAACCTGGTTTTATATAGATGTTTAAATAATGCCTTTAGCTTATTAGACATGCATATTTAAGCTGTGTGTGGTTAGGTACCAAGAACTGCATTACAGTTACCTTAGGTTACATCTACATGACCATAAACATCTCCCCAGGCAGCAATTTCCTCTTTGCAGCCCAAAGAGCACCATGCAGACTACATCTGCTCTGTTATGTCCACTCTGCACTTGCAGGGCTCAGTAACTATTCTATGCTCTTAGGTGTCCTCTTGCCCGGACACTTTTTCAACACAGCACATGCACTGTGTGCACCATTTGTCTGCTCAGGGCACAGAAACAGGCACCTAAAGGATGGCTCCTACCTTTGTGCAGCACCCTCTAAAATGACATCTGCTCTCACTGATCTTACTTCTACATCCACTGCTTTCTTCCAGAGAGTCTCTGATATCTTCTCTTTCCAGTTTTTGGGCCTGGCTTTCTCCAGCACATGGGATCACAAGAATTGCATAGATTTTACTCCAGGTCAAGGGCCTGAGCTGCCCATTCAGATATATGGTACTGCTGTGGTAGGTGTGACTAAAGTATATACACAGGATGGACAACAGTGGGATCACAATTTTCTGGATATCAAGGAGCCTAACATTTGCTATTAAGCATTAACATTTTCCATTTCCTAGGACACTATACTGCCCTCCAGAGCTATGCCATCACTAATAAAAGAGAGAGAAACCCATGCATGTCCACAATAAAAAAGTTTGGTGGGGAAAACAGTATTTTGAATGCTGGTTTTCCAAATATATGTAACATAAGGGTGGTCAGGCCCTACCACCCAGGGGGCCCTCAGATGCATTAGGGCCATCAACAAGAACCAAATCCTATTTGTTATCTCCCACAAGGTTCTTACCAAAAAATAAATGTCAAAGGCTCCATCACCCTTGAAAGACCACTGAGAAAGATGAATACAGCAGCTGCACTTGAGACACCAAGATCAGAAAGATAAAGCCAAGATTCTTTTCCCAGGCACAGACACACCAGCCTACCCAAGGTTCAAATACCACCCTAAGGCTTGGCAGACACTGTGTGTGTCCTTCTAATACAAACACACAAGCACACATTGATGCACTCCCACTAGCCTTGACCACCTCAATACCTTGACCAGTATGTTCATTTGTCAACTGACTACACAATGGCAAACCTTAAGGGGCTGGATGAGTACCAACAGGCCAAATCCCAGGAGTGTCTGCTTCCCCAGATAGGCAAAAGTTCTGCAGAAGTCCCTGGGATAGTCTCCTAAAGGAAATTACTATGATTTCAAATTGAAAGTTCAGTGGCATGAAGAGAAGAGCCATTTGCACACAACTCAAATGCTGAAAGAAGCAGTTGTCATAAGGAGAAAAAAAACAGTTTCAGATGTCCAGCTCCAGATACAATTCGTACCTTCAAGATTAAAAACTCTGCAGCTGGCATTAGTAACAGTCTGGCAGCCATGGAAGCTGTACAGAATCCTGGCAGTCTTGAGAAGATGATATTTCTGCCTACATTCAGAGGCAGAAGATATTGCTATACTGATATGTGGTAAAGAAAACTGAATTTTAAAAAGACAGCCTAGGTAGCCTGAGAGATCAGTGAGGCCAGCATCTGCCCATGCAGTTTGAACAGGTCATCCTAGACAGCAGCTCTAACTCTGAAAAAGAGTCTCCTCTCCAGTTGTTGTAGCATCCTTTATTGGAATTTACAGCACAGATCCCATCACCTCCACCTCAAAAGATGGGCTCTAAGCACAAATCCAGTCACCTCTACCTCAAAAGACAGGCTCTAAGACATTTCATCCTGCATTGAAGAAAAGCTTACAGGTGCAATGAAGTGCCAGCACCAGTGCTCACCATAGCACTATTATTCTCAGTGTATCCATTCAAAAGCCCAAGAAAAAATCTTTTCTTTCTTGGGTCCAGCTGATGATCACTAAATGCTACTCACATAAAAGTGCAGCTTTTCTGCCTTCTACCTTCATCTTGGTATCAGGTAACACATCGCTACATCTGCCTTCAGTATCCTGAAGGAAACTTCTCATGCATTAGTGACTTGGATATTTTGCCCAATTCTGTGTTTTTCTAATCTGCCTCTACTTTGGCAAGATAACGTTGCAGGGAGAGCATGGCTTCTTCCACTAGCTTGAGCATCTTTGTCAAGCTCAGCATTCCCAAAAAAAAAGCTGCTAACTTGCCACCTTGTCATGCATCAATGCAGCATTCTCCTCCTCCTTTGCCACAAGTCCTTAAAGCAGCTAATCTGGTGAATATCTACAAATTCAAGCTTAACTATATTCAGTAGACCCCCTCCCAAGCTACACTCCTCCAATAATCTCAAAAATATATGCACAGGAGAAGTTAGTCCTTTAAGGCAAGTAAGCCTTTACTTACATACCTTGGAGTCAGTGGATACACTCCAATTCTTGCAGCCTACTGCTTTCACGCTTGTAGATCTGTTTTTGCAGCATCTGGAAGAACATGGCCATTACCAGAAGTCAGCACAGTCAGTGGGTGATGCAAATTTTCATTTTGTCAGCTGAACTGTCATCTGTGGTAGCACAAAGTAAAGCTGAGAAAGTAGAGAAGCAGAACTTCTCTAAAGAAATATTGCAGATGTATTGGATGCTTGTGACATTGAATAAAAGCTGGAGGAAGGGGATTAGAATAATTTTGTTGTGTCAGAGCTGTCACACAAAACTGAATTTCAGGTAGGGGAATTTAGGAATGGGAAAGATAAAGTCAGATGTTTGTGGGCAGATCAGAAAGAATAACACTCAGAATATCAACAGTATTAAACTGTATAAAATGACAGCCTTTGCCTCCATCTGTCCAAACAGATTATTCTGTTGAGTTTGGTTTTGGCAGGGAATAAAGATTAAAGAGCTTAGACAGGGACTCTAGTATGAAAACCTTTTCTCTTAAGTCCAGAACCACACTTGAAGTCTGTTGATGAGCAGAAGAGGGTAGCTGTTCCCTCCAGAGTGTCATTGTACTTCAAAGCCAAAACTTGCTGCAGCTGGCAGTAACACAATTCATGCATACAAATCAAGCTAAAAAGACTAGTTGAATGAGTTTTCTATATTGGCTACCCATATCTTCAGTAACATCCAGGGACTCTACATGCTGAACTACTGATGGTGTTGATGCTATTTATTAACTTAGTGGTTTTAGCATAAGCATCACACTTACCAACTCCAGCTTAATTTGTTATGCGTCACTAATTTTCAACCACCAGCAATAATTTCCCACTTCTTAGACTTGCTTCAACATTGCTTGTTTCCTGCTTCAATTTACAAGACAGAGGTGCTTCTAGACTTCCCTTTTAGCTATTGGATGGCCCAAACATCATGGAGTTTTTCCTGGGGATGGATGATGAACCTGAGGGAACTGGCTGATGGCCATTGTAACGCTACTCTATAATCCTTGATTCACCACAAAAACTGTGGGGAGAGCCTGATGACTAGAAGAAAGCAAATGCCACCCTATCTTCAAGAAGGAGGACCCAGAGGACTACAGGCCAATCAGACTCAACTTGATCCCTTGCAAGGTGATGGAGTAGTTAATGCTGGAAATAATTTCTAAGCACATGAAAGACAAGAATCATATGGAAGAGTCAGCATGGATTCACCAAATGCAGGTCATGCTTGACAAATTTGACAACCTTCTATGATGAAATTACTATCCTAGTAGAAAAGGGTGGAGCAGTGGATATTTAGTAAGGCTTTCCAACACTGTCTGCCACAAGATTCCCACAGGGAATCTGCTGAAATACAGGCTGGATGAGCAGACAGGGAGGTGGAGCAAAAACTGACTGAATGGCCAGGCCCAGAGGGTGGTGGTCAGTGACATGAAGTCAAGTTGGAAGCCAGGAACTGGCAATGTACCCCAATACTAGGTTTAATCCTGTTTATCACCTTCATTAGGTGGTGGTGCAGAGTGTATGCTCAGCCAGTTTGCAAATGACACAAAACTGAGAGCAAGGGCCAGAGAGCCACGCTGCCATACCAAGGGAGCTTAATAGGCTGGAGAAACAGGCCAACAGGAACCTCAGGAAGTTGAATAAGAAGTGCAAAGTCCTGCAGCTGGAGAACAACTCCATGCACCAGGACATCAGAGGACACCCAACTAAGAGAGCAGCAGAAAACGGCCTGAAAAGAGTGTGAAAAGGCAACAGAGTCAAACTGTTTCCAGAATGTGCCCATTGACAAGACCAGATGCAAGAGTCACAAACTGAAATACAGGTGACATTGTTTGAACATCAGGAAACACTTTTGCACTATGAAGATGACTGAGCACTGGTTCAGGTTGCCTGGAGAGGTGCTGGAATCTCCCTCCTTGGATGCAGGGTCATAATGCTGGGCAACCAGCTCTGAGTACCCTGCTTGAACAGGGTGGATGGATCAGAAGACTTCCAGAGCTTCCTCCCAACCTCAACCATTTTGTGATATTTATTGCTTCCCCCTCAACTTCACTGAGCCATTGGGACTTTTCCTCATTGTGATGATACCTTCCATTTCTTCAGCTGCACTGACATTTCAGGACAGATTTCTCCCTAGTATTTGCAGAGTAGAGCCCTGGGTGTCAGGTTACAGAACCACAAAAACGAGTAAGAACAGACCTGCCAGATGGTAAGGTTTGATCTGAGCAATCAGCACTGCTTCCAGGAATCATCTTCTCAGGGACTTCCTGAGTCAAAATTGAATCTTTGTGCTTAATAGTAATATTAATAGATATTTTTCTTCTATTAATTAATCAAATCATTTTTGGAACACGTGTAAATCTTTAGCTTTCACAGTGTCCTGTGATGACCAGCTCCACAGCTGAATAGCATGTTATGATGAATTATATTTTGCACCCTACCATGGGCTAGGTGGCTTTGACACTAACTCTTTCACAGAATGAGAGTGGAAGAAGTTCCCTATGCAGTTCGTGCCATTCACAGCTTTACACATGCATAACCCAGTTGTCTTTTGGGGACCAAAGAGCCTGGATGAGGATTCAGCAAACTGTCCACCATACAGGAATAATTCAATTCCTTGATCACAAAACCAGCCACATATTAGATAGAATGTTTCCAAGTTTACTATATTCTTCTTGAGATAACAGGACAAATTATAAAGTGTTCAAGTACACCATAGATTTATACAGCAATATATCCACTTAGTGATGAACAGTTCAAGACAGAAAACAACATGAGCAGAGGATGTTGCTGAGAGAGGATGATGTTAATTGCATCTAAGCTTTGCAATGGAGCATGATGGCTTTAGAGCTGTGAATAAGCCTGGGAAATGCAGCATTTGTACACAAGGCAATGAAAAGGACCCTTAGGACAGAAACAGCAGCTGCAAAGAGAGGAACAAGTAGCATTCACAAAAATTAGCTATTCATGAGATAAGTCATAGCCACAGTGTTGATGTTCAAGACCATAAAAACAAAAGTTACAGCTGAAATATGCAATGACCTTTCGACTGTGTGTAGCGTAAAATACAAACATACAAAGACCAAGTGAGTTTTTGGTCCTGTGTAGAAAAAAAAATTATTACAGTCCTTTTTCATCAGCAAATATATCAAACAAGAGACAAACTATTTACTTTTATAAACAAGAAGGAAGAAAGGTTTCAGATTTTTTGTGAAGACATTCATAAAACCTCCCTGATCCTACCACAGCACACAGGTATGTCCCATTCACAAAAATGCTGTCTATTTTGGTCTGTAGCAGTATTAAGTTTGCTTAAAATTTGGCAACCGCTCAAATTTTGCTTATTCTGACTCCAGAAGAACAACTCTTCTCACAAATTTACACATCTTTTATTTTTAGAATGCTACCTTCATTAGTTTTATGCTTCCACTGTTTGCCAGAGCAATTGAAGCCTGTAAAATATCATGCTAGCATGAAATGGCAGCAGTCACTGGATTTTCATGGTATATATATCTCCAAAACAAGTTCATATTATTCAAAGATGTCTTCATCAGCAAGAAACGCAGACCTGTCAGCAAATATATGTTGCTTGGAAGCTCTTGCAAATAAACAATGATTTTAATTTGCCAAAGATAGCTCAACATATTTATATAGCAATCTCACAAAGCAATACTCTGATTATTTTCAGCAACTCCTGCAAGCAATCTGCACAGTGAGCATTTTTGCCCTAATAAACACTTTCAGGTCTAACACAAGAAGCAGAATAGAAAATTAAGAACTCAAAACAGAACCATGCTTAAAATAAAACTTCAGGTTTACCTCTGATGTTTAGAGAGGAAGTGAAAAAACAATGCAAGATTGAACAATAAATACAAGGCTAAATACAGGGATTACTGCAGCAAGTGCAGTGAGGCTGATCAATGAGGATGAATTGCACGAACTTTTTGTTAACCCTCTCTACACTAAGAGGATAATATGGATGTGCTAACATGGCACATTTAAGTCTCATCTGTGAATTTTTCAATTAGCAAATAAAAAAGAAGGAACAGTAATAATTTTGGCATTAAAAGCAGACTTTATATAGTTTTTTAAAAAATTCCTAAAGAAAAGCAATCTGACAGAAACAATACTAATGTCAAATCACTGTCATCATAGATATTCTTTTAAACACTTCTTGTAGCCCTACTTGAAAAATCTTATACTTGAATATTGACTATATTATTTTTTTTCTTTTTTGTGATAATGACAAGATTTAGTATTTATATGATTGTTATAGAGACTTGGACAATGTGGACTGTTAGTCCATAGCCCACCAGTTGTACATACAACTAGTGCTCTGCAAATTAAGTTTCATCTGAAGCAAAGAGATCTGTTGTATATTGATTTAATCCTAGCAAGTTAGAGCATATTTTTTTCTGTGATTTCTGACTTCATAAAAGGCAAATAGTGTCTGACTAACCCAGTGGCCTTCTACAATGGAATGACTGGATCAATGGACAAGGGAAAAGCAACTTATGAATCTACCTTGACTTCTGAAAGGCCTTCGACACAGAAAATTGATCAATATTTACATGTGCCACGATCCAGATTTGGATATTTATGTAGTCTATGTTCCACTACAAATATTTTGTCCTATATACTTAATTTTCCAAAAATTCCACTTGCCGTGGAACGATAAAAAAGACAGCAAATTACAGTTTCCTAAATTGAGCTAGCTCTGAAAGAGATATTTTGGAGGAGTTGACTGTGATATAAAGTGCTTCACAGTCTCCCTTTATGACTCTGTCCCAAATAAAAATCTGATTAATTGTACAGTAAAAACCTTGAACAATCTCCAGGCAGGCAGATAATAGGATATGCCAAAAACGGTTAAATCCAAAATCTTCCAGTGCACATACTTCAAAATAGCTCAAAGCACAATTTTTACCAATAAAAAGACTAAATCAAAGCATAATTGATCTAGTAGGAATAAGACATTACAGCCATTTGTAACCAATGTGATCAAAGGCACAAAAGTAAAGTTATAGTGGCAGTAAAAAGAATTTTAACATTATTTCAGTGCAGCAAGCAATACAGTCACATAAAGAAATATATTTGTAATAAGAGTGAAATAATTTCAGCTCGTGAATATTAAAATGAACTCTCAGCCTCAAAGAATTCTTAATGATTGCAAATCCATTGACACAGTACATTCTATCCACTGTTTTGTGGGAAAAGGTTAGCAAAATACAATTGCAAGGAGCTGCACAATACAAGGATTTAATTTAATACATGACAAAAAATGGGCAAAACAGTCTTCCAACTAAAAATGAATAACTTAAAGACAGTGCAATATATTTGGAAACCTCTGACAGACTGAAAGCAATGCCAATCAGCAAGACTGGACCAAGATGTTGGATATTGTTGCCCAGCTGCTGACCCTGCAATTCGGGTGACTGGCACAAAACCACACAGAATTAAGAAGCTAAATATTTGTATAACATAAGTGGAGATTATGACTTACTGAAATTTGTCAGCCACTAATACACACAGAGTAAAAGAGGAATATTTTTCTGCTCAGTGATTTCCATAAATATTTTAATAGCTTATAAAACTTGAACTGTTTTTGCTTCACTGATACTTTAAAAACAGTCCTAAAAATAATAATTCATAGTAATCATCTAGGTTCAAAATTTTCCTCATGTCCATTTTGTCCATTTTTCATGAAACAAGACTGTTTTGCACATAGACTGGACATTAGCCCTATGGTGCATGAATCTTGAGAGATCAGAAATGAAATGCAAATAATTAATGAAAGACCAAGAATTTTTAATCTACAACTAAGGGATGAGATTATCCAGATGGAGTTTGGGACTGACCTCTTTTAATAGAATGGATATATTTGAGATTTGAGATTTGCAAATGAGCCATAACTGAGGAAAGAGAACTTTTGCAGCGAGAGAAGAGGATTATAGTGAGGGGGCTGCTGTCAATGAGACTCTCTTCAGCACCAGACAAATTTTATTGGGACTAAATTATTCTGTGCAGAAAAAATGAGTTATTATCTGACAGTATTTATGAAGGTTTATCTTATTGAAAGTACAGCTACTGGCCAGTATATTGACAACCCAGGCATTCATTCCTGTCACTACACTCTAAACTCAGGCATCTAAATATGGCCTAATTTTAGCTTTGCAATAGAAATGTTGGGACAGTATTCATCAAAAGGTTGAGGCCATAAATCAACAGTAGTCCCACTTCACTGATTACAGAAAGTTATAAAAGAAATAGAATGTCTTATTGCAGAGTATATTTGCAGGAGCCAAATCTCACTTTTTATCATAGAGGGAAGAGGATGCCAGACCTCCTGAAAGTGTTAAACACCAAGATCAAATACCCACCTAGAAACTCTTCAGGGAAATCACCATGCTTTGAATAGTAACAGAAGTCTGTGAGGCTTTAGTATTAGACTCTTGCATATAGCAGACAAAATCAGCTCAAATAATACTGTTAAAAAGTACTTGTGACTGAAAAATTAACTGCTGGTTTGTATTGTGTGGTATTATTGGCTGACTATCCAAGAGAAAACAATGCTGCATTTGTCTATCCCAACCTTCTAAAAGCAGTGGTGTTTAAAGACACTGACTACATCAAAACTGTAGCTGATTTTTCAAGCAAGTTCAAAGAAATTTGCCAAGCAGTCTACAGATGGATTTCATGACCTAGTTTTGTGCATTAGGGAAAGAAAAAAAGAAAAAAGGAAAATAGATCAAATACAGACTTGCTCTTTTGGGGGATAAGGGGAGCAGAAAGGAATAGCTCTGCTTTCCTCCTAGTCTTTGGAGGAAGAAAGGAAAAATTATTGCAAGATACTTTGTCACTCACAACCTCATTCACCTTGAATGAGGCACATGAGCTTCTCACATGAACAGCTGCAAACTTTCTGAACCAGCAGCAGTTGAGTGGCACTTTGCATACAATTCCAAGACTCATATTAACCCCCAACTGATTAAACCATTCTCCCATAGGTAACAGAAAAGAGTTCATACAAGCTGTGTTCATGTTACAAAATAATTCTGAGAGGCAAGCCAAGGGAAAGCCAGACACCTAATCTACATATTAAATACCCCAGAAATTCCAGTGGCTCAGTCTAGAATGAAACCCCAGAGTGATTGGGATAAGATAATAGCAGGGATTGCTTTTCAGAAGTTGCAAGATCTTGCTAATATCACATCACCATGTTTGTGCCAATAGATTTGTGGCTTCCCAAGCTCTGACACATCTCAACACCATATTCTAAGGCATCCTATATTCATCCTTTCCTTCTTGCCACAGTCACCAACTTAGCCAACTGCAGAGGGCCCTACCCATTACTTTGGGGCAGAGCCTGTCTCTGCAACCATAGCAGGGGAACACTAGAGCCCAGTGCTGCAGCCTAAACCAGCATCACACAGAAGAAAATGAATAGTGAGCTAACACACCAGGAAGATGGTCAGATGCCTTGCCCTGCTATGATGAGCTGTTTAATTGCAAGCAGATGCAGTCGCATTTGATTGTGCATGGCCACTGGTCTAAGGCCTTCTGCTGCCACTGAAGCTCAGGACTGGAAAGGGTGACACAGCCTCTATGTCAGGCCCTCAACTTGACCAAGCTCGGAAAGGAATCACATTCTCCCAGTCATGCCTGCCTCCCTCTCCTCAGTGCAAAGCCTCTGAGTTTCCACCGTGCCAGACTTCTTTGGTCCTCACACCTCTTTGTTGGCCACCCACACACATCATGTGGGCCAGGACCTGAGCACTGGCTTGGGAGCAGTCATTCCTGAGGCATCACTGCTCGGGTGGACAGGGCAATGACCAACACATGTGAAACCCTCATTTTCCTTTCTATTTAAGAACTCATTTGGGACAAAGCTTATTTAAACTAATATTTTTCCATAGTGAACATCTGGCTAATTTTTTTTCGCATTTAACAACACAACTGAAAAAGGGACACTCATTTATTCCAAATAAATGTTTTGTTCCCTGTGATCTTGCACAGCCTATGGCACAGTTCCCTTTTGAGCAGGTCCTACTGGAAGCTGGTGGACAGACCCACTACCACTGTAGGTAACCAGTCTCTGATATGACTTACAGGGCTGTTCAGTGGCTGAAGTGAATGCCAAATCAATTCTGAGAGAGGTTTAATTACACTGGCAATACTGAGTAAAATAATAAGGACTTTGTACTCCGTACTCTTGTTAACAGACTGCAAGTGAAAGAAATTAAATTGTACCCTTTCATTTCCAGAGTTGGAACATCACCCATGGATGTGGTAGGAAGCCTGCCAGAAAGCCAACCACAGCCAGTATTGATAACACCAAGATAAATGCACATTACAACAAGCAGCTGTGCTACTGGGTGTTGCACCCTTGGTGCCAAAGATTCAGTTTCTTTCTCATGAGCACTTTGATACACATGCCTTCTTTGGAAAAAGGCAAAAGCATGGAGGACTTGGCACACTTGCAATGAACATTAACTGAGATATTTGACTGACTTTGTTGTGGGTCATGGTTTTTATCTTATGGTTAAGATAAGAAGAGCCAGTGTAACAAGACATTGTAGTCTATCACAAGTACAGGAACTACATAAGTGTGCTATGTTTTCATGCTCAGTATCAGTGACAGCATGCTGAGTATCACAATATACTGTTCAAAATACAGCAATGCAATTACTGAAGTGATTGAAGTAATTTTCTAGCAACAGCAATGTCATTTCAAAACTGCAGTCATTTACACACAATAGATGGAATTGTACCATTAGGAAGTTTATATACTTTAATGCTTTTCAAATCAGTTTAATAATGGTATATCACAGTATTTGACAGTGCCACAATAGTTTTTTTGTATCAGCATTGTGGAAGATCCAAGACAAGCACTATTAGAAGTGGCAACAGGGATGGCAAGCACCTGGCCAAGCAGGAAGAGGAAGGGGACTGATGCTGCAGCTAGATGTGTCAGTAGGCTTGACTTTCTCGCCACAGGGATGCCTGGCACAAGTCCTGGCACTGGGGAAGGCACCACTTGTGCCTGCAGCAATCTGATGAGGGACCACAGGAAACAAACATGCAGAATTCAAGAAATGTCTGAGGGAATAAGAAGAGTCCTCCGAGGGACAAGAATATGAATAGAGAACAAAGATGGGAGAATCTGCTGGAAGCTGGACTGAGAATATGCAGAGTCTTTCTTTGAAGAAAAGAGAGATGCTAACACATCCTTGGAAAATTATGAACTGGGGTTAAACCAGAGAACTATTCCCTTCCAGTCCTGTTATTTGTTTCACCCTTGATTTGCTACTGGTGACAGAAATTAAGAATTACTGTGAAATTAGAATAATTATATTGCTTAATCTGAGAAGCATGCTGGTACACAAAACCTTGCAAAACTAATTACCATGTTTGATAGAGTAGGTAATTTTTCAAAAATTCATGCAGTAAAACCTACTGGTACTAAAGCTGCTCCAATTATGAAGAGAGAAAATATTGATTAGAAGCCTCTTGCAGTGACAAGAAACAAGTTTGAAGCACTTAAATTCTCAGTTTCTCAAGAAAATTAATGAAGTTAACACTAGTCCTCCTACTTTAACTGAGGAAATAATGAGAATAGGCCTTACCACTGCCATTGTTGACAAAGGCTAAACCAATTTCAATATTTTAAGAAAAGTACTTGGCTAATTAAGAGCATTACCAACTAGTACTCTTTTATGTTACTTTGAGAATGTTAGTAGATTGGAATTTTTTTCTAGTTTGAAAAAGGCAATACATAGATAAGCAACTAATTCAGAAAGATGTCCCCGTGGTAAAGGGAATGGGAAGTTTTATGCTATTTCAGTAGTAAGCTAGGACCTGCTATGGGATAGCTCAACTGTCACGTATCAGTTACTTGATACAGCACCAGAACCCTTGGATAGACAGGAACACTGATTGTCTGATTGTCTAATTGTCTATCATTTTAGCTACTTGCAAATCCAGTGAGTGCTGCTTAGAACAATTTTTACATTCAAACTAATTAAATAGGCTATTGTAAAGAATCATAGAATCAAGGAATGCCTTGGGTTGGAAGGGACCTTAAAGACAATCTAACTTCTCCCTGCTGTGGGCAGGGACACCTGCCACTAGATCAGGTTGCTCAGAGCCTCATCCAACCTGGCCTCGAATACTTCCAGGGATGGGGCAGCCACAGCTTCTCTGAATAACCTGTTCTGTGCCTCACCACACTCACAAAAATTTCCTCCTAATATCTAATTTAAATGTATGATCTCTTTCAGTTTTAAGCCATTCCTGCTTGGCCTGTCACCATATACTCTTTTAAAAATCTCTCTCCCACTTTTTTGTAGGCTCCCCTCAGGTACTGGAAGGCTGCAATTAGGTCACCCTGAAGCCTTCTCTTCATTCTTGTAAAGAAAATCACTTTGATTTATAACCAGCACAAAACCATGTACTGGACAACAATGCATTTCCTGGAAGAACTAAAAACATCTAGTAAACCTAAAAAGGTTTGTAGGAATTAGAAAGTTTATGTTTTATCACAGGCAAACCCAATAAGAAATTTTTCCTATAAATTGCCAAAGTAAATAATTAAGCCATATGAATAATTGTCCATATAAGAGCCAAGAACCTTCTTCCTTACTAAAAGCAGTGTGATCAATCCACTAATAACTAAACAGACAGAGAGAGAAAAAATAATATTTCTGGATTAATATTTACCTTGGTGCCACATTCTTGAATTCTTCTTCAGGGATTTACACTCATTTGCATCCCCATCTTTATTTATACACTTTATAAAAGCTGATGACAGATAGACATTATAGTACAATGAAAGAGACCCATAAAAATGAAATTAGAAAAGATATACAAAACCCTAGACACAGGCAAAATGCATCATACATGGCCCTGTAAACCCACTGGTGCTGTACAGTAATAGCTACAGTTATTAAGAAAATACTTTAAAATGAAATAAGTAAGAAGTAAAATAATCCCAAGATAAGTGGTGCTACCCAGGTCAGACACAGTGGTGAGCAAATTCACTTCTGTAGGCATTGTAGTGTCTATGCTATAAGGAAGCAGCATGAGCAGAGGCAATGCTTTCTAGTAGACCTAACATTATGAAGTTCACCATATTGCATAAACCAATGGCCTTATTATATCCTGTTAGATCCAAGGTTCATATATTTCAGCCACTCTGAAAGTGATGATTGTTTCATACTCTTGTTTTCAAGCAGTCAGTGCTGCTTTATCCTCAGCTGTGGGAACCTCCTTTTTAAGCCTACATCACTTGCCTAGTTGTCCTGGCCAAGTGCTACATACTCTGGATCAGGTGACCCTTTATCCTCCTCCTCCCAGCTCTCTTTAACACAATCTTGAAGCCAGTAATCCAGAAATTTAGGTTTTATACTACACTTCCTTAGAAACCAGCCACAACTCCACTTTATAATTTTTCAGTAGAGGGGCTTGTTTTCTCCTTAAAGGCCTGACCAACTTCAGGAAAGTAAACACCAGCTCTTCAAGGAACTCATCTATACAATCCCCTGGGAAACTTTCTTGAGGGACAAGGGAGCAGAGAAGAGCTGTCAAAATTTTAATAATATCTTAATGGAGCACACAAATTAGTGATCCCCAGGCACAAGAAATTTGGCAAGGAAGGCAGGAGATGGGAATAACTGAGTCTGGACCTGCTGGTCAAGCTAAGAGCAAGAAGTATGTACACAGGCAAAGGAGGCAAGAATGGGTAACCTGGGAAGAGTATAGGGATCCAGTCCAGTTGTACAGGGATGCAGGGGGTAAGGCCAAGGTGAAGTTGGAGTTGGACTTGGCAAGGGATTCAAAGACTAGCTGGAAGGGGTTCTACAGGTGTGTAGGGACTTTTCACAAGAGCATGTAGTGACAGAACAAGGGGGAATGGCTTCAAACTGAAAGAGGGCAATTTAGATTAGACATTTGGAAGAAATTCTTTACTGTGAGGGTGGTGAGGCACTGGAACAGGGTGCCCAGAGAAGCTGAGGGTGTCCCATCCCTGGAAGTGTACAAGCTGGATAGGGCCCTGAGCAACCTGCTCTAGTTGAAGGTGTCCTTGCCCATGGCCTGGGGATCAGAACTCGATGGTGTTTAAGGCTCATTCCAACCCAAAATGTTCCATGATTCTATGAAGTGAAAGCTTTGTCCCTTTAACAGAAGCTGTTTAATCAGCTGGATACTGGCAGAAAACATCCTGAACATCTCCTTCAGTTTCTAATTTAGAACCACGAAGTGCATCATCAGCTATTCAGCAGGAAATAGCAGGAAAGCTTACTTGGGCTTTGAAGTACTCATCTGCTCTGTTAACATACAGACCATATAGAGCATATAGCAATGCAGTGTACCCCAAAGAATGGAGAGAAGGGAAAAGCAGGCAGAGGGAAGATGATTTTCAGGAAAAATAAAGGGCAGGAACTCCAGGAACAGCCCTTCTTTTGAGAAAATCCAGATCTTCTCTGGCCTCCTCTATGAAAAGCATAGTTTCTACCCACCTTTGTTTAACTTAAAATACTCACAGAACCAAAGGATCCACAGACCATTTACTACTGTATTAGAAGTATTCCCACCACTAGGTGTCAGCCCAATTTAACATATGCACAAATTTCTTTAAATAAAATTTCATTTTATTTATTATTGTTACATTTTAATCTTTTAACTACATAATATAAACATTAATACATATTTATATAATGCATAACATTATATAAATCTCATAACTTATACATAAACTTACAACACTCAAGCTAACTTTAAGGAACATGCCTAATGACAATTTCAAAAAAGCATGTCAAATACCTAAAATCTTTTTGAAATACAAATAGAGCACCTACTTTCAGAAAGGTACATTTCATAGAATCATTTAGAGTGGAAAAGTCCTTTAAAACCATCGAGTTCAATCATTAACCCAGCCCTGCCAAGTCCACCATTAACCATGCTCCTAAGGGCCACAACAACATGTCTTTTAAATACCCCTAGGGATGGTGAATTAACCACTTCTCTGGACTGCCCATTCCAGGGCTTGACAACCCTTTTAGGGAAGAAATTTTTCTCAATTTCCTATCTAAACCTCCCGTCACACAACTTGAGGACATTTCCTCTTGTTCTATCACTTGCTACCTGGGACAAGACATTGATCCCCACCTGACTACAGCCTCCTTTCAGGCAGTTGTAGACAACAATGAGGTCTCTCCTGAGCCTCTTTTCCAGGCTGAACACACCCAGCTCCCTCAGTGACTCCTCATCAGACTTGTGTTCCTGACTCTTCACCTGCTCCATTGCCCTTCTCTGAACTCACTACAGCATCTCAAAATCTTTCTTGCAGTGAGAGCCCAAAACTGAACACAGGATTTGAGGTGCAGCCTCACCAGTGCTGAGTACAGGGCAATCACTGCCCTGGTCCTGCTGGTCACAGTATTTCTGATCCAGGCCAGGATGCCATTGGCCTGCTTGGCCACTTGGGCACACACTGGCTCATGTTCAGCTGCTGTTGACCAGCACCCCCAGGTCCTTTACCACTGGGTAGATTTCCAACCACTCTGCCCCAGCCTTCAGCATTCCACTGTTGAGGGGCTGTTGAGACCAAGGCGCAGGACTCAGCACTTGACCTTGTGGAACCTCACACCATTGTGCCTGGCCCATCAATCCTGTCCAGCTTGTCCAGTGTCCTCTGCAAAGTCTTCCTACCGTCCACCAGAGCAACACTTCCACTTTGATGCCAACTTGTCACAAACTGACAGGAAACACTTGATCTCCTCATCCAGATCATTGATAAAGCTATTAGATAGGGCTGGTCCAAATACTGATTCCTGGGGAACACCACTTGTGACCAGCCACCACCTGGATGTATCACCACTCACCACCACTCTCTGGGCCAGCCATCAGCCAGTTTCCTACCCAGCAAAGAGAGTGCCTGGCCAAGCCCATCCATTTGGAAGCTATGAAGATGATGTACCTTCACATACAGAGAGCAGTGAATAAGTATGGGCCTATGGACAGTACTTAATCTTTTTAAAATTTAAATCCCTGATAGCTAAAATGAGAGCTGAAAAGGTTGAGGTAGAATACCTGCTCTGCCACTGTTTTCTGAAGCAATGAATTCATTAACACCACAGAGCCCCTGCTGGTTAAACATAAAAGCAGATGGACCATTTATCAGCATTTTGTCCAGGGTGAATCAAATAACTGTCATATCACTTCTGAACAGGCTCTGTCTGAGCACTTTCTGTCATTCAAATTAATACCACCCCCTCTCCAGCTGCAGGGTTAAAACACACAGAACGGGGATATAACACTGGAGAGAATATTTATTCAGGGTATTATGCCTTCAGTGATAAATATGCATGGGCTCTTCAAAGCAGATTTCAAAACCAAAAAAAGGTGGTTATAAAGTCTCGTGTAATTAAATTTTCATTCTCCTCTCTAAGGGAAGCATGATGAGACAAAACTGAATATGAAAAAATGTACCTGACTGACATTACTCTCTGTCAGAAATAGCTGGCAAAGGAGAGTCCCCAGGCAATACCTAACACAGCCTCTGCAGCCTCACCAGGTGGTGTAAAGCACTGCAAATAAAATAATGGGAGAGCAGGAAGCGGGGGGAAAAACAACAAAAGACGAACAAACAACAAAAACACCTCTCAGAAAACAAAACCAAAGAAAGACCCATTCAGAACCTCCCCCACAAAAACCTAAACTCATTCTCACATACATTCCCCTCAACAAAACCCAACAGAAAGAAAATCCAAAGAGAGTTCCGCCCCCAAAAAGCCCAACTGAAATAGCAATGATCCAGGGAAAATAACTGTTCCAGAAAAACACCTTTCTTCCCAGCAATGCAGAAACAACAGCCTACAGTCTTTCCTTGCACACAGCCTCCCTCTCCTGTCAAAAAGATGAAGTTTCAGTTCTGAAATGTACTTTTATCACACTGCAACATACAGTCTTTCACAGCTGACCCAGAATCTCTCTCTGCATCCTGATATCTCACCCTATAAGCACCATAGAACATCTAAATCAGTGTCAACACCAAATCTAGGAAGGGTGAAGAAATGAGGGACCTGCTACACAGCTGATAGCAAAAGCCAATTAGAGATGGCTAATATCAAGGACAGACTGAATTAAAACATGAAGCAGAAAATTTCATGAAAACGTATGTAGCCAAAAGGGGGCAATGGACCCAAGACAAGAAAATTATTTTCAGAAGAGACATTAGAGATGAGTGAGAACAAAAGGTAAAAACTGCCCCTTTACAACCCAAATCAACCTGGAGCTCCAACCTGGATTTAATTTCTAAAAAAAATCCTAGGAATGTGATGAGCCTTAGATGTGGGCCATAACTCAGAGAAAGAAAGTTCTTGTGGGTTTTCTGGTGTGTTTTCTTGCCCCTTCCTTTGGAGTCCCCTTTGCAGCCTTACTCCAACAGAAGCTCCTACCGCAATCAACTTCTACATGGAGCTAAAACAAAATACAGTTACAGTAGGCTCAAATCTAACATTGTATTCACTTAGAAAGTTTCTGCAAGGGTCAATGTATCCTCCATTCATACATAACATAACACTGATTTCAAGAAAATATAACAATATGCTTATATACACTGGGTAATGAGGCCAAAGAAATTTCTGTGTCAAACCAGAAGACTGTATGATATGGAGTTGTAGCCTGTGGCCAAAAAGAAATTGAGTCCCTGTCCTTGGAGGTGTTTAAAAAAAAAAAGACTTGAAGCGACACTTAGTGCCATGGTCTAGTTGACAAGGTGGTGTTAGTTATAGGTTGGACTCAATGATCTCAAAGGTCTTCTCCAACCCAGTTAATTCTGTGATCCTGTACAGTCTTTTCAAACGATGTGCATATAACAACATGCTGCAGTGGATAGAGAACACTGAGACCCAACAGAAAAAGAACAATTAGTTAAAGATCTGGGGCCCTTTGTTGTGGTCTTCATGGTAAGCCATCCACACTCACTGATGGAACATTAGAAAGAGGTCAGAAATATATGAAACTTCCAGAGCAGAAAAACATTTAAGAGGTGATCCAGAGGGAAAGTCCTTTGCCCTTTTCTCATGCTCTGGTAAGAATGACATTCAGACAACTACACTTAACTATCAGAGCTCAATTTTCCTGCCAGACATCAATTCAAGACAGGTCAGTCACAACTTCTAATCACTTCTACAGATCATACAATGGTTTGGGTTGGAAGGGGACCTTGAAATCCATATCATTCCGATCATCCTTCTGTGGGCCAGGATACTTTCCACTAGACCAGGCTGCTCAGAGCCCCAACCAACCTGGACTTGAGCATCCCCAGGGATGGGACATCCATTATTTCCCCAGGAAGACTGTGCCTTGCCACCCGTACAGTAAATAATTTTTTCCTAGTATTCAATCTAAACTTACTGTCTTTGAATTTGAGCCCATTCTCCCCATTCATTCTGGGGAAGATACATTAATATATCTTCACTGGATTTTCCTAGAAAAATCCAGGAAAACTACAATATAGATGCTTACCAAGACTACCTCATTCTTTCCGTTCTCCTGTTGTCTAACTAATTAATATGCTTCAGAAGACTTTTGTCAAACTCTATCAGACTTCCAGGGACTTAGCAGAAGCTGACATCCTCTCCAAGCAGCACTCCAGAGAACTGCTACCTGCAGAGGAATGAACCTTGGGAGATATGTTGCAAGACTGATACCTGATCTCTAGAAGCTAGCTCCTGTATTTATTCAGGAACCTCAGAAACACTAACACAGTTTTTTATTCTTTGCCAACATAAGTGGAAAGAAGAGGAAACATTAACTCAGGATCAAGCTGTCTAGCTGAGGAATCTACAATTGCAACAAATTGTTTACTGAAGGAGCTACAAGTGATCCAGGACTTTGAGCCAGCTGTGAGCTGGAACAAGCTCAGAGACTTCAACTACACAATATTTACTAGCAAGGTGGGTAGACGATACACACCGAAGATTTCAGACATCTGTGGTTTCAGGCTAGAGTAATGTGGTGGGGGCCAAAAAGGATTGTGGTGGGTTGACCCCATCTGGAAACCAGCTTCTCAGCAAAGCCACTCTCTAACTCATCTCCTTATCTAGAGGTGGGAGAGAAAACAGAGCAAAAGGCTCATGGGTCAAGATAAGGACAGGGAGAGATCACCCACTAATCACCATTACAGGCAAAACAGACTCAACTGCTGGAAATTAGTTTATTGCCAAACAAATTAGAGTGGGGCAATTAGAGATGGAAATGAAATCTTAAAACACCTTCACCTCACCCCTCACTTCTTCCAAGGCTCATCTCCACATCCTTCCACAGGGCGCAGCCTTCCAGGGACAGACTACCTCACTGCGGGTACCCCACAGGGCCACACATCCTCACCCCCAGAGCTCATTCCACCCACAAACCAAAGCCACCCACCCACGCTGCCCCCGGCCGGTTTTTGCACCGAGGCACTGCTGGGCGGCCCCGGGTCCCTCTCGGCAGCTCCATTGGGCAGCTGTTTCGTCAATCGCTGTGAGGGGAGCTGCCCGCGGGTCTGTTCTGCCCGCCGGGCGCTTGCGCGAGGCCCGCGGGCGTTTCCCGGGGCGTACCGGGGCCGGGCCTCGGCCGTGTCCGTGGAGCCGCGCCGGGGGAGGGGCCGGAGGCCGCGGCGGGGCGGCTCGGGAGGGCCGGGTGAGGCCGGCGGGCGGCGGCATTGCTGCGGGGCTGCACGGCGGGACAGGCCCGCACCGCCCAGCCCGGCCCTGCGCGTCCCGCCGAGTGGCGGATGGGCTCGGAGAGGGCAGCGGCTCGGCCATGGCCAGCGGCGGCCCCGAGGAGGGGGAGGCAGTGGCGGGGGAGGAACAAGCCCTGAGGAAGCTGGTCGTCCGGCTCCAAAACGTCCAGGAGAGGAAGCGGCTGGAGACGCTGGTGCAGACCCTGAGCGACCTGCTGGAGCTGGCGGCCCGGCAGAGCGGTGAGCGCCCTGCCCTGCCCTGCCTTGCCCTGCCGTGTCCCGCCCGCCGCCGGTCGCTAACGCAGACTCTCTGTGTGTCTCTGTCCCCTCACAGCTCCTCGGCTCTTCAGCGGCAAAAACGTCCACGTGCCCCTGCTGCTGGTGGTGGATCTGTACCCGGGAGCGGCGGGCGTGCAGCAGGTCAGGGGCCGGGCGGGACGGGGCCGCGGCCGCTTCCCCCGCTCCGGCTGCGCTCCGCGGGATGAGCGCGCCGCCCTTCCCGGGATAAAAGTTCTTGTTCCGCTTGTTGATTTATCCCTAACTTGCTGTGTGTCTCCTGGGCCGCTTCATTAAGTGCTCCGAGCTGTAGAAGGGCGCTGTCACCGCTGGCATTTAAGGGGACCAAGCGTTCCAACTTATTGTGCAGGCGCTACTGGCTGCGTCTCTGTTTTTACCGGCAGAAGGAGGCGAAATAGAAAATAAAAATTAAGCCATGTGAATACTGTGTAATGTAGGGTTCTAAATTACCAGTATTGTTATCTAATATAATTTTGACGAGTCCATATTGAATTTTGCCATAGTTAGACAAACTTCTGAAAAGCAGGATTTTATACTGTGAATCCATATATATGTGGCCATATCCTTGAGACTTGTGTTAGCACAGTTTTTTAAAGGCGGGGGAAATATTTTAGCTAAGAGTAAGTTCTGCAATTTAAGGTTCTGCCTGCCTGCTCCTGTAATTTAACATTGGCCCATTTGGACTAGGTGTGGCACTTGCATAATTTGATGTTATACTTATGGTACAGCTGCCAGACTTGTTATATGAAACAGCTCCTTCCTGGCAGGCATATATTAAACTTCTGACTATGCTATGCATAGAGGATGTTTATAACATCCAGATTTCTCTGCATATCACTTGTTTGGTTTTTTTAAATTATTAAGCCCATTTATATAGTTACAGTATTTTGGGCATGTTTGGGGGATTTTTTCAATTGAGCTGGAAGGCTAAACATGAATTATATTGCAAATGCCTTTTAAATAATAATATATTTTAATCTTTTGAGTTTGGGGATTTTTCTGTGTACTAGACCTTAGCTAGAGGTCAAAAGCCCAAAATCCAGATTAAGTATGAAATTGTATACCTATAGTGATTAATCTGAAATAACAGTGATCTCGGGTTTTCTTTGAAGACTAAATATTTGTGCAGTTTCTTAAGGTTTTACTTATTTTACTATTTGATTGTGAGCTTGTTAACAAATACAGCTGTATGAATCAGAAATTATTTTCAAGATAAAGCACTTTAGATATATAACAGTTTATAAAAGCTCTGCCCAGAAGTCAAAACTTGGAAGTAAAACATCAATCGCAACAAGAAGTTGGTGTGAAATGATAGCACAAGACTCTCAGAATTGCATATGGAATATAGTGATTAATTTTAGTTTTAACTCTCATAAAATACCTCATTCGAATGCAGAATTTTAAAGTTAATTTTAATCTTCTACCTGCCTACATTTGCAGTCGTACAGTGTTTCAGTTTAGAAGCTCTGGATCTCCTTTGCATTACTATGTTGTGTTGCAGTGGGAAATTCATAGCCAGTGCAAAGCTCAAATCCCATCCCTCATAAAATGTTTTGGGCGGCTCTTCTTTCACATTCAGTTCAGATGTTTACGAACATTCACACTATGTAAGTAGAGCTGTCTTCTTGCTTCATTCACTGCTATTTGTTTGTAATCTTTGTGAATAAATTCTCACTTTACAGCAGTGGCAAAGTTATGAGGTCCTGATTTCAGTGCAGTCTCTTTGCACTATTCGAGAATTTTTCATTGAATAAATAATTAATCATCCTCCTTTTACTTTTGGCATTTTAAAAATATTTACTCATAGAAGAGAATAAACACAGTCAGAAACATACCTGAAATGAGAATTTTCTTTACCTCCCTTCCTTAAGTGGTTACAAAGCATTGTGGGTTGCTGCTGTTCCACTAACTTGTACAGGGTTAATTTGCCCAGTAGATCAATATTGCAAGTACTGGCCCAAGTCAGACTGCAGGCATAAACCCTGCAAGCTCCTTCAGAAATAGGAAGGTACTGGTGTGGAAAACTAGTAGTTCCTGTAAGTAAGATATATGTCTTTAAGTAAATACAGTAGTTTTTTGCAGTTTCTCTGGCAATGATTGGAGCAGCTTAGAAACTCTAGAGCACAATGTGAGTGCTCTTGAGTAAAGAACAGTCAGCAGAGCTGTATTGTCTTACGTAGGTGGTGGGACCTAATGTAATATAAATTAATTCATGCTAGCAACAAAAAGGGTCTGGTTTAAATATAATGACTTTCAATGCTGCTACCAACTTTTTCTGTATGTAAGGACTTGTTTACATCTTTATAAGGATCTCTTTGCTTTATTTCCCTTTCCTGTAACCTTTAGGATTTCTGTTATTTAAAAGATCCTTGCTTTCTTACTTAAATATCAAGCAGCTAGTAAGCTCTTTGTTATCTCAGGTTATGATTTGAATATTGTAAAATAGACCAAATATCAGCAGGTCAGATGTTTGCATTGGTCTTCTCTGGATCCACAGTTCTGATAAATGTTTGTCAGTACTTGGAGTCCTAACAGTCCAAAGAAAAATGTTCAATGGGAATATAAAATTAATCAGAAACAGTTAATACAGAAAGGAATTTTCTAAAGTAATTAAGCAAGTTTTCATCAGATTCTGAATTTTATAAGAACAGTTAGGATGCTTTTATAAAGTGGGACTTCTGAAAATGTTTTCTAAGTTTATCAATTAAGTCACCTCTACAATGTTTTTGAAATTTGTACCTGATTGACTGTCACCAGTAAACTGTTGTGCTTGGAATATGTGCTTGGAAAGCTAAGGAATTACATATCCTCATCTTGGACTGCTGGTTACTAAGACTATTCATTGTACCTACACTTAGGGCTCAGTTACACAGACCAGCCTGAATGTCCATAGTAAGTGATTTGTAGTGTCATGCAGGGCAAGGCACCTTGCTGTTCAAGGAAGAGAAGTGCGTGGAAATTGGCTCACAGTCAAGCTCAATCTGCAGATGTTAGGGTTATAATTGGCTTAAAACGTTTGTCTCTGGAGATCTCAACTGAAACAGAAACAAAAGTAGTGCACATATGGGCTATGCTCACACTGCAACCAAATATGTGAAAGACAAAAGCGGAATTCCAGTCCCCAGGGAGCTACATCACCTTTTGCACACTCTACAAAGCTGTCAAGAAAGCTGTCTAGATTCAAGCTTGTGCTGTTCGTGTGGCTGACTCTACATTACCAGACTTGTAATTCCATGTCTCTAGTCTTACTGATTGCAGGGTTAGGGATCATGCACTTTGTATGAACTTTGCTGTTAAACTCTTTGGAGGTAGCCATTTACATTCCTGTTGTTGGCTGTCCCGTCTTGACCTCTTTGCTTTACATAACTCTTCTGTAAAAAAGTGATCCAGTTATGAATAGAGTCTTTGTGACATACTATCTTCTGCCTTGACTCTAAAAGCATAGAGGCCTGCTTCCACTTTTTTATTTACTTATAGGCTCAAGGAAACTCACATGCCTTATTATAATTCCTTTCTGTAAAATCTGCTTCGTCTTGACTTTTGACATTTCACAGTTCACTAATTTTCTTTCAATACAGAGGGATTTTCTTTCATCAGTTATTTCTTTGTACAGATTTTGCTTACTGCTTCTTCACTGCAGCCTATTCAGTCATATCAGCCTGTAAACATTCATAAGAGAGCAGATTTCTCCAATACAGAAGATCAAAGAGGAGCACTTTTAGCTTTTTGGCATTATTTACAGACGTTTGAAAGTCAAAGAGTTTGCATAGGATGGAACAGGTAGTTATTAAGAACAAATACATTGGGTTTAGTTGTCTTTCACTCCTTATGATCTCAAAACTTCTACTGCGTTCCTTGCATTTTAAAAGCACACAGTACTGAGTGTTGATGGCAAGAATATGAAATGAATGGTAATTGTTTATGTATCTCATCCCCATTTAAAACATTGAAGTGCTTTAAAAACCTATACTCTATCCTTATGATTTGCAATTAAATGGCAAGTTCTTAAGAAAACACACATTTTTCATTGAAGCAGAACCACCTGTAATAGTGCAGGGGTTTGCCCTGGCCAGTGATAGCATACTATGGAGCACATCATATGTTTCTGTCTGTCAGCAACTCATTAAACTTTGTGCCCTTTATTGTCAAGCAGTGCTGAAGCAGATTGAGTGATGTATTCCTGCGAGCAATGCAATCAGAATCATTAGCATATGTTTTACTTCCATGTTTTAACTTTCCGTGCCATTTGTCTTGCATTAATTAATTTTTCCTTACTGATTTAGCTAGGTAACAGAACAGCTGTCTTGCAAAAGTCAAGAATATTAGAAGACAATGTACAAGTTCTAAGCAGAATATCTATTCTAAAACAACTTCATTTTTGTTTTACAGATGGGCTGGTCACTTCTTTGTAAATTAATAGAAATTTGTCCAAGTACTCTACAAAACATAGCTCCTAAGGATGTTGGGAAGGACTGGGAAGTCCTGGGTGTTCACCAGTAAGTATTTTGTATAGAAGGAGTTTGCCAAAATGTTTGGTCATTTTGGCAGCATGTATATGCAATGAAATATATAAAGTTATTACATCAGCTGTTTTGTGCGTTTCTTCAGCTTTCAGAATGTGACATGCACAAATAGGGATCTTATCCATGTATTTAAGTACCTAGTGCAGAAAGTAAAGGAGATTGAGCCAGGCCTTTTTTAGTGACACTATGTGAAAGAATGAGAAGCAAAAGGCCCAAATTGAAATATAGGAAATTCCACTTACACATTAAAAAAAAAAAAAAATCCGAAGTAACATTTTTGGCAGAGGCAGTATTACCTGGATGTTCATGTGTGTTTTTTCAAATGTGAGGCATTATATCCACAAACCTAAAGTAGTGTAAATCAAGAAGAGGAGGTTTTGTCACACCTGTTATTATTGTCTTAAAGGTACGTATTTACACTGATCACCTAACTGCATGTGAATTCAGTGGATACAGTTATCTTCAGAAAGGATGGTTTGTTCTGTCTTTTTAGTAAAAGGAGCAAACTGCGGGTTGGACTTGCTCAGCTCTCATCCATCAGCTGTCATCAAAGGAAGCCTAAGCAATTGTTTTCTGGATGTCTGTGGTTAGATGGGATGAACCAACATAGGTTGACTGAATTGTTGCCCAATGGCACACATGCTAATTGTAGATGTAGACATGATGCATGTGGGGGTTGGTCTGAGGGCTTGGTTAGGTGGTGCTTTCTGTCTTGGACAGATTGCTGCCCTCAGGGCTGATAATGGCAGCAGCAAGCACCTACAGCCGTATAACCCCTGAATCTGCCTCCACAGTCCTCTCCACACCCTTCCTTGGAAAGGTTGCTATTGAAAAATAGCATGAAGATGCATCTTGATTTTGGGGGGGTTTGTTTATTTGTTTTATAGTGGCTAGAATACATGGTCAGTAAGGGAATGAACTCCCTTGAAAGATGTGTTGTCAGTTTTTGTTGGAAAGCAAAAGTGATTTGGGTTGCTTTTCATGATCAAGAAATAACTGAGCTGAAGCTGCACATTCTAGTTACAATTATTTTGGACACTTACAAGCTTGTTAATTGACTGAAAGTTATCCTGAGAGCTGGAGATACTGCTGCTCTTTCTCAGGTCCCAGAAAAATTACTTTCTGGGGCTGATCTTTCCCACAGCCTCCTCAGCGCCCACGCAGCGTGTGCAGTTAACAAAGCATCCTTTTCAAACTCAAACTTCACTAAAGATCTGATGATAGCTTTGCTGTACATGATTCCTTCTCAGTACCAGTATTTCAGCCAACTGTGTATCCCTGTCTGACATGCTGATAGTTTTCCTTGCTGTAGAGAGACTTAGTGGGGGAGTGGGCTCAGGCATTTCTATCAGTGCCAGAGGCAGGGCAAGCCAGCTAACTCATGTCTCATGTTCCTTGAGCATGGATTGTACTAGAATTGCAGTGAATAAACACCATAATGAATCCATGCTGTTTACAGCAAGGCAGGAAACAGTTACAATAGAGAAGAAAAGGTCATTTTTTTCAGATTTTTCCTTTTGTGTGTGTAACTATTTTAGGAGAATAGGAATATTAAACTAGAAACAACATTTCTTTCTTTTGTCTCGCAGCTATAATCCAAGTTGACTACACTGCAGTTATGTTTTCAAATGGTAGTTTGCTAATGATTTAGGTGTTTTTGACAGACAGTGTAATAAATAATTAAATGTCCTGAAGAGAAATTAAGATAATTTCCTTCAGTGTGTTTGCATTCTTTCCACAAGCTTAAATAGACTTCATGAGATATTTTGTAATCTCTTATGTTAAACTTTCCTACAGCAGAAGAAGTTTAGAAAGGTTGACATCCTTCTTCTTGGTTATATTTGAAATGGGAGGATATATGGGAGGGAATTCTCTAAAGGTAAATTTAGAAAATTGATGTTATACCTATAACTGATGTTCTGCCTCTCATCAGATTTTGCCTCTTGTGTCTACTTTGGTCATCATAGCTACAACACTAGTGCTACAACAGAGGAGAGAGAAATTAGCAGCATCATAGTATGAAGGGGAAACAGTGATACATTCATTCCAGCTTATGAATTTAGGCTTCAGCAAGGCAAACAACATCACTGCCAGAGCTGGAATATGAAAGTTAGATGAAACTTCTAGTGCTGCTTATGTTTTACAAGACAGGTCAAGAATATCAGCTAAAATATCACTAACTACTGCACAATCTATTTTTATTTATTTTATACATATTATATATGCAAAGATTCACATTTGATTATTAAAATTGCAGAATCAAGCTCTCTAAAATAAAGTAAAAAAAAGTTTCTTTAGTTTTTTGTGTGTAAATCTATGCATTTTAATTTAGCTTTTAATTACTGTTCCCCTCCCCCATTTTAAGATATGCTTCATTCAGTGTGAAATCAATGCTTTTACAATTTTATTTTTTTGAAGAGGTGTTACAGATTTTTAAGGTTACAGATAGTGAGTGAAGTGTATTAAAAATATGTACTGATTTTTAAGTGTCCAGTTTGATGCACGACCTGAATTTTGCAGTACTTGGCATTGTTTGGCTCTCTCTGTTTAACAAGTCAGAACAGAGTGTGCAGCTGGCAGTCTAGGAAATGTTTCTTTTTAGTGATTGGTCCAGTATCATGTAAGTGCTGTAGGGCTGAAACGTAGGGTAGAGTTCACCAAGATGCTGTTCAAGTTCTTCAGCTGGGAAACTGCTGCTCCTCTTCCACCAGACTTTTGGTTGTTCAGTGTAACTGAGCTCTTGCTGCAAGCAGAGCAGTGCTGTGCTGTCCACACTCCCTGGTGCTCCCCAGACTGGTGCTCTGGAGAGTAACCACCTCCTAAATGACCCTGCAAAATTAATTTATATAACTGACTAAAAATTAAAGTCAGTTGGATAAATTATGCATCAGTATTCTAATGAACTATGAGTTCATTAAAATTATCAACTAATAGTTGAAATTCCAATATTTTACTTCATTTGTAACTTGAAAAAATAGAAACTGAAATAAAACTTTTTTTTAAAATATTTGAGAGATTTTAAAGTTTTGCTGATTTCTGTAGCTACTACTGTTTTCAAAATGTATGTTTGATAAAAATTTGTGTGTGTCAATATTTCTTTAGCAATAACTGTTTTTTCCTTTTTTTTTTGTCTTTAATTTTTAGACAGATTCTTAAAATGCTTACGGTCCACAAAGGAAATATAAATCTTTCAGTAATAGGACTGAAAGCATTAAATCTACTCCTCATGTCAGGTACTGTATGCTTTACTTTCCTATTTCATCTAATCCTTTAAAGCACAGAGCTGATATGAAGTGTGTGACTGCACATGGCAGACTGGATTTTTCTCTCTGTTTGACTCCATGAAGTCACTTGTCATTTATACTTACATACAAAATAGTAAGAGTATTATTTTGCACCTTTTTTTCAAGGTAAGTGTGAGCTGTCTTGGTGGTAAAGTTTTAGAACATCAGTGCTATTGTAAAATACTACCTTAAGAGAGAACTTTTTCATGGGTTATACAAAGTTGTATTTAAACTGTCAGAATAAACTTAAGGACAGTATTAAAGAATTTTTGATTTATAGTGTTTCAGTGAAAATGTTGAGAAATAATCAGTGCAACATGTAATCTCTTCTGCTGTTCAGACATAATTGCTTTCCTGCTCTTGGAAGAAGAGGTGGATGTGTTTTCCTTGATATTTAATGCCATGCACACCTTCCCTAAAAATGAAGAGATCCAGCAGCATGGATGTAAAGCGTTACACAAACTTTTTGAGAAAGGTATTTTATCTTGTAGTTATTGACATTAGAAAAATGTATAGATTGGGAGGGATGACAGATATTAATTTAAATGCAATAAATGAGTTTTGTATTGGTTTGTGGATTATGTCTGTTCTTAAATGAGCTAGCACAAAATAAACTTTCCAAGTGATACCACATATTCCATAAATTAGAGGAATGAATATGATATCTTTAAAATAATCAAAATGTCCCTTCATTTCTAACTCCAGAGTTAACTGAAAAGATGGATTTAACATTGGTCAGTAACTGGAATAAAGAATAGCGACATTTGATTTTAATTCTCAAAACCAGGATTGTGCATTTAAAGACTGGTAAATTTTAGTAATGTGAACGGTTCTAATATCAAGCAAAATGTTTGTACTTTATAAAATTACTTGGTTCTGCTTTTTCCCCTGAAAATGTTAAAAGATGATCATGTAGCCATACAATATTCCATTTATTCTGAAAAATTAAGTCACTGTGTATTGAATTTTTGCAGAAATGTCAGGAACTGTGCATGTTACTGCCAGAAGTCCCCTTACTTTGAATTGAATTTCTTGATTCAAAATAAATATTGAGAAATGCTATCTCTCTGCTGTACTCCTTTGCTTCAAAGATAGTCTTCAGTTCTTCAGATTGGTTCTTCTTGGCACCATTCTATATTGCTTTTTTAAGTCTTTCTGCCACATGTGTGCTTGAAATTATCTTCTCTGTTCCTTTTCCTGTGCCTAAATACTTTTGCCCTGCTGTATTTTCTCTTCAGTCTGCTCTAAAGTCTGAACTTATGTGTTCTGTGCATGCTTTTTGTAAGTGCCAGATTTTCACAGATCTGGCTGCAGGTGCAGCCCTGCATACCTTCTTCTTGATGGCAGGACCAATGTGACAAGTTCCTAGGCTGTTCCTACCTCATTTTCTCTACCTTTGAGCCACCTTGTCAGTTTTTGTTACGTGAATGTTTGCACAACCTTATCTTGAACCAGATTCAGGAAGCAATTCTGCTTGTGAAATTTTAAAAGGTGCTCTTCCTCATCCCGGGTCAGTTCCCTTATCTGCTTCATTGCACAGCAGACAGCTATGTCAGTATGAATAGCAGGGGCCAGGAAGAGAAAAACCTTAAGCCATTAAGATATGATATTAAAGCATGACTTTATGGAAAAAAAAGTTCATTATTTAAAAAAAAAAAGAGGAAAAATTAAATAAAATCAGAGTATGTGAAATGGCATTCCCTTATTTTTTTTTCTCACAGTTAGCTTAGCTTTTCCCTCACTTGTATATTGCCTTGGTTTGGACTATCTGTGGAAATTTGGTTTGGACTACCATTCTGTGCAATAGGCTAAAAAACTACTAAAATACAGATTCACAAGGTAGCATTTAAAAGTCAGAACTCAATTACATAAAGTGTAAGCTAGAAAAAGGTGTTTATAAGGTAGCTCAGTTTTTAGTTAAAAAAGCCATAATCATGAATGTACATGGAGAGTACTTTACTTTCTGTGAAACATAGAAAATAAATATAAGGAAACTTGATAAAAACATTTGTCTTTTCTCAGAATGTACCAGGATAAGAACTATTTCCTTAAAACATACTTTATCTCTTGCCTTTCAATTTAGTTACAGAGGAGCAGCTGACTGAGTTTGTTGAAAGCAAAGATCATATGATCATACTGAAAGTATTTAAGGAGTTTCCAGAGAAAGAAGAGGTGATTCTTCCTGCACTTTATTCATTACATTCCTTAGCTGGTCCACGTAAGTATTTGAAGTTATTTTCAATTCCGTTTCTCCCACAGTGTGCATCAGCTCATGCTTTCTGTGATTGCAAAAAGTAATCTTTGTGTGATTGGAAAAAATCATTGAGAATTGGTTGGGAGTTGCCAGAAAATCACCTTCCTGTTTTCTTTGGGAAATTTTTTTTTTTTTTTGTGGGATATTTTTTATATTTAACCATTAAAAGCAAAAATCTCTCCTAAATAACAGAAAAATTCTTTCTTCCACATGGAGTAAGTGGTAGCAAAGATGCTTATCATGGTTGCAGGGACTGAAGTTCAAGACCCTGCCCTGTTATCTTTTATTACTTGAAAAATAAGATATATTTATTGACTAAATAAATCTTCAGTGAGTTCAGGTCACAGATAAAGAATATTCTTGGCGAAGTCTGTCCCACAAAGAGAAAATTGCCCACACAAATTCAGTGGCCAGGCCTGGGAAAAGATATTTGAGTTCAGACACCTGGTGTGGTCATTCAGTGGTGGCTGCAATGGTAAGCATTGGTAGCACTGTGCATGTGGGAGTCTTACAGTGTCCTCAAGTGTTGTGCAGTAAGACTGAAAGAAAATATCTGTGTTATCTCTTGCCTTCTGGTAGCAGCAGTCCCTGTTATATGCAAAATCAGATCCTGAGAAATGTGTTTCATGATTTGTGTCAATTTGTTGACAGGAATCTGATCTTGCTGACACAGGGGCAGCTTTTGTCAGCTTCCTGCTGACAAAATTTGGGAAGCATAGAGCAGGATTCTGCTCTCCCTGTCTTTCATGAGGGGTGTAATGCAGGAGGCTGTACCTCCTGCAAATGTGTTTACTTACACATTTACTTATTTACTAAGTCTTGCTCATGCATCTTGTCTGGCTCTATAGGACCTGTGCTGGCCCAATAAATGCCTACTGAGCAAGAACTAGACTGGATTGTCCCACATTACATCAGACTCCAAGCTATCTCGTTCCTGTTTCTTAAAATTCTTGCTGTTCCAGTTTATGTTTGAAATGTTTAGTACTCCTTGAGTCAGAAATAATTTTACCCTAGCCCAGAAGTTGCTGCTGTTTTTAAGGGAAGAGGATGGCAGCTTTTAAGTCCTATTCAAAGCAGTAAATAGTCAAACGAAGTGTAACATGAGAAGGCATGAAAAAGACCTGCTCTAAAGTAGGTATTGAATACTCTCATTCCTAATATTGAAAGATTGAAAGTAGCCAGAGGAGCAGACACTGCTTGCACATGAATGTTCGAATCTGGTATTTATACTTTTGGTTGGTGACATCCCTCAATAATCAACAAGATATATTCCTTTAAGGCCACCATGGAGAAAATAATTCAGGGTAAGTCTGCACTGTAACTAACCCAGTAGCAAAATGTCTCCCCATACACTGAAGTTCAAGTCTCTATTGTGAATGAGTACCTCACTGTGCCTTTTTGCATTAATACATACTTAGACTTGGTTCTGGCTCATGTCATAAGAAACTGTACTATAAGGATTTATTCCAGTGCTGTACAAGAACTCTTAAATCTCAGTAGTATTTGTGGCATGAGAAACATGCTTTGCTGCTGACTGTCCTTCAGAGTGGAGTGGTGGATCACAGAATGTTACCCATCTAAATGGCAGGCATAGGGAGCTAGCCAAGCTTGGGCTCTGTTTGGTAGGGAGAAACAGTCACCTCAAGAGGAAATTTACCTAACCCTAAACCAGCTGGAGTCGCCATACAGAGTGCTCAGATCTCATCATCAATTGTTGAGAGAACCTAAATCACCAAGTTTTGGTGGTTAAGATTAAATGAGATCTGTTCCAACTCTTTTTCTCTAACTTGTTCTGGGAAACAGTGATTCCTTGCAGATGTGCCATTGCTTGGATCTTGCAGATTGCCACATGCAGTTCATTCTGCTGTCTCTGTAGTAATCAATTTTGGAATCATCTGACTATTTTACTATATTCATAAGTATCATCTTTGAAATCATAACTTACTGTGGAGTGATGCAGTACTGTCTTATGGAATGTGTGTTTTCAGTTGAGAATGACATGATAAATTGCTGTCGTATTAAATCATTGTGAAAGGTACCCTCCTTCATTATCAGATAGAGTGCTTCAGAAATGCTTGCCATTCAGAGCTTGCTTTTTCAACCAGTAGGTTGTCATTATTTAGTATTTAGAGATGTATTATTTTTAAGATTTGCTGCTCTTTTAAAAAGGGTAATTATCTTTAATAATACTATTATGAATATTTCTCTTATGTTATATCCAGGGAATCCAAGCTGTTGAAAGAAAAATTAAGAAAATGTATAGACCTCAGCAGAGTAATGCTGACTCCCTTGGAGTTGGTGACAGGACTCCCTTTCATGAATTTGTACCAGGATTTTGGCCAAAATTTCTTGTGTTTATATTCTGTCTCATACCCTGGATAGAAATACTACAAGGATGCTTTCATATTTCATATGCTATTCATATGTATTTTATCTACCATGTTGCTGTTTTCCCTGAAATTACTCTGTGGGATCATTCTGTCCTCAGTTGGAATGGATACATTCTGTCTTTGTATGGGCTCACATGATTGTCCTGTTGGTTTCTGTATCTGGCCTGGGTAATAAACAGTAAACAGGGTGAGAGTGACCAAGCTCTGGCACAGTTTCCTTGGAGGAGCTGTGAAGTTTCCATCCTTGGAAATACTCAGAAGCCATCTGGACAACCTGTTGTAGGCAGCCCTGCTTGAACATGTGGGTTGGACACCGTGACCTTTTAGCTGTTCCTTCCAACATCAACCTTCTGTGATTCTGTGGAATACAGGGTGTGTAATGGCTTTCAAAATATTGCAGGAACATTAAGTGAATATTTCAGTACCCTCAGTGCACAACAGGTATACAGTAGAACTCATTTATATGAAAATAATAAATTCCTAACTTGCCCCCCTAAAAAAAAAAGGAAAATTCAGAAATACATTATTAAATCAAATAAATTGCTACAGAATCAATTCTATGAGAAAAAAAATTTCTAAATTATTTCTTAATTCTATGCCCCTGGGAATATTATTGAAATACTGTAAAATGTGCACTTGATCACAGTCACATTAGAAACACCATTTATAAGATTTATATTGTACTTATAAAACTGTTCACATTTAAGAAAAAAGCTGCGTAAGATTGGGAGGAGGTTTCTGTTACGTGGTCTGATACAGAAAGGGAGAAAACCAGAAATGTTAATCTGAATTTTGACTGCACATTGAAAAGCACTGACTAGATAGGAAGAAAAATCCTAGCACTTAATTACCATTCTCTAGGTTTTAATGGATAATTTCCAAATGTCTTGTATGCCATGTCAAGAAATAAAGCCACCTTTCTTTCAAGATGCAAGGTTAAAAACTGCAATGTAGTCACAGTTCTCTAAATAAATCTGTTTAACTGAAGTCTGAATAAGAAACCGGAGAATTTTTTCTCTCTCTCTTAAGAAGCAGTTTTTGTTTCTGTTTCTTTCTTTAGCCAGCAATGTTGAAGTGCTCATGTCGGGAAATGTTCGCTGCTACAATGTTATAGTGGAAATGATGAAAAGTTTCCCCAGTAGTGAAACAGTTCAGGAAGTGAGTTGCTGTTTGTTGCACAAGCTTACATTGGGTAAGTTCACAGAGTTATTTATATAGAGTCAGCTTATTCTGACTGTGTAAGAGTTGGAGTTAACTCGGAGTGTTTACAGGCAGCAACTGCTGTTCCAATAAATCCTCAGGATGGTGCATAGATCCTTATGTGTAATGATGCAAAACCCTGGCCACAGTCAATATGGTGTCCTTATGTGGTAAATATAAGTAACAATAAGCAGCTGCCATAAAGGACTCAAGTTAGGGGGAAATAATGAGATAAAAAAGGGTGAGAAGCACAATGGGAGAATGGGAAATCAGTAGGTCTGATTCTGTATAAAGTTACTATAGAAAAGAAGAAAATTACTTAGAGATTTCATTTTTTGAAGTGCCCGTGGTGAGTGAATGTGTGAGAAACAACTGGTGCTACAGAATTAGTTGAAAAGTGTTCTCTAAAACTGTAGTTTTCCTCCTCGCTATGCATTTATCTTCAGAGACCTGTGCTGCATTCCTGACAGTGATGATGCCTGTCTTGGGGCCTCCCTGTGCTGCAGCAGTGAATGAATCACTGGGTTCTGGACTTGCCTTGACTTGAGCAAAAGTGCTTTGGTTGTCTGGGCTAAGATGGGCTGGTGTCACATCAAGAGGAATTATGTCAGTGGCAAAAAGTTGTGCCTCTTAGCAGTTTTGTTCTCACACTTGTGACTATAATAAATCCATTTGAGCACTTGCCAAGAACCACATAGTAGGAAGTTCAAATGAAAATAAATATGTTTTTCCCCTTGCTGCATACAAATCCACTGTAGGCAGCTGCCTGAGCAGCCCTCACTCCATGGCTGGTTCTTCTTCAAGAATTAGACTTCCCAATTTTTGCAGGTGGTGGCCTGAAGCTACTGCAGATGCTGGTACTGGTGTGTGACTCCCCATAATAAAGTCGGTCCCATCTTTTCACCATTTGTTTCCACTTCTTCATGCAGATATGGCAGAAAATACTGGTCAAACCTGAGTGCAACCCAGAGCAACTTCCCATTCCCCTTCAGAAAGCCAGATATGATTTTTAAGAAAATGTGGTGGCTGCTGAGGTGGTAATTGCAGGGGGTTTTGGCTAGAGGTGATGCTAGCCTTGAATGGTTTGCTGTGCAAGGCTAACTGAAGATTGGCAGGGAAACCAAGCACCTGTGGGGACACAGCAACTTGGTTGACAGGCCTGATCTTGCCATAAGTGCAACCAGCCTGGTTTCAGTCAGATGTTTGCTGTGTGTTTATACTGACCAACAATGAAGACTGGCAGAAAAGCAGCCACAAGATCCATTTCTTCTTTGAGCCCCTCATCTTAATAAAGAGCTACTGTAGTAGAATTATGAAGAGGTGTTCACAGCACCACACAGTTATGGGAACAGATGTGAAATTGTTAGGTGCTCCTGGAAATAGTCTGGAAGATTTTCATACGTATAGCCAGTGTTTCCTTCCAGATTATTCTGATGGACACTGTCTTCCTAAACCCATGTTAACTGGCAGTGAAATGGTAAAGTCAGCATCTACTGGTTTCCAAAATCACCATCAGGCATTCTTGCTAATCTTGTAATGACTATCCTAAATCTGACTGTCTTTGGAATTTTAACTGGCTCGTACCTGTTTGGCCAGCCACAAGTCCAACAGAATTACTCATCACATAACCTAAGTTTATTAATTTCTTTAGCTAAGTAATGCATTTACACAAACATATCTTTTCCATTAAAATATGTTAAGAAACAGCAATACTGACATAACATGACCACACAACTGATCTTTCACATTACTACTCTGATTCTCATTTTTGCTAATCAAGGTTTAAATGAAATTGGCTATCAAAATAGAAACCATAGCTATCAAACCATACTTGACAAAATGAGTGCTGATCTATTGTTTTCTGCATGATGTTTCCAAACAAGGAAGTTATTTGAATTTGCTTGCTTTTTGGAGAGTGCCTTCTATTCAGCCTATACTGCAAAATACTGTACAACCTATAATAATTGTTATGCTTTAAATATATTTATTATCCAGAGGCTTTATTCTGTTTCAGAAGGAATTTATTCTATATTTATAATGCTGGTCTTGATTTATTTAATGAGGAGGGCAAAACCAGGGAGTAAACTAGGGTTAAATTACTTGTGTCATAAGATAAATCAAATCATTGCAGGAATTCAGGACCAGGATTGCATTTACTTCCTGGGCAGGAAGTCTGCAAGTGATATGCCAACAGTATTTTTCTTATTTTGATGACAGTGTGTGTTTCATTTTGCATTAACCCTCTGCCTCTTGTAAAAAAAAAAAAAAAAAAAAAAAAAGAAAAAATTAAAAAGGCCCACAAAAAACATAGATCCCAACTGTTTTTTTATCCTTAACCTCTTCTTTCCACAAATAAAATTTTAGTGTGTCAAGCCCTGTAATAAGGAAACCAACGTTTGGTACAAAGTTTGTGCAATGTGTGCTGAGAAAATCATGTTAAATGCATGTAAAGCTCAAGATAAGTGTTTGTATTAATTTGATATCTTATCTGGTTTCAGGAAATTTTTTCAATATCCTTGTATTACATAAGGTTCCAGAAGTCATTGTGAAGGCTGTTACAACATATCCTGGAAATGCGAAGTTACAAGCAGCAGCTCTCAGTTGTTTAGCTCTTCTAAGTGAGTAAATCTCTGTCTACTTGTTAATTTTTTCATTCTAGTAATTTCCTGTAGTAAGTTCAAACTCCATTTCTTTAACACAAAAGCCTCAGGCAGGGCAGCTTCAACAAAGCTGGATTTCCTATGTTATTATAGTTTGCTGTTTCACTGTGATAAGACTGTGTTCATATCACATGCCAACATCTGCACAGTGTTCAAAGGTAGTAAGTTATGTTGGCAGATCTGAACAGAGCAAACTTTTTATTCATAGACAAATTTTGGATAATCCCTTCTTAACATAAAGTGTCCAGTGATAACAACATTGATTTGATGTTGTGTTTGCCAGGTATGGCAGTACTTGCATTGTGGCAGTTGATAGCAACACAAAATCAATGCTTGTGCTTGAGTTCTGAAATCAATTAAAAGATGTAAACTCTTCCTCGAGTACAGTTCAGACAGAAATTAGTTACCTAGTGGGAAAAAGCTAAGAATCTGATCTTCTTTGTCCTTGAGTAATTGCTCCATATAAAAGTCAGTAGAAATGCTGTGTTAGAGTCCCCAAAATAGCAAAGATTAGAAATCAGTACAACATTCCATTATGCCTCAGATATTATACTCAGTGTTGGTATCTCTTTCTTTCCCTTAATTGCTGAAAAATCACAGGTAGAAAATTATATATTTCAAATTCTGTTGCACTTTCTCTGATCAGATATTTCTCTCTTAGCAACTGCAATTTTCATTTTGTTTTTTAACAGCATTGCTTCAGCGTGTAGATGGCTCTGTAATAAGTGGCTCCATGCAAATTATTCACAGTTATATTTCATGTCTGTGGTATTCTGTACATAAATACACAGCAAAAAGAGGTACATGCAGGTCTTTTCAGAGCCAAACCTAGACTGATCTGTAACTGTGTGACTCATTTACTGTACTACACTTAAGTTGTTAACTCTCTTTATAATCTTGAAGACATTTTTTCAAGTCTGTCTCAGAGTTTATGTCAAAAAGATTTCTCTCTTCCCAGAAAAGGCTTTTCTTCCCACTGATTTTCACACATTGCCACTGTGAGTGCCTCCATGGCTCCAGAAAGGTTAAGACATGCATGTTTTGTTTTCACATAAGAATTTATTGTAAATATTTTATATTTCAAGCTGAAACAATATTCTTAAACCGGGACTTAGAGGAAAGAAAGGAAGAGGAGGAGGAAGAAAAGTTATGCTGGTTGGAAGCATGTTACAGAGCATTAGAATGGCATCGAAAAAATACAGATGTGCTGGTGAGAAATTATGGATGATGGGAATATGGAAAGACTGTGTTATGTATTGAATAAAACGTTTAGAGACATACTTTTCTCATCTATATCCCCAGGCAAAAACTTAATGTCTGGATTAGATTTACAGTAAATCTTACCTTTCTTGCCTTTCTTTGTTCATCTCAAGAAGTTTTAGTTTTCTTTGGATCAAATGTGGGTAGTTAAGCTGAGGCTTGTACCTGAAACTTTGGCCATGCAAAGATTGCTGTTTACATACCTCCTCTGTAACCAGCAGCTAAACACAGGCCCATGAGCAGAAGAATTAATCTTGGCCTAAAATAGATATCAAAATGCAAATCAAATAATGAGATGGTCACATGTTTGTAACTCGGGCCTATTCATGCCATAAAGAATGTGGAAGTGTACATATTGTTCTATTTCTACCTAAAGTACCATGTACCTCTTTTGTGAACTGAAAAGCAGTCAAGCTATTTATATTTTTTCATATGTTTTTAATCTTCTAAAGATAGATTTTCCTAATCTTTTTGTCTTGGTTTATATTTAGGAGGCTGCGTGCTGGGCTTTGAAAAATCTGTTTCTGTATCAGCGCAACCTTCATGAGAAGATTGGAGATGGAGATAATCAGTCAGTGTTGTCTTAAACTGGATTTTTGGAAATGAAAGAAATTAGTGCCTGTTATTAAGCCATTTGATGTTTCACTTTTATTTTTAGTTTTGTAGTAGATTAAATGCATGATGATCCACCACACCTGGGAAAGTTTCTTCCAAAGTGTGTTAACCTTGACTCAGGAAAATCTACTAGTGTTTTCAGAAAGGGTCAGAGCACAGCCTATTAGAGCTGATTTTTGTAGTTCATAGGGAATTGTGTCGTCAGTTGCAACAGAGATAAAGACTGTAAGAATTGCGAAAGCAGACAAGATACCTAGCATGTATGGAGTGTAGAAAAGCAGTGCTCATTTTCCCACAAATCAGATGAAAAGGCATTGTAGAGAGAATGCTGTCTCATTAGGGAGAATCTACTAGGCATGGATAAGACACAGATTTCCATTTTAATTAAACTATTTCTCAGAGGTCCTTAAAATTTTAGTCGCTCAAGTTTTGTAAGCCTGTTCATACCCCCTTTCTGGATCTCAGGTTCTTTGGAAAGCATGGTTCCAAGGAATTCAGTGAGGCTCAGACTAGACAAAGTTACATTGGTTACAAAGGGTTTTCTGTCAGCTCTGGAAACATTAGAAACCAAGAGCAATCACCTGAAATTTTCATTATGTTACATAATACCTTTTTAAGAAACTGAACTGCAATTAAGAAGTAACTGCTGTAATACAGTCAATGTGCAGTGATTTGTTTCTCTCTGAAAGGTTCCCAATAGACAGAGCAGTGATGCTCTCCATGCTGATGCACTCCTCTTCAAAAGAAGTGTTTCAGGCAGCTGCTAGTACCTTGGCAATTTTGTCACAACAAAATGGTAAGGGACTTTAGTTACCTTTTTTCTCATTCAGCAGAAAGTTATTGCAAAAATATTTAAGAGAATTTAGTGTACTGTTGAATGAATACAATACTCCCTGTGATTAGAATATTATGTTGTTGTGATAAGTAAGAAATTTATTCCTTGCTTTGAAAAAGTTGCTGTTGGCTAATATCAAAAAATATGAGGAAATAAAGAGCTCTCTGCCAGTTTATATGTTGCAATTGCTACTTTTTGGAGCAGGAGACATGAAAAAAACTGTGCTCTCTTTGTACGTTTGTTTAAAAATTTATCACATGCTTGAATTTCGTCAAGAGCAGCATTTGTTGAAAAATCACATGAATAAGGAACACAGCCCAACAAATACTACTTTCTTGCTTAACACAGTCCTGTTTACTTCAGTGGATCAAATTGTGTAGAAACTTAAGCATGTGCATGACAGTTTTCAAGATTGCTTTACTCCTGATCATGTCCCTAACATGGTTTCCTAACTTTTTTCAATTTGCAGACCCCCTCAAAATTTTTCAGTGGAGATGTGGACCCCTGAGTAGAGTATTTAAGCCTACTGACAGTTGGCCTGCTTTTATTAGATAACTTTCACAGAATCCTTTGAAATGGTTATGGACCTCAAGTGGTTTGCAGACTGCACATTGAAAACCACTGGCTAGATAGGAAGAAAAATCCTAGCAGTTAATTACCATTCTCTAGGTGAGAAAGCATTGTTTTATCACCAGTTCATTGAGCCATCCAAGTACATAAAACTTAACACAGAAAAGGTTTTATAATTATTTATGAGATCAATCTGTATCTATATTGAGAAACAGATCTCATAAATATATGCATACTATCATCATATACCAGCTACTTTCTTTCATAACATGTTACTGACACGTGGGCCTCTGATTCCTTTTGAAAATCTAAAGCAAGTTTTTCTTCCTTCTCATTTTTTTTTCCCTGAATGAATGTGCTTACAGCAGAAATAGGTATAAAGAAGCAGCTTAGTAAAACCTTCTGGCATAATGCAGTATTGCTTGAACAAACCATCTGAAATGGATGTACTGAACTGCAAGTAACAAGATTTGGTGGTAGTTACTATGACAATTTTAATAGTGTTTTAATTTTTATTGGTTACAGTTATAGGTACAACATGTGCTTGGATATTTGGATTTGCAAAAAATGAATTGATGAAGTAAATAGAATGAATAAATACAAGTTCATTTTTAAAGTGTGATTTTGGAAGTTAGAGGGTTTTTTGAAGTTTTAAGCTCTAGCTTTCCTGCATGATCATGGAATGCAATTACAAGGAAAAAGTTTAAGAATAAACATTTCTGAAAATATGAGTAAGGCTATACATTCTCCTTCCCATATGTTAACTTTGCCTATGTAAAGCAGATGTATAGAAACTTTTTAGATAGTCAGAAATTATGTGTTTGATTAAGCTATGCAAGCAGAAGTCAGCTTCAGCTCAAATTGTTTGCCATTTTAATTTATACTATTATGTCTGTTTCGTGAGGCAAAAACATTGAAAAAAAAGGAGGAAAAAAGTTGTTTATGAGAACTACACTGAAAGAAAGATTTACTTATAGGATGCTTGCTATTTTGTGTTTTAGTAAATATTAGGAGGACACTCCTGGCAAAAGGCATACATATGAATGTTTTGGAAATAATGAGGAAACATCCACATTCTCCTGAAGTGGTTGAAAGTGCCTGCAGGATTCTGAATCATGTTTTCGAAGGAAGGTAATAAAATTAGAAATACATGTCCACTTCCATGGTGAGGGGTTTTGAGATTCTGTGCCATGAGTGATTACATTTAAGTTGTTGACTGGTAGTAAAATTGACCACAGACTGAAAGCCCTGTTTAAGACATGGAATTTTGTAAGTGCTGTAGTCAAATGCCCAAGTGGGTGTGTGTAGGGAGCTGCACGTTTTTCCCTTCATGGTTCCTGAGCAGTGAGATTCTAATAGGCAATTGTTCCCCTCCTGAATTCCATTGAGAGATAAGAAATTTCCCACAAAATTACCTCTGATCATTAAAATAGCCTTTTGTTAATACTACTTTCTTGACTGGGATGCAATTATTTACATGGACTGAATTAATGGAATGGCATGAAAATAATTTCCTGTAATGAAGAGAAGTACAACAAAGTTTAATTTATGTTTCAGATTTAGTGTTCCAAAGGGTTATCACACTGTGTTAATTAAGGACAAATATGTGTAAAATTTAGAAATGTATTCTTTTTATTTGTTTTATAAAAATTATTTTCAGTTTCCCTCATCTGGATGTAATGACAGTAGCTGTATCAGAAGTTGTAAAAGCCATGAGGAAACATGAAAAATCACTCTCTGTACAACTGGAAGCACTTCGAGTCCTCTTACACTTCATGATGCCCAGTAAGTCATCCAAAGGCATACACCAAATCAGATACAGATAGTTGGGTTTTAGTTTTTCTTATCTAATTAGACAAGCTTTAATGGGACTTCAAAAAGTTACTGTAGTTCTGTACATAGAGAGCAGCTGTAAGTCTTTAGGAACATACAAGATGGGAGAAAATATTTGAGGTATTGAAGGTAACAGACCAAAATTATCACTGATTTCCCCTTGATTTCATCAGTGAAGAATTAGCTCCATTACTTCTAAGGAATTCAGGGAATGAGTGTGGAGCTATCAGTGTCATTGTGGTTTGCATCATCAATTCCCTTTAAGTGAGAGCAAACCATCATAATAACATGAACATTGTTGTACCACAAAATGCAATTGTTTTGATAGTATTTATTGGAAGAAATGTAAAGACAGTGATCTTTCTATTTAAAGATATAAAATATACAGTTATATACTATTTTCTATCAAAAAGGAGAAACCAAGCAGACTCGTTTAGAAATTCCTTTCCAAAAGAACCCCTCTCAATCAGCAATCCAGAGAGAGGAAAAATGTTCTTTATTAGTTTTATGCCTTTAGTAGAATTTTGGAAAAGTGTTAACTCTTTTTGTCCCTATACTGCTGTATATTCTGCTTTTTTCCTCTGATATTGAGTGTGGGAGTACAGACATGGGGTACTGATTTTGTTTTCAGAACAACCTTCTGCAAGTATCTCTCAGCAGTTTTAGCTGAACATTTACTAAACCAATAACTCTGAAAATAGTAACCTGATTGATATGCAGACTGATTGCAGGTTTTCAGTTTCCTTCTATTATTTGAGTTATAATCCTAATACTTTCCTCTTTTTTCAATGAAAAGCAAGATTTAGACTTGATATATGTGTTCTAACATGGAGGCAAGGCATTTTTCTTGCCAGTATCCTGGAAGTGAAGCCCTTCTAAAGTGTTATGAAACACAGAGAGAACCAACTGGATGTTGGAACTTCCGGGTTAATTAGAGGATAAAAAAGTAATTCATGGGAAAAATAGTAATCACAATAAATATGAATGCTGAAGTGACTTCGAAAGGATCTCTGGGTACTTTCTGTAGTGGCACTTGGCTGCAAATGCCAAAAGCTACAAGAGTAAATCTGAAAGACCTTTCCCTTTTTTTTTTGTACATGCTCACATTCCACTCAATGTCATCTGTGTATAAAATTTGTCCTATGATGTGCTGCCAAGTGAGCAAGAACAAATACTTTATAGCTTCTCTATGGTGTCTCCTTACCAGAAGGAAGAGGCATTCTGAAGTAGGTATCAGGAAATTCCATAGCTCAAAAAAGTAATATATTGCAATGTACCTTAGAACAGATTCTTTGGCATGATTTTGTATTTTCATAGTAAGCAGTGAGCAAATACGTGGTGAAATTTTCCTTTCAAACACAAGGTACTCACTTTACAATGTAAATCTGGAGGGATTCCAGTCTCTGCAATACAGTGTTCTGAAAGTGCCATAAGATCTGAAATATGCTCTCTGAGTCACCTCAGTGTTCATTTAACTGTTAGATTGTATTAACGGTGGGGAGAATATGAAATCTGCTGTTCTGAGGAAAGCTGTTTTCCATTGTTGCAGATACAAAGAATGAACACCAGAATGGTTCTTCCAGAGATGTGGGAGATGCTGCTTTTGCACTTACAGGAAAAGTCATTAAAAGCCAGTGTCTGTTGGAGGGAACTCACTCATTGGTGCTCAATGCTTTAAACAGGGTATAGTTAAACCTTTATTCTAATGAATTTTGTCGTTATTTTACAGTTAAAGGGTGAATCATTTATAAGTTTTAGTTCTGCTTTGATTTTCTGACTGATTTTATAGAATTAATCTTAACTCTCAAGTTTCATGAATGTTTTAGGGTTTCTTCTTACTTTCTTTTCTGGAGTGTATTAGATGATTCTTTATACAGTATTTCCAAGGGATATTTATTTCTTTAAAAACTAGGGTTTTTTCCAAGGGTACAGTTTATTTGGTATTTCTTTTTTCTTAAAACAGGCTAGTGTGTATATAAAAAGTGTCCTCATGCCTACTCCTCAGCTACACATAGAACTGAGTGGACAGCTCAGTTGTCTGCATTCTTTTCACTGTTCAAATTTTTCCAGACCCTGTAAAATAGAATGATCAGAGTGCCTTGAAGGAGAAACTGAAAACTGAGAGGCTGAAGCAGACTCAGCCTCTGCAAAGGAAACAATGAGAACTTTGCACAGCAAATTAACCTTAAATCCTAGTGATCAGAAATGTTTAACTTCATGGCCTTCAGAAGAATCCAATCTCTGCAAGATTTTCAAGGTTCACATGATCACAATCAAAGTGTAGCAATTCCTAATTTTTTAGAAGTCCCTCTCAGGAATTTTAAGCTTGCCAAACAGATTCAGTCAAGGAAATTTATGTCACTTACATTTATTATAAATTCAGAGCAAGTAATATATCGGTGAAATAGTTCTAGAGTGTCTAAAGGGCATCTTGTCCCAAAGATATCATATATAGAAGCTAACAAAGGAGGTAGAATAGTTTTTGCTTCTGAAGGTCTTCAGTATTTTGTGATCATCCTGACTGAATTTTCCAATGCAGCTGGTTTGTGGTTTGAGATACCACACCACATATCAGCCAGAAGGCTAGAAATTGACACATTTAATTAAAACTAGAGACAGAATAAGGAGGAAGATAGGCATGACTCCATTGAAATAATTTTGCAGGTTTTGTAGATTTGTGATGGCTGTGACACTCTCAGATCTAGGCCTCATCTAGTTTTCCTCTGTCTAAAAGTGGGGAGTGGTATTAGGTATATTGCTTCATATTTTTTTTTTTCATACTTTTTCAGTTACCAGCATGTTTGTCACTTGTTCCAGTTCTCAGAAAAACCAAAAACAAACACACCTTTGTAACCACAATGGAAGTATGTTTTCTCCCTCTGCTTGACTTCGAAAAGTGGTGTAAACTTATCAGTGAGAATTTGAGGGAAAAAACTCCAATTTTTCATCAGAAAAGCAGCTAGGGAATATTTTCAGAATCAAAGATGAAAATCTGGGGAAGTTATGAGTAGCTGAAACTAGTAGTTGATAAGAAAATATTTTTGGAATTGTGGTTGTTGTTATTTATTGTCACATCAGCTGTAATTTCACATACTTAAGAACAACTTTCAGTTGTTACAGACCGGCTTTAAGAACAATCAACTCTTCTGTTACCATTGTAAGCAGAGCAATCTTGATCTGATTTTGTCTTCCTTTCTCCATTAGTTTATTGGAAACCCTAGCATTCAGAAGTGTGGATTAAAACTGCTTGGTGCTGTAGCTGAGTGCACCGGTGCCCTAGAAATTTTAACCCAGCAAGGAGCCACTGACACTGTGCTTCACACCCTACAGATGTATCCAGATGAACAAGGTAGGGAAGGTGTTTTCTCAGCAGAATGAGAATGGCATGGCAGGAGGGTTTGTAAGAGATCTGTTGCTCTCTTTAGCGCTGGATGTGATGTAGGTTGCATGGCAAGAGAGGGCTGCAGTGCTGCACAGTCCTCAGATTCACCCCAGTGTAGTTATGCCTGGCCCTGTAATAGCTTGTGCAAGTTATGAATGTTACTAAAAGACTACTTACATCATGGGTTTATTCCACTCAGAATGTCTGAATGATCCGTTTCTGAATGATGTTTGTTTTTCTTCTAGACATACAGTGTTTGGGTTTGAGTCTTCTGCGCTCTTTGATTACACGGAAGAGTTTGTGTATTGCAACTATGCATGTCCTGTCAGCAGTTCTGGTTTCCACTCTGCGACGATTTAAAGAAGTCACTGAAATCCAGCTGCATGTATGTGTCATTTCTGTCTGTGAAGATGAAAACAAAGCTCAAAACCATAAAGTATCATTTTAATATAGTTATATTTGAAGAATAATTCCATATTTTACTTACTTGATTTTGATTTTATTGAAATTACTGCATTAGTATAAACCTTTGTAATTAAACTGAGACATTTGTTGGAGAGATAGTTTTCTTGGAGGCATATATTCAATCCAGAATGTGTAAACATAGGTCAAGTGTTTATCTAAAGCTTCTGAGGTCTGCAAACTAGAACAAATTTCTCAGTCATGATCCATCTGTCAATCTGTAACCATTTCATGAAGTAGCCATCATTGGAGTACTGATTGCCCTTCTTTGAGAAGTCACAGAAGGTAACTTAGTTCCCAGCCTTGTCACCAGGAATGAACTTAGTGTAGGAATGCTGTATTTAAGAAAAGATATTACTGGAATACTATGACTTTGGACCCACATCTGTATATGGAAGGAGAGTTCTTTGTCTGTAAACACACATTTAATCCTTGTGTAAAGTTCTTTTTCCTCTGCTTCAGAAGTTTCCCCTGTTTGTTACCAGTTTCATTTTTCTAATGGGATAGAGTGTGTATGTGGCATCAGCTTTCTGTGAGAGTTTCTGTATTTCTCTTTCAGATGAATATGAAAATATCACATGTACAGCCTCCCTTCTTTGCTGTTGTTTCCCCCCAGCCTTTCCACATTTAGCTTAGCAACCAATGTAGAGAGAAATAAAAATAATGTGCTGGAATAAGGAAGTTACTTTAAGTGATTTAGTTTCAATTGGATTTGGACAGAGGCCATAATTTACCCAGTTCACCCTTCTAGGTGAACTTTATTTGCAGAATCATGGGATAATTTTGTATTTCTTCTTAGTTTTTAGATACACCTGATAATTTTTTCATTTAGTCTAATAGTTCTTTTCAAATTCAGGGATTACAGAGCAACACACTGGAACATATCCTTCCATATCCTTAGAAGGAGATTGTTTCCTCTTTACATTTTCAGGAAATCACAAGTACATTTGTCGCTGCCAGGCGGGACATTGTCAGATATTATGGTGCATATTTGACTTTTCAAAGTGTCAGTTAATATCTATTTAAGTGGGTCACCTAAACAAGCATGAAACTACAGCTGTATAAATAGAGACACCTACTATTTCTGCCTTCTCTCCCAAACTTCTCCTATTTGTTAACTATTGCATGTTTCAAAGTAAGACAGAAAAATTAAAGCGTGGATCTTTTGGTTGAATTTGGATTTTGTTGCATGACCTGTTTTAAAGTGACACGTTTTAACACTGTACTTCTTTCAATGTTTTCATTGTCTTCTTAGGGATTTCATGCAATCTTGGCAATTCTTGGTTTGTCACCTTGTTTTGCAAAGCTGCTGGTAAATGAATCATTTGACACAGTCATTTTCTACCAGATGTCTATGTGTTTCACTGACCAGCGAGATCAACAGGTATCTTCTTTCTGTGACAGTTCCACAGCTGAAAAATGTTGGTGTTTTTTGTCCTAACTTTTATTCTTTGTCTTTCCCATTCAGTTTCAAAGCCTGTGTTGTAAATGTTTTGCTAAAATAGCTGAAAATGATGATTTAAAAAATACAATGCTGGAAAAAGCATGTATGGAGTACAATAGTATTATGGCTGAATGCTTACTTCTATTGGGAGCTGATATTAATAAGAAGACAAAAACTAACTCTTTGATCTATCAGGTAACACATGGAAATATATGTATTTTTTATTGCTTAAAAGTTTGTGCTTTTGGGTTCCTTTCTGTTGTCATGTAAATATTTATTTGGCAGAACAGAGAAGAGAGAGGCTGCTCCCCCATGCCCACAAGTGCTTCTTGCTAACTGTGACCACCTTTAAATTTAGTTCTTTTTTTAAGTGATATGCATAAACACTTCTTTATTTTGGTTCAGTGTCACAGTTTTAAATAGTCTGAGAGAACCCCACCAATACTGCCTGAAGGGAATTAGGAAGTGTTCAGTTCTGCTGGTAGAACTCTCTGGGTGATGAAGCACAGCTGGGTTTGGAACTGACCATCCATTCATAGAGTGTGAGGTAGGCAAATCAGGGTTAACATACCACAGTGGACATACTGAAGTAACTGAAAGTATTCTAGAAAATGTTTTTAATATTCACAATCAACACTGGTCTGTGTAACAATGCAGGCTTGGAGATTGGGAGGAGCTGACTGAGCCATAGAAACATAAAGGTTGGAAAAGACTTCCATGACAGTGAAGTCTAAATTTTGGCTGAACACCACCTTGTCAACTAAGCCAGAGCACTAAGTGCCACATCCAGTTGTTTCTTGGACACTTCCAGGGATGGGGACTCACCAATTGGGGTTTCAGTGCTTAACCACCCTGTCAGTGAAGAAATTCTTCCTGATGTCCAACCTGAACCTACCCTGGAGCAGCTTGAGGCCATTCCCTCTTGTCCTGTCACTAGTTGCCTGGGAGAAGTGGGTGATCTCTACCTGCCTACACCCTCCTTACAGGTAGTTAAAGCCAGTAGAGCTGAGCTCACTATCATTAGACAAGGCTTGATGAGACTGACTATTGTTGCCTGTTAAATATCCAGATGATAACCCTCAAGTTTCTATTTTCCACTAAACAGATAAATAAATGGAGTTGCACTAGACCACATGAAATAACCAAACTAGATAAATTACCATTCATTTCTGCCTGAAAATTGTGTGCACTCATGACAAAAATTACAACTGCAGATCTAAAGTGTTTGATACATTTGGGCAAAGCCTTCATGAAAGTGGGAATTGGTACTCAGAAGTCTTAGGCAGGCATATGCTCCAAGGAGTAAGGAATTGTGTAATTGAGAAAGAGACACAAACCTTAAAATAAAGTCACTCTGAATTTGAGACAAGCATCTTAATGCAGTCTGAGCTGTTACTTGAATGCTTCATATTCTTGGTTTGTTTTAATTTTTTCTCTATTAGGTTTGTGAGAAAGGAAATAACCCTAAATTGGTGGAATTGTTATTAGCCAATGGTGCTCGAGAACAGGATGTTCGGAGTGCTTTGACCATCAGTATAAAGAAAGGAGATAGCCAAATCATCAGCTTGCTCTTGAGGAAGCTTAGCCTTGATGTCACCAACAGCAGTATATGTCTTGGAGGATTTGGTTTTGGCAGATTAGAGCCTTCCTGGCTCATTCCTTTGTTCCCAGATAAACTTACTCAAACAAGAAAACAGAGTGAGTATATATAGAAATTGCTGTACAAAATGTGCCAGTATCTTTTGATTATACTATAAATGTGTTTTGGGTGAAGACTTTCAGTTGAGAATCTCTTCATAGCATTCAGCTTCCTATAGAAAGTTTGGCAAAATTCAAAAATAAATCAAGTTATTTCTGTTATTTTGTTGAAGCTACTTAGATTTCTTGGAGATTATTTTATCTTTTCCATTTGTTGTACACACAGATGCAGGATCTGCACTGGCAAGGATGGTGCTCAAATTCCAGATGAAGAACATTTCAGAGGATAGATCACGAGCTTCCTCTGATCCAAACTTGTCTGAAGATGGAATAGATAGAAACTATGATTGGAATTTCATACCTGACCCATTAGTGGATGGTATTTTTCCTTTGAGTGATGATATTGATAGTGAAGGTAATTGTTTTTCTTTTCTTTTTTGCTTTTTATAATCCAAATCTAATGTACTAGGGATAGACTATAGTAATAAATCAGTTTATGTGTATTTGAGATTTAACACCTCCCATGAAGAAAAAGCTTCTATCTAAAATTTTATTCAGGGTAACGTTGGAAAATAGTTTGTGGTGAGTATGTGCTTCCTCTACAAAACTAAGACCTTGAAGAATTTTATTCAGTTATACATTTAGAATTATTTTGTCATGCATTCAGTTTTTTGTAGAGAGAAGAAGTCAGATTCTTGCAACTGAGTTTAGATTTTGACTTTGTCTGTTTTTGAGCTGCCTTTATAGTCTATGACAAAAGCCAAGAGCTTCAAGAGCCTAATTTGTCTCATCATGAAGTCAGGTATATTGTGATCTAGAAACCCATCTGTTCCCTGGGTAGTCTGTAAATAAAGTTGTTACAACGAGATCTTGTGTAGAGGACTGTGTTATTAACAAATAAAGTAGGTGAAACAAGCCCTATCCCAAAGATAATTAATTGATCAGAAAGTGTAAATGACAGATTTATATTCAGCCCAACACCATTCTTTGTAACCAGGACATTTGAATGCCTTTAATTTATAGGAGAACAGCATTTCTGTCTATAATACCAGCAACTTAATAATGAAAGTAGCCTTTATGTTTAACGTATCTTTTTTACTGTTCAAATGTTGCACTTTTTTAGAGCAGCTGGTTACTTAAAATCATCACAGATGAAGAATTTGAATTTTGGAATGAGAGAATCCTAAGGAATTTTTTTGTTCTGCTTTATTATTTTCCTTGTATCATTCAGCACCACTTTTAATTTCTGTAGGTCTAGTTGTTGCCCCATGTAGGAAAGTTGTTATCATAAAAAAAAATGCAGAAGTGATTTTAGGAGTTTTGAAAGTAACTTTGAGAAGAGGAACATCAAATGTCTCCAGGTAATGGCACCAAATGTCTCCTAAATCACCAAATCCAGAGTGGCATTTGATGTTTCATTCTCAATAAATGTGAGAGTGCAGATTTATCTATTGAAATGCAACCCTTTTCTATTTTAAAAATTTATTTATGCTGAAGTAGCAGAAAGATGGGCTATGAAACATGCAAATTAATCCCAACCCAATGGAAATTTTGTATCATAACTCATAAGTGCAGGTCCTACAATCACCTGCAGGTCCTACTTGAAGAATGTCAGGTGAGTATGGCCCCTCTGCTCTAAAACACACTTGGCCTATTGCACATAGAATTGACCAATGAGATCCTGCTGAGATCGATGCTTTTGAAATGCACCTCTTATTTGTATGTCAGCATTTATATTACAGTTGAATTCTGATTTTTAAATACATTTTCTTACCTAATTCTGTTCCTCTGTTCAAGGAAGTGAAGGTTTGCTTTTTACAAAGAAGAAGTCCAATTCCATTGCAGTTGCTGATTTGTATTGTAGGGAAATGGCATGTCAGAGAAGTTCTCCTACTTTGCTGCGACATTCCTACTCTGTGGTAAGTCAGATCCATGCTCATTCCAGGCTTTTAAGTCCATCTGCATAGTCTGCTCCAAAATTGTTAATAATCAAGTGTTAGGATAGGTCATGTAGCCATGTGGGCTTTGTCTCACTGTTGCCATTTAGTGTTTCCTTCTGTTGTAATGCACTGTATGGAAGAGTTAATGTCAGCAAAAATTTATGATCACTAAAAAGCAGACACCCTTTTGAAGTGTTCAAATTTCCAGTCTGGTGTTCAAATGGAAATACAGGGATTATGGGCATTCACAAAGACTTAACTTCCCCTTAGTGAAGCTAATCTTCAGTAATGATCAATGGAGAGAGACTGATTCCCTAACAACACGTAAGATGGCAATTTGCTGGTCAGGAAGGAGCCTGTCTCTTTCCATTGGCTGTAAAGGGAAACTGGAGAGACTGGCTTTTCTAGAGAAAGTTATGTTTTGTAATACTCTGCTCCATCCTATTACTGCACCCTAGTGAAAGTCATTCTGGGTTGCCAGAAATGCACTACTTCCACTGTGCCTTAAATCTATCATTCTTTCATATTGCATGGATCAATGTTTCATAAAGACCTATTGTTACTTTGAGTTCAAGTGTATAGTTTTTTTGTGTTCTCCCTATAAGCTCAGGTAAAAAAAAAATCACAATAAAAAGAGTTTTAGTGAATTTGGATAATTTCAGAACATCATGATGTTACTCTTGGATTTTGCAGGGACCTGGCTCAGATTATGAACCATTAATGAAACAAAGACGAAAATTCTTGCTCTCAGATGAATCCCCCAGTAAGTAAATTATACAATTTAAGGTATATAACATATTTTGCATCCTTAATGCTTTCACAAGCATAGCATGCAAAGATTTGAGACGGATTATATATTTAAGAGGAGGATACATTTTGGAAATACTATAGTGAAGTACAAATAATGCATATATAAGGGGTTTTATTTCTTGGGTTTCACAAATAATTTATGTAGGCAATGGAATTTCATAAATGCCCTTATTAGCTTTAAAAAGCTCCTTCTGTTGTGCAGTTCATAAACATTCACCTCTTCCCCTTCCCCACTGTCTTATAAATTTGTGTGTCTTAATAGAATTCTTCCTGGATTTGGATCTTAACCAGTATGCAAACATTCACTCCATTCTGCATCTTTAGATCCCAAGCTAAATGATGGTAATTTTACTTAAGCAATAACGGAAATCATGGTATTTTCACTTTTTTGTTTTAATAGAAGGCATCTCAAAATTGTCATCACATATAAAACCATCAGACAGTCTTTCTTCATTGATCTCAGAGAAAGAATATATTAAATCACTAGATCTTTCATCAAATGAGCTGGAGAACATTGATGCCATCAGCCAGAATAGCTGCTTAACTAGTCATTTGGAACACCTTGAGAAACTGGAGCTCCACCAAAATGCTCTTACAAACATTCCAGAACAACTGTGTGAAGTAAGTCTGAATAATTTTATGTAACGCAAGTTGAAATCAGTTAAAATAAATTGTTGATCTCTAATAATGTAATCCATATATATTGTAATAATGTATCCATAGCAGTATTACTCAAGAATAAGGATGTATGTTTTGGTATGCCTCATACATTTACTCAACTTTCATTCAGTGGATTCATGTTCATTAGAAATAAAAATGGTTTCATGGGTTTGTTTTAAGTCATTTACTGCAGAGAGCTGCTTTAAGATGTGTGATACTAAGTTTGATAATAATGGCAATGGAACAGAGAACTGCAGGGAATTGATATCTTAAATTTTATTAAATTGAGCTAATTGTTTTTTAATGCCCTTTATTTTGTCATATAAATATTATAGGTTACATTGGTAAGTTTGCTATTTTCTGCTACTTTTCCATGTGAGATAAATATAAATAAATTAATCATTTGTATAAAAATATAATTCAGTTACAAACATATAAATTCATATTT
>JAOTQP010000870.1:14038797-14067150 GCA_026413545.1 Cichladusa arquata | reverse complement strand
CAACTTTCATCTTTTCTACTCTACAGTCTGGGAAATCTGCCTACACAGAACCTGATGGCCCCACTCCAAACCCATGGTTGATATCTCACGAAATGACATTGGACCTTCCTTTGCTTTGGATCCGTGCCTCAGATGTCCAACCCTAAAGCAACTTAACCTTTCATACAATCAGCTGGTGAGCATTCCTGAATTTCTTACAAGTGTTGCTGAAAATCTGGAGCAGCTCTTGCTGGAAGGGTGAGTAGCACGAGTAAATGGACTGCAGTATAACAAACATAATAGGAAATAATAGATTTGTCATGCAGAATGAAGACTCTTGTGGCATGGAAAGGATTATTTAGTCACTGGTGGAACACTGATGCTGTCTTCCTAATGTACAGATTGCTAAAATTTTTGTAGTTGGATTGCAAAGTACAAGACATGAGAATGATTTGGACATTGATAGAATCTAATAGTATTGGTGCTCCATTAATATAGTAAATATGTTGTAGTTCAGTTTGTTTCTGTTACCATACTATTAATCCACAGGGTTATGTAGTCTGACGTATTCAACTAGGTTTTCTGTATACACAATACAGTTTCCACTGTATTTCATATGCATAAAAGCTGTTCTGGAAGTAGTAGTAATGTAATTTTAGGTATTGGTATGAATATGTTTTAAATGACAGATAAAACATGTACCTTTTGTTTGCCAGCTATCTGGCATACTTTACATTACTATCATATTTCTTAGTGAGGTAATTCATACCTATGTGGAATTCTAAAGAGTGCACTTGGGGATAGCTCTGTAAACTGCAGAGACCGTCTCATTCATTTCCTACTGTTCATACTAAGTGAGATGGTGAACTTTGTTAGTAATACCACCTTGGCAAAACAGTGGATGGATCTTCTATCTCTGTATTTTCAGGATCTTTCTCTTCCTCTTTCTAGTCTTCTTCTCCCCAGGATACATTGTGTAAAATTATATACTCATCCTGAATTGTATTCCATAGAGAAATCCATGTTTAAAAGATTTTTTACATTGTTAGTAATTCTATAATTAGGATATTGCAAACTTATTTTTAGTACATAGACCCTCTCACAAATGCAGCAATCCTCTTTGTGTGGGATTGAGCTCCAGTATGTAATCAGAAAATTAAACCTTGCAATACACTTTGACACTTGGTCTCCAAATTAATTAAACTGATTTTAATATCAGTCATGTTATTCCATGTTGCTACATGTACTAGTGTTTTTGCTGGCTGGTCAGTCTTTATGTAGATAAAGTTTTCTTTTTGTTTTACTGGTGTAAGAATGACTTTGTCAGATCAACACTACTTTCACCTTTTACCTGAAAGTTTATTAATAAGACATGGATTGTCTTTTTTCTTGTTATTATCATAGAAACAAAATTTCATGCTTATGTTCACCCTTATGCTTGAAAGACCTGAAAATTTTAAACATTAGTAAGAATAGTATTTCATCTCTTGCTGAGAATGTCTTCATGGGCTGTACAAAACTGGAGCAGTTCAATGCCAGGATGAATGTTCTTGGTAAGTATCTGTGAATTCCTAGTCACAAAATTCCTTTGCCGTCAACATTTGGAGTCATGGGAGAATAGAAAAAAGTAATGCCACATGAACTTGTCCTTGTTTATACAGTTTCCCTAAGCATTAGCTTTTGATCATTGAAACATGGAGTATGCTTCCAGTCATCTGATCTGACTCACCTAACTCATCTAGTTCCTGCATTTGGAGTGGATGCTGTAAAAATGATTGAGTGTACTTGAGACTGTACACACTGTTGAGGAAGGGTCAAAGAAGAGAAAATAATTCAGATGAAGCTTGCAAATCTAGTACTAATGCAGGTTATTGTACTGTAATACGTAGATGCATCCTGGCTTGTACCAGCAATAGTGTGTTTGGGAAGTGATTGTTCCCCTATATTCAGCACTGGTGAGGCCACACCTCAAATCTTGCGCTCAGTTTTGGGCCTCTCAGTTTAAGGAGGACATTGAGGTGCTGGAGTGAATCCAGAGAAGGGCAGAGGAGCTGGTGAAGGGTCTGGAGCATAAGTCTTGAGGGGGAGCATCAGGGGGAACCTTAGGACTCTCTGCAGCTGCCTAAAAGGAGGCTGCAGCCAGGTGAGGGTTGGTCCCTTCTCCCAAGGAACAGGCAATAGGTCAAGAGAAAATGGCCTCAAGTTGTGCCTTGGGAGGTTAGATCGAGAGAAAATTTCTTCACTGAAAGAAGCACTGGGATAGGTGGTGCACAGATAAGTGGTTGAGTCACCATCCCTGGAGGTGTTTAAAGGATCTGTGAATGTGGCCTTTAGGCCTTTAGTGGTGGACTTGGCAGTGCAGGGTTACTGGTTGGGCACAATGGTCTTAGAGGTCTTTTCCAGCCTAAATGATGTTATGATTAAATATTTAGCACACTATAATATATACCCAGCATTATTTTCAGAACAAGAGAGAATGTTTGGCTCAGTTGCCTGCATGCAGGTGTTGAGATGCCCTGAATCATCCCCCCGGGGTTTACAACTTGTGTTCCAGAAAAAGCAGGTCTTCTATAGCTCCTGTGTTTTATCTTTAAACCTTGTGCAGACAGCTCAGGTAGCACAGGGCAGATCACCTTCACTAGAACCCAATGTTAAGGAACTGAATTGACACCATCCAGGGTGTGTGTCTGTGGTTTAGCATATTTTTTGCAAACGTGTCAAAATCACTTTACTTATGCAAATTAAAAATTATGCAGATTAGATTTTCAATTATACTGTGAGAGTGCCTAAGTTACTGTTAGAATTTATTCTTTCTTCAATACATAAAATCTTCCATTTAGAAATTATTGTCACATTGTTTCAGAAGGTAACTCTTAGAATTCCATTAAACACAGCTGAACAATTTGACTCATTTCTATAAGAATGAATGGGTGAATAAGACCCAACAAATCCTCGGTCACATGGGAATCTTTTGTATATTTGCAGTACAGTAAAGTATAAGTAAGATTATTTTGGTGTTTAATGCCACCAGGAGATGAATCTGTTAAAAGCCAATATATTAATTAATTTTGGGAGTTTAGTTTATAATAAGCTTTAAAAAACAGATTTTCACCTCTGCCTTTGTTAGGTGATACTTTTGTATTAAAATGATATACTGACCTTTTAATCAGTATAAACTGTCTAAACTCCAGTCTTAAAAATAATTTAAACCAGTCTTAAAAATCATAAGATTAACCTCTTTTTCTGCTCTAGAAAAAATACCTGACTTGTCATCCAGCATAACAAGTTTAAAACTATCCCAGAATTGTTTTATTAATGTTCCAGAAGCAATTCTTCTTCTACCACAGTAAGTTACTCTTATTATTCATTGATGATAATGTCAAGTTCTCGATTAAGAATCTGAGGAGAAAATAGTTGTTAAACAGAAAATTATGCATGTTTTACTGATTTTTCAGGGAATCCTGACTGGTTAAATCCAGAACTTGGTAGTTTTTAAACTGAGGACAAATTAATCACATTTCCTTCATGATTCTGAAAAATTCTGTTCCTCAGATTCTCAAATCGCTATTGTTGAAAATTTGTTCCCTGACAGCTGAAGTTGACAATTCTTGATAAGAATACTAGAATTAATCTTATATTTCCTTGGAACCAACAATAAAAAGTTACCAATTTTTCCTGTTTGAGTTCTGCAAACTTCTGCACAAGACTACTGAGATTAGTTTTTCACTTCCCAAATAACATGAGATACTTATTCTCAAAGAAAAACACTTCCTCTAGAACGAGTTGTGATAAAGATGCATGTGACATTTATTTTGCTATACCTTCAAAGCATATTACTTATGTGAAAATTGGACTTCTGCTTTTTTTATAGAAGTTGCTGACCGTAACATAACTAGAATGAGATTGTGGGAGGAGTGCTTGGAAGGGGTGATCCAATAGGTGTGAGGAGATGTGAGTGCTGATGGCACCATAGAGAGTGCAGATCCATGGATTTGGGAATTTATATTAATGAAATTAATGTGATATTGCACAATTTCAGCATGCTAACATGTTAATGGTTGTGTTGAAAAAAATGCAGTTTTCAGGTTCTGCATCTCCCAGCTCAGACAAATTAAAAAGATGTTGTATGCATTTTTGTATGCTTTATGTTTAATAGTAACATAAACAGCATATTTGTCCAATAGATATGGGTGAACTATGTAATTTCTGCACATACATGTATTTGCAAATATATCTACTTGTATTTGGATTTCAGTCAGAAAACCATCTCTTCTGATAGCTAATCAACTTGCTTATTAAAAATTAATACAGCTTTGGTTCCAGCTAAGCTGGGTTTTGTTTTTTCATTTACTAACTTCTCTCTTTTTTATTTTTGTGTTTTTAGTTTGCGATCAGTAGATTTAAGCCAAAACAAGATCGAAAGCCTGCCTGGACCGATGCACTGGAAATCACTAAATTTAAGGGAGCTGTTATTTAATCATAATCAAATAGATGTCTTGGACTTGAGTGAAAAGGCATGTGCATGGTCTAGGCTAGAAAAGCTACACCTCTCCCACAACAAGTTAAAGGAGGTAAAGTGTAAGATTCTACTGAAAGAAAATGCATTTGCTTTTCAGTTGAATGCAATTTTTCAATGTTCATTTAATTTTCGTGTTACCTCTCATACCATTGTACACTGTATTAGTGAAATGGTATGTGAGTGAAAATAGTACTCTATGTGAAGGAAAATCACTATATTATATTCAGCTTTTCTGCCTGGAACGTGTCATATAATCAATTTGTATACTGAATTACTTATAGGGTCTTTTCTCTCTTACTGTGGGACATTAGGCCTGTTTATTAAAAAAAATGAACTACAGAAGTAGAAATAATACCTAGTTCTATTAAGTAATTAATATATTAATGGTCCTCATTTTTTTAAAATTTAATTGCTCATTAAATGTTCTTTTATTTAGATTCCTCCTCAGATTGGCTTCCTAGAGAACTTGACTTCTCTGGATGTAAGTCATAATCCTGATTTGAGATTCTTTCCCGATGAAATGGGAAGACTGTCCAAAGTCTGGGATCTTCCTTTGGAAGGGCTCCATCTTAATTTAGACTTCAAGCATGTGGGATGCAAAGCCAGAGACATTATCAGGTTTGTTACCTGGTTGTTCTTGAGTATTCCTGGTTTGCTTTCTTGGGATTTGCAGTAAGCATTGAGAAAATAACATGCTGTTTTGAAAAGACCATACTAGTGTTACCTCTTGAATTTGATGCTTCTATAAACTGTGCAATAAATGGTGCTTACCAGTTATTTGTAATATGTGTATTATTGTGTTCCCCCATGCACTGCACAGAGCACAATTTTGGGACAATTACAAAACGAAAACATATTCTGAATTAAACTTTAGCTTTCAAATCAGAAATTAGAGTAGACAGTTAAAAGAACAATAATGTCAATATCAAGATACTGAAAATCTGAAGAGAGTGGTATGGTTCTAGATTGTTCTTGAGTTCTGTTGATCTTTTTCTCTGTTTTACACTTCTGTGAGTTTTGCAAACTTTTTTCTACCAGATTTCTTCAACAACGACTGAAGAAGGCTGTGCCTTATAACAGAATGAAGCTCATGATTGTTGGAAACACTGGCAGTGGGAAAACAACCCTGCTACAACAGCTAATGAAAAGCAAACGAACAGAATTGGGCTCTCCAAAAGCTACAGTAGGCATTGATGTAAAAGACTGGATCATTCAAGGGAAAGGCAAAATGAAGAAGGAGCTTATACTAAATGTGTGGGACTTTGGAGGTATTTCCTGAGTTTATTTTCCTTTACTATTGTGTTTTCCAACATTTTAATGCATTACTTATTCTTAGAGTCAGCTTGTGGTAATTCAAACTGGGGACAGTAGAATCACAAACACACATCAAAAGTCCAGTGACCACTTATAAATTAGTGAATTCTGTAAATTAACAGCTAATCCCTCAAATTTAATAGAAAGCCTTAGGAATTTATTATCACCAAATGTGTTTTGAGCACTCATTTCAACTATAATACTTCAGAATAATAATTTCAGAATAGTAAGAAACTGCTTGTAATCACCAGAAGAATCTTTAATTCAACTCTGTTTCTCCCTTTCGTAGTCCAGATCTGTCTAAACTCTGCAGTGTCACAGGTTTGTAAGGCCACAGACAACAAAGCACTTAGGATGAGTCTTTGAACCTTGTGTTTCTGGAAAGCTTTCTAAGTTTGAGCAACTACAGAAGCACTTCTAAAATCCAGGGCTATTTGGGGCTATAGAACAGTTAATTTTAAGCAGAGGTCTATCATCATTTAAATACAGTCTATCACAATGGATAGGCACAAACCAGTGCCATTCAAGCTGGATGTCCGGCTTTAGTTGTAATTTTAAATCCTTAATTATGTGAATTTATTTTGAAGTTGCTGAAAGTATAGGAGAAAGGAAGGGTAGAAGGAAAAGAAAGAGTGAGGAAGAAATTCAGTATTGGAGTTTTAAAAGAATCACAACCTTTTAAGTTGTCTATGCAGCAACCGTGTTTATCCTGTTAAATCTTACAGCTGATATAAAACCAGTGTGTGTGTCTTAACATTTACACTTCAGAGCTACTACAGAGTGCCTTCCTAAAATTTGTAGTTATTATGGTTTCCTGTCAATTTATATAAATTTCTGCAAACATTATTTCATTTGTGAACTTGTGGTCTGGGGACATGTGTTCCTCTGCCTTTTTGTGATCTGAGGATGTTCAGTTGAGGAAGTGCTAAACAATGGACATTTTTGATCATTAGGACAAGAAGAGTTCTACAGTACCCATCCTCATTTCATGACCCAGAGGGCTTTATATCTTGCTGTTTATGATCTCAGCAAAGGACAAGCAGAGGTGGATGCTATGAAGCCATGGCTTTTTAACATCAAGGTAAGACATACAGAATGGAATTCTCCTTTCCAGGGAGCTGTAGGTGAACAGCAAATTAACCATAATTATTTATATAGGAGAAAAAGAAAAAAATGCTTTGGAAAGTAAGAATAGTAATACTAAAACATCATGTATTGGATATGAAAGTATTTTTAGACATAAAAAGACATGATCAGCACCATTTTGGACTTAAAATTGTACAAAGTGATGTGCAAAAGAATAGTTTGTATATTCTGGCAATATTTTGAATTTACTGATAAAAATAAGAAAGGAGTAGTATTAAAGAAATAATGAGTTAAACTTGTGTTTTTGTTTTACATCAGTATAAATTTGGGGGAAATCAGAATTAGTCTAAAACTGACTAGGTACAGGTTTGAAATCATGCTATTAAGTGTATGCTTAGTATCCTGTTATTAATAGGAATGATTCCAGAACTATGGTAGAGAATTGACCTGAGAATCTGCCTGTATATTTGTCATTTTTTCTAAGTGTTTATCTCTATCTATGGAGCCATTCCATGGTGAGTGGGCATTACTTGTCTTTTCTTTTTGTAGGATGTTTTGCCATGACTGCGCAATACACTCACATAAAGAGTTTGTTTACTGATCCTGTTAAAGAGCTTGTCTTTTTCACTCTCTTCACCTTGAGCAGTGATACAGGACACAGTGTTGCAATCAGTTCGGTGTTGATAAAACCACTTCTGATGTGTTCTCCTTTGCTATACAGTACTTGCTGATGTTTCACTGCTGCCCTGTTCCAATGACTGCTAGCAAAGTACCATTTCTTTCACCTTTTCCATTTTGTTGGATGTTCTTGGCAAATAATGTCCCTCTATTTTACTGCCAATAGTGTTAATCTACAAAGAAAGAAATCCAGATGTACACTCCTTCCTTCTAGAAAAGGCTGATTTTTTAATATTTCTGTTTTAAAATCGATGGCTCTCTGAATGTTTGACTAAATTGCTAGCATTTTATGTGAATATGAAACACTAAAATCAACATTCACTATTGAGTTAATTTACAGTATGGATCTCACTAACAGGCTCGAGCATCAACATCCCCTGTCATTCTTGTTGGCACTCATTTGGATGTTTCTGATGAAATGCAACGTAGGGCCTGCATGAGTAAAATTACTAGAGAGCTGCTGAACAAGCGAGGCTTCCCAGCAATCCAGGATTACCACTTTGTCAATGCTACAGAAGAATCTGATTCCATTATCAGACTTCGGAAGATCATCATAAAGGAGAGTCTTCAGTTCAAGGTAAGCTACACGCTGTTTTTAATGTTGAAAACATCCTTGTTTTACTTTAGTGAATACATTTTTGAACATGAATACATAATTAAATAAATTTCTGTGTGATAGCAAAGTCATCTTGCCTTCTATCAAATGTTACTTTCAGTAAAATAATGAAGGAAAATAACCAGTTTTGTTTTAATTTGATTTTCTTCCCAAAAAATCCCAGCCAATTTCTGTTTTCAAACACTAGGGCCATAATTCAAGTATTTAATTAAAAATGAGCCATCTTTGTCTTACAAAGAAATTAAATTAAAACTTTGGTTTCTTGGGCAGCATCATATGATCACAGTAAGTATTGCAAGATTTCAGGGGACAGGAAATAATGTATTGTGGTTTGTGAAAACCAACTGATTTCCCATTTACTGATTTCATTTTACATAGCATGAAGCTGTTTCTATAAAGAGGAAAGTGAATTAAAGCAGGAAAAGAAGATCCTGTGGACTGAGTAATCCTCCTGGGAGTCTCTGCACTTGTAATTCTGCTGTCTCCAAAATCATGCCAACTCATTCTCTGCTCTATCTTTAGCCACAGCATGAAACCCTAAGTGTGAGTGAAGAGACCAGCCCAGGCATGGAGCTTATAGAATGACAGGATCTTATCTGTAACAAAAAGAATATACTTTTTTTTTTTAATTTGCACAACAACACAGTTTTCATTTATGTCATAATACATTAAAGATAAAAGGTGATATTCTGTGCTACTTAATGGTAGAACTTCATGAATCAAACCAGAACCCAAATTTCTTTTGAATGACTGCTTGGAAGATTTTATAGAGCAAATGATGTATTTATGACTAGTCTTACGCCAGTGGTGTTACAAATAAGTTAAAGTGTACACACCTCTCTCATTTCTCTCACAAATTGGCAGTTTAGCCAGATCCAAAATCTCCCTAACTTCATTCCACACTGCAAGGAACAGCTAACCAGACCTAAATGGCAAGGGGGTGCCCTCCTCAAGTGAAATGGGTTAACTCCTCTCCTCATACATCCAGTAGGCATGAATAGAGCTGGTGGTTTTTTTGTGGCTCTATGTCTCACCATACTTACTCAACACTCAAGAGAAGTTCTGCTTTTTGAAAAATCTTGTTCCTTTAATGTCCACATCTCTTGAGACTATGACTTAAACTGATGTTTAAACTTCTGCACAGATGTAAGGTGGCCTGAAGGAAATGAGGTAATTACCATAAATGATGTAGGTAGTTTGTGGAAGGAATGTTGCAAGGTATTTGCTTAGAGGTTAAACAAAGTGAGTTTGGTATTCAGCATTGTCATCAAGTACTCTGAAGTCTTTGAAATTACACAAGGTACAAATTTCATCTGCACAAGGTACCAATTATATTTTTGACACATTAAAGACATCACACTGCATTGGTGAGAGAAAGATTAAGAAGTTAAAAGTTAAGAAGCCAGCTTGTAAATATTTCCCATTTCCTCAAAAAAGTTAGTAGGTCAGCACACATGGAGAAAGGAAAACCAGACTGGGTACTAGTGATTACCAAATATCAAAGGGTGTCTGCAGGAAGGAATGGAGGCTCAGGAAACAAGCACAAAGCACTCATTTGTATCACTCATGTGCCTAAATTTATTTCATTCTATTCTCTTGTCCACTGACTGCCAGCAATGGAGACTTTTAATCGAGCTACTACTCTCTTCCCCCCAGTTTACCTAAAGACATGGCTACAGATATTACATATCACAAGAAATATAGGGGTTTTTTTATTATTTTGTCTTTTGTTTTAACTGAAGATGTATGGTATCATCTGCTCATACAGTGAATATTTTCCTTTTACTTTGAACCAAAACTTCTCTTTGAAATAATGTCTTCTGAGAGACCTCATTTGTTATTTTTTATGTACAAGTAATATGGAATTATTTTCTTCTCTGAATATTTATTTATAGAAAGACATTATAATTCTTAAAGAATAATTGCATCTACCTTTCAGAAGCCATGTTAGTCAATAAATGAGCGTTTTTGTTCCTTTCTACTACTATTGAGTGGACATACACTTTATAACTTAGTTTTATTTTGTACATTTCACATGAATAAATTAATACATTTAAGATTATTATTCCTAATTTTACAGATCAGAGATCAACCAGTGGTTGGTCAGCTAATTCCTGACAGCTACCTGGAGCTGGAAAAGAGAATTTTGCTGGAACGTAAAAACGTCCCAGTGGAATTTCCTGTAATTGACCAGAAACGCTTGCTGGAACTGGTACAAGAAGGCCAGTTACAGCTGGATGAAAATGAACTCCCTCATGCAATTCACTTTCTGAATGAATCAGGTAAAATATTCTCTTCAATGTGTGTTTGTTAGCACTTTGTTGTAAATCTGCAGCTGACAGATCTGTACGAGTTTTTAATTTTTTCACAAGGTTGCCACAAAATGGTAAGCTGAAGTGTCTAAGCTTGGGTAACATTAGTTTGTTAAACCACATTGTTAGGAAGGGAATTCCATGACATGAAGGATCAGTACTATAACAGTTTGTATCTCTTGCTCTCTCTTACCTCTCCTTGCAATATTCTACTGCTGATTAGGCAGCATAGCTGCTGAAAAAAGATGCAATTGCTCCAATAGCTCAAATAGAATAGTGGTTAGATGATCACATGTAACAGCTTGTCTCAGTACAGTACTGACTTCCTAAGATTAAATAATAAACCCCACAGAGCTTAGCAAAAATGCAAGTCAGATTAAAAATCTAACAAAAAGTCTGAAAATAAAGGTAAAGCTGAGAAAGCTGTGTTTGCACTCTACTGTTCTGAGATAATGACATAAATATAGCTGTATTTATTATTCAAACTATTTATGTCAAGTCATATAATAAAAACAGCCCAGAGTGGAGTGCTTAGTTTGCTTAATATTGATCTTGAGCAATGCATTGCTAATTGCAGTATTCTTTGTGCAGGTGTCCTCCTTCATTTCCAAGACCCAGCACTACAGCTAAGAGACCTGTATTTCGTAGATCCGAAGTGGCTGTGTAAAATCATGGCACAGGTCAGACTGGACACTCTTTCTGTATACATTTATGGTACATTTTCCACTGTCTAAAGCCACTGTAACTCATCAGTGTTCCTTCTTCACCATTTCTTTATTGTTTCATGGTCTAGAATTTTCTCAAGGCCCACATTTTTTACCTGATTCTTTCTGTTTCTGTTGTATTCTGGAAAACTGACTGTGTCATTGCTTGTCTGTTCTTACATTGTAATGTCCAATATCATTTAAACTGCAATGGAACCAAGAATGCATGTAGAATAGAAAAACCCTGTGGATGCAAGGTAAACCTGCAATATATTGCCATGGTTTGGGATAAAAGCTGGAACTTTGGGCTAAAGGCTGTAAGAAGGGGGAAGAAATTGAATGTTAGGTACAGATGACAGAGAAAAGTGAGTAGATATGGAGTTGGAATGGGAGAGGAGCAGACCGACTGCTTAAGTGAGACCATTATTGAGATGTTGATCTAGAAACACTCTCAAAATTTATTATATATGCTCAGATTTTCTAACCTCTGAAACTTTCATCTAATGATTAATGTACACCTGAAATTGTTTCACTTTTTTTTTAAGATTCTGATGGTGAAAGTGGAAGGCTCTTCTAAATACCCTAAAGGAATTATAAAGCGTTCAGATGTGGAAAAATTCCTTTTGAAGAAGAACAAGTTCCCTAAAATCTATATGTCACAATACTTTAAGCTTCTGGAAAAGTTTCAGATTGCTTTGCCATTAGGAGAGGACCAACTACTAATCCCAAGCAGGTAAGCAAGGAACTAAACCCACAAATGACAGCCATAGAGGTAGATCAAAATAGGAACCTCCTATCAGGCTAATTAGTTTCACTGATCATCAGAGCAATTTGGTACATGAAAGCATGATGTACTCTTTATATATTACATTCTAGTAAATGCTTTCAGAAGAGACATGTTAAGCTGATCTTGTAGCAGATAAAGCGTGTGTTGTATCAACATGGTGGGTAAATGGAAACTATAAATGATAGAATACTTTATGAGGATAGTACTTCTTTTGCAGTTACCATGCTTCAAGACTACAAGGAGATTATAATTTAGCTTCACACAGCAATGTGCCAGCATTACAGATATTTATTGCAATATAAAAGATAGCAAAACATTTTCATAACCTATTTGCTTAAAGTGAGAATCACAGACAAGTTACTAAGAGGCAGTATCTCCTTCAAAAAGTGTAGATACTAAATGTGGTGACAAAAAAAGTATATTTGAATGTGGTATTTTTGTTTTATCTGAAGCAGATAACTCAGTTTCTCTGCCTCAGTTAAAGATTTCTCTAATGTGTTTAGTAATGTTAATGTTGCCAAATGGAGAGAGTGTAGCATGGCTGCACTGATTGCGATTTTTATGTCCTTCAAAGCCCTGGGATAGGACGATTTTATCTGAATGCCTTACCTGCCTTATATATGTCTCAGATTTTCTCATATTTGCATTAAATATCTAATGATCCATTAGTGAGCTGCTGATGGGTTTAAATCACAGTCAGAACTTCAATTTTACACAAGCAAGCAGAATAAACAAGCACACTCTGTTAGCTCCCTGGCCATCTGAATCATGCATTCATTAATAAATAATGCATTTTACATGATAAATAATATATGTTATCAGCTCAGATGTATTACATCATCAAATACTGTCTTAATGTTTTTATTTTTTCAGCTTGTCTGATCACAGACCTGTTATAGAGCTTCCCCACTGTGAAAATTCAGAAATTATCATCAGGCTTTATGAGATGCCATACTTTCCTATGGGATTTTGGTCCAGGCTGATCAACAGGTTGCTTGAGATATCACCTTACATGCTCTCAGGAAGAGGTACAGATCTTGGCCTTCAAAAGGAGTAGTGTGCAAGTTTGCCTTGAATGCCAGCACCTCCATGTTAGATTTAGTCCTCAGCACTGTTTTGCTTTAGCTAAATTCTACACTTCACAAATGTAAGAAAAAGATAGTGGTCATTTTTGTAACTTAGAAGTATCCAGAAACAGATAGTGCCTGATCTTCACAGTGGAGTGCAAAAGAAAGTAAAGGTTATAAGTGGTCCATTTCTCTCCTTCAGATGCTAGAGATAGGGGAAATCCTTATGTTTATGCAATATTGCTATTTGCTTCCACAAAGAATACAGGAAGGAATGTGTCTTCCACACAGAAAAACAAACTGTTTTTCTTCAGGTTCATTAATGCTCCCCTTATTTAAGTCTCAAAGCTTTGCTTTTATCAGAAAGTGAAGATGTGTCTTTACTTTTTTTCCAAGAATTCCATGCTTTCACATGGTAATACTCTACAAATAACACTTGTAAATGCCTGATGTCCTAGAATTCTAGTTTCTTCTGAGCATCAAATTCTAGTTGTATTCTGCTATTTCATGAGTGTGTGACAGGAAAAATTAAATCACAGCATTTTTTCATATTTTACCTGAGGTATTCTGTGCTTGAACATGAATGTACCTAAGCATTTCTGCAATGCCTGCCTGCTGCATGTCTTACCATCTAGTTAAATATTTACAGTTTGTGGGTATGCCTTCTAGAACTGAACACAAGTTGACATATATTTAGTTTTTGTGGGGCTATGCTGCCTGCAAGGTTGTAGCCTTTCTTTTGTTTGTTATTTGGGTAAGTAGAGCCCTACAATCATAATTGTATAATCAAAGTACCATGAATTATTCTGAATATTTTAAAATTGACATTCATATTTGAGATATTCATTATCAGACTTTTAATCCAATTTTGTGTTTTCTAGAGCGAGCTCTTCGTCCTAACAGAATGTACTGGAGACAAGGCATCTACTTGAACTGGTCTCCTGAAGCTTATTGTCTAGTGGAATCAGCAGTATTTGACAACAACCCAGACAGTTTTTTGAAAATTACAGCACCTTCTTGCAGAAAAGGTTAATTATTCCTGAGCCTGAATTTTGCTCCAGTTTGATTGCAGCTTGGCATTTTGGTTTGTTGTGCTTTTGCCTTTGGAATATAGAGTTTATCTTTGCAATTAAAAGTATAGCAGACTGGGTTTGTAATTTCCCTCTTTTTGTTTCTTAAAGGGTGCATCCTTTTGGGGCAAGTTGTGGATCACATAGATTCTCTTATGGAAGAATGGTTTCCAGGTTTGTTGGAAATAGATGTGTGTGGTGAAGGGGAAACACTGTTGAAGAAATGGGCTCTGTACAGCTTTCAAGATGGTGAAGAACACCAAAAAATACTACTTGATGACTTGCTTAGGAAGGCTGAAGAAGGTATTTATTTATGCTAGTTGAGATATATAGAGGTACACTAGTATCTACACAAATACTGTGCAACATCCTCATGGATTTCAGTGCTTTTTCAGTGATGCCTACCCTTTTTTTTTTTTTTTTTTTTTTAAATTTTCTCTCTTTTTTTTTTTTTCTTAGGTGACCTTTTGGTAAATCCAGATCAACCAAGACAGACCATTCCAATTGCTCAGATTGCTCCTGATCTGATACTGGCTGATTTGCCTAGAAATATTATGCTGAACAATGATGACCTGGAATTTGATGAAGCTCCTGAATTTCTCTTGGGTAAACATTATTTTATAGGGTGAGGGTATTTTTACAGAGATTGTGTAAACAAATCTACTTAAGTCAGTTTTGCAACATATAAAAAGCATTATAGAGATTTCTTTTCTGAAGAAATGTATTACTTTAAGGAATTCTGAATTTCAGGTTGTTGAGTTTTGAATTTTCCATTAACTTGTGCACTAGGGCACTGGTTTTTGTTTAGTTTAGTTTACTGATCATGAATCTTAACAGAGTAGATGATCCACATGATCTGAACCCTTTCAGCTATTATTTTTGAGAAATTGTTGTTATCCTTTTTTGTACAATACTCTTCAATTTTATTTTTCAAAAGGTGATGGTGGTTTTGGATCTGTATACCGTGCATCCTATGGTGGTGAAGAGGTTGCTGTAAAGATTTTCAATAAACACACATCCCTCAGGCTCCTAAGACAAGTAAGAAATACTTCCTTTTTTTTTGTGTAGTGCTGCTCTTGGAATACCAGCCCTAGCAAAGAGTTTTAAAAGTTTAAGTAAATGCAAAATTTACTCACTCCAAAATATTCCTCGATTTACTTCAGATGTAGAGATTATGCTATTTGCATTATTTCATCTGATTTTACAATTTACAGGAGCTTGCAGTGCTTTGTCACCTCCACCACCCCAGTTTAGTGTCTTTGCTGGCTGCTGCAATCCGTCCCCGGATGCTGGTGATGGAATTGGCCCTCAAGGGATCTCTTGATCGTTTGCTTCAACAAGACAATGCAAGTTTAACTAGAACACTTCTGCACAGGATAGCTCTACATGTAGCAGATGGCTTAAGGTAAATGTGACTTTTCATTGCTGTGAAAACAGGATATAGCTTCAAAGATGATGTAGTGCAAATGAAAAGCTTCTGTTCTCTCACATCTCAAGCAGAATATTTCCTGGGTCAGACAAATGCTTGTGCTTTTTTGGTTGATATGTAACACATATTTTCATTACCTTTTGGGGTTTTTTTTCCTGCTAGTGAGTGATCTGCATTTAAGTAGAGAAATTGCAAGACTCTGGGTGCAATTTCCTTGTAGCTCTTGATTTCTTAATGAAATGTCAGAGAAATGAATTTAGTGCATTTTTGAAGTCCTGAAAGTCCATGAATCAACTCACCTCATCACAGTGTGACTTTAAAATGACAAAATCTGCAAGAAGGTTAAGCTTAAGGTTCTAGGATGCATTTTTCAAACTATCAGTGACTCTTCAGATGAAACTGCAATGTAAATAGTGGAGTAGTGAATAGTAGATAGTATTTCAGAACAATTCTAAAGTCATTATCCAGAAAGGCTGTGTCATGTTGATGATGTTTAACATATTTAACACAATATTTCATGTGTGAAAGCACAATTTACTTTGGGAATAATGCACTCAGTGTGTGTATACAGATGCATCCCTAACTTATGAATGCTTTCAATAAATATTTTTTTGATTACTAGGTACCTGCATTCAGCAATGATCATCTACCGTGATTTAAAGCCTCACAATGTGTTGCTCTTTACTTTATATCCCAATTCAGCTGTTATTGCAAAAATAGCTGACTATGGCATTGCCCAGTATTGCTGCCGAATGGGAATAAAAACCTCCGAAGGCACACCAGGTATGGAAATATGATTTGATTTAAAGTCCATTATGTCCAAAAATAGCTAATACGTTTTTCATGTAGTCTGTAAGAAGTAACTCAAATCTATATTCTAGTCAAAAATCACAAATAGGAGTCCTAATCATATTACAAGTTGTGATGCCTGATTTATGCCTCTTGGCCTTTCCTCCTGTTCATGTTTTAACACCTTTTAGAAGAATCAAGTAGTATATTAAAGATTTAAAAAGAAGAAATTTAATTACATGCATTCGTAATAATTTTTTGTTTTCTGGTTATTGTGATATTGAAATGATACTGCTAAAATATTTTGGTTTAATTTCCAGTAATACATACATAAGTCTTAATTTTTTTTAAAGGCAACGAATATCTTCACTGTTCCCCAACTTTAGAGAGAACCTATTAGCATCCATTCTAAAGCACTGAATGATTCAACTGCTTTGAAAAGTTCCTTTAGGTCTTTTAAATTGTGCTTGAGAGCATCACTCCAAGTGTTAAATGTTAGACCTTCAGTAAAGCCTGCAGACTTGCCTTGATTTTTGGTATTCATTGATAAGGCAATTGTTTTATATTAGAAGGGGCAGGAGCTCTGTAACTGATGTACTAGCCCCTTCCTTTATACTTACTGCTGGTAATTTTGGACATCTGCCAAATGCAAGGCATTGCCAGCCTAGAAATAGTTTGATGTTTTTCCTTGCACTTCCTCTGTCATTTTTATCAGTAATTGTTTACTTTTTAAAGTACAAAGATGGCTTCATCTTGACAAGAAGCATACTTATAAATGAATGATTTATTTGCAGGATTTCGTGCGCCAGAGGTTGCCAGAGGAAATGTTATTTACAATCAGCAAGCTGATGTTTATTCATTTGGCTTGCTGCTTTACGACATTTTAACAGGAGGAGGTAGAATAATGGAAGGCTTGAAGTTTCCAAATGAATTTGATGAATTAGCAATACAAGGAAAATTACCAGGTATGCCTTGTTTCTAGAAATTTTAGCATTTGTCCTGCCTCTTCCAGAAACAGCATATCTTATGAGTTATATTGTATCTAACAGTGATCATAGAAGAAGACTTAAAAAATATAACATTCTTCATATTCCTTCTGCATTCCAGTACATAATTATTGTCTGTTGGAAGGAAGATTAAACAGGCTATCAGGCTGGACATGATGTGATCATTTGGACAGTATAACTCAGGACAACATAACTTGGACAATTTCTGCCTAAGTGTTGAGAGCTGTTGGATTTTTACAGCACTACATGCTTAATATTTGGTGTTCTTATTTATTACCCTGCAATAGTGGGTATATTCATTAAACATTGCTTAAGGAATGTTTTGCTCCATTTAGGAAAGAGAAGCATCACTCAGTCTAGCATAGCTTCTTCATTATGAGAGACAGTGTGTTCATACATTTTCTGCTCCTTAAGGAGAACTGTCCAGTTCTAAGCTCAGACAGTTTCCACCCCCTTCCTGAAGAGGATATCCCAGGAACTGCTGACTAAGTATCTCTTAAATGTAGCTGTATTGACTCTATTATAGGCCCTGTGGAATAAATGAAATATTGGTTTCTGGAGATAGTACAGTTCCTTCCACCTATGCTCATCATTTTTACATTTCCACAAAAAGAGGGGCTGGCTGATCTCACAAGCAAACAGTGCCTGTTTTTTGCTACACTAAATATGTTCATTTGCAAGTGTTCATCACTGATGTTACCTTTATCTGAGGTAGGACTGGAATATTTGCTGTGGATTATAATGAACTAAAAGGAAGAGCAATACAGGCACCTTCATGAATGATTTGTTCTCAGAGAGTTCAGCAGCTATAGTCATAAGATACATATTCCAAGCACTAAGTGGAAATTTAGACTTCCATATCTTGTAAATGCGATACGGAGTTTTTTTTCTATTTGCTGTATCTTTTATTGCAAGTTCATCCGTATTCCATATACTCAGAAGAGCAAATGTTGAAAACAGTGTTTACAGGAATTTGAAAGACTATTGGCTGAAGTGACATTCCCTTGAATGGTCAGCATTAATGGAAACACAACCCACATGTATCTGCGATTCAGTCCCAGGCACACAGGCATTAAAGAAAAAGATAAAGCAAAATCCATTTGCTTTAACTGCTGTTAATTCAAAGGACTCTAGTTCTAGCATTTCATGCTCTAGTGTATAATGGCAGATGAGCAATTCCAAGCTGTTCATGCTGACATTTTACTTAAGAACGTGATATTTCTTACAGCAGCTCAGGAAGAAGTTAGATGAATTCTAAAAATAAGAAGGTTAGTTAGAACTATGGTAAATTCTGGTTAATAAGTTAAGTAATTTTACATTCTAGATCCTGTCAAAGAATACGGGTGTTCCCCCTGGCCTGAAGTTGAAAATTTAATTAAAAAGTGTTTGAAGGAAAACCCTCAGGAACGACCAACGTCTTGCCAGGTATTACATAGTTTGTTTATTTGGTTTTTTATGATAGATGGCAGTACAAAGTTGTGGTTTCTGAAAAGGAATCAGGCATTAAGTTAATGAGAAGCACAGGTTTCTTTCTGTTGTTCTTTTTGGGAATGGAAACTGCCATGAAATATTGCCTGCTCTCGCCTTCCAGAATAAACTGTTCCATTGAAATCTACCAACCAATCTGCCAGTGTTCTAGCTGGCTGCCTTCCCCTGTGCTGCTGTGTAGCAACACAATTCAGGTTACTTCTTGGTCTTTACTAGAGTTGTGCAAGAAGGACTTTGTTAAGTAGTGCCACCGCTGTTGTGCACTGTTCTGTGGCAGTACGAATGACCAGGCCTGCTGAGATACTGTGCCCATATCTAAAAAATATTGTTATCTATTGCTTGTTATTTATTGCTGTACAAGCCATTGTTGTCACCATGGGCATGCTGTGGCTTTCTTTACAGGTTTATGAGATCCTGAATTCTGCAGAACTTATCTGTTTGATGAGGTATGTCTCCATACCCAGCACATCTACAGCAGAGTGCATGGTGGCTGCCAATCAAAGCTGCAAGAAGGCAGGAGTCTGGATAGGCAATGGGAACACAGAAAAGGCACAGCTTTCATTTGTTAACCTAAACACAGATGGACATACTTGTGAGGTATGTAGGAAAGTTGACATTTATTCTATTTTTTCTGGCAGACAGATGTATTTCAGAAAAATTAATTGCATTTTTCAGCAGGATATTACTTCTGGAAAGCTAAGCTTTGGGAGAAGAGAGATTGCTCATAAATGAGTCATCATTGTATCCATGACATAAAGTAGAAAAGCAGTTGCTTTTTACTCTCTTCCTGCTATCCAGACTGAACTTTCTCATAATACTGTCTTTCCACTATTGGATTACTTTCCTCAACTGAAATGGAAATTATTTCTAGTATGGAGATCCCAGAAAGGAATTAATAGTTAGGCAGACCTTCATATCTCTACTACATCATCAAAGTTGTTTCAGTTCCATTTCCATCTGCCATCTGTTGACCATGATACATCTGAATTGGTAGCTTTGGTTTAAATTATATGGGTTATTTTTCTAAAAATAAAATGAGAAAAATAAATATTAGGCCAATACTTTCATTGTTAGCAATTAGCATTGCAATAGTTGTTTGTTCAGTTCTCTGATGGCTTTGAGACCTTGATTAGAATAAAAAGAATATCTTTTTGTCAGCATTCAGCTGAGAGATTTTCCTGTGTACTGTTTGAGGGGTCCTTCCCAGCACTTTGAAGATAGGTGGCCCAGTCGATGATGTGTTCTGCTAACAGGGAATTAGGTTTCTTAAAGGGGAAGTTAGACCAAGGGTCTGTCCAGAATCCAAGAAGATTGTGCTGTTTTTTATCATCAGTAATTTACTAGCATTTGCCATTACTGAAATCATGACCAAGTTGTTTTTCTTCTTCTTTTCTGACTCAGGATATTGCAGACAGTAAAATTATAAGTTTGGCCTTAGTGACTCTTCCTACTGAGAAAGAAAACTGGATTGTAGCAGGAACCCAGTCTGGTTCTCTGTGGGCAGTTAACACAGAAGATGAAACAAGAAGGCATCGTCTGCAGAAAATGTCAGATTCTATCACTTGTTTGTACTGTAATTCTCTTTCAAAGCAAAGGTACAAGTGAATTTTAAATGTTTCGGGTTGCATTTGAAAATACTGCTAAACTGAGGTGTTCAGAAAATGACATCTCTGCACTCTGCACTTTTGTTCTGACAACTGCTTATTTTGCCTGTGTTTCCACTTAATTTTGCACCCAATGCAAGTGGGGATTACATTCATGATCACAGGGGTTGTGTTTGCTTTTAGTGTTTAATGGAATACTTGAAATACTAAAGACTTCTCATTTAAATTTTTCTTACGTGATTAAGGCATTTCTAGAATTAATTATTCTATTTTATTTTAGCAAACAGAAGAATTTCTTCCTGGTAGGCACAGCTGATGGCAGACTGGCAGTTTTTGAAGACAGAGCAGTAAAGGTAAACTTGTTCTTTGCTGTCTGTTCTACAGAGTGTTATCAGTAATATCTGAAGCAGCTACCAAGTGTAGCTGTATTTCTCACCACTTATTTTTAATTGCTTCTCTAAAACTAAATTTAATTTTAATTTTAATTGCTTCTCTAAAACTAAAGTAAGTTTTCTACTGCTGTCTGAGAGGAACTGCACATTTTGCAATAGCTGCTTTAAACAAAAGATTTAAGAGGTGGAAAATTCCTTTGAGAGGCCTGGCAAACTGGCTAGAGACAGATGTTTTTGGTTGTTGTTAAGAATATTCTAACAGTTTTAGTCTCCTTTATTTATTGCTGTAATAGCTCCTTTTTCCTCTCATTTAGTAAATTTTTGTAAAATAGCTGTGTTCAAAAATAAAATATTGTTTAGGTTTTCTGTAGATCAGAGTTCTGTTTACAGAGCAGATGAAGAAATACTTGGAGCTGTTTATATCATATGGCACCTGAAGGTTTAGTTCCTGACCATATGCATTTAGAGCAGATATGGAGTTGCAGTGCATTTCAGAATTAGAATATGGTCCAGTGTAGGACATCTTCAAACACACAGATGTGTCTTTCCTTCCAGTTCTTGAATTGTGCCAGGGGTTGCAGAAAGTGTCAGTCCCTGCTCTGGCCTGTTTCTGCTCACAGACTTTCTATATGGGACATCTCTAATGGGAATAAGGTGCTTTTCAGTCAGTAACGTTCTGGAAATGTTCTGAATCATCAGAAAATCTGGATGTGTAAATTTAATTCAGCAGGCTGTGTGGCCTTGTTTTAACAAGATTCTGAGTGTTTGCATCTTCCTTGTTTCTAATGCAGAGTATATTTTTCCTTGTAGTGTAAGGGTGCTACACCTTTGAAGATACTGAATATAGGAAATGTTAGCACACCCCTGATGTGCTTAAATGAATCCTCATGCTTATCTGAAAAAAATGTAATCTGGGGAGGCTGTGGAACAAAAATTATTGCCTTAACCAGTGACTTCTCTGTTCAAAAGCTCATTGAAACAAAGACAAGTCAACTGTAAGTTTTTGATTTTTGTAAGTGATGTTACTTGGCTCATTTGTTTTCATTGAAGATTTCTGACAGTACTTTGATATAATGTCTTGTTCTAGAGCTCATTCATTGAGTTTGCTTGTTTCTGTTCTTTTTATTCCGTAATGCAGATGGAGTATCAGTGTGTAATGTTGAAAGTATTTGTTGCAGCTTTTAACTAAAGAAACACATTTTACTCCATAAAGGATTGATTAAGTCAATATCTATGCAACTGATCAGTTTTCTTCTCCAGTTGGCCTAGTCCAGGCCCTGTTTACTTAGAATTACACATACATATTTACCATAGTATTTGTCCTTCCATGTTTCTCAGTATGATATGTGTGCATATCTTTGCCCTATATATATTTAATCACATCTGATTGCTGACTTCTCACTATTTAGAAATTATTGACTGAAGGTTTGGGAGTGTTTGATGTAATTTGATGTAATTCATGGACAAATCCTACTTTGAAGTTAAGGGGAGTTTTTCCTGAGCAGGGAAAACAGTGTTTGATGAGAAAGATTTATTAATAGACTTTGAGCATTAATGTGCCTCCAAGGATGTCAACAGCCTAACTCTGTTACTGTGAGAATTTATGCTGAACTATAGGAAGATTAAAGCAAAGCCTTTCAGCTGTATCTTAGCCTAGTTTATTTTATGGCTGAATGATTCTGCAAGAGTCAGAGGGAAACTAATCCCACTCATAGTAGTCAAGTTTTTCTACTAGGTATTTTCTGTGTATTTAACTGGAGTTCTTCTCTCTTCTAGGTTCTGTCATAAGGCTTACAGTGATGCAAACATTATTTCAATAGCAATAGACAAATCCATCTACTTGGCAAAGAAAAACAGCCATTTTGTGGAAATCTGGGACAAGAAGACAGAAAAACTTTCTGAATTAATTGACTGTGCACATTTTCTTAAGTAAGTGTTTTATTGTTGGCCTGATGAATAGAAAGCTGAGTATCAGGTTCCCTTCTCTAGCATGGCACCCTAACCTTCCAGAAGTAAGGGATTTTCCCAGTTTGTTGGGCAAGTGTGGATTTCATATCCTGTATTTTGGCCCAGAACTTCAGAATATTCCGTTCAGAATCCCGCTTTTTAAAGGCCCTTACTGTATTTCCCAATTTCTCTATGATGTCAAGAAGACTCATTTAGCTCAAGAAAGAATAAAGTCTTTTGCTAATCCAGTTACTTCTTGCATCCCCTGAACAAGAATGTCTTTTCAGTGCACAAATTCCATAGGAAATTAGATTTTTATTAACTGCAACAATTTTTTCATTTGCATTTAAATTGTTCCTCTGCCTTAGCATGCCACATCCATTTCTTTATTATGGTGAAGTTAGAAGCAGGTGTAGGTGTGCTCTTCCCACTTTGCTGTGACATTAACCTCCTGCAGACTGGGGGAGAACCAAGAAATGTTCCTACCTTCTATTTAAAGGCCTTCTAAAGCAGACCAGATGGCTCTTTGGAGTCCAGTAGTTTTCATCCCAGTTTGTTTGCATGAGAATTTTGTGATCTGACTTGGTGAATGATTGCTTAAAAGTCTGATATTCAGCATCATTTTAGCAGCTGCAGGATAGGGTGCCACCAAATTCCAATGCAAAATCTTTCCATACTTGTAGGAACAAAGTGGAAAAATTAAATAAGGAATCAAAACATAAACTGGCTTATTCTGGAAGAGTGAAGACCATTTGTCTGCAGAAGAATACTGCACTGTGGATAGGGACAGGAGGAGGACATATCCTGCTGCTTGATTTGTCAACACGTCGTCCTGTACGAGTTATAGACAAGTTCTGTGATTCTGTTCGAGTCATGATAACAGCTCAGCTGGGTAAGTAAAACCTTCAAGTGATGAGTACTTTGAAATTGCTGCCAAATTTAGGTTAGCTCTGTGCTGCTTGTTACAGAGAACAGTAACAGAACACAGTACTGTGTTCCAGGAACAGATTAGCATTATCCAGGAACTGTTCATTCATTCTGCTCCACGGCTGTCCTTCTCCATCAGCGTCAGACTCTAGGGTGTAAACTGAGTACCTGTGCCTGCATAAAGCAGCAGCTCTTCCCTGGCTTGTCATGAACCTTCACTGCATCCCTGTGCTGGGCTTCAGCACAGCTCTCACCATCCTCTGTCACATGGTCTCCTCTCACGTTTGTCTGCCTGTGTTCTTTCTCCATCTCAAGTGTTACACTTCTGGCTTCTCTCTCTGTGGATGATGTTGGATTTTAATTTTTCTGTCATTGCTTATTGCCTAGTTTTCTTCTCCCATTCTTATTCAGGAATGGTTCTTTTAGATTTGGGTGACAGGCAGATCACAGCAGAGCTGGGAAAGTGCTACACATCTGGGCTTGGGGTGTGGACTTGTACAGATGTGCTGCTGCTGTCATCAGGGACAGTTGTTTTGAGCTGCTGTAGGCAGACAGGAGTTGTGGAGTTTCAGTTGTGACCACGAACAGCCCCAGGAACACAGCTGAGGAAGGGACACTCCTTGGCTGTTGAAACTTCCTTCACCTGTACACTGTCCTGCACTTTTCCCAAAAGTAATAAAGGCCATATCAACTCAAGTTTGTGGTACTGCTTTGGTGAATACATTCAAAATACACATTACTTCAAAAAGTACTTTGTGGCACGATGTGCGGATTCCCATCACTTTCCACTGTGTTATGGAAAAAACTCTGGAGTTTCCCTGTCAGTGTTATGTCAAGGTATTTGCTGTCCAAAAAGGAAGAAAAACAAACACTGAAGCTGTTGTGAGTTCAGCAGCACACTGTAATTCTGCTAGCAAATATCAAAGTTGCAGGCTGTGGATGTTTTCTCCTTACCATCAGGAACTTATTCTGCAGGCTGTTTCTTCCTTTCTGGCACTGGAAGAATCCATAGACTACAGTCAGTCCTAGTGCTGGCAATGTTGTATGAGTCAAACATACCTCAGCTTCCTCTGACTTTCCTTTGCCTGAAACAGCAAGTGTTACAGTCTGTTCAGAGCCCAGCTGTTAATGGTGACAGCTATAGCACAGCATTATCATTCCATCTAGTCCTGATAGCTACAATGTTTGTATTATAAAGGGACATTTTATTTTTAGCACTTTGTAAAGAATAGTTGCTATGAAAATAATAATTTTTGCCTTGCTGCTGTCATTGATAGGAAAAATACATTGTATAGAGTAGTGAGATTTAAAAAACCTTGAGGCTCAGTCACCTAAACATTTTTAATCAAAATTTTATTTATAGAAAAATTAATATTCAAGAGTTTATCTGCATTTGCACAAATCTCCAGAACAGCAAATAAGATCGATGTATGCAGTTTGATGTGTACTTTTTTCTTTTGATCATCTTTTTTGCAGCAATTATTTATAAGGGCTAGGTTTTTTTTCCTGAATTCAAGGACTTGGTTTCTACTGGAATCTCTGAAAATGGCACTGAGGCTGCTGAGCAGTTTTTCAACACTACCACATTGCCTATATGAAATAAGAGAAGATAGAGGGAAATATTTTTGTGTGAAATCATTTCATTTAAGGTTAAAACATATCATGTCAAGCAGAGGGAAATATTTCAGGAAAAAGAGATTGCCAGACTTCGAGACATTAATTTTATCTGTACTTCATATATTAATATGGAAATACAATGTTGTTTTCCAATTCTGTCACCAAACATTTATGTTCAATAGCCATGAGACTTACCATAGAGAATAATTTAGATGTAAATCTATAGTTTATTTTGCAAGTGCAAATTTAAATTTCTATGTAGTAAGACAGGACCTAGGTCCAAATAAGAAACATTATACTTAAGTTTCAATCAATTTTGTAAGGAGTATGGATAGGACTGTCTATAGAAAAAAATTAAATTTATGAAAAATCTGAGCGTGGAGGATGTGTATGGTTCCCACCATCCCTCATCTACTACAACCAGATTTACATCACTATCAGAGGAGAATATAGTGCTGACCTCCTTGGGGCAGGGAAAACCTCTCGCTACCTTGCAGAGGTCCCAGGGCATATTAAAAAACTTCCCAACTGCTGCTTTCACAGTTAAGCTCTTCTCCAGTGTGTTTCTGCCCCAGAAACTGCTCCCCTCCTCATCCTTGCATGGGAGTGTAGGGCTCCATGTACGAAGCATTGTGAGGCATGGTGCTGCACTGGGGTGTCTGCACAGTGAGACTGTTCCTGCTCTGGCATGACCCTGACCCAGGCACCTGGGCTGGATCCTGTGTTCCTCCACTAGCTGAAAGCCAAGGGCTCTCCACCCTCGAGCTGCCTGCAGAACAAGAGCTTCTGTGGCAGGAGAACTTGTGACAGCTTCTGTCTATCTTTGCAAGATGTTTATAGACATATTTTGTTGGAAATAAAGTAGGAAGCTGATATTGAAATACTCGCACATTCTGTTTATCCTTTTGTGATTTAACCACTCCTGTCTTCCAGGTCTTTTTCTGCATTATTCAGTAGACACTTTCTTGTGATCTAACCCCTGTTTACACTTCCCACCCATATGCCATCATAAGTTTAAGTTTAGTTGATAATTTTTACTCAGTTTTTTGTCATTTTTGGTTGGTTTGCTTTTTTCATAACTGAACTGGTATGTTTTGCTGTGCACTGGAGCTTCACTTGCAGCCTGTGCTTTTGCTGTGACATTTATTTCCTGTGACTCTACCACCTCTGCCTGTGCTGTATAATAATAGGGTGCTTTGTTCTTGGGCTTGTTCAGCAGGCTAGTCACCTGATCCTGTGCTTATGCCTTGGAATCCTGATAAACCCTGACATTAAATGGAGATGGGAACTATATTGTCTTTGGGTTTTTCATGGTTAATGATTTTGAATAAAGGGTCCGGATGATTGAACTCCGCTTTCTGTCCTCTTAGTGCCTTGATGCCATCTATTCTTTCTGTCCTCAAATTACAAAATTCACATTAATATTAAGATTTGACATTTTATTTCTTTGAAAAAGGGAGTCTCAAGAATGTGGTCCTTGTTTTGGGATATTGCTATAAAAGTGACACCGAAGACAACAAATATCACAAAGGTATTTTAATTGTGTTTTATTTACTTGTATTAGTGGAGGAGACCCTATTGTGCTTGACTACTCACTAAGAGTGAGTCATAATTTGACAAAATTTTATTGAAACACTACTATTAAATATTTTGCTTTCTTTCGCATATCTGGACTCATACAAATTAAAAGTAACTTCCACAAATGGATCTGAGGAAGCCACTGTTCGAATGATACAATGCAACTTGTTGGGAAACTGTATTTGGAGAATAAATGTCATTGTCTAATTGGAGAATGTATCAAATGGATTTCCAGAGGAGTCTATGCTAGGTCAGGAATCCCCAATGTTTTCATGAGTGATGTGGATGAAAGAATAGTGAATGTACTTTTCAGATTTGCAGACAACTCACAGCTAATCCTGGAAGGCAGGATTAGAACTCAAAGCATCCCTGACAAATGGAACTAATGGTCTGGAAGGAAATAGGATAGAATTCTGTAAGGACAAATGCAAAACCTTTTATTTAATTAGGAATGATCTGCTGTACCAGCATGAGGAAATGACCAGCTTAAACAGCAGTGGTGCAGAAAAAGGGTCAGAATTGATTGGAGGCTGGTCATGAATCAGCCATGTCACGTGGGTGAAGATGAGGCAAACACCACTCTCACACCATGAAAGTGGTGTCTGTAAGACATGAGCTAATTCTTACACTCTGCTGAGTGCTAATATGGCCTCTGCTGGAGGAGCTAACCATTTATTGCTGAATGATCTGGACTACTAGAAATAGTTCAGAGGAGACAAATGTAACCTGTGAGGAAATGTTGCAGGGAATTAAGTTGGTTAATATAAATAAAGCTTCGAGAGGACACAATAATAGGCTTCAAATATGTAAATGAAGAGCAAGAGAATAAAGACTTCTACATATTCCCTGTGGGTAGGATAAGCACTAACAAGTTCCTGTTATAGCAAGGGAGATTTCAGTCAAACATCTGTAAAAGCTTCCTGACAATTAGGATAGCAAAGTTCTGGAAGATAGAAAATCTGCATCTTTAGATTTTTCTAGGAACAGTTAAAGTTGATGCTCTGATCAATTCCCTTCTTCACCTTTATCTCATCCCAATTTCACTGACTCCTAAAAATGTGGCAATGACAGTATACAGTTAAGGAGGTCAGGTGTAGATGAGCTGACTGAAGTGAGTCAAACACCTCCCCCCCCAGTTCCTGTAACTGTAAGAACATTTATTGGCTTACTAGATTGAATATGAGCCAGCAATGTGCCTTGGTGGCCAAGAAGGCCAATGGCCCCTGGCCTGTGTTAGGAATGGTGTGGCCAGCAGGAGCAGGGAGGTCATTCTCCCCCTGTACTCGGCACTGGTGAGACCACATCTTGAGTGCTGTGTCCAGTTCTGGGGCCCTCAGTTTGGGAAGGATGTTGAGATGCTTGAACATGTCCAGAGGAGGGCAACAAGGCTGGTGAAGGGCTTGGAACACAAGCCTTATGAGGAATGTTTGAAGGAGCTGGGGT